>CM066982.1:118812878-119412878 GCA_033977485.1 Hydrangea macrophylla | reverse complement strand
GACGGACTTCTGCCCGTTTATTTTCTCCCAGATTTCATATTCGAGCTCCTCGAGGTAAGAGCTTCGTTTTGATACCTATTAGGGCCTGTTTGACTAAGTTTTCCGAAAAGTTATATTCTAGAATTTTTCATAAAAGTTGATAATTGAAATTCTGATCGATAGGAATTGTACTAGACGGACTTCTACACGTTCTTTGTACACGGGTTTTCTTTGGATCATATTTTAAGCGCGTAAATCGGAGGTGAGTGATTCAACTATGTTTTGGAATGATTTCTTGACATGTATTCATGTTTTGTGTGAATAGCATGTATTAATTCATAGAGATATCTTGTGTAGTTCATATTGGGCATTTATATTGATAAGTAGGCCCAATAGCACGATGAAATGTTTTGATTACCGCGAGCATGGTGATATGTATTTGAGCATGTTACGTTGCTTAATTGGGTCAGAAGGAGCACGTGGTCACCGTGCCATTTTGTGGAGCCGATATAGGCATTAAGATCGCACGATTGAAGAGAAGAATCGTGGGTTTTACCCTTTCGCGTGGACTTATTGGCGAGGAGTCGCGGATTGGGAGTATGGACGGGCACGTGAGTCTCCGGCGACTAGTATGAAATGTAGAGATGTGAATGCGGACATGTTTATCATTCATGTGCATATGTTGGTTTATTCACTAAGCCTTAGCTTAAACAAATCGAAATATGTGTGGTTATTCAAATAACCATTTCAGGTGTTAATGCTGGCGAGGAATCGGAGAAGTGAGCACGTGGGGTTAGAATTCGCTTAGAGGGCAAGCAGAATGTTAATCTTGTAGTTTTGGGATAATAGGAATGTTGTAATAAGAATTTGGTTGTTTTAACCCATGTTTAACTTGGTATGTTAGAATGGATCTAGAACGTTGTAATAGACTATAACATGTTGTAATTATGTTTGGTAATGCTTTAATACAGTTAAGATTACTTTGGAGTACTTTTGGAAATGCGTGTTTGATCCTTGGTTGAAGTTAGAAAGCTTTTAAACTTGAAAATGCTGTAGAATGTGCTACTGCCAGGGGAGCAGTCGACTGATCCCTGCTTCAGTCGACTGGACCCTTGTGCCTGTTAGCCACTGCTTTTTAATATGGTAAAAGCAGTCGACTGGGCCCTGCCTCAATCGACTGGACCTCTGAGGGATAATGTGATTTTTGGGTTCTGCTTGCTTCAGTCGACTGAAGGAAGCTCAGTCGACTGAAAGTTGGAGGCCCCAGTAGACTGGACCCCAGCCTCAGTCGAGTGGAATGGCTGTAAACTTTTTTCGAAAACTCTCTGCTTGCTTCAGTCGACTGAGGTCCCGACCCAGTCGACTGAACCCCTGATTTTGAAAAGTGTTTTGTTTTCCGCTGCGTGTGTTCTTCAAACAAATCTTTTGGGAACGTTAATGAATTGGTTTAGCCTCGGTGGCGTGCCACGGGCTTCGGTTCTGCTATTGTGGGACCGGGCTGTGACACATAATGACCAATACGTGGATGTATGGAAATTCATATATGCATGCGTGCTTATATGTTTATCTCCATTAGACACTTCAGCAATACCTGTCACTCGTTAGCATCCTGATCACCGATGGGAGGAAATTAAAAAAAAAAAAAAAAAAAAGAAGGGAAAATGATAATTGGTGCAACAACATTGTTTTTCCCACCATGGAGTTGATCTGCAATGGTGTAACTAATTGAAGTACAAAATTTCTTATATCTCATACACCTATTATGTTGTCCATGCTACAAGAAGTTGAAAAGAGTCTCCATATTGTTTGTAAATTCTCAAACTTAAGCTGGAACCCAGATTGTGAATGTTAAAGTTCCTTGCATCTCCATAGTGTCTGGACTCTGGCTTCCTAGCTTCGTATGGCTATATAATTCACTTTTTCTGTGACTAAATCCTAGATGGTCACTCAAACATTTGGAGATGTGCTATTTTCTCCTAGATCAGAATGCTTGAAGGAGTTCCCATCACCAGCATCTTTGAAAAATCGGATTATTATATCAACCAAACCACCTAAAGAATACCTCCAGGCCAAAGAAATCAAGGGACAAGAGCGTGATTCTCAAAAGGAAAAGAATTCAGCTGATGAAGATGCTTGGGGGAAAGAAGTCACAGATCTTAAAACTGGTATTGCTGATCATGATAAGGTGCATGGAAACATCTTTGTTTTTCTATCAAACGCTCAGCTAATTAGTAACCCTCAGTGTTGGTTTATTACCAAGTTAAGTTTCTTATACTAGGATGATTTGGATGACGAAGACAACAAGAGTGAGGAAGATCTTGATGACAGAGTTCTTATGTCACAGCAGAGTTTAGCACCGGAATACAAGCGGTTGATTGCTATTCATGCTGGGAAGGGAAAGGGTGGATTGCTGGATTGGTTGAAGGTGGATCCTGATAAAGTGAGAAGGCTTAGCCTAAGTGAACAAGAGCTTGAAAAGGCTGTAGTAACGCATGGCAAAGAAATTATCAGGTAACATTTAAAATTCTGTTGAAGGATTGTTTCACTGAGATGTTGTATACATGAGCCTCCCTTGGCTCATTTAGGGCCTGTTTATTTAAAACATGATCAGGTTCTGACTCTAGCCTCACTTTTATCTAGTTTTATATTGGTTTGATAAAGAACCAGTTCTTAAGGTACTTTTAAGTCAAGTATGGATTCCTACGTAACAAAAAAAAAAGAAAGATACACAAACACTTATTTAGAACAAGTTCTTTTCTGAACCGCATAACCGGTTCTTGTGTTACCCAAACAGCTTCTTAGTCTTCTTTTTGACATCATTGTTACCCATTTACTTATATTGTACAAATTGGATTATTTATGGTAGGTCCTTGAATTCCAATTTACCATTTCCTTATATACAAAATATGAGAATTCCATATGTCAAGTAACATAGTGGTGCAAAACATGTGATGAATGAGCAGGGAGTATAAGCAAGTAGTAGATGTCCTTTGGATTGATGATCTGACTAATTATAATGGCCATTTGGTTTATCATAATCAAGAAGCATTCATCACATGGAAAGGTCCAACTAAAAAATTCTGCAGTCTGGTGATTGACTTTATTGGTGATTAGATCTCTCACACTATGCATCAATGCTACGACACGATAGGACATGGTGACACGACAAATCTTAAAAATCTAGGAAAGAATTACGACGAATAAAAATGTATTATTGTTATTTAATAATACAATACATTGTGTCATGTCCACTCCAATTTCCTAAATTTTAAATAAACCTACTACTTATCTCCCATTTTATTACATTACGGCATTTACCTCAAAATTTTTGTAAAAATAAAAATAAATCGAAGGAGCCACACTGTGCCATGTCTACTCCCATAGTCCCATGTTCGATTGTGTTCCCAGCGTGTCTAGCGAGTGTCGATTTTAAACATAAAAATTTGACACTTTTTTGGCATGCCAGTGTCTGTACACTGACACCCAAATTGAATTGTCCGTGCTACTTAGCCCCCAGGTGCCTCCAAATTCCGTTTCCATTGTGAGGCATTATGTGCACTGTTAAACTAGTGATTACCTAGCTATTCAGTATATCATGTTTTGACCATAGTTTTTAATGTATACGTTTAGGTGTGCATTTAGTTATTAAGTAGCTTAATAATTTGTTGTTGAAGTTTCTGATGCTTTGATAAATTGTTTGATTTAGGTTTACCCAGCGAAATTTGTTGAGGGTGTACCAAAAAGGTATACGCTTTGACTCGTCCAATTACAACCCACTAATTGGGTGGATGCATGGCGCTCAAATGGTGGCATTCAATATGCAGGTATGATTCGTTCTTCATCCAAGTGGGTATTTATCATTCATTTATTACGTTGCCAAATGTGCATTTCAGATTACCCCGTGTTTTATTTGTTTGCGTGGTGAGTGTGCATGTACTTTTTTGCTGAATTGAAAGAAATAACAGCTAGTCACTCTTTTTATCCTTTCCATAAGTGAGCAAATTTGTAAGACATTTGCAGGAAGACCTAGAATTTAAGGCGCATGCTATATGGCATAAATTATCTTACCTCACAGCAGAGTTCTGTGCATGTAACATTATGCTATATGGAAAGCATGATGAGACTTTAGGATACCGGTTGTCAATTAGCTAATAGCATTATTAGATTCTCGACATGCTTGCACTTTACAAGAATGATAAGTCGTTTTTTTAGCTTTGTGAAAGTTTCACCAAGGTGGTGTACATGAAATGCAATGGGAAAGCTTTTTAATTAGGCAAGCTTTTGTAATGTAGTTGAACACTTTAGGTATTGATTTATATTGAGAATAGGTTAGTTAGGGACAAAAATAGACCTAGATAAAGTTGTTCGTTTTAACAATTTAAGTCAAAATTTTGGACAAAACTTCACCATGTGTAGCTCATGTGCGACTTAATGAAGGGCAAAAGTTGTTTGTCACGCCCCCAACCCGCCACGGGCGAATTAGTGACACGTGACATCCCACCAAGGCACGTTCCCAAGATCAATTATGAATGATCTACAATTAATACCAAAAACTATCACAATTCAAAACCTGACTTAAAATCTTGGAAATACTCAAATATAATCGAAATAACATTTCTTTATAGGATTTGAAGTAAAATCAGCCTTTTGAGGAAAGAAACACATTTAAACAGTGAAATAAAAGTCACTGGGCAATTGACCCTCAGCCGATTGACCGGCCCACCTACCGGCCGTGCTACTGGCCCAAAACTGGCCTAGCCGGTCGACTGCCTTCAGGTGCCGGTCAACCGGACCACCTGGGGTTACATACCAACAAAGGTTTTCCTTTTTAAAACATACACAAGTTTAAAAACCCAACTCTATACAAATCATTATTCATTCACAAAACTTCCAAAACCATTTCATTCATGAACAAAGAACCCTTTTCCATCATTTACAAATTCTATGGACTTCAGCGCAAGTGTTTGCTTATTACAAAGCCAAAGACTACAATTACCACAACTCCCACACAAAACTAAACACACATGAGGCCACACATAAGTCTTTCTTTCATTACATGCTCCTAGTGTAACACAACAAAAGTTATAAAACATATGAACACCCCAAGTTCTTCCCACGACTTTACTTCCTGTCTTTACCGTTGTCCTTTCTCGTACATGGAATGGTTATACAATAATCACTACGTAAGTTAATATGCTTAGTAAATAATACTAATTACGAACAAGAATGCTCAATACATGTTTAATACATGACAAACACCAATTCATCAACAAAACATGCTTTCGATCTGGTACATGTATTACTCCACCACTACCCACAAGCCCATGTCTTGTGCACATTCCATGGCCATTTCATGCCTTTAGCGGCATACACGTGACCCGTAGCCACCACATATCCCTCCCAATTTTGGGAGTTCAACTCATGGTGGATTTGTACATGACCCTTTCAATCCACACAACCACATAAGCATATAACTAGCAACATGCTTTCATCATTAAAATTTCATAGACATGCATTAGCATCTTAAATTGACATATACCCATATCAATATAACTTTGCTAATTTCATTATTCATGATTTAACAAGCTAATTAAACACACTCTCTACCCAATTCATGAATTAAAACATCTAGAGCCATTCAAGAACAAGATTAATACTACTCACCTTCTCAATTCGTGCTCTAGAAGCTAAAGCCCAGCTCAATAAAACACCCCGTCAAGTTCCTACGCATTTTCGGAAAATTGTAAATTACCGATTTGTTGCCACGTGACTAATTCGATGTTTAAAACCAAAATAAACTATATGGTGTGTTAGCCTTACCTCAACCTACCAAATATGGCTTCAATTTAAAGAAATGGTTGAGTTTTTCTAGCCAATTTGATATCACAAGCTTTTCCCCCTTGCGGTTCCATTTGTTTCTCTCTCGGTAATGATTTACAGAAGCAGAAGAAGAAGAAGAAGAAGAAGAAGAAAACTCTCTTTTTATATCTCTAATAGCTTCCAAAGGAAACTTTGACTTTTTCAATATCATAAATACACCCCCACTAGTTTACCCAATTTCTAATACCACCCCACTACATCTCCTAAAATTATTTATATTCTCGTGAAAGTACTAATTCACCTACCAATTATGAAAATGTGTCCAATTTCGTTCTCACAAGGGTACGCCTATCTGATCACATAAATAGTTACAGGATAACCAAATTTAAAACAACTAACCAAATAATTCCATGTCAACCAATTTATGCTTAATAATGCAATTAAATCACATTAGACCACATATGGTCACATTCAATTTCTCATTCCATCCGTAATGGAACCTCTATCATATGTCCCCGCTGGGACAGTCACACTTTCTGGTCCTGTGTCCCCGTACGGACACCCATAACAATCCAGTGGTCCGTAACACTCTTAACAAATGTTAATTAACACTAATCAATGCATTTAAAATGCTAATGCAATTCTCATGGGTGAGGGTGTTACAAAAGTGAAAGTCAAATTGTTGTCTTCCTCAATCTAAACCCTAAAGGTCCAAGAATTCCACTGTCCGGGAACACACATGGTGCAGTTTTGTCCAAACTTTTTACGGAATGGGACAGTTGGGTTAATTTGACTCGCTTTCAAAACTTCAGGGGTGAAATTGATACAATCAAAACTATAGGGACTAAATTGAGGTAGGGACCAAACTTCAGGGGTATCTTTTGTAATTAAGCCTAGACATTATGTGTGTTGACTGGTCAGATCATTGGTTACCCCTTAGGGCTATGTTTGGTTTGCGGATTTAGAGAAGAAAAACAAAAACAAAAACAAATTGGAAAACTGTTTCACTTCCTTTCTCCTTCATGTTTAAATGACATTAGAATTTAAAAATTTTCAGTATATAATAGTAACTTAATAAAAGAGGATTGAAAGCGACTGCGAAAAATTAAAATTTATAATTTACCTTCCACTTGTTTCCTTTCCCTTCCTATTTTGTTCATTGTTTTCCTTATTAACTAAACAAAGAAATGCGTTTTTCCTCGGTGTTTCTTTTCTTTTCCCTCACTAAATCCATGAACCAAACAGAGCCTTAGAGAAATGATTTGTTGAGCTATACCAAATAATGAGTTTCTGTTGCAGGGATATGGAAGATCATTGTGGCTGATGCATGGAATGTTCAGAAGAAATGGTGGTTGTGGATACGTGAAAAAACCTGATTTCTTGTTAAAGGCTGGTCCACATGACGGGGTCTTTGATCCTAAAGCAACTTTGCCCATCAAAATAACTTTGAAGGTAAGTAAATAGTTTCAAGGGCATCCTTCTATTCAGATTCGCTTTAATTTTTCTATTTGGCTGATTCGAACTTTCTTGCTCCTAAACAGGTGACTGTATATATGGGCGAAGGGTGGTATTTTGATTTCCGTCACACACATTTCGATGCTTATTCCCCTCCAGATTTGTATGCAAGGGTAAGTGTATATGGTACATGTACACCTTCAGTCATTAAACAACATTATAATGCTATCATAGCATGTGAGACTTCTTTTACCGAATTTATCATTTCCCTTATCATATCTCTACTTCCAACTTTAATGCTTTGTTTTTACCAAGGGAAAGGAAAAGAAAGTACTGAGGAAAACATTTTTCTTCGTTTGGTTAATATGAATAACAATGAGAAAAATGCAAAGGAAAAGAAGAATTAGTGGAAAGTAATTTAAAAAACTTTCGTACTACGTAAGTCAGTGGCTTTCCTCTTTTCTTTAGTCTTTCTTATATTCGTAAACATTTCTTATGTTAGCATGGTGGAGAAAACACCATTGAAAACACAAGGAAAATAGTTTTTCTTATTGTTTTGCTTTCTTTTTCCTTCTCTAAATCCACAAATCAAACAAAGCCTAAAGATTTGAAGAGTGTCAAGTATAATGTAGACGTCTAAGTGCCCGTTTGATAGCCAATTTATTTGAGATCATAGACAATTATTGAAAAACTGCTCCCGTTAAGCAACCAACTTTTTACAACTTTTTCAAAAATCTAATTAACATTAAAGCTGAAAAAGGAGATTGATTAAAAACAGCAAATTGAAGCTTTTTCGAAAAAATTGAACTTGGTGAAAACGGCATTTTACAAAATCTCTAAGTCCTACGGCATGCAATACAAAACGCTAAACAACCTTTTAAAAAACATCTACGGAGAAAATCTCTTTTAAAAAAATATTTTATTCCCAAAGTTATCCCAAACGGACTCTTAAGTTGAGCGATTGACAAATCTGTGTATGTAGGTAGGAATTGCTGGAGTGCCTGCTAATACTGTAATGAAGAAAACAAAGACACTTGAGGACGATTGGATACCTTCATGGAATGAAGAGTTTGAGTTCCCCTTAACAGTTCCAGAACTAGCTCTGCTTCGAGTTGAAGTTCACGAGTACGACATGTCTGAGAAAGATGATTTTGGAGGTCAAACGTGCCTACCGGTGTCGGAGCTGAGAAGATGAATCAGAGCAGTTCCACTCCATGATGACAAAGGAGTGAAGTACAAATCTGTAAAGCTTCTCATGCGCTTTGAGTTCGTTTGATGTATTGTAAATTGAAATTTTTTTTGCAGTCCTTTAGTATTCTGTTCCACATATAAGAGAGCTTGTATGTAGTTTGTTTGCTTGTTGCGTGCTGTATATATACACACACTGTTGTATGCATGATTGTTTTTTCCTGCACTTTGTGATGCTGTAATTGTTGTACGTAACAAATTTGCAATAATGGTATTGGGAAAGGGTGAAACTTTTGTTGCCGTGTCAGTTATTTATTTGATCTGATTTCATGGCGGCATTTAGCTTTCATGAGTGGAAATGTTAGGCAACTTTAGCAATTGGTATACTAAGTTATGGAAACTTATTTCAGTATCTGCAAAGTAGATTCATGATCAGGAGACTTAGAAGCAGAAAAAACAATTTCTACATCTGGGACTTGGAAAATTGCTGCAAGAGATGAATTCCTCTTTAGCGCTTGCTATTATTTTGATATTTGAGTGCCACTTGGTTTTAGGTATCATTAGCCTCAGTAACTAATTAACTTGCACCTTTTGCTTTTCAGTTTTCAACAAAGGGGGGAAAAATTTGAATTTCAAATAAAGTCATCAACTGTTGAGAGAGAGAGAGAGAATTCTACCCTTGAAATTTGTAATCTTCTGTTTTCACATAAGTTTCCAAACTTCTTCATTGTTTTACAAATGGACTTGAGCTTTAAAAAAGCACTCTCTCTCTCTAAAATTTTGCTTTCAGAGTTTTCAAATAAGAATATTCGATGCTTCCCAAATTTGGATTCTGAATGGCTTAACAATTGTACTATATGGTGTAATAGTGATTTGGGGTACCAAATGTCACTACATGTGGTATAACTAACAAAGTATTTGGGACCAAATTTAGAAAGCATGTCATTATTTTCGTTAAATGCTACCCAAAACCTTGATCGCCTAACAATTGTATCACATAATGTGACAGTAATTGATGGTGTACCACATGCTACAAACTGTTAAAATATTTGAGAACTAAATTAGATAAGCATGCCCACAAAGAAATCCCACAAGTAAACTAATCTTCGTCCATTCATTTCCATTGGTCACAAAAGAGTACAAATTCAAATTTGAAAACTGGATTTAAGAGAGGAATGATAGATGCACAACAAAAACCCACAACCAATTGCACAACCTGCTTAAAAAAGTTGGACTTCGTGCTGAAAAAGCTGTACACCCTTTTTTTTTTTTGTCTTTTTGTGTGTACAGCTTTTTCAGCACGATGTACAACATTTTTAAACAGATTGTGCAATTAGTTGTGGGTTTTTGTTGTGCATCTATCACTCCTGGATTTAAGAGGAGCCCAACCTAGACTTGGGTCCAAACTCTTTCCCCGCCCCCAGAACGACAGTTCAAAAGAAACACTCAACTCAAACTGTCAAACGCAGGACAGAGAGAGAGAGAGAAGCTGAATCAAATCACAGCTCTCACTTTCCAAAAATCCCCAAAATGACCTCAACCACCCACCACCACCACTTCTCAGACTCCGACGCCGACTCCGACATCAGCCCCACCTCCGCCGGAGCTCCAGACCTCTCAGACACCATCTTCAGATCATACATCGCCATCACCGGCCGCTCGTCACCGGACCTCTCCAAGATCCAATCTTTCCTCGCATCGTCCCGCTCCGGCGCACTCTCGTGCCTCATATGCCTCGAACGCATCAAAATCTCCGATCCCACCTGGTCCTGCTTGTCCCGGTGCTTCGCCGTCTTCCACCTCCTATGCATTCAGAGCTGGGCCCGTCAGCCCTCCGACCTCGCCGCCGCACGCGCCGCCTCCCCATCACCGCCTCCAAAGCCGCCGAGGACTCACTCTGGAACTGCCCCAAGTGCCGAACCGAGTACCCCAAAACCCTAATCCCCAAAAGGTACTGTTGGAATATGCTGAAGTATTTAAATGATAAGTATCAATGATACGACCTTATCTACTACATATCACATTAGTGTATTATGATACAATGTAGTATATATTGTAAATCATCAATTTCAATACAAGTTATTCATATTTTCTAACAGGTACACTTGCTTTTGTAGAAAATTGAAGGACCCACCTAACGATCCATGGATTTTACCACATTCCTGTGGCGAAATCTGCGATCGGCCATTGATGTACAATTGCGGTCATTTCTGTTTGTTACTGTGCTATCCAGGTCCCTGCCCGCCTTGCCCCAAGCTCGTGAAAACCTGGTGTTTCTGCGGCAATGTTGAAGATGTTCGACGATGTGAGATCAAGAATTTTTCGTGTAATTCAATCTGTTCCAAGTTATTGGATTGTAGGACTCATGGGTGTGAAGAGATTTGCCATTCCGGCAAGTGTTCACCGTGTCGGGTTCGGGGGGTTTACGTGTGCCAATGTGGGAAGGTGGAGGAGGAGAGAGAGTGTTGTGATCGCAGTTTTCAATGTGAAGTTCCATGTGAGAGATTGCTAGGATGTGGGAAGCATGTGTGTAGTAGAGGGTGTCATTCGGGTGAATGTGGAGATTGCCCGCTTCAGGGGAAGCGAACGTGCCCGTGTAGGAAGAGAGTGTATGAAGGGATGGTCTGTGATTTTCCGGTGCCTTTGTGTGGGGCAACTTGTGATAAGATGCTGAGTTGTGGCTTCCATAGGTGTCCGGAATGGTGTCATCGTGGGCCGTGCATTGAGACTTGCAGGATTGTTGTCACAAAGTCTTGCAGGTGTGGCAGCTTGAAAAAGCAGGTAAAATTTTAAGGGCCTCTTTGGGCATCTTTCAGCACAATAATTGTATTCGCATTTTGTACTCTGATATAATGGTCTTGGATTGTTCCATTTGGGAAATTGTGCTTATTTGAAAAAATGATGCATAAAACAATGTATTTTGCCATTCCATGAAAACATAGAAATGAGCATAGCAGAGAAAAATACCAGTAGGCTTCCTGTTATCTAAGATTCTAAATGGATCAAATCAAATGATTGATTTCACTTGAACATATATATATATATATATTTATATATGGACTCTCTCTCTCTCTCTCTCTCTCTCTCTCTCTCTCTCTCTCATACACACACTGTCACGACCCAAATCCACTAAGTATGGCACGAGGGTACGTGACATGCCACCGAGGCCTGACTCTATGTTAATAACGTATAACGTACAAAATGGGTTTTTAGGCTTCCAATTAAACCACATTTGCAAGTGATTAGCCCCAAGGGTATAATAGGATTTGAGTTAGATTTATACCAAAAGATAGCCGTTTGAGTCTAAGTTCCAACGTTGAAAACGGTAAGTTATGTCTGTTTCCGTAAAAGTCGTCGTTTTGAAACAATTAAAACAGTGTGTATTTCGATCGATCGAAGCAGCTTCTATCCACAATTCTAGCCATGAGTATCTAAGCAATCAAACATGCTTGAATAGCAAAAACACTTGCCAAAACCTTTCATACACGAACATAGGAGTTTTATACATCAAGTTCTACACATGCTCACCTAACAACATAATTTACAAGTGCTTAGTCCCAAACTACAACAACTACGCCATATACAATATGCACATTAAACACTTGCTCTCCTCTTTCGTCCTCTATTTCTCTTTCTCCTTCTCTTTCCTTTCACCTGAAATGGTTATTCAATAACCACATGAGCTGAAGCTCAATGAATAACATGCTCTTTGACATAAATTTGTGTATATCATTTAAACACGTGATATGCAATTCAATGTAACATAATGAATCACAACCAAGTAAGTATTTATCTCCAAAGCTTCTTGTTCTTCTCACTACCCTGTGCCCGTAATGGCACCCTTTATCCTTGTTCCGAGCTATCCAATACCCTACACAAGGCGTATTGAACACTCAAGCCTTAGAAGGCTTTCTACACTCCCTTTTGGAGCTTTCTCTTTATAGTGATAGAACAATTGCTTCTTCAACCACATAATCACATAAACATGTTTCCAACACATAATCCTTTCTATCTCTTGCACATATAGTCAATCATAATATACACGCATGCTCATAATCCATGAATTGAAAGTAAATCATTTATATGCCACAATTTCATTACTTGAAAAGTTTCCTCAAAGATAGAGGTTACTCACCTTGCTCTAGATATAGAATTGACAAGATATAATGCTCACTTTCAAACTCCTACAAATCATATAAGATTTCATAGCATATCAATATGAATTCTTCTAATTAATCCATCAAAATTCTATGGAAATGAAATTAAATCACATAGAAAGAATCCTCTTACCCTTAGCTTCTCAAGTATAGCTTCAATTTGAGATAGAAATCTCCCTAGCACCCTTTTCCCTTTGTTTTTCCTTCTTTTCTCTCTTGTTTTTCCCTTTCTTCTATGCACCTACTTGCTTGTATAGAGACAAGCACCTCAAAAAGATGTACATCTTATTTAACTAGTTATTCTTCCATTTCTCTCTCTTGCCCACTTGAATACACATGGACTTAGCCAAATATAGCCCAACGCCTCCTACTTGCCCACCTACTAGGCCACCTACTAACTTAGGTAATGTAAGCTAGCACCTTGATTAGGCTAACTAATCATCATGAAGCTAATTAATCTCAATTAGACTAATTAATCTTGATTAGGAAAATTCTACCAAATTTCCGAAATTACACTCACCTACCATATTTTTTTACTAATTACACAATAGCTCCTCTAGTTCTCGTGAATTGCTAATTCACCTACTAGTTAGGAAAATGTATTCTTTTTACTCCTATCATTTATGCCCTTGTCTAGCAATTCAACATTTTACATCAAATATATATCCAATACAAGGCATTAAATAATTCCATGTTTTTCAAAATATGCAAATGCCAAATAGATTGCCATGTATAATAAGATTAGGTATGCAAATCTTATATATATTCATGTCATTACCGTATAATGCACATTAAGATAATAGTATCACATGTCAAAATGTTGAGATATTACACACACACCCACACATACATACACACACACACACACATATATATATATGGAACTGCTCTTAGGTGCATTGGGTAAGCCCAGAAAACCCGCGGATCAGCCGCCCGGCTGGACAGGGCGCGGGGGAGCCTGCGGGTCTTTTTAGGCTTAAATGCCCAGTGCACCTAAGAGCCTCTCTCTCTCTCTCTCTATATATATATATATAAAGGGTAGCCCAGTACACGAGGCTCCCGCCATTGCGGGATCTTGTGAGGGTGAGATGTATGTGGCCTTACCCCTGCAAGCAGAGAGACTTTCCAGATTCGAACCCGTGACCTCCAGGTCACAATGGAGCAACCTTACCGTTATATATATATATATATATAACGAATGAGGCTATTCAATAATATTATGTTGTAAGTTTATTTTATCTTAGGTTATCATTGGTTATAAAGTTTGTATGTATTTCTTTTCGAGTTGAAATGGAAAATTGCCAACTGAATCTAGAATAGGTTCCTTGTTATCAAGATTTGGCATGTGAAAGGAAGTGTCAGATATTGCGAGACTGTGGTCGGCATGGTTGTAAGCGTCGTTGCTGTGATAGAGACTGCCCACCATGCACTGAGGTGCGTTTGGCTCTTTCAATTACATTAGGGTTTTTTCTATTTTCCCTATGTAATTATAGTTTATGTACTGTGTGTTAATTCTTTGAATATCAGATTTGTGACAGGAAGCTTCGGTGTAAGAATCACAAATGTCCTACTCCATGCCATAGGTATGTTATGCTCTCATGGTTGAAAGAAAATTGTCATTAATCTGCTAGTTAAAATATTTTAAGTTTAATTCTTTTATTGTTGTCCTTCCTATATTGTGCCACACTAAATTTCCTTAAATATTTAGAAGAAAAAAATCTGACAGGTTGTAGACTGGTATTCTGATATTTAGCTTCTGGAGTAGCCTTGGTTAAAGAATTCAAAAGCTTGCACACTGATTTAGAGTAGATTATTGCAAGTTCCAGCAACTATGGCTCGAATACCTCGAGCTATGGGGCTGAAACCAAGACCTATGAAAAGAAAGAGACTGAACAAAAACTGAATTTTATTTCTCCGATGAAAGACCCCTTGAAAAGGTATTACAACCCTCTATATATAAGCCGAGGTTACTTCACCGTGAAGTACTTCGTTGTTGAGCAACATCTAGTTAATCGGCAGGTGGCTCACAGGTAGCCACTATTGTAGCAAGCACTTACAGCATACAACTTGATGAGAAGTAGGTTACAAAGCACCTTCTAAGGATATTTCTTTAAGAGTAAGGATAACAATTTCAAATAAGACTAAATATATTCTCAACTAAACTTAATCTTGAATAAGTAACTTTGAGAGGATCGACGAACCTGAGAGAGGGAAAGACTCCAAAAATATCATAAAAACATAGAGGACATTTCGAAACTGTGAAAATCTTCTTTTCTTGGACTTCCAATGGACCATTTTTCTCAATCCCAAATTCCAATCACACCAGCTTCTACAACAGAAATTGTTGTGTTGGTCTGTATTTGTAATTGTAGCTTTATGTTACTAATAGTTGAAAAGTTTATGTATGGGAAACTTCTGAGAAGTGAATAATATGGTTCTTCCTAAGTTGTGTATGATCATGCAACGGGATTGTGAGATGATGATTTTTTTTTTATTTTTGTAGAGGTGCATGTGCTCCTTGTCCGTTGATGGTGACACTTACATGTGCCTGTGGGGAAACACACTTTGAGGTGAGAGTTTGGGTAAAAGTGCTTTTATTCTTCTCTCTGATGTGAGATGTGTGTAATTTTTACTATCAAGAGATTGGGGTCCATAAGTTTTACGTTTGTATCCGTCAAACTTGATGTAACAGTCATTTTATTTGTGTTGTTTTTGTTAGTTTTTTTTTTCCCAGATCTTTAATCCGTATAACTAAAGTTTCCATGAGTCTTTTTCAGGTTCCTTGTGGTACTGAAACAGATCAAAAGCCTCCTAGATGCCCCAAACCATGTCATATAACTCCACCATGCAGTCATCAATCAATGTGCAAGGTAGTGTTGGAAACTCGAAACTCTATTTTGTCTTTCGAGAGAGCAATGTTTGTTTTTCAAGTTGGGACTCTTTACCGAAGTCTTCATGATTTATCGGAAACATTCTTCAAAATGTGCAAATATGACAGGGTTTCCATGAATCAAAAGCATATTCAGAGTTGAGTCACTTGTAATTTCTTCATTCCAGATTTCATAGCGCATTTATAGGCAATATACATTGTTGTTAGAATCGTACGATTCACGATTCGATTCGCACGATTCTCAGTCAGTCTGAATCGTTTGATTCAGGGTCAATTCACGATTCGATTCACACAATTGGTATTATTCATAAAAATTTTGAGTTTCGCTAAATATATATATATATATATTTAAAAAAAAAAAAAAGAGGTCTTATTTTTTGCCAGTGTTACACACCCTTCTATTCTTCACTTGTATTAGTTAAACATATTGTTAAAGTTGTGATACAATGTCTACATATAAAGCTTCCAGCTTATGTGTAAATAAATATGTGACTAGTCTAATGACAGATAATGCCAAGCTTTTTATTAGGAAATTTGAGTAATGCCATTCATGCATTGTCCTTATTTTTGTTCGTTTTTCTTAGTCGAATTCTTGTATGTATGTGAAGTGTGGGCTTCACATTCTAAAAATAGTACATAAAATTATGTATACACGTGTGTTTATATGCATATACAAATGGAGTATTATTTATTTTCTATAAAAGTGAATCTTACGATTCACAATTAGATTCAATTCACGATTCATAATTTTGGTAAACCGATTCACAATTCGTTTCACGATTTGACAACAATGGCAATATATATATATATATATATGTTACTTTGTAAGTGAAGTGATGAAAAAAAGAATTAGGAATTCGAGATTGACGGTCATGAAACATCCATTTGTTATCTGGTCACCCCTTTATGTTTTCATTTTATCATTACCTTTGGTAACTTTCATCCTTATATGTACATGCAGCTGGTTTGAAGGTAGGGAGAAGTATAAGCATGCATTACATAATATGTGGGCTTGTTTGGTTCAAACCTCTTCTTCTTTTTTTTCTTTGTTTTTTCTCTCCTTTTTTTTTTTTGGTTTCGGGAATGATTCCGCGTATCTTTTTTCCAGCCACACAAGTGCCATTATGGAGCTTGCCCCTACTGCCGGCTGATTTGTGAAGAAGAATACCCTTGTGGCCACAACTGTAAATTAAGGTTTGCAAGATACGGTTTTGTAAATATACTCCGACAATATAGTTTTCCACGCAGTTACATTGTGTTTAGGCTCTGTGTTTGTTTCATGAATTAAGTGAGTGAAAGAAAGGAAAACACTTTTCTTCATTTAGTTGATAAGGAAAATGGGAAAGGATAGGCTCTGTGTTTGTTTCATGAATTAAGTGAGTGAAAGAAAGGAAAACACTTTTCTTCATTTAGTTGATAAGGAAAATGGGAAAGGAAAGAATATAGTGACACATAAATTAACAATTTTGAATTTAATGAGTCGCTCCCCTTCGTTTTCTCAAGTTATAATTAAATTTTGAAATTTTTTATTTTGAATTTTATTTAAGCATGGAGGAAAATACAAATTATACTCACCCAAGTACTTTATTGGGTGAATAACTGGGACCCAATGAGATGCTTGAGTAAACAATAGGTGAGAAAATTTTGGGTGGACAAGCATTATTGGGAAATTACGGTGATCTCACGTATTTCTATTTGCGACACTAACCCCTTTACTTTCAACATGTATGAAATCAAAATTGGGATACAAAAGTTAGGATGGGACTAAATGCACCACCATTTTTTGCTAATTGCATCATTTTTTTTTTATTACTTATTTTGATAATTTTTAATAAATAAAATTATCTAAATCCAACAAAATCTTCTTTTTCTAATACCCAAAAATACCTTTGTTTAGAAATAAGGTCTTGGCCCAATATTTATCCCTTTAATTCAGAAGTAAAACTCTTCATTTCTCGCGCCAGTTCTCGGCTTTCCAATTTCACCAGTATCATCACAATACAAAGACCTTTGCCAAGATTAGGGCAAGGTAATAGTCGAAGGTAACATCTATTGCTAATTGTATGTATGTATGTTTTCAAATTTGTTTGAGCATGTGTTAATGTATTGAATATGTATTGTAACGCCCCGAAAACCAAACCACGTGGACAAGGTCAACGAGTCAAACAATATAACGTAAAGCACGGAATAGTCCAACGTGGATCAATTCACAAGGCGGAAGCAAAGGGGAATCCTAGGTGAATTCCAAAGAAAAGTCAAAAGTCAAGGATTGACCCACGAGGATCAAACGGGTCAAATAGGGTCAATCAACATAATTTTAGTTTTAAACGAGTTCAAAAGAAAGTTTGGTGAAGTCCCATTGAGAAAGGAAATAAAGGTTTGAGTTCACTTTGAAAGTTTACAATAATATAAGTTTCTAGAATTTCACGACCAAACCGTCCTTAAGAATTTGAAATTTCTAATTTTTACCCTTCATATAATATCCATAGACTAAGTATAAACCAATTTAGTTTAAAAAAAAATTTCCGAGTCAAAAACAATAAGTAGAGTCATTTGACAATACACCCTAGGAATGTGCTCAAACCAACTTCTGTTCGCTCAAACGAACTTTCTGTTCGCTCAATCGAACTTCTGCAGAGGAAGGTGTCACGCCCCGACGTAGCATAATTCAGAAAAGCATTTAATTTCCTTTATGGACTCGTAGGTCGTGACAAGTGAGTATGACCAATTGTCCCTGTAACAAATAACTTAACAACATTTCTAGAGCAAAGGATACTAACAAAACATAACCTCCACAATTAAAACTTACTAACTATTACAGCAGTCATAAACTTAGGCACAAAACGCCTTATTCAAATGTCTAAAGCTAGTTTATTACAAGCCCAAATTAAAAGACATAGGAAATATAAAGCAGCCTCCTGGAAAGTCTCCTTACTCTAAGTAGCATAGTCAAAATACCCTAGCTGCTCCTGACCCTGAAAATCTGGACATACAGTCCAGGACGCATCAACGCCGTCAGCTTATGAAAGCTGGTGAGCAAAATAAACAAGTGCTCGCAATGTATATATAAGCATATAAACAATAGTGCAAATTAACTTTAAAAGCAATAGATTCAAGGTTCCAATTCCAACATAAGCCATGGGGGAATAAAGAAAGCAATAAATATGCGACCATGCATGAACAATGTAATATCTCATCTTTCTGACTCTTTTCTCTCAACAAAACTCAACACAACCAAACCATTATCTCAGATACCAGGAATACTATCCGATCGATATCCAAAACAACACACCAAACTATCGCTTCAGATACCAGGAATAATATCCGATCGATATCTAAGCCACACTCAATACCATCATTTCGGATACCAGGAGTACTATCCGATCGATATCCGAAACAAGCGCCTTAGATACCAGGAATAATATCCGATCGATATCTAAGCCGTACTCGACACTATCACCATCGCTTCGGATATCAGGAATACTATCCGATCAATATCCGAAACGCGCGCCTTAGATACCAGGAATAATATCCGATCGATATCTAAGCCACACTCAATACCATCATTTCGGATACCAGGAATACTATCCGATCGATATCCGAAACAAGCGCCTTAGATACCAGGAATAATATCCGATCGATATCTAAGCCGTACTCAATACCATCGCTTCGGATACCAGGAATACTATCCGATCGATATCCGAAACGAGCGCCCTAGATACCAGGAATAATATCCGATCGATATCTAAGCCGTACACAACACTGCCGCCTCCAATACCAGGAATAATATCCGATCGATATTGAGGTCGCACACCAAACCGCCACTCTTTACTCTTTTCACACTTCCCCACACACATGCATGTTTGACGCAACCTCGACCCTAAAATGTATGTCAATGTTTCATAAATAATACTATTAATTAATCACAAAGCCGGATAATCGTACGAGCATAAATTTCGGCCTAAGTTGTTCTTGTTCGTACATTTCTTAAAACATAGGCCTTTAAAACAATATATTTGCCAAACAGTTCTTTAAAATCTTTCAAAATCTTTTCCAAACAGTCCCTAATAAGAAAATACAAAAACTGCTCAAACTGCCAGGTCGCGCGAGCGGGTCGCGCGCGCGAAGGGGAAAAGCAGGTCGCGCGAGCGGATCGCGCGCGCGAAGGGGGGGATGGTTCGCGCGAGCGGGCCGCGCGAGCGAGCCTCGCGCGCGCGAGTTCTTGCAGAATGTCATCTTCTTCGTTTTCTCCCCTGTTTTCAATTTCAAACTGAATTTTACCCATTTCTGTTTTCTGTTTCAATTATGCCGTGCAATATATGGATCTCTTCAGTTTTCCGTGTAGATTACGAATACGCAATCAATTTTAACTAATACGGATTATATCTCTAAATATTCGCGATTAAAGTGTGGGTGTCAAAACTTTAAATCAACCGTTCATCGCGATACGGACAAATTATTGTGTAGGATTTGAACCGTAGTCTATTAGGACAAAGATCCTCCATAATCAATTCACGGAATTGAATTTGGTTAAGTTTTACAAAACTCCAATTTCAAGCTTCAATGGTGAAATACATATATATACACATATACACACCGATATACACTGAATTATACATATATAAACATGGCGAGTGAGTTTATAATACTCACAGAGGGTGCTAGTACAAAGAATTTGAGACCGAGAATATCCGCCGAGAATTCCGTCGTTCAATAATTTCTTCCTCCGTTCTTGATATTGATAACCCAATATATATATATATGACTATGTATGTGTGTATGTTGATCTTGAGAGAGTAAGAGAGTGATAGAGAGGATTGATAGAGTTTGAGGGGGATTGAGAGACTGTGAGAGTTAGGGAGAGAATGAGAGATATACACTCATATATATATAAACACAATTGGGTAGCCTCCAAGCAATGGGCGGATTTTGCTCGGTGTGGTTGAGCTCACGTGCTCCCTCACCCAACATGCGATATAGTCGCAGATTTTAAAACAAAACTGGTATTTACGGTTAAAATAAAAATACAGAAAATTATATTAGCATAGGAATAAATTCCCGGTTTGTACAAAAATATAGATATTGCTTTTGAAACCATAGAAAATATTTTAGAAATTACAGTTTGACCCCAAATAAATATTTATAAATAGAAATTAAAAGGAAATATTTATTTATTAATGAAAATGAAATACAGGGTGTTACAGAAGGTTCTGCCAAGTATTCGATCAATCGAACTTTTTGTTCGCTCAAGCGAACTTTCTGCAGAGGAAGGTTCTGCCAAGAATTCGATCAATCGAACTTTCTGCAGAGGAAGGTTCTGCCAAGAATTCGATCAATCAAACTTTCTGTTCGGTCACACCCGTTCCAAGAATTTATAATTTTATCATGCATATTTGTAATTTGGGAGTTTATCAGTGTTAATTGATAATGGTGATAGGGTTGACTGTGAGTCAACGGTAAGGTGAGGACACAGGTACATGGCAATTCATATTGCATGGGCATAAGTAAATGACATTTATATGATTTAAATGTTATTTGAATACCTGTGAATAGTAATTATACCTGTGTAGTATAATTCTGGTAATTTTGATACTGTTAGATATCATTTTGAGAACTGTGGTGAGAACGTGAGAGACACGTTAATTAAAAAGGTAGGTTGTGTAGAGATTCCACAGAATATAGTTTTCGGACGTTATTTTTGGACCCAAACAAAACTTAGTCGGAAAACTTTTGAAATTTATAGTTTTCACTCGTAAAGTTATAAAATGAACGTATGCAAAGTTTCATGGGTTAATGAGAAGTTTGAGAAACTTGCGGGGAAGTAAACGTAATTCCCAGAAAGTTTGCATATATATATATATATATAGATGAGGATGAGATTTCAATCTCATCCAAACCTCCAAAATATCTAGAGAGAGGAGAGAGAAAGGAGATTGGTTGCCAAAGCTTGCCGGCGACATACGACGACCTTCCGTCCGTCAGTTTTTCTCTAGATTTCGTATTTGAACTCGTGGAGGTAAGACCTTCGTTTTGATACTACTTAGGCCATGTTTGGCCAAATTTTGTAAAAATCTTAATTTTAGACTTTTGGAAAAAACAGATATAAACTTGTAGGAATTTTCTCAAATTCGAAATCCGACGATTATTTAGCCTCCTAGTCGATCCTTTAAAGTTTGGGGGAAATCGCACGAGGTATGAAGTCCTAACTTGTGAAATATAGAGAAATACATGTTTTATATTTCGACGACGATTGTGATCCGGGCAAAATCCATGTGTAAATTTTAGGCCCGTTAATTATGCACGCGCTAAATTGTGAAAAGCATGTCTAAATTTACGCGAGCACGTTGAGTTGTCTATGTGGGTCGAAGGGCAGTCTTATACAAATTCATGCCGGAGTAAGCTTCTCGATGTTTGAGAATTTAGTAGCGACGGCTACTGTGCATGGTTGATAGACTTGGACTTGCCATGGCACTTGTGGATACAATGGTTGATAGACTTGGACTTGCCATTGGTATCGCGGTTTAAGGCTTGGACTTGCGGCTACCAGATGAATGCATATTTTTCTCCCTAGAGACTATTAATATGATTTATGAGATTAAAGTATGTTTTGTTATATATTACATATGTTAGACTTGTGCACTCAGCATATAGCTGAACAGTGGAGATGTACTCCATTGCAGGTAAAAAGAAAGACAAGAAGAAGCATGAAGAGTGAGGCCGTAGAATGCCGGGGATTCAATTATCTATACTTTTGTTCTATTCCGAACTTGTAACCATAACCTTGAATTCGTAGTGTATGTTGTAATATAATCTGAACTCATATTTAGTACTCGTAATTCCTAGTAAACGCTTTTGTAATTATGTTTTTGAATGATGGAATAGAGTGGGTTTATGTTGGGTTGGAATTGGTAGAACCTTGAATGGGAAAACTACAGTTTTGAGTTTGTTGATAGAAATCAGTCGACTGGTTTTTGATCCAGTCGACTGGATCACTGTGTTGAACTGGTTACTGCTTTGTTTCGTCTGAGGTTCAATCGACTGGGTTGAGAAAACAGTCGACTGGATGGAGCCCTAGGCCATGACATTCTGCTGGATAGGGTACCAGTCGACTGAAAATTTTAGGCACCAGTCGACTGGGTCCCCGACACAGTCGACTGGACGGGCTGTTATATGTTGAAACCTCTGTTTGAGATCACCAGTCGACCGGACCTGCGATCAGTCGACTGGACCTCTGTTTTCAAAACTGTTTTCTTTTGGACTGGTTTCAATTGAACAAAACTTTTTATAACTCTGAATTTAATAATGTTTTCCGCTGCTATTTTACTTTAATGGAACTGGATAAGCCTTGATGGCGTGCCACGTGTCCTATTTCCACGCGTAGTGGGATGGGTCGTGACATGTTCGCTCAATTGAACTTTCTGCAGGAGCAAAAATTGGTGCTACCAAAGGTTTAAAAGCTCTAATTTGCAAGTTTAAAATCATTCCAAGTTGCATAGACCAAAATAAATAAATCATTAAAGCAAGGCTAAACACGTGCCCAACTCCAACAACTATAAATACAACTTTACAAAGCTTGAATGCTAAACAATAAGAGTTATCATGAGAAATCTAGTAATTCAAATCTGCAATTAAGATAATGAATTACAACTAGAACAATGCTCCTACAATGAGCTGTGACAAAGAAAAGTTTTCTTTTTAAAACATAAGACTTCCTTGTAAGGAATCTTCAAACGGGACGCCACGCATCGAATACTCTTGGGCCTTGCCCTAATCAACATTTCCTGAAAAATGGGTTTTATAGATTCATTAAGCACGACGGCTCAGTAGAAACATTGTAGAAATGTACTACTACTTCTAAGATCATGCTAAGACATGTGGTGCAATGATTTGCCGCCGTGGCAATGCAAATACCTGTAAGGCCAAACCGTGCAACTTTCCCAATACCAATTCCATAACCACTCATTCTCAACACCGGATGCGAGCCACTACAACGTGAGTGTAGCATACAAGATCTCCGGTAGCTAGCCGAATATGACCTTGCGTTTTCGAATATTTTAAGGATCACAAATAACCTTCCTCACCTCACACCCGCTTCCGGAATTTCATCAAATTACAACCCCAAACGGGGATTCCAAAGACATTCCCCAATCGTGGGAATTCTAACAATTTCATATGCCCCAAGCCAATGCTATGAATGCTTTGCCGACTTGGCGACTATGAAATGCTACTAAATGATTATGCCTTAACAATGTCATTTCTATGATTTCAATATTATGAAATAGACATGGGGATCATAATATCCAAAACGAATAAATCAAGAAATTCATGTCGAGCATATATGTCATTTTAGGCATTAAAGCAATTACCAACAGCTAGAAGAAATTTAATTCATGGCAACTCACTTAGCATTTAGGTTAAGCAAGTAGTCAACTAAACACATAAGAGCAACTAATCACATAGCTATTCATGTAGGAAGAAATCAAAATTATCTCTAATTCTACACATAGCAAACCATGAAATTAGAAAGAGGAGTGCACTTAAACAATGAAATCTACCTCTTGAGTATTTGAGCAAATACCCACATCACACCAAAGAGATCCAAAGAAGAAATTATGTACATTAGCATATTCCCAAAACTATCAATACCTATTTAAATAAAATCACATTTAGGAGTGGGAAACTAAGGTGTAACAAAAATAATATAAAATCACTTCTTGAGTTATAAGGCAAGGAGTACCGAACCGAGAATCCCACGGAGAAACCGAGAGTACCTGTGTGAAGGTCTTGGTGAGATGATCCATTTTGTCTCTAATAACCTTGGCCCAATCTTGAGTCTATGGTCTTCAAAATGAAGCTTGAAAGCTTGCTTGGCTATGGAGGTTTATCTCCAAATGAAGAGAGAGAACAAGAGAGATAAAGAGAAAAAAAGAAAAAGAAAGTGAAGAAGAGAGAGAGAGAGAGAGAGAGAGAGTGATTGCCGGCCACATAGGGGGGGGGGGGGGGGGGGAGAGTGTTGAGTGTATTTTTAGTTTTTGTCTTCAAAGTCAAAAAGTGGTGATGGGTGGTTAGGTGTTGATGGGGGTGTAAGACACCCACATAAGTATATGTACCCACATGTGACCAAATAATAATGGGAGGCTTGATCTAAGGCCCCTAAGGTTGCTCCTTCTTGGTTTAAAGGATAACCCATTAACAATAACCCCCACAAGGACAAAAACTCAAGCCTATTGTTTCACTCTAGTCCACACCACTAGCAATTCACTCCTCAAGTCCAATTAGAGACCAAAATACCCCTGCTTTACAAATTACTTTCATTCTCTCTCTAAGATCCCACAGTCCACCTCCACCACCAACACTGCCACCTCCACCACCACCACCACCAGTCTCTACCGCCACCACCAGTCCACCACCACCACCAGTCTCCACCGCCACCACCACCACCACCACCACCACCATTACCACCGTCCCCATTGACCACAGCCACCGCCACTTCCATAGCCACCAAGCATCCCACTGGTATGGCCTCCACCACCAGCGCCGTCATCATCATCACCACCAAGCACCGCCATCGTCAACTTCGCCGGCACCGATCTAGATCTAGATCGTTCACCGGTCAAGATCTAGATCTAGATTGAGATCGAGATTCGAATGTTGCCGCCATGGCCATCACAATGAACTCCGATGACCATTTCAGTTTAAAGTGATTTTTCTGTGAGTTCTTACCATTTACAACTATGAGGTATGTCAGTTGCAGGTTTTTGCAGATTTCACATATCGTAAGAGAAATTTGACTTATGATTTTTAAAGTGGATTTTTCAGATTGTTAAATGAAGTTTCAGTTGTTTTGTTTAATGTAAAGGCAGTCTTTACTGCAAATTGAAGTGCACAATTGTAACATCCAATAAGATAAGTAAAATTTCACTTGAAATGGTAATTTGATAAAGTTTTGGATTTCACTTGGTGGTGTTATGCCTCAATGGTTTTTTCTTGTTGATTGTGATCTCTTGAATGCTGCCTTTATTGTGGCTGGACTGATTGCATTGGTGTGTTTGTTTGGACAATCCACCAAAGAGAAATTTCTAAGACAAATTTCACTTAGGATATATCCTAAGTCAAATTTGACTTAGGATTTCTGATTTCTTACTTCAGTTGGGATTTTTTGCTACGAATCAAAAGAGGGTGGTGGTGGGATTTATGATTTCTGACTTCACAGGGGAGGGGTGGTCAATGGTGGGGGGATGGTGGTAGAATGTCTAAAATAAGGTGGTTAGGAGGTGACACAAGTGGTGGTCGTCGGAGATTGAGAGGGTGGTGGTCGCCGGAGAAGGCAGTGGTCGCCGGAGATGGCGAGGGTAGTGGCTGGAGGTCAATCGAGTCGTAGGGAGTGGTCACTGGTGGTTAGGAATGGCGTTGTGGTGGTCAAAAGGTGCAATGGTGGTGGTTGCCGGAGATGGCTAGGTGGTGGTCGCCGGAGATGAGGGTGGTGGTCGCCGGAGATGGCGAGGGTAGTGGCCGGAGGTGGCAGGGGTGGTGGTCGGAGGTGGTGTGGAGTAGTGGTAATGGTGGCTAGGGTTTGGTTAGGGTTAGAGGTTGAAGATGAGGGTGTTTTGGTCTATGAACATTGGGAGGACTCATACCCAATGTGTATTTTAAGTTGTCCTTGATTCCAATAAAGCTTTACTTGATGACCTTTTAGCCAATTTTCCCAATAATTCAACCAGTGATACCAACTTGAACAGAAATTTAAATAAACTGTCCCAAATCAAGACCCACACTGATCCGAAATCACCAAAATACCCTTTTAAAAATTCTGGATTTCTACATGTATATATAGGAATCTGAAGTTCTTAGATGATTAGTCGATTACGACTCTGGTTCATTGCGGTAAATATGATCGATCATACATTTGAATGCATCATATCGAGATACCTATAGTGACTTAAGTGGAGGTGTTTCATGTTTGAATCGAAACTAGTTGGTCATACATACATATATGTGTGTGTGATTGTGTGTGAGCCTGTGTATTTGTCAGTGAACGGACGTGAATTGAACAACAAATTTTGAAGAGCTTTTTTAATTTTTCAGTTTCTTGTTCACGTCTAATAATCATGTTGTGCACTTTTTTTTTCTTTTCTTTTTTTTTTTCTTTCTTTTTTAATGTGCACTTTCATTTATGTCATTCTGTGAATGATTTTAAACTTTCGACAACTACTAGACTACTTAGCTCAATTCATTAGATTAAATGCATAATGTAATATTTTTTAAAATTTGTATCCCAAATGAAGTTCCCTACACCCAATAATTATGAGACCACTTTAACATTATTAATTGAACATCAAGTGATCTTGTCAT
The DNA here is from genome assembly GCA_033977485.1 of Hydrangea macrophylla. Taxonomy (NCBI): domain Eukaryota; kingdom Viridiplantae; phylum Streptophyta; class Magnoliopsida; order Cornales; family Hydrangeaceae; genus Hydrangea; species Hydrangea macrophylla. The sequence goes on along the minus strand of CM066982.1, from coordinate 119,386,037 downwards.
TATTGGGTATTGAGAACCATATCTAAGGTACATAATTTGAGAAGCATAGCATTGCTCATTGAGTTTGGGGTTTACTATGAAATATTTCAACACAAAAATACAAATTGTCTCTTGATAAAAAAGAAATAGCTAGAAATCAAATGAGTGCAGTTTTGCTCATTCCAAAGTTGCTCACTCATTGCTCACCCCACTTTCTCATTGGTTAAAGTAGTGGGACCCATGACCTTTTATCATTAATTATTCCTTATTTAATCCTGGGTTCCACTACATTAACCAATGGGAAAGTTGGGTGAGCAATGTGTGAGTAAATTTGGGATGAGCAAAAATGTATTCAAATCAAATCTATGAACTTATTAATGCACCAAAAATCCATTGTTAAGTGAGCCACATATCAGTCCCACAAAGGCCGCCCTTTGAGCTCTCAGAATAAAAAGGGAACAAATTCAACAAGATGTGTTCCTTGTGCACTTGAGATCATAGAAAATACACGAAACTGTAGTGTATGCCAAGGATTTGGACACAATAGCCGAACTTGCCGACAAAAAGACAATGCGCCTATTAGCTAAGCAGTGAAGACAATTGGGTGGATGCATTATTTCTAAAAAGAGTATTTTGGGTATATTAGAAAAAAGAAGGTTCTATAAGAATTTAGATGATTTTGTTCACTAAAAATTACCAAAATAAGTTAAAAAAACAAAAAGTGGTGCAATTAGCAAAAAAAAGGTGGTGCGTTTAGCCCCGTCCATCTAAAATCCATAGCATTAATTACTAACTCGAACAAAGCCCAACCCAAATAAGTACTCCTAGATGAGGAGGGTTAGGATTCTTAGCTGTCAGCAGCACTTTGTGGGCAGCATGTGGGTGTTGCAGGAAGGCAACACCCACAGGTTACACTTTGGGCAACACTCGGATATTGCAGAACTAAAAAAAAAAATTGGGTCATGAACACTAACTCGAACAAAGCCCAACCCAAATAAGTACTCCTAGATGAGGAGGGTTAGGATTCTTAGCTGTCAGCAGCACTTTGTGGGCAGCATGTGGGTGTTGCCGAGGAATGCGAGGATCCATGGCTTCCTCGATTATGGTTTTCCAGGCTAATAGAAGGTATACGCGCTTTACCTGAGCGTGGGATTGAGTATTTGTGGTCGACAAAAGTGGACAAAGTAAAAAAGAGAGGTGGCTTGCTATTGAATCTGCCAATGATAAGAGACAAGCTTTCCTTCCTTGGAGGCTTTTGTTCTTGTGGATCCATAATTTTCTAAAGAGAGAGGAATGGTGATACCCACGCGTAGGAGTGTATACGAGCCGTGCCGAGTCTGCTTGCGAGCTTTCTCATGAGCTTGTGAGCTTTTTTATGAGCTCGCAAGCTTGCTCACGAGCTCAAACGAGTCGAGCTTTCAAGTGTTCGCGAGCTTTCTTGCGAGCTTTTTAACGAGCTTTTTCACGCTCCCTTTTAAACTTTATAGTTTAATAATAAAACAATTCTTTATTAAGCCTATTTATGAAAGTGTCATATTTTCTCGAAAATTTTATAGTTTTATAATAAATATATTTATAAAAGTCACTATACAAGCTCTTTATCAAGCCTGTAAACGAGCTTTTTCACGAGCTTACTCACGAGCCTTAGGCTTAGTTTGGCCCCCATGTGGCTTTTTAAAAGGAGCTTATGAAATTTATTACTAAATTGTTTGATAAGTTTATACAAGTGACACACTACTCTTCAAAAAGACAGCATGAAACCAAAAAGCAACCATGAGCTTTTAAAAGCTCCATTTTAGAGCTTTTAAAAGCTCCCCCCAAAAAAGCCCTAAGTTCAATTTTTACAAAGCTCATAAACTAGTTACCAAATGAATTAACATGAAATTGAGCTTTAAAAAAGGAGAAGCACCACGTGGGGGCCAAACTAAGCCTTAATCGATCGTGTTCACGAGCTCAAATGAGCGAGCCGAGCCTAGCCTTTATTGAGCCGAGCTTCGAGCCCTTGTTGAGCGGCTTATCTCGCTTACACCCTGGGCCACGCGCATTGTAAGCGAAGTCAGCCTCTCTGAGTCTCTGATTGACTGACACTGAGCATAAATATCGAGAAGTTATTGGAGTTTATAACCAACCCATCATTTTGGTAGAGGTGTAAAACGTGCCGCTCTGGGCCAACCCAGCCCACTAAATGGCGGGTCGAGATAGGTTGTGGGGTGGGTCGTGCCGGGCCTATGCTCTAAGTGGATCGTGCCGGGCTGGGTTTGGAGCCTAACGGATAGACCCAGACTGACCCACGTGGCACGACTCTAGTGGACTGTGTTGGGTTGGGCCGGGCTGGGTTGGCGAGTTGAGACAATAAAATTTATTATTTTTTGAAGTGTTTCACTATGGAGTAGGTAGAGTAGTAGGTGAATGAGTCTACTTTATACAAAAGATCAAGGTTTCAATTCTCTTCCTCTACAAAATTGCATTTCCTCTACAAAATTGCATTTTTTGCTAAAAAAAACACTTGGTTCATGCTGGGTCGTGGGTTGGGCCGGGCTGGGTTGGCCACGGGTTTGAGGCGTGCCGTACTGGGTTGGGTTCGTGGGTCAAAAGTCTAGAACTAGCCCGACCCACATTTGTGTGTCTGGCTTCGCGTGCTGGGTTTAACGCGTGCTAGGTTGGGTTGGGTTAAGCTTTTTGGCGGGTTGGGTCATGTCAGGCTGGGCTAACCCAGCCCACTTTACACCTCTAATTTTTGGAATGATATTTCTCCGACTCATCACGTTTTCAACTTATTTCACAAATTCATCACTTTTTCAAAGTCGCTAGTTCAAATAGCAACTTCATAAATATTTTTTTTTAAAAGTTGCTAGTCCAACTCGCGACTTTTAGCCGCAACGAGAAGTCGCTATTCGAATTCACTCATTGCTTGAGAGATTTTAGTATACATATTAACAAAGTCGTTAGTTCAACTAGCAACTTCTCGTGACCAAAAGTCTCGAGTTGGACTAGTGATTTCTACAGATTATTTTTTGATGAAGTCGCTACTAAACTAGCGATTTTTAAAAAGTGATAGATTTGATAAATAAGTTAAAAACGTGATGGGTCAAGTAAATATCACTTCAAAAGTGATGGGTTGGGCAAAACAATTCAATGTTATTCAATCGTACCGGACCATTGCGATGTGTGATTCCGATCAATAGAGAACTGACAAGTGGTAAAGTTGTCTGATTTTTTAAAGATTAAAAGTTTACATTTGATCACATGACAATTTGCTACCGATCGGGACTACCACATGGCTCATGGTCCCAGGCCATAGAATAATTTCTCATTTTCAGTCCGTAACACATCGAGAGTCTTCTACAATTGGGGGAAGTGGTTTCGCCTCGCACTTCATCCTCGGCCATTGGATGGGTTAGAGGCTTCATCAGAGTGCAACATGTGACAAATGTGGTTTCAAGTAAAGGTTTTTACCTTTGGTTACAACTTCTGTAATTTGTTAAGAAAAATTTGTACCTTGTGCACAATATTTTCTATATAAGGGACAACCTATTTGATACTTGGCATTTTACAGACTTCACATTTTCTTTGCAAATAACAGCAAATGTACGCAATTTGCTTATCAAGGTACAACCATTTCTCATAAAGGTTAAAAAATTTTTTGTAAAAAGTATAAATACTTTTTAGGGGTAAATTATAATAGAGAGATGCTACATCAACCGAAAAACTGCACAGAATTTTGTGCACCGAATGATCCAGACCACTCATTTCAGTGGTCCCCACACGTTTTTGTGTGGGGACCACTGAAATGAGTGGTCTGGATCATTCGGTGCACAAAATCTGTGCAGTTTTTCGGTTGATGAAGCAAAACTCATTATAATAACACTCCCTGAACTTTGACCATTTTTTACTAACACCTCCTAAACTTTAAAATTGAACAAACTTACCCCTTAAACTATCATTTGTTGACACTGAAACTCCTTCTTCAAGGGTTGAATTTGTTCATTTTGAATAGTTCACAGGGTGAGTCTGTTCAATTTTAAAGTTTAGAGAGTGAAAATCGGCCATAGTTCAAGGGATGGTGCTGTAATTTATCCTAATTTTTATTAAGATACAAACCAAGCTTATTAAAGTACAAACCTCTCAACCAATAGCAGCTTGCCATGTGGATAGTGGTTTGGCTACCTTATGCCAAAATCACTTTTGACCCCACTTTAGGCTTAGTTTGGCCCCCATGTGGCTTTTTAAAAGGAGCTTATAAAATTTATTACTAAGTTCTTTGATAATTTTATACAAGTGACACACTACTCTTCAAAAAGACATCATGAAACCAAAAAGCAACCTTGGGCTTTTAAAAGCTCCATTCTAGAGCTTTTAAAAGCTCCCTCCAAAAAAGCCCTAAGTTCAATTTTTGCAAAGCTCATAAACTAGTTACCAAATGAATTAACATTAAATTGTGCTTTAAAAAAGGAGAAGCACCGTGTGGGGGCCAAACTAAGCCTTAGAATTTCCCCACTATTGCCAATTTGACAGTAAATTTGGGTGCTTTGCATTTCTGACTCCGCTGCAACTGCAATAGAAAACATTTTTGCTCACCCAATAAATGGTTCATCAATGCTCATTCAAGCATCCTATTGACCAATACAGTGAGACTCAGGATTAAACAACTTTGTATTTCTGACTCTCCACTGCAACTGCAATAGAAAATATTTTTGCTCACCCGAAAAATGGTTCACCAATGCTCACCCAAATATCTCATTGGCCAATGCAGTGGGACCCAAGATTAAACAATATTTGTTTAATCCTGAATCCCACTACATTGGTCAATAGAATGCTTGGATGAGCATTAGTGAACCATTTATTGGATGAGAAAAATGCTCTCACTGCAATATTGATTTCATGTGCTCCAGGAACAACGGCTAGTCAGACTCTCCACTGCAACTGGCTGTAGTATTGATTTCACGTGCGCAAGGAACAATGGCTCGTCAGAGCTGACACTTAATTGTGCATGTACATCTATATAGAGTCGGGCTTCATTATGCACTGGGTGAGCGCACTGGACTTTTAAATCTAAAAAAACTGTGGGTCGTCCCGTTGACTCACACCCCATCCCGTCACCCTGCTGATCGGCAATTTTTTTAAACTTAAAAGCCCAGTGGACTATATATATATATACACATATGCATTCAATATATTTTACAGAATCTTCTATGATATATCCTAATGGTATAGGATGTACCATCCATCTCAATTTCGTATCAAAATGTTGTGACTTTGGTCTAAATATTGTACTAATAAAATATCATAATGTTACGACTCTAAAATCCACCTTTGGGTTTAAGAAGTCTAATTCAAAGTTACATCATCTCTAGACTTAACTACAATATTTTGGAAACAAAACCATTAGTATGTATGGTCCATCCTAAATCACTAAAGATAAATCATAAAATTTTCCTTTCATTTTACCCATTTTTACTTCAACCCTATCCTTCAAAAGTAACACTCCACTTCCAAGACTGAAATGAACTGTTAAGTTTTTCGTCAAAATAAACATATTTTATCCCCTGTGATCAGAGTATCTATATTCACTTTTATCAAAAGATGATTCAAAAGATTCACTTAACTTCCCTAGAGTTGTCATTGCAAGTCAAAAATTAACATCATTTCTATGACACTTAGCACACAACTATAGGGGGTTAAGTGTTCACTTCTGAATTATAGAGGCAAAGTGAAAACAGACTACAAAGAAAATAAAATGTAATTATCCCTATTATATAATAGAACACCACATGACTCATGAGCCCCTACATGCAATCAAAGCTCATAAAGTAATGCTACAAGTAAATGTTACAATAAGAACACCACTAACAACTCTTATTCATCAGTTGACAACCGAATTTAGAATACAAATTCAGGAAGCATAGCATTATCCGATTGTACGACGTAGTTTTCGAATTTTGCATAGATAGGACGAGACTTTGATTGAGTGTTGGAACCTGTAGGTCCTGTTTGCAAATGCAAAATATAGAATCAAGTTCAGTCCTACTCTCAATAAAAGGCATTGAACCAGGTTAACTGATGAACTACATAACCATTTCTAACCTTCCAAACAGCCCCTTAAGTACCCAAGAGAATCTTGTTAGAAGAACTTTTGATTGGTAAATGACCAATTTACATATGCAAATGGCGCGTTAATTAGAAGCTCAAAGGTGAAACAAAGACGCGCACAGGGCCGGCCCTTGGGCCAGCGGTCCGGGCGGCCGCTTGGGGCCTCAAAAAATTAGAATTTGTTTGGTCTTGGAATAAGGCCTTGTTTGGCCAAAATTTATGTATTACATATAAAAATAGGGCCAAAATAAGGCCTAAAAAAATAGGGCCTTAGATATACATGCATTATATATAAAAAGAGGACCAAAAATAAGGCATTGTTTGGCCAATATACATATATTATATATAAAAATAGGGTAAAATAGGGCCTAAAAAAAATAAGGCCTTGTATATACATGTATTATATATAAAAATAGGACCAAAAAAGGGCCTAAATTTTTTTTTCGCTTAGGGCCTCATGAGAATTTCACAATCTCAGGGCCGGCCCTGGACGCGCACATATATATATATATATATATATATACTATAACTTTGAAGAATATCAAAGCCTAGGAAGAAGAAATACTTTCTTTTTATTTACCAAAATTGTAGGGGTACATTTAATAAGCAAAGTATATTAATAGAAGACACAGAAGTACAACATTAATTTGCAATACAAATCTTTATTTTGCTTTAAAAATTACCACGACGCCCCCTAACCCGACAAAAAGAATTAAGAATCACAGGCAGGAAATCAAATTACAAATTTTTTTAATGAACATATATGTACAACATAAAGTAGCTTGTATGATTAAATCTATACTAACCAGAACTCCAGCCGAAACATAAACTCAGCCAGCGCTCATGAGAAGTTATTCACCTCATTAGGTACTTTTTCCAGAAGTTCAGCAAGAATTCAATTGTAATTATGGGAACGCCAAGGATGTTCTAGTGCCTCCCTCGCAGGGGAACGCCTCTGGGGATTTATTTCAAGCAAGTCCTTTATGAAATCAATGAACTTACTATCCGAATCCGGTAAATGATGCTCCAAGGCCGACTCCTCGGGGATTATGTATTCCAGTTGGTTTGTTTCCTAAATACAAAATGACACATATGAGTTCATAGCAAGTCAAGATGATCGTTATAATGAATGCATGATCGGTATTAGTCAAAATGTCAAGATGCGCCAATCATAGATTACAAGTATCCCAATACAATCAATTTCAACACCGTTTCATGAAATCTTGGTGTGTGAGATTCTGTAAACAAGTAATGAGGTAACCTTTTTTTTTTTTGGGTAATCGGGGGTGTCCGGGCCAGCTTGCGCGCACCTCGACTAATCCCCCGAGGCCTGGAGGCGCCGGGTGAATACTCCAGTGGCCACGCTCCCCATGACTCGAACACTAAACCTCTTGGGTAGTACACCCAAGAAGCTTACCACTCGGCCACAAAGAACTTGGTTAAGTAATGAGGTAACCTAAACCCAGAGGTCATACAATAATGCCCTCAAAAAGAAAAAGACTAGAGATATAGAGGACTTGCATAATGATTAATATGAGAATATATAATGCTTCGTTCTTGTTAGGTTTAAAGTGTAAAAAAGCTTTTAAGATACAAATTCTGAAGAGCAGCCCAATAAATGAGTACAAAGTGTGTCATATGCTGATTACAATTGTGCTTACTAAAAAAATATATAAACTACTGACGTGTAAGAGAATCGAATATAAGCAATAGTTTTAGGTACAAGAAACTGGTAGAATGCTGTATGTTCCTACGAACCTGAATTCTAATATGATACAAACACCACTAGTTCAAGAAAGAAGGAATAACATTTTTGCCCAACGCTTTTCAAAGACAATAAGGAATTATTGAATTTTGAAAATGATAACATGGAGTTACATGCATACCGTGTAAAACCTCGGCAATTAAGGTATCCATAACGTATTTTGGCAAATGCTTGACAAGAAGGAATGAATGAGTTTTGCAAATGAAAGCATGGAGTACACATATACCATCTAAAACCTTGGTGATTTAAGCTATCCAGAACTTTAATTAACCCCAGCTTCAGAACCTTTCTTATGATGCAAGAAAACAAATGACTATTGGGAGTTTTTTTTTACCTTAATAAGAAGATTATAACATTCTTGATTTGCAATGTTCTGATTTCAAGAGAATGGTACTAAGAAACAAACCTCGTTGACATGGTACAGATCATATTCTTCTGTGAAATACTTGTTTGTCTCTTGCCGTCTCACTAACATCTCCATATCAGTAGGACCAACCATGCCAATCATTCTTGCAAGTATCATTACAAGTGCGTCGTTTGGGAAAAGCACCTGATTGGAATTTTTAACTCAACTATCTATAAAGAAATTACAATATAATAAAAAACCTAAGTTCACTCGAATGAAAAGAACAAAGCCAAACAAGTACTTACTTCACCAGAGCAAAGCTCAGCTAAGATGCAGCCAAGAGACCAGAGGTCAATCTTCTGGTCATACCAGAAGGCCTAAAATTACTTCAGGAGCACTATAGGAACGTGATTGTATATATAGGCACAAATTATCCGTTAGAAAGCAACTATTTCCAAGGTCAATAACCTTAATCTCACATCTGCTGTAACTTTTGATGAGTATATTCTCTGGCTTTAGATCACAGTGAATAATTCCCAAATGATGCAAATATTCTAATGCCTCCAAACATTGTTGAGCTATGACCTGTGAAAAGATACAAATTCCCATCCTCGTTTTTTACTGCATAATCTGAAAGATCTACAGCTTAAAAAACAAATTGAATAGACAACAATTTTATTGTTAGCACTAGCCAAATTGCACAACCTGAAGCCTGCTCAGAGTGAAATAAGGCTCTCCACCTTATTCTCGATTATATTTCTGGAATTCGTATGAGTTTGCTCGAAGGAGCTCACAAACAATGAAGAGATGCTCCTGTAGAGTTTTTAATATAAAAATGACATTGATGTTGTTAGAAAATATACTAATTAAGACAATGGCAAGATATTAACTGTTACAGCAGTAATTTGTCTGATTATTGAAATGCAAGACGCTGCCATCAATGGCTGATAGAAGTTGAATTCAATGTGGATACACTCCAATATGACTTCAGATCTGGTTAATATCAAGACCCGGCTTAGAGTTGTATCAAAAATTTGAACTTCAAAACCAAATCTAAATGAATATAACATGTGCTTCAGTATTGAATATATTGACTTGACTATAGTATGATATATAACACTATCATAATTTCCTAGGGAAAAAGGATATAAAATATGTAAATAGAGGGTACGATATGTCTGCAATTGGATATAAGTCCTAAGCCGATTGAATCTTCCCTCCCTCCTTCCCTCCCTCCCTCTGGATCAAAGGTTAATCAGACTTGCTTTGACTCAGGGACCATTTAGGTGCAAATCAAAAGTAATAATCCTCAATTGTGTAGTCTAATTACCCCGTAGTGAGATTACAACAAGGTCTTAAGCTTAGCTTGAGTAAGGGGAAAGACTCTAAACCACCAAAAGCAATATTTGAAGTTTGCTTCATAGTAGAATAGGGTCTATATGAACAATACACACGTCCCTGGGAGAAAACCAAAAAGAGAACTTTGAATATCTCACAATCTGAAACTACTACACAACCTTATGGTCCACATTTAATGTTAGTAGGTCATTATCTAGAATTTCAATAAAGTCGGTGATGAATGTATAAGAATAAGTATTAGACCATCCTTTGTCTTTCATCCTTTGTCTTTCATCCTTTGTCTTTCATCAAGTACAATCAACACTACCACAGCCTGTCAGCCACAAAAATGATAATCAAAAACCTAAATCCAAAAGGTAATAATAATCTTAAGAATCTTCTCATGGAAGCTATTCAATATGTTCAGCACCATACGCCACATGACAAAATAATATAGAAACTTCGCTAGTCTTGGAGTCTTCATGGAAGAAGAGGTCCATAATAAACTACTCTCACATTTGTTTTGGGGGACCAAGCGAGGGACTGCACTAATAGTCCATTTTAATTCAACAGACAGCTGTACAACATAAATTGTGGGATAAATGTCCACTTTACTTGAATAGTCCAATATATGGGCCACTATTTTATCCCATGTGGATTGTGATATTAATAGTCCCTCATAAGTCGTAATAGTAAAGGGAAAAAATAATACCCCCAATCCCGTCTATGAAACAAATTTACTATTTAACTTTGTCCGTGAAACAAACATGAAGTAATACTATTTAACTTTCTCTCACATACCTGATGATAGAAATAATCATATAGACGCACAATGTGGCGTTCATCACCGGGATCATGCTTGTTCACAAACTTCAGAAGTTTGATTTCATCTAAACTTTGGTCAAAAAAATCCTTGTCATTTTTAATGATCTTCAAGCAAACATCCATTCCTGTGCATAGATCCTGTGCCTGAATAACTTTGCTGAAAGCCGCCGAACCTAGATATTCCGTGACATAATATCTGCCACCAATTATACTATTTAGAAGAATAGGCATATCCTTGTTATCTTCGAATCCAGTCCTCTGGATGGAATAAAAAATAATTACAACTGTCTTCAACAGACCAACGTGTAATAATCAAGATGCAAATCTCTATCAAACGAAAGAGAATACCAGAAGATTACCCTACTGGTAATTAGTTAAATTTATAGAGGACAGTCTAATCTTCCAAGTCAAAATAGATCAATAACTCATCACTGATACTACGGCTTCAATGATTTAGAGAAAGGAAAGGAAAGGAAACTATTTTCCAAGGGTTTACCTCCATGCTTTAAATATCATTAGAAATTTAAAAAGAAATAAAGAAATAAAAAAAAAAAGAAAATTAATATGAAATAGGAACTCAAGAAAGAGGAAGAAAGTGACTCACAAAGTTCAAAATATTTCTACTTTCACCGAATCTTCTTTTCCTTCCTATCATTCACCACACAAATATTTTACTTTGGCTTTGTTTGGTTCATGGATTTCATGAGATAAAAGAAAGGGGAAAGGAAAACAAGATAGAAAACTAGTTCCTCTTACCTTACGGATCGGACTAGTTTTCCATCATGTTTTCCTTTTCTTTATTTTTTCCCTCACAAAATTCATGAACCAAACAAAGCCTTAGTGTCTTCTTTTAATTTCCTTCACTAAATGCATGAAACCAAACAGAGATAAAATATACCAACTAAGTCAACTTGTATTTATATAAGCTCCTGAGGCTCCGTTGGATCATGGATGTGGTGAGGGAAAGGAAGGAAAACACACACACAAAAAAAACACTTTTCTTTGTTTGGTTAATATGGAAATAAAGAAAAAAACAATAGGAAGGAAAAGAAAATATAGTGAGAATGAATTTGAAATTTTGAATTCGTCACTTCCCTCCTTTTCTCTTGAGTTACAACTTACAATTATTATTACTTTACAAGGTTTTAATTCGTAACGTTATTTAAGCATGGAGGGAAACACAAGGGAACTAGTTTTCCTTCTTGCTTTCCTTTCCTTTATCTTTCATTTCTTTTTAATCTGCAATCCAAACAGAGCCTAAAAGTTGAATTTATTACATGGCATATTGGCATGCAATACAGAGATCTATTACCACTAAAACTTCATAAAATGTATTCAAACTAACCTGTTTTTCCTGTGAATGATTCTCAGATTGAATACTTCATGTTCATTGTCATTAGCGTCAAAAGGGATATGGGAAAGTGATAATCTTATTACTATACATCCCAGAGATTATATAAAGTTACATTGGAATAAAGAAGGAAGGAAAAATAAATAAGAAAAAGGAAACAAATAAAAATCTTAAATGTGGTCAACATGACCATAAATAATAGACTAAAAAACCGGAATTAAATCCCTTAATTCCAACACTCCCCCTCAAGTTGTGGCGAAGATGTTGACGAGACCAAGCTTGCCAAGAGACGATTGTAGAAGTGCTGGACCAACTGACTTGGTAAACATATCAGCGGTCTGATCTGATGAGGGAACAAAGCTTGGTGTTATGACTCCTGACCGAACTTTTTCCTGAATAAAATGGATGTCAACTTCTATATGTTTAGTTCTCTCATGAAGAACTGAATCAGATGACAACATAATTGCAGACTTGTTATCGCAAAATAACGTAGATGCTTCCACCACTGGGAAGCCTAATTCACCAAGAAGAGAACGAAGCCATATGAGTTCACATGAACCCTGAGCCATCGCACGGTACTCGGCTTCAGCAGAAGATCGTGAGAAAACTGCTTGCTTTTTTACTTTTCCAGGAGATAAGATGACAACCTCGAAAAGTACAAAAACCAGAAGTAGAGCGTCTATCACTTCTTGAGCCTGCATAATCCGCATCAGTAAAACAAGAGAGACCTGATTGAGCTCCTGTCTTAAAGAAAAGGCCAAGACCAGGACAAGTCTTGAGATATCGGAGAATATAATAAACAGCATCAAGATGTGAAGTACGAGGTGAGTGCATGAATTGACTCACGACGCTAACAGCAAAAGTCAGATCCGGTCATGTGTTCGTCAAATAGATGAGACGACCCACAAGACGCTGATATACAGAGGGATCTGGTAAGGGCTCTCCCAATTCAGCAGTCAACTTATGATTTGGATCCATAGGAGAAGAAGTAGGTCTACACTTGCATTCCAGTATCTTGGAGGAGATCGAGGGCATACTTCCGTTGGGATAGCGAGATACCTTGGCAGGACCGAGCCACCTCAATGCCAAGAAAGTACCTCAGGGGGCCCAAATCCTTAATGTCGAACGATAGTCCAAGAGAATGCTTCACTTGTACAATACCAGACGCATCATCTCCTGTAATAATAATATCATTAACATAAACAGAGATAATGGTACATTGCCCTTTGGAATTACGCCAAATAAAGCAAGTATGGTCAAAATGGCAGCGAATAAATCTCATAGTAAGCACCACATCACTAAACCGGATGAACCATGCACGAGGAGACTGCTTCAATCCATAGAGAGATTTACGGAGGCGACAAACTTTTCCCGAATACTCCCCCTGAGCCCGAAAACCAGGAGGGGGGTCCATATAGATAACTTCAAACAAGTCACCATTAAGAAACGCATTCTTGACATCAAGCTAATGAAGAGGCCAAGAATAGGAAGCAGCAAGAGACACAAGAAGTCAGACTGTAGTCAGTTTAGCAACCGGAGCAAAAGTGGCCCCAAACCCTTACCAGGAACCTGGGTGAAGCCTTTAGCCACAAGACGGGCCTTATATCGGTCAATGGTGTCGTCTGCCAAATACTTAACACTGAAGACCTACTTACAACCAACTGTACGTTCACCATTTGGGAGAGAGACAAGTTCCCAAGTCTGATTATCCTGAAGAGCACTCACTTCTGTTTTCATAGCGGCCACCCACTTTGGATTCTGGAGAGCTTCATGAACAGAGCGAGGAATGAAGACAGAATCAACTGCACTGACAAAAGAACTGAATGGTTTTGACAGACCCTGATAAGAGACATACTTAAAAATTGGATGGTTAGTACTACTAGAAAGAAGATAACATGAAGGAGGATGACGTGTACGGGTAGGATAACGAGGAGGAGCAACATCAGAGACTAAAGGAGGAGATGAGATAACTGATTCCGGAGAAGGTAATGGCATGGGGTCCGGAGTGCGAGGACGACGAGAGTACACCTGTAATGGGTCAGTTGTAATGACCGGAGGCAAAGAGTCACTGGGTATGTCACTGAGTATATCAAGAATAGGCACAAGGCGAGGAAGGACTGAGATATCATCTCCAACATTCTCTAGTAAAGTTTCCAAAGAAGCACCTGTAAAAAAAGGAACCGTTTTCAAAAAAGTGACATCCAAAGAGTGATGCAAATGACGTTTGATTGGATCATAGCAACGGTAACCTTTGGACATGGAAGAATATCCCAGAAAAACACACCGAACAGCCTTATCATCAAGTTTAGTACGTGTAGGGCTGCGATTTTGGGCAAAACACGTGCACCCAAAAACCTGAGGGAGAATAGGGAAAAGTGTACTACCAGGCTTGAGGACATGAAGCGGGGCCTAGCCTTGTAGGATACGGCTAGGAGTATGATTAATCAGGTAAGTAGCAGTAAGGACAGCAAAATGCCAAAAATACTTGGGAACATCCATCCCTCGTAGGAGACACCTAACCATAGCCATAAGATGGCGATTCTTACGTTCGACTACCCCATTTTGTTCGTGGGTATAAGGACAAGTGAGTTGTTGAAGAATACCCCCTTTATTAAGTTTAGCCCGAAACTCATCAGTAATATATTCCCTACCATTATCAGACAGAATATTGCAAACAACAGTATGCAATTGAGTCTTAATCATTTGAAGAAAATTTCTAAAATGAGAGAAAACTTCAGATTTTTTCTTCATAAGATAAACCCAAGTACAACGTGTATAATCATTAATAAATGTAACATAATATCGGTGTTGTGACAAGGATGTGACGGGGGAAGGACCCCACACATCAGAGTGAATAAGATTAAAGGCACTAGGTGCCCGGTGCATGCGAGGAATATAAGAAGCGCGAGGATGTTTAGACAATTCACAAATCACACATTTAAAATGGAAATCCTTACAAGCTTTATTTAACTGAGGGAATAACCAACATAAATACTGAAAGTTGACATGGCCTAGACGAGCATGCCACAAATCTAAAGTTTGAAGTGAAAACACATATTTATTTGAGTCGGGCAAAATAGAATTAATAAAAGTAGGTAACACGGAAGCTTGAAGACTGGAGAACGTCCTTGACACTGAAGGATCACTGAAGTAGTAGAGGCCGTCCCGCTCAAACCCCTTGCCAAAAATCTTCTTTGTAGTCAGGTCCTGCAAGTAACAAGAATGAGGTAAGAAAACAACAGAGCAATTATGATCTTTGACAAGGTGATTAACTGAAAGCGAGTTGAAAGCAAAATTAGGAACATAATACACAGAGGAAAGAGTGATGTCAGAAGATAAACGGGCATCACCCTGACTACAGATGGCAGAGGAAAGAGTGATGTCAGAAGATAAACGGGCATCACCCTAACTACAGATGGGAATGAAAGATCCATCAGCAATACGTACAGACTGTTTAATAGAGGTAACAGGAGAAGTAAAAACCGAAAGCTCACCAGTCATATGATTATTTGCCCTAGAATCAAGAATCCAAGTAGGGTGGCCTGACTTACCATGAAGAGCAGTAGGAGTACCTGCAACATTGGCGACTGTGGGGCCAGTGGATGATGGAGGAGGAGGAGTTCCCAAACCTACATGTGACTGAAGTTGAGCAATTTGAGACTGAAGCTGACTACAATCGGGTGGAGGAGGAAGTATCTCAACAACCGCTCCTGTACGAGGAGCACCCCGACTGCGACCAGTACCACGACTAGCAGGTCGAGTCCGAGTGAACTGCCCTTTCAGCTCTCAAAACAACGATCTATGGAGTGACCCAGCGTACGGCAATGCTGGCAGTAAGGGCGAGTACCTCCAGGACGAGTACCAGAAGAAGCCAGAAAGGCCATCTGGTCAGGGACAGGTGAAGGAGAGGGCCTAGGGTCAGGAGCAGATAGAAGGCGACGACGTCTCTCATCACCATCAACAGTAGCAAAGGCCTCAAATAAAGAAGGCATAGGGACAATATTCAAAATCTGAGTTCGGAGAGCCTCGAACTCGGGCTTTAGACCCATCAAGAATTGGTAGGTACGACGGCGGTCAAGGCGCTTGACTTCAACATCTCCATCATTAGGAAAATCTGTAATGGGTTCATACTGAGCTAACTCCTCCCACCAAGTCTGTAGGTATCCAAAAAAGTCAAAAATAGAGAGTCCCAAGGTAGCTTGGGAGGCATGAGAGATATCCTGATAGAGCTAAAAAATGTGTGAGTCAGAGTGCGCATGATCATACATCTGCTTCAAAGCAGTCCAAAGCCCATGAACAGTATTATGATACATAAACATATTATAGATCTGTTCATCCATCGAATTAAACATCTAGGGCCGCTGCAGCAGGTGCCTTGGAAGAAGCCGTCGTCAAAAGCTCCCTCCAGGGCCGCTGCAGCAGGTGCCTCGGCCGCCGCCTTCGCATGGGCTTCAACTGCCGCGGTCAGAGCCCGGGAAACCTCCAGTTCGGCCAAAGCAGCTGCCAGGTCCGACTGAGCCGCCCCCAAACTCAAGGCCAACGACTTCGTCTTGCTGGTCTCCACGGCTAGGGCGGCTTTCGCTACTTGCAGCTCTTTCCGCTCCTTCGAAAGGGCAGCTTCAGCGGCACTCACCTTCTCGGCCTGAGAGGACAGGACGGACTCGGATCCCGCGGCCATGCAGCCAACCTACGGCAAGAGTATGAAAATCAGTTAGGCAGGTGAAAGGGGAGCAGACCAATGTTTGAAGGAGGACAGAACCCTTACCAGATGGGATATGCTATACAGCCACCCTTGGAAGCCTTGGGGAGATAACCCGGCGCATGCCTCCACCTGGCTGGGGACAAGGACAGATTTCAACCTTTCCCGAAACTCTTCAGGCCCGCCCAGGGGCAGACCTGACGGAATATCGGCCCTGGGCACGGGCTCGTCAGCAGCCTGCCTAAGGGGAGCCGACGTCCCCACAGGGTCATGTCGGGTAGTCGTCCCGTGGCGAATACGCCTAAGTGGGCGCTCACCGCCCAGGGCCTCGGTGGCCGGCCTTTTTCCTTGGGCGATCGCCACCCGAGCGGCAGTAGTGGCGGCTGCGGCAGCCTGTCTCTCCCGTAGCTAGTCCAAATTGCGCTTGGGGGCCATTTCTGCAAAAACAAGATCGCATGGTCAGAAGTGCAAAGCAAAAATATATCTACAAGTGCATGTGTAATACCCTGTATTTTGGTATTTTAATAAGACCCGGTATTTCATTTCTATACTCGTATAAACTTTTTCTTCCTTTTGGTAAATTTTGATACCAATCGATTGACATATTCCCAATCGATTGACACTTTTCTGATACCAATCGATTGATAAGTATCCCAATCGATTGACATTCAACCGACTAAAAGTGATGACGTGTCAAACTTTCCAATCGATTGCTATTCATCTCAATCGATTGACATTGTTTCCAATCGATTGACTACAAATATCTGTTGCCAATCGATTGACTGGTGTCTCAATCGATTGACATAAGCTGAGAAATGTTTTCTTCTTTCCTTCAGCTTTAAACGCGTGGCACTCCCTTATGTCTATATATATGTTTCATTTAGTGGCCTTGGGGCTGTTTTTCAGACCTTGGGAGAGAAATATACTTACCTCTTGTGAGATATATATACATACATATATCTATCTATATATCTATATTTCTATATACACACACACACAGACCTTGGCAACTTGAAGAAGAGAAGAACAAGAAGAAGAAAGGAAGAAGAAGGAAGAGACAGAGAGAGAGAAGGCTGGACAGAGAAGAGGAGAAAGAGAGAAAGCTTGGAGGTTTCAAGCTTAAACCCAAGCCAAACGCACCCTAGGTGAGTCCTAACTCACTTGGTCCCTTTATATGAAGTTTATATAAGCTATTATGATGTTTAGATGGGTTACATGCATGTAGTGCACGTTTATATATGCTGTTTTTACAATCTGCTGGAGAAGACGTAGTTCCAATCGATTGACATGATCTCAATCGATTGACATCAGTTGCATCCCAATCGATTGAATAGGATTTCAATCGATTGACATTGTTCCAATCGATTGACATATTTCTCAATCGATTGACATAACTTTTGTTCCAATCGATTGAACTTTTGTTCCAATCGATTGACATGATCAGTACATGGTTTCCTTTGCATGTTTATTATATAAGAGGTTTAGTTGTTCGATTTCTGATTCGGGAATTCCATTATGCGATTATGGGGTAGACAGGAGAAATGTGACACCAAAGATTTATGGATAATGAATAAAAAGTAATATGAAGACGTGGGTTGACGTGTTGTTTCTGATATGAGTTCGATATCCGTTTCTTTTAATCCGAGTAGTCAGGCCACATTGGGAATTGTCATGTGTCGATGTAGAATGGAACGTAAGTAGGTTTGGTAAGTTCCGGGAATGGTACGTGGATGGATGATTGGTCATGATATGCTCTTAAAAGCGGTGAACCGGACCATGGTTCTTAAAAGCGGTGAGCTGGACCAAGAAGTCTTAAGATAGACTGGATGATCTGTGATATGCTCTTAAAAGCGGTGAACCGGACCATGGTTCTTAAAAGCGGTGAGCTGGGATCACTAGTAGATGACGTTAAGTCGTGGCAATAGCTTGATATGCCTTGTTCGAAACGTTATATCCCTGAAATGCGGTGAACAGGACCATTGTTCTTAAAAGCTGGGGACAGACTGACGTGGAGTCCATGACATGCGGTGAACAGGACCATTGTTCTTAAAAGCGATGGACAGAATAAGGGTGTATCCCTAGAGTTAAACGATTGAGTCTGTTCATGACATCTGAATACGTTGAGTTCGGTATTTGAGTAATAAGACGATAAGGGTCGGTTTATAAGAATGAATAGAAGAACAAGATAATGTTATTTTATAATAAGATGTTAACTCTTGTTTTTATAAGCTTGTGTTTACTTCAGATAACTGGTACCTCGTTAGTTTATGCTCACTCAGCTCTCAGTAAGCTGACGGCCTTTTATTGCCTGGACATTCCCCGTCCAGAATATCCTGCCCCTTGTTTTACAGGTAATGACCAGTACACTGATGAGTGTTATCCAGAGGAAGGCCCCACCGATGACGATTACACCAGGAAGGATTATCCTTATGCCAGTTGAAGACTGAAGATGTTATAATTAGATTTAATTTCAGTTGTTCTGTTAAACTTTTGTTAATGGGTACTTGGGCATTTGTTGTCTTCAGACCTGTTGTGATCCTGTGGACCATACTCTGATATTTTGTAATAGTTAACACTGTGTGTTATTCTCAGTTGGTTACTGTTGCTTTTCTTTTGGACTAGTACTGTGTGGTGTGGATTATTAGTGACTTTCACCTGTCATTCCTTATGGACCCATAAAGGAAATTTATTTTTCTCTATTTATGCTGCTCCGGGGCGTGACAGGATTTTTTGGTATCAGAGCCTGCGTTCGGTACTCTAGGTTGTGATACTTTTGTTCATTAAGTATTTCCACACCATCTGGTCCTAGTGTGTTAAGATTCTTTGAGATGAGATATGAGTATAAGATAAGTTCGTCTTCCTGACGATAGATAGTTTCCTTTGCAGGATAGCATGGATCCGGAGTTTCACCAGTTTGTGACTGATGCTTATGGAGGACATATTATCCATGGAGATACCGTGGAGCCAGCTGACCCAGATTTTTATCGTGAGCGTGTGTGCCAGATAGCTAGTCGACATTTAGAGGAAGACATGTGGAGAGCACTTTATGTGACCAGGAGTACTCACCCGACCCAGATGCGCATGGATGCTTATCACTTAGCGAGAGTTGGCAGAGACATTTGCCAGGAGATGTTGCGACTAGTTTTGAGTAAACCAGAGATGGATGAGATTGAGTTGAGAGCCATTATAGCCGGTCCACCAGAGCCCGTAGTTGCACCAGCAGCAGCTCCAGCAGCCCCACCATCACCAGTGCCCGACGTACCCGTCCCAGAGCCAGAGCCTGAGCCGATTGAGGATGAGGAGGATCTAGAGCCTCAGGATGAGCATCCCGATGAGGACATGGATGGAGATGGAGAGGAGGAGCCGATAGATGATGATGAACCTGAGGATGACCCCGAGGAGCCAGAGTTTGAGCCAGAGGATCCAGTACCAGACCCAGAGGCTATTGAGGCAGACATAGTGGTAGACGAGGAGGTACCCGACGAGGAGATAGTTGTGCCAGAGATACCCGTTGTGCTTCAGATACCAGCTGGACCCATTATGCATATGGCAGCCATGGCCGATATGGCAGTAGGATGGATAGCCCAGATGGTAGCACAGCCAGCAGATTTTGTTATGGGAGAGATAGCTATAGCAGGAGCTCTTGACATAGCTGACGGTTTTGCCGCAGTAGCTGTTGATGTCGCTAACCAGGCGATAGCAGACGTGATGGAGGACGATGATGCAGAGATGATAGAGGATTGGGATATAGGGGTAGTAGTTGGAGATCTTGTCGCACCAGTTGAGGATGATCCACTCGAGGAAATGGATATAGACCCGGAGGATGAGGCACCACCAGCAGGATCAGATGCTGACGACTTTTGAGTCAGGATCGGCAGGGTGTAGATTTTGTTAGTTTATATTAGGACATGTTGTCCACTAGATTTTTGGGAGCTTGAGAGATAGCTATTGACCATAGCTTTGTATAGTATTAGCTGACTTTAGTTGTTGTAACTCTTGTCCCATATGGTACACAGTTTGATTAGTGTGTACTATACGGTACATCTTTTGATATATATATATACGAGCAGTACTTTTATTATTGTTTGGTTGTTGCGTTGTGCAGTGTTGTTTAGTAGAATGGTTAGTTTTGCTGTTTCTGTTCTATCTTGAGTTCGTTTCTACGAGAAGACTTTCAGCTGATCAATATGTCGTTTGTAGGCGATACTCGTTATCATCATGGTAGGACCCTTGAGAAATCACCAAGCACGTAATGGAGCACCTATACCGGAAGGGATGGATCCAACGGGAATTTTCGAAGCATTTATGCAGAGGATGGAGCATGTGGGGGATACATATAATCACTCCACCCACCAGAGACCTTTCGCACCCCCGCCACCAAGACAGACTGGAGATAAACTGTTAGCAAATTTTCGTGGGTTACGTCCCGAAAAGTTTGACGGACTAGCAGAACCATGGAAAGCAGAGCAATGGATAAGAGAGATGGAGTTAATATTTGGAGCATTGGAATGCAATGAACAAGAGAAACGTCGCCTTGCTACGTTTCAGCTCACCTATGCCGCCGCAGATTGGTGGGAAGCTGAGCAAGCCACTGTTGGGATCGATGCCGCTAGAGCTATGCCATGGGAGACATTCAAAGGCAGATTTTTGGATAAGTATTTTCCAGAAGATGAGAGAGATCAACAGGAAAGGAACTTTCTAAATTTGATCCAAGGAGGATGGAATGTACGGGAATACACAACACAGTTCGAGCGTTTATCCAGATTTGCTCAGCATATGATAGACACGCCGCAGAAGAAGGTGAAGAGATTTCACCAAGGACTGAACCCCCACCTTAGACATATGATGGTTGGTCATCTAAACCAGACGTATGAGGAAATTGTTAGATTTGCTACAGGATTAGAAAAGGATGCTAATTCAGTACAGCAATCACAGATGAATCGACCTCAGTCGTCACGAGGGTTTCAACCGAGGAATTTCCATAATCGACCACCGAGAAATACCCAAGGATGGAGACCTCAGGAAAATTTTCAAGGAAATAAGAGAATCTGGGAAGGAACCAGGAAACCACAGCAGAGTTATGATCGGCCCCAGCAAAATCAACAGCGAGGACTACAGCCACAGGCATTACTAACAGCCCCGCCAAGTAATAGTGGAGGATGTTTTAACTGTGGAAAGCCCGGACATATTGCAAGGAACTGCACCGTCTTCAGACCTAATCGCAGGCCAGATATTGTCTGCCGCAACTGCAACAAACCCGGACACTTGAGCAAGGATTGTCGTGCACCACGAGGAGGATACTACGGGGCACCAGTGCAAGGAATTCAAGGACCTCCTGATCAGACGAGGATGAACGCTATTATTCCAGAAGAAGCAGGCTTTAATGCTGATGAGCAGCAACATTTGGAAGGTACACTTGTACTCTTTCATAGTCCAGTTAAAGCTTTATTTGACACTGGAGCCGCACGTTCTTTTATTGCTGTTAAGATTGTGCGTCAGTTGGGTTTAGAACCCCAGACACTTGAGTCAACACTGAATGCTGTGTCACCATTGGGAGTGACAGTTAAGTTGAGTAAGGTGTGTAGAGATTGCCCTTTGACTTTGGGAGATAGGAATCTTCCAGCAGACTTGGTAGTTCTGTCAATGTCAGAATTCGATGTTATCCTAGGGATGGATTGGTTAACTAAGTACAGTGCCAATTTGGATTGCCCTACTAGGACGATTGTATTTCCAATACAAGGAAAGCCGACGATCAGATTTCAGTGTCAACCGACAAGCGACATGTTTCTTACGAGTAATTTGGCTACGATCATTAGTACGAGTACGGAGCTTAAGATGGATCAAATTCCTATTGTACGAGACTTTCAGGATGTATTTCAGGATATTAAAGGACTTCCACCGAAAAGAGAAATAGACTTCTGTGTGGAATTAGTACCTGATACATTGCCTATTTCTAAGACTCCATACAGAATGGCACCAACTGAGATGTTAGAATTGAAGAAGCAAGTTCAAGAACTCGAAGATCTAGGATTTGTTCGTCCAAGTACGTCGCCTTGGGGAGCACCAGTTCTGTTTGTAAAGAAGAAGGACGGAACACTTCGACTCTGTATAGACTACAGGGAGTTGAACAAGGTTACGATTAAGAATAGATATCCGTTACCTCGGATAGATGATCTATTCGACCAGTTACAAGGATCTAGGATCTTTTCCAAGATCGATCTGCGTTCAGGATACCACCAATTGTTAGTTCGACCAGAGGATGTATCGAAGACTGCATTCAGGACAAGATATGGGCATTACGAGTTTCTAGTTATGCCTTTTGGATTGACGAATGCGCCAGCAGTATTTATGGACTTGATGAATAGAGTATTCAGACTATATCTGGATAAATTCATTATTGTGTTCATTGATGATATACTGATCTACTCAAAGACAGAAGAGGATCACAAGGAGCATTTACAAGTTGCCTTGCAAACACTTCGAGATAGCAAGTTGTATGCAAAGTTCAGCAAGTGTGAGTTTTGGCTACAGGAAGTCAAATTCTTGGGACACGTTATATCTCAGGAAGGTATTTCGGTAGACTCATCTAAGATTGATGCAGTCTTAAGCTGGAACAGACCGACAAATGCGACCGAAGTCAGAAGTTTTCTGGGTTTAGCAGGATATTACAGAAGATTCGTAGAAGGGTTCTCCAAGATAGCAGGACCATTGACGAATTTAACAAGAAAGGAGACGAAGTATGAATGGACAGATAAGCATGAGGGTGCATTTCAGGAGTTAAAAGAAAGATTGACTTCTGCACCAGTACTCGCATTACCTAAGAGTGGAGAAAAGTATGTGATCTACAGTGATGCATCGTACCAAGGACTTGGATGTGTGCTGATGCAAGATGGAAATGTTATCGCATATGGATCAAGACAATTGAAGGTACATGAGAAGAATTATCCCACGCATGATCTGGAATTAGCAGCAATAGTGTTTGCATTGAAAATTTGGAGACACTATCTCTATGGAGAAAAGTTTGACTTATTTTCCGATCATAAGAGCTTGAAGTATTTGTTCTCTCAAAAGGAGTTGAATATGCGACAGCGGAGATGGATGGAGTTACTCAAAGACTATGACTTTTCTTTGCAATACCATCCAGGCAAAGCCAATGTAGTAGCAGACGCTTTGAGCCGTAAACCTCGATTAGTGATCGCTGCATTACTAATTAGAGAATGGAGAGCATTAGAAGTTTTAGCCGAATTTGATCTTCAGCCAGTAGAGCCAATGGAAGGACAACATTTTGGATGTCTTATGGTACAACCGACTTTAATCAGTCGTATCATAGAGGCTCAACAGACAGTAGAGGATTTGAAATTATGGTTCGCCAAGATGTCAGCCAAGGAACCAGAAGTCTGGAGTATAAGTACAGACGGAGCCTTACGATGTAAAGGTAGACTCTGCGTACCTGACGAAGAAAATCTCCGGAATGAAATATTGGATGAAGCACATAAGTCACGAATGACTATTCACCCTGGAGGTACAAAGATGTACAAGGACTTGAAGAGAAATTTCTGGTGGGAAGGAATGAAGAGAAATGTGGCAGAGTATGTAGCTCAGTGTCTTACTTGTAAACAAGTAAAGGCAGAACATCAGAAACCACCTGGACTTCTACAGCCGTTACCTATTCCTCAATGGAAATGGGAACACATAACCATGGATTTTGTGGTAGGATTGCCGAAGTCACAGCAGAATCACGATGCTATATGGGTAATCGTGGATCGACTTACTAAGACGGCACATTTTATTGCCTATAGCATGACGTACTCAGTAGAACGTTTGAGCCGAATGTATCTACAACATGTTGTACGATTACATGGAGTGCCTGTATCTATTGTGTCAGACCGAGATTCGCGCTTTACTGCAGAATTTTGGAAGAGTCTCCAGACAGCGATGGGAACGACATTGAATTTGAGTTCAGCTTTTCATCCACAGACAGATGGACAGACGGAACGAGTTAATCAAGTGATGGAAGATATGTTACGAGCTTGTGTCATTGATTTTGAGAGTTCTTGGGAGATACACTTACCTCTGATTGAGTTCGCCTATAATAATAGTTATCATTCGAGCATAGATATGGCACCGTTTGAAGCTTTGTACGGAAGACCTTGCCGATCGCCGCTATGTTGGACCGAAGTCGGAGATAGTCAACTTCTTGGGCCAGAGATGGTACGCGAGACGAATGAGAAGATTCAAGTTGTACGTGAGAAGATGAAGACAGCCCAGACCAGATACAAGAGTTATGCTGACAAGCGACGCAAAGACTTGGAGTTTGCCATTGGAGATCACGTATTACTCAAGGTTTCACCTGTTCGAGGAATCATCAGATTTGGTCAGAAAAGGGGCAAGTTATCGCCACGTTTCATCGGACCATTCGAGATTCTGGAGCGTGTTGGAAAAGTTGCTTATCGCCTTGCGTTGCCACCAAAGATGTCAGGAGTGCACAACGTTTTTCACATCAGTATGCTGAGGAAGTGTGTTCACAACCCAGCGCACGAGATCAACTTTGAGGATATCGAAGTCAACAGCGACGTTACGTTCAATGAAGGACCTGTTCGTATTCTAGATCGAGGAATCAAGAAACTCAGGAACAAGGAGATCCCGTTAGTCAAGATTCAGTGGAAGCATCACGATGAAGGAGAAGCTTCGTGGGAACTAGAGTCGGAGATGCGCGAGAAGTTTTCATTTTTGTTTTAGACCTTGTTGCTTTTGATTTCGAGGACGAAATCTTTTGTTGAGTGGTGGATGATGTAATACCCTGTATTTTGGTATTTTAATAAGACCCGGTATTTCATTTCTATACTCGTATAAACTTTTTCTTCCTTTTGGTAAATTTTGATACCAATCGATTGACATATTCCCAATCGATTGACACTTTTCTGATACCAATCGATTGATAAGTATCCCAATCGATTGACATTCAACCGACTAAAAGTGATGACGTGTCAAACTTTCCAATCGATTGCTATTCATCTCAATCGATTGACATTGTTTCCAATCGATTGACTACAAATATCTGTTGCCAATCGATTGACTGGTGTCTCAATCGATTGACATAAGCTGAGAAATGTTTTCTTCTTTCCTTCAGCTTTAAACGCGTGGCACTCCCTTATGTCTATATATATGTTTCATTTAGTGGCCTTGGGGCTGTTTTTCAGACCTTGGGAGAGAAATATACTTACCTCTTGTGAGATATATATACATACATATATCTATCTATATATCTATATTTCTATATACACACACACACAGACCTTGGCAACTTGAAGAAGAGAAGAACAAGAAGAAGAAAGGAAGAAGAAGGAAGAGACAGAGAGAGAGAAGGCTGGACAGAGAAGAGGAGAAAGAGAGAAAGCTTGGAGGTTTCAAGCTTAAACCCAAGCCAAACGCACCCTAGGTGAGTCCTAACTCACTTGGTCCCTTTATATGAAGTTTATATAAGCTATTATGATGTTTAGATGGGTTACATGCATGTAGTGCACGTTTATATATGCTGTTTTTACAATCTGCTGGAGAAGACGTAGTTCCAATCGATTGACATGATCTCAATCGATTGACATCAGTTGCATCCCAATCGATTGAATAGGATTTCAATCGATTGACATTGTTCCAATCGATTGACATATTTCTCAATCGATTGACATAACTTTTGTTCCAATCGATTGAACTTTTGTTCCAATCGATTGACATGATCAGTACATGGTTTCCTTTGCATGTTTATTATATAAGAGGTTTAGTTGTTCGATTTCTGATTCGGGAATTCCATTATGCGATTATGGGGTAGACAGGAGAAATGTGACACCAAAGATTTATGGATAATGAATAAAAAGTAATATGAAGACGTGGGTTGACGTGTTGTTTCTGATATGAGTTCGATATCCGTTTCTTTTAATCCGAGTAGTCAGGCCACATTGGGAATTGTCATGTGTCGATGTAGAATGGAACGTAAGTAGGTTTGGTAAGTTCCGGGAATGGTACGTGGATGGATGATTGGTCATGATATGCTCTTAAAAGCGGTGAACCGGACCATGGTTCTTAAAAGCGGTGAGCTGGACCAAGAAGTCTTAAGATAGACTGGATGATCTGTGATATGCTCTTAAAAGCGGTGAACCGGACCATGGTTCTTAAAAGCGGTGAGCTGGGATCACTAGTAGATGACGTTAAGTCGTGGCAATAGCTTGATATGCCTTGTTCGAAACGTTATATCCCTGAAATGCGGTGAACAGGACCATTGTTCTTAAAAGCTGGGGACAGACTGACGTGGAGTCCATGACATGCGGTGAACAGGACCATTGTTCTTAAAAGCGATGGACAGAATAAGGGTGTATCCCTAGAGTTAAACGATTGAGTCTGTTCATGACATCTGAATACGTTGAGTTCGGTATTTGAGTAATAAGACGATAAGGGTCGGTTTATAAGAATGAATAGAAGAACAAGATAATGTTATTTTATAATAAGATGTTAACTCTTGTTTTTATAAGCTTGTGTTTACTTCAGATAACTGGTACCTCGTTAGTTTATGCTCACTCAGCTCTCAGTAAGCTGACGGCCTTTTATTGCCTGGACATTCCCCGTCCAGAATATCCTGCCCCTTGTTTTACAGGTAATGACCAGTACACTGATGAGTGTTATCCAGAGGAAGGCCCCACCGATGACGATTACACCAGGAAGGATTATCCTTATGCCAGTTGAAGACTGAAGATGTTATAATTAGATTTAATTTCAGTTGTTCTGTTAAACTTTTGTTAATGGGTACTTGGGCATTTGTTGTCTTCAGACCTGTTGTGATCCTGTGGACCATACTCTGATATTTTGTAATAGTTAACACTGTGTGTTATTCTCAGTTGGTTACTGTTGCTTTTCTTTTGGACTAGTACTGTGTGGTGTGGATTATTAGTGACTTTCACCTGTCATTCCTTATGGACCCATAAAGGAAATTTATTTTTCTCTATTTATGCTGCTCCGGGGCGTGACAGCATGGCTAACGCATAATGTAACCAAGATACTCACCAGGGATGATCGGTAAAAAGCTGGGGGCTGGAACGGGCTACTCGGGGGAATAGGTCTCGACAAAATCCCCCGTTCAGGACAACACGTTCCAAATGCTAGTGGGCAATCCTGCTAGCCTCAAGATCCTGGCCTGGCATGTCTCAGGGATTTTTGGGGGTTTGGCTAAGCCCGCTGTGGACAGAAAAAAGGAATTAGTCAGTAATCTACCGTGTTCCTGAAATACCAAGATAACAGACGAAGTTGGAAGGGCGGTCTTACCCCTCAACTCCCTGGCCCAGGATGTCCTCAGCTGGCTTCCCGGAGCCATGTCGCAGAGGCGAAGGGTAGATACCTGAAAGAATTTGCCCTTCCACCCTTTATTATTGCTAGGGAAATTGTCGATAATTTTCCTGCCCGGACGGGCAGAAAAGGAGAAAAACCCCAATTCCCGATGCACGGGGAATGGTCGATGGGCCCAGAGAAACTCCTGGAGGGTAAGCTCATACCCGAACACTTGAGGCCACAAGGATATCCACCCCATCAGGAACCTCCACCTGTTGGGGACCAACTGACCGGGAGCGATGTCAAGAAAGATCAACATATCCCGGGCTACAGGGTGAAGCGGAAGCCGGAGGCCCGCTATCATAGCGTCCTCGAACAGGGTAACAAACACCGACTGATAAAGGTGCGCGCCGCCGATGTTTACGGCTAGGACGCAACCATCTGGAAGGGAATATCTCTCCCTGATCCGAAGGAGATCTGCGGAGCGCAGGACAGAAGAAGTGGACTCGCAAGCGAAAACTACGCGGTCAGTCCTCTCGGGCAACTCGTCGCCCGAACCCCTCGAGACGGAGGCAACGGGGGCCTCCTCGAAAGACTCACTGTCAGAGAGACGAACGGGAATCCTGGCCCCACTTTGGTGATCGGACGGGGACTCAGGAAGCCGGCCCACAATGGCACTGGGAGACTCTGATCGGTATTGTTCGCTCTCCGATCTCGACGCAGAATTAAAGCCGGAGTGTTCCATCTCTGGCTCTCCGACGGGAAAGGACGGACACAGACTATGACCAGCGAATGGATCAGAAACCCCAAACCTGATGTACAGGGGGGGCAGAGTTACTAACCTGAATGGTAACGAGTAGACCCTCCTCAGCACCAGATAACACTCTCTCAAGACAACGCAAGAAACACCCGCTCGGTTCAGATGAATTAGAGTTCCACCCGACTTGAAAAACGCACAGAATCTAAGAAGGAAGAAATCCCACTCCCGCTCGAACCTCACAAGATTCTTTCTCTCCAGCCTCGCTTCGAAATGGAAAAGGAATGGGGGGAAGAGGGAAGAAAAGCAGAAAATAAAGGATCAGGAAGGTATGCAGGAGGTGGGGCGAGTGCTCCTTATATAAAGACCCTGAACGGCCCAGATCAGAGCAGATCCAGCGGTCCAGAAGATTTCCCGCCCAAACCGTCGCTTCAGTCACGTGGGGAGTCGCCTCAAAAGGCGCGCGCATTAAATGCGCGAAAAGACGGTTCCGTTAATCTGCAAACGTTTCGGTTACGACCACGTCTCCACTTGTTAGGATCTACCCTGACTAATGATTGGTTGGTACAGGATAGCAGTGGTCCGGGCCCGAGCAATCACAACCCGGGCGCATTCATAAGCCGGTCGGGTATTAACCGCCCAGCGTCGTGCAGAATTGATAAATAGTTTGAAGGGCATAGCGAAGGAGAGAGTTGGCCTCAAGGACCTTTTTATTGCTATAAAGGATGAGCTGTACAGAAGCCGGGGGCAATTATAATAGCCTTCCCGGTAAAAAAAAAAAAAAAAAGAGAAGAAAAACTAGGTGCCTTCAAGGTCCTTGGCCCTTTAAAGCCTTGACCTCCTCTTCCAAGGCCGCCACCTTCGCCACCAGCCCCTCTACGGTGAGCTCCAGGGCATGGACGTCCACCCCCCGCAAGGCGAAATCCATCTGCAGCTCGGCGCCCACCTTCTCCACCTCCTGCAAACGGCTTTCCATGTTCACAAGAGAGAAGTCAGACCATGAGCCGGGCATGCGAAGACCTGCGGATGCTTCTGGCCGGCTCCTCTTCGGTGGGGGCTGAGTTTCTTCCTCAACCTCTTTCTCCTTGCCCTTCCTGGATGGGCCTGGCGGCGGGCTTGCGTCCTCAGATGAGGAAGAATCACTGCTGGTGGACAAGGTGACCGGTCCCTCGGACTGGCCGGCCCTGCCGGTGGTGCGTGCCCCGGTCGCCATGGATCGAGTGTAGCGGCGCTACCCGGAAGCCGCAGCGGCCGGAGCAGCAGAGGAGGGTCTGGCGCCCGCATCATCCGCAGGTCCCCCGACCAGATCAGAGAACGACAGGCCGGCCTCGATAGCCCGGTCAATCGCCTCCGTGTCATCAGCAGTAGGGGCAACCCTACGAGAGGCAGCAAAAGCCTGCTTGCAGAGGTCGGGGTCAATAGTTGCAGGAGGGCAGAGAACGACATCCTCCAGCCAGTTGCCGGCAACCGCAACCCAAGGGTACCGCTGCCAGTTCTTATTCGGGAAATCCAGGCCTTGGACAAGGTCCTTTTCCTCGGTCTTGGGGCGGAAGTAAGGACCTCCGTTGTCGATGCCCAATATGTAGCACCTCGCGACGTCGGCGGCCCGGAGGAATAATCTCAGTCGCTTGTTCAGCGCTGATATTTCCCAGAGGAGGCGGGCGACGTTTGGGCGGCACTTGTGGAGCGGGATGCGCAACCCCACAAGCAGGTCGCAAAAGGAGACCGGGAGGGGGAAGCGCAATCCCACGATAAGCAGCAGATAGCTACTGATGAGGACAAAAGGGAAGACTATTTCCTCCCCCTCAGTGTACGGACGAACTACAACGTCGTCCGGAATTTGGCAGTCCTCTCGGAATGCTTTAAGCCCTTCATCGGACGACAGATCAATATGAGAGGCCATTTGAAGAAAGTTCGGAAGACGAAAATGGCAGAGAAGAAGGAGCTCGGAGTGTTTTGCTCAGGCGATTTAGTTGATGATGTGCAGTGAGAAACAATATTGAACAGGTGCTCCTTATATAGGAAACACGGACGGTTGAGATCCAGCTTGATCGGATGGCTCACATACTTTCCCGCCGAAACTGTCGTTTCGGGCACGTGGGGCGTCGCCTCAGAAAGCGTGAGCATTGAATGCGCGACGTGATGGTTTAGTTGCCAGCTGGATGATTCAGTTACTTCTTAAACTTGCTGCTTTGAGTCCAAACTATGCCAGTAACCAGCAGCCATATGGCGTCGGGTATCCCGGGCCTACAGAGTCACCGCTCGGTCGATATACCGCCGGGTCATTCCAAGCCGGCCCCGTTCCGACGGGGGTCTCGGTCTTTTCCCGGTCGGTGTCTGAATGACGCTCTTAATTTTCAAATTTCATCTGACAAGGCGTCATCTCAACTTTGAAAATGGGGGGCAGCTGATATGTCCAGAAATATCCTGTAGAGGTCCAACCGCCACGTGGTCAGCCAATGGCCCGGGAAAGGGGATTGGGGGCGTAGGGTCCACCCTCTCGAGGTGTCCGGCTGTTACTGTCCGAGACACTCGTAGCTCGGGTACCAGGCGTGGTAAGGCTCCAGGAGATGCGGCATGAATCATGTTTCCCACCGTCCTTATACAGCCATGACTCTATCAAGAGGATCAATGGTTTCCTAAACCACTTAGGAAACTCTCCAAACATTGTACAAATCTATTATGATTAGATTTAGGCTTCCTAATCTAACAAACTTACCATGTAAGGGTGGACTCTTGCATCTATAAAAGAGCCCACCTACCCTCCCTAGAGAGGATCCGAATATCAATTCTCTAAGCATATTAGCACCTATTAGAGAACTCACCACCATACACGCATACACCCGCCCGGTATTACTGGGAGTACTGTCCCTCTTGTCAGCTCACCAGGCCCGCCGGTGATTTGCTAGTGAGAAGCGCACTGACGCACCCGTGGACGTAGGTCACCTCTTTAACGGGGCCGAACCACATACAAAACCTCCTTTATTTTATTTGCTGTCTAATTCATCCTTACCAATTTTCGGCATCATCAGAGAGTAAGTGGGGGAGAAAGTGGAGACAAATGAACCCATTTTTGTTTCTCTCCAAATCGGTGAGATTCCGGAAAGAAGAGAAACTTAATTTAATAATGTGTAAAAAGATGAATTCGCCTTAATATGTTATTATTGCATCTAACATATATCCCTAATAGAGGATAAAAAAGTAAATTATAAATATTTTCTTTTCTTTTCTCTAATGAAACTTAACCAAACGAGAAAAGTTATGTTTCTCTTCCCTCCTCTATTGTCTATTCAAAGATGACGGAGAAAACTCAACTTTCTTTTCTCTTCTCTTCTCTTCTCTTCTCTCAATCCAAACGAAGTGTAAGAATTTCCCAAATATAATAGATATCAAGAAAAGAGAAAACAAAGTTCATAATTTATTTATATTTTTTTTTCACTTCCTATTTCTCACTCTCCTTGTTAACCAAAGAAATTAAAAACATCTCATTAAATGTTATAATATCTCATTAAATGTTATATTTTCCTTTTCCTTACTACATCCATCAAACAGACAGAGCTTAAATAATAATTTGTGTGAAAAAAAACAAAAATAAAGGGCATTTTCACTCTTACTGGAAGAGGAAAAAAATAAACAACCTTCCTTATTTGTAGCCAAAGGATGAATAATCATTAATCATCATATGCACAGAAACAGGGCCCAAAAAAAAAGGAGTAAAAAGTAAAAAGTAAAACAAATTGAATATTAACAATAGTTCATATTAAAATATCATTATAAAAAAGAAAAAAAAATTAAGACAACTCTTTGATCAGACAACAGATTGAAGAACCGTACAATTAAGAAAAATTAAACAATATTACCACCTGAAGAACACAAACCAGTGACGGAAGAGCCCAAACTGACAAAATCCTCAGAAGAATGCGAACTCGAATCGCCACCCTTCGCCTCCAATCGCCGCCGCGTCGCCGGAATTCTCACCGGCGGAGGCGACGGCACCATCGAAAACAGAAACTTCTCGAAATCAAAACACCTCATCTTCGATTTCTCCACCATATCCTCCATGTTGGGATTATATCACATGTGGGATAATCCCATTAATTTAGGGATTGTGATTTGGCTAGATTCATATTGTGATTTGGTTTCCTTTATGATAGAGTTGTATTACTTGTCCAATAAGTAATGGGTTGACTCTATATATAGGGATGTTGTATGGGAATTTAGGAAGCCCTTGGTGTACCAAGTTGGGGGTCTCCCCTCATGGGGGTGCATGGTCTAGGGTGAGAGAGATATTAATCATTGGGGTTTTCTGTGAGGGTTGTTCACAATGATAGGGACGTGAGGTAGAGATGGGTATTTCTTTATCTCTATGATTTCTCTATGTATTACAGTGATTAATTGTGTCAGGTTCTTTGGGATATTGAGTGGGGAGAGTACAAGGGTTTTGTATTTGGGTTATGGGATTTAATTCATGTAAGCTTGTACCATATTTTACTCAATAGTGAAAGAATGGATCTCTCGGGTGTGGACGTAGGCAGGTGTTTGGCCGAACCACGTAGAAATCTGTGTCTTTTCTTTGGTGTGCTTGTTTAATAACTGCTCATGTGTGTGTGTTTATTTGGGGGAATTTGGCTCCGCGTGTTAAATTCCCAACAAGTGGTATCAGAGCTATGGTGGTCAGATCATGGTGACAGAGGCGCACGGTAGCAGAGGAATAGCAGCACGGTCGTACAAAGAAAAGCAAAAGAAAAAAAGCAGGGAAATAAGATGATGCAGCATTGTGCAGTGACGCGATATGGCTGGGGTAGTCTAGCCGTGGAACATGAAGACTAGGCAGAAGCATTCGTTTGGGTTTCTAATGCTTTGGTTGGGAAGTTATTCGGTGTGGTGCGCTCAAGTGATCAAAGGTGTTGCTGATTCATCGGTGGGTGCAGATTTATGAGATTCTGTACGGATTGGAATTTATTTTTTCTTGCTGATAGATTCTGTATATATTACAGCAGGTTGGGATCTAGGGGCAGAAAAATAATTTTGATGCTACTGTGATTGTAGTAGGTTGCTATGGTGGAGAGGTTCTCACATTCCACTCATACGGGTATTTTCTCTTGGGTTGTTAGATTCCGGGTACTATGTGCTTTTGGAGAAAATAATTTGATGGGTTCCAAGAAGACGGGGGCAGACACAGGCGCAATTATCCGACAGAGGTAATTGTTAGGATACTGCAAGTAGGAACGTTGATCAAATATTTTTGGAGCAGGTTCGCTATTTGGGTGGTGTGATATTGATCCCAAAGTTGCGGAGGAATCTAATATTGTTGCTGAGAAATCACACACAGCGGTTGAGAGAAGCGTGGATGGTTTGTGTCGTCTGGTTGGTAGAGTTGTACTCCCAAGTCCTCGATGAAAAATTCTTATATAAGTGAGTTCGTGGATGGTTTGTTCACGGTTCAGACGATGGTGAGTGATACGAACCCCGCCAATAATGTGACAAAACCCGTAACACGATTAATGTCTCGGACCGTTCTACTGTCAGATTCAATGGAAACCGCGACCCAACACCTATAACAGATGCGAACCTTGGTATAAAGGATGAAGACGCCACAATCAAGGATGAAAAACTCGATTGATAAGTCCAGGTATGAACGCCACAGAGTAAATCTGATAAGTTCGAATAGTTCTTCAAAGAACTAAAGAGAAAACTCTCACAATATTATTAATGATTAAAAACTGAATATTACAAACCCTAAACTGTTTAAATAGCTGAGGCTTATGGTTGGGCCCTATAAGCCTACGAAATATTATGGCCCAATAAAATTCACCCCAAAACTAAAATAAAAACAAACTAACAAATATGAAAAGTTCCTAAGTTGGCATGCAAGCCTATAATTTATTCTAGAGCTTGAATCATGGACACCCAGCCTTGTGGATCACTAGTATCCTCCTTTGGGCCACAAAGATTAGTCTCAACCCAAATTTGTTGAACCAGCCCATTGAGATTGTCCTTGAACCGTTTTGCTCGCGCTCTTGTAACTGGACCAATTGGCACGTGGTTCGAGTCCGCATTCCACCTTGTGCTGGCCACCATGTTCTCATCAGTGAGGGTAAATCCTGCTTTGGGAGAAATAGGGATCGAGGCTATTCTCTAATGGAGTTAATGCGTATAATTAACTCGGGCGCAGTTGCACATGTATTGGCCGCGGTTTGACGAATCGGAGATGTTAAGACCAAGTTGATTCGGGGTGTGCAAGCTGGTACGGAAGACAGTCAATGGTAAAAGATTGCAAAGTTATCAACTTTGTGGGTGCTCCGGTTGAGGGGGTGCTGATCATGTATGATTGATTGATTAGACAGTTTCCCCACAAGTGATAGAGGGGGTGATTGTTGGGGTTATATCACATGTGGGATAATCCCATTAATTTAGGGATTGTGATTTGGCTAGATTCCTATTGTGATTTGGTTTCCTTTATGATAGAGTTGTATTACTTGTCCAATAAGTAATGGGTTGACTCTATATATAGGGATGTTGTACGGAAATTTAGGAAGCCCTTGGTGTACCAAGTTGGGGTCTCCCCTCATGGGGGTGCATGGTCTAGGGTGAGAGAGATATTAATCATTAGGGTTTTCTGTGAGGGTTATTCACAATGATAGGGATGTGAGGTAGGGATGGGTATTTCTTTATCTCTATGATTTCTCTATGTATTATAGTGATTAATTGTGTCAGGTTCTTTGGGATATTGAGTGGGGAGAATACAAGGGTTTTGTATTTGGGTTATGGGATTTAATTCATGTAAGCTTGTACCATATTTTACTCAATAGTGAAAGAATGTATCTCTCGGGTGTGAACGTAGGCAGGTGTTTGGCCGAACCACGTAGAAATCTGTGTGTCTTTTCTTTGATGTGCATGTTTAATTACTGCTCATGTGTGTGTGTTTATTTGGGGGAATTTGGTTCCGCGTGTTAAATTCCCAACAAGTGATCATCGCCGATTCCGACTCCGATAGCCCATTCTCTCTCAGAAATTCAAAAACCGTTTCGACTTCCGAGACCTCCATGAATAATTATTACAGATACAGAGCTCAAAAGAGGAGCGAGAGGTCGAGAGTCGAAGAATTCATGGGATTGAAGTGAAGGTAGTGGTTCAAAAGTGGAAGATAAAAGGAGAGCAGCTAGGTTTTGCATGCTGATGTAGAGAGAAAAAGTTAAGAGACAGAGAGAGAGAAAGAGAGAGAATTCAGTCTCCCCTTACACATACTGCTGTAAAACTGAAAGCAGACGGGAATACAATCTCACCTACTTTTGAAAAGTAACGTTATGATTGGGAGTTTAGGAGATAAAAGAAAAGAAGAGAAAGTCATAATTGAGGAGAGAAAAGAAGAGAAGAGAAATGATGGTGTTTTCTTTCATCATGATTGGAAGTTGAGGAGAGAAGAAAAAGTAACTTTCTTTCCCCTTGATTGCAAGTTGAGAAGAAAAGAAATAAAATCAAGTTACCATTCTACCTATCAATAACTTGGACTAATAAACCCTCGTACACTCACGCCATACATACCTAGGAAAGTAAATTGGTAATGGAAGGTCTGGTAGTCGCTGGTTTTCTAAGCTGTGTTTTGTTTTAATTTTTATAATATATGTATGTGTATTACAATACAAGCCCTAGGACTTAGATGGAATTACAATTAGGTGAGACTAAACTAGAAGGGTATAGTGGGTATTAAGAAATATTAATTATTCCTCATTTTCTTTTCTCTCATTTTCTTCCTAATTTGGAGAGAAAGAAATTTAAAGAAAGCGGGGCTCAGTGCCGGTCCTGAGTTTTTGGGGCCTTAGGCGAACAACTAAAAGGAGCCCTCTACATACTACTATGAATCAATTACCATAAGATATTAAACAAGTATAAAGTAAAAAATATATATATCCATGAACTTACATATACACTTAACTAAGAATAATTCACTTCACAGGGTAAAAAATATCTTAATCTAAATATTTAATATCACTGAAACATATCTTAATCCAAAACTTCAAATATTAAATTCCAGATAACTTGCTAAGTTTCCAGGTTACACACAGCGAGAACATATCATATACACACCCATACAGTAAACAGAAAGGGGCAAAAAAAAACAAAACCCATTAATCAAGAACAAATCATTAAGTTCAACTAATCAACCCCATCAAACAATCCCACAAAAACCCGTGATTATATTAATAATAAAATGGAAACAAAATCAAAATTTACCAACAAAGATAATTAGCAAAAAAAAAAAAACAAACTTAACACCACCAATGGAGAGTCAGATTAGTTCACAAACTAAATTATGCAGCAAATCGAAGAACCCACATTCGGTAACTACATATAAATATATATAGAGAGAGAGAGAGGGGGGGGGGGGGGGGGGGGGGGGGGGGGGGGGAACCTGGTGGTCGAACCATTGAAGAAAGAAGTCCGTAATAGCAACATCTGCTACTCTGCTGTCATATGACTCATTTGTAATGAGTTTTTTTTTTTTTTTTTAAAGAAAAGATAGGGGCTGGCCGGCTGGGTTGAAGGTTATTAATAATAATATGGGCCATTTAATAGAGAGGTTTGTGTATGGGCAATATAGTATAGTGCTAGGAGTTTGGGGGGCCCTAAAATTGTGTTCACAATTGGGGGCTTTAGGCCCATGCCTACAATTCATAAAGATAGGGCCGGCTCTGGCGGGGGTTAGTTTTCTCCCTTTCTCTCCTTGTCTCTCGTCATTAAAACTTGCATTCGAGAGTAAGCGAGAGAAAGTGAGGTACTTTCTCTCCCTTTCTCTTATTTGCTCTCATTTTTTAAACTCCCAATCATAGCGTAAAGGTGCGGTTTACAAGGGGTTTTGTCTCTATTAGAAGAAAATATTGGTTGCAACGGTGTCACAAAGTCACCTGCCACCAACCAATTAGATTTTTTGAATAATTATTTAGTGTGATAGTTATACAATGTAAGTATATTGATGTGGTGTAATATTTTAATCCATACCATATACATGACCCTATTTTCAGGAGATCATGATATGTAGTTGTCAAAAGACAATTTGTTGTGATTCCCCTCGAAATAAGAGGCATATGTTTGGTAAAAATTAAAATATCACACCACATCTACATGCTGACATAATATGTTGACATGGTGCAACGATACACTAAATAATTTTTGTGGATGCCCAATGTGTGAATTAGAGATTCATTTTCTCATCTATTGGACCCGAGAAGTTATTCAGTGAGTCGTTACACCATGTCATCATATTGTGGTGTGACGTCCCATTCACATGGGGCCATGTGACTACTAAAATTAAATGGACATGACAAGTAATTGTCATTTCACTCCACTTTAATGGCCACATGGTTGCATATGATTGAAGTATCACACAATATAAGCGTGTTGAAGTGGTGTGACCGACTCACTTAATAATTTCTCTTGGACCGAAAGTCAACCGAAGTCAGTCAAACATTTGGAAAGATGTGCACACGTGGAGGTATAATAGAATGAAACGTGGTATGTTTGTCTAATCTCGGATTTTTTTTTATTTTTTTATTTCCTCTAGGGTGATAAGTCAAATAGTCGTTGGCACGTTGTGGGACCATTTCAATCCGTTTACTATTTTTTTTTTTTTCATTTTTTATTTGTTTAATTGATGAAAAATATACAAAACTTTTCAACTATCCATTCACGTTTTGCGAGTAAAATCATTGCAAGTAAAAAGAAGAGGAAAAAAAAGTAAAATCATTGCAGTCAAAAAAGAAATGCATCTCTTTTCAGACAGAGTAATCCTAGATGTACAAAAAAAAATGCACAGTCAAATGCACAACCTGTTTAAAATTGTTGGACTTTGTGCTGAAAAAGTTGTACACTCCTTTTTTTGTCTTTTTGTGTGTACAGATTTTTTAACACGAAATCCAACAATTTTAAGCAGGTTGTGCATTTTTTTTGTGCATCAAGCATTTCCGTTTCAGACACACACAAATGTCGATTGTTTCATTACCTAGTTTTTAAGGCGAAACTACATTCAGTACCAGTAGTTTTTTCAAAATTTCACTTTAAACTTGCATATGTTAATGCATCATTTTTGTCCCTCTGCTGCAAAAATTTTCACTTTGGTACTTTTATTTTCAACTTTTTTCGTATCAAATTAACAGGATTACGAAACCATGGACCCAAATGTTACATTTAAAAATAAATAGCCCAAAATAAAATTTTGCTAAAATTAGATGGTACTGCTTGGTTGGAAAATTTATATATAAGTGCGGGCGTGCCAGGCAAGCAAGTTGCCAATGTATATGTGTGATTATCCAAACTGCGCCTCACCAGGAGATTGTGGTGATGTTCGATGCCTTAACAAGGACTTCAAACGTGTAAAGATGAGACTAAAAGATCTTTGAACCAACTAAAGTATAACTACTCCTATTGAAAAACAAAAAGTAAACAGTAAACTAACGAACTACTTTATTGAGTTAAAAATAGACTACAATCTAACCTTGAAGATGACTTCGAAGGTGTTCTACTCATAAGTTTAAAAGCCTAGATAAAAATACAGTAAATGTATTGAAAGCTATATGTTGATGCTAATCGAAGGATCTCTTCTCAAACATAAAGTCCTTCTATTTATAGACGTCGAGGCTTCTCAGCAACCTCGTTTGAATGTTCCCTCCTCTTTTCGAATTGATAACTGCCCCCATACGTGGCATACTCTTGACTTGACACTTGCTCTTTCAGTTATTCCATAATGATCAACACGTGTCCTCTGGCGGTTAAATATTTAAACAGAATGAATTAGCAAACTGCCCATGACTGTTTCTGCGTCACATCTATTCCAAATAACTATCCCGCCACATCGAATCCCACGTGGCACCTTCGTATTGGCTGGATATTTCTGTTACAAACATTACCCCCCGCGCCATTTTCCTTTTGATTCGAAAAAGATAATGGTGATTGTGGTTAGATCATGTTGGGTAGTTGAGACTTCCATACACTCTTCTCATTGTGGTTAAATTGCAGATCCATGCCTTCATTTATTTCGCACAGGCCACAGTATTTGCTTGAACCTTGAACCTTCAATCTTCACTTTGTCACTTCGAATCCACTCTGCTAATCATGTCTTCTTCTCAATCTTCTTTCGATACCAGTGATTACTTTCCTTTAGATCTTCCCGAAGAAGTGATGGTATCAACCAAACGTCCTGAAATTCCCTCCCGAACCAATTGGGATCCCCTGTGATTCCTCCTGAACCCTTTACTTACTCGAAATGGGGAAAGTGGCATAACATGTTAAACCGACCAAGTGCTTCTTCATCAGGATAAAGTTCATCTTTGAGCTCTTCGAAATCAATCTACAACAACCAAACTTTTCCTCCCGCTTGGGAACAACCCGTTTCCCATGGTGAAGGGGTTGGATACTACAAAGGTATGAAACACGAAACACCTACTACAGTACCTTCAGTTATTCATCCAAACTTTGAATATCCTGAAGCTGAAGGGGTTATTCGAAGCAGGATGATAAAACCATGCTATCCATTTTCGAATCGTCTTTCTCGAGAACAAAACATGTTGAATACTTGGTTGATCTCTTCAACCAGTCCTCCTGGGGAAAGGCTTCAAAGGGGCAATATCCTGATTCCTCAAGGCAGACCTCCCATTCATACATATGTAAGGGCATCTCATGAAAAATTTTCCAATGAGCACTACTCCTCAGCTTTTCTATCCAAATGCAAATTTTTCGAGAAAGATTATAAGAAAGAGTGCTTCTTTTTTATCATTATGTGCTAGGTTTTCCAAACACCAAAGTCCAAGTAGTGGATCCAACTGAGGACATTGGTGATCCTTTCTTGAAATTAGACCAATTATGCAGGAATGGTCCTATATTCGAACATACTCCACCTATTCTGTCACGCTCTCCATGCTTGATCATCCAAGCTCAAAGGCTTCTAGTTGCCTTTACACATCTTCCATTCTTCATTTTGCAAGATTCGAGGGCTCGAACCAACTTCGAATGGAGTTGTCATACCCTGTGCCATGAATGGAATATTTCAACACTTGTTCGAACCCAAATGGATTTTACCCTTCGAACCTTAGCTTCTCATGTAAGATGGTATTCTCATCATCAAGAAAGTGTCCATCATCTGAACTACCTAATGGACCTTTATGAAAGTATTAAAGAAACCCCCAATGCACTCCTTGATGAAGTTTCAGAATTCAAAGAGAAGTACATCTATGGTTGTGGAAGCTCTAATGAAGAAAGCAGTGTTTCTCATTACTCGAAGCCTGACCTCGAAGGTCGAATCGCATATCTTAAAGATGAAGCCAAAGCTATTGGTATTTCCCTTCGAGGTAAAACCCCGTTAGCCAAGGAGCTTCGAAGCCTTCGCAAAGCCTTATCCAAGATCAACTCTCGGTTAAACCAGTATGAAGAACAACTCAAAGAAGCTTATCTCACCCTTCGAAGCGAAGACAAATTGGCATTCCAAACCAGGAACTTGTGCCTCGAGATAGAACTAGAAGCAGAGTATTGTGCTTATTATTGGGCTATGTTCCATAATTTTGTAACTTAAGGTTTTCCCCACTTTTATCAGTTATGTCTGTAATTTGCATTTGTACTCTTCTCTTAATTCAATGAATTATTAAAAATTCAATGTTGTCTTAACCAAACTGAAATGGTTCATTATCAACCAGTATGTCTTTTCACTTGGTATAACGGCTAAATAAGTAACCAACTGTAACGGCTACTTCCTTAAATAGACGCATCCCTTTCCAAACGTCACCAAAGGCTATAAATAGTCGAGACAAAAGGAAAAGAACCCTTCTACCTTCTTGCAAACTCTTCAATTCTTCTATCTATCTCCTTTGCGCTTTGTTCTCTTCGCAATCATTCTCTTTTTGCCCTGATCATCTTGCTCCTAAAAATGGCATCGTCTTATGACAACACACAACTTCAGAAAGTCTGTGATGATTTTGAAAAAATCATTCGGGATAAGAAAGAACAATATTCGAAAGGGCAGGAAACCTCGCTGATCAATGAGATTCTCGTCCCTGTTACTTTTCCCAATCAGGAATCCTCCATAGCCATTGGTCCCTATTTGAGTACTCCCAATCTTAAACTCCATGTCTACTACCTTAGGTTAGGACAGCAACATTTGACTTATCAGCAGGAGATTCCTATTCTTAAAAAACCGAATTAAGTTTTCGACAATGGCCCAACCCTGCAAAAGATTGGCCAGAGTGGGTAGATAGGATTTTGGAGAACAAGGGAGAGGTTCTGACTGCCACTGGGATTTATCACGCCGTAGAACTCTCCAAATACCCTATCGAAGCCAGTCCCAATCTTTTGGTTGGAGCCTTGTGCTTTTGGAACCCTATTTTCAACCATTTTCAATTCTAATTTGGTCCCATAGGTCCAACTGTCTTGGATATCTGTCATTTATTAAAGTTTTTATCCCATGGAGAATATGCCCATCCTTACATGGTTGAATTTGACAGCCCTTCCATAAATACCGATTCCAAGTCATTAGGATACACCAACTTCCTAACTTCTCATAGAAAATCATTAGGGGGTGTAACAGACAAGGAATATTACTACTTTCTTCTTTACTGGCTTTCGAAGCATCTGTTCTGCACTTCTTCTCAGAGGGTGGTCCTCAAATTTTCCAATATTGCCAGGGCTTTGGCTGCAGGTCGAAGGTTAGCTTTGGACCCCTTTGTTCTAGGATCTCTTTATAGATCCTTTTCTGATTTATGCTTCGACCCCTTTCTTCCTACTCATGGTGGTCCCTTCTGGATTTTATAATTGTGGCTATATGCTTATTTTCCAGAAATTCATAATCTAGGACCCTTATCGAACTCTATTCCTTATGGGACTTTCTTTGCTTTACTACCAAATGTTGAGAAAACTTTTAAAGAGTGTCTTACCCTCTTTTTCAACATTCCAGCAGTTAGGCCAAATAATCTATTTCAGGCATTTTCTGTCCTCTATAATTCTAAAGACAGAACTCCCCTTTCCCCACATTGGCTGTGTCAAATACTGGACAGAGCAGCAAGTGCAGTTGAACTAAAAGCTGCATAGGAAAGCTTCTTGATCAGTAGGGATTTATTCTTTGGGAATTCTCTCAGTATGAAGTCTCATGGTGAACTCTATCTCCCAAACCAATTTTTGAGATAATTCGGGCTCACCCAATCAATCACTTTTCCAATTAGAAGCCAAGCCAATATACTGATGGCTTATAAGACAAGCACAAAAGTGCCAGAAACAGTGACAACTGCTGCATTGGCAGTTTATCAGAACAAAGTTAGCAATTTGGAGTTCACCTCCTTGCCAGTTTACACAAACTGTACACATGCCTTCTCAAATTGGTGGGAAAACTTGATGTCAGTGCAAATGGACAAGTGCCAACTCCTGAAGCATATTGGTTAGAAGACAAAAGGTAAATAAAGTACCAACTCAATACTTCTCTTTTTAGATGATGAAAAGAACTTTGACTTACTGTTATCTTGAATCTTACAACACAGGAAAATCTACTGGTGAAGGTTCTTCACCAACAACCAGTGTTTCGAAGGCTAAGTCAAGCCTCCCTATTCCCTCAAAGATTTCAAAGGTTTCAACTCCTGCTCCACCACCACCGAAGCCAAAAAGAAAGTTAATTCTTCTAGCAGAAAGTTCTCCTCTTGCATCTGAGAATGTTGAATCTGAGAAAGAGGCAGACACCAGTCCAATTTCATCCTTGATCAGAAAGAAGAGGGCCAAAACAACAGTTGAACCACCTGCTGGTTTAGAGATCATCCAAGAAGTCCCTATTCTAGCAATCCCTATTTCGAAGGTGGAACCTGAACCTGAATTGACACCACCAATTCCTGAATCAACATCTCAAGGCCCTGACATCTCAGAAGTAAAAAATCTCCTCCACTGAGCACTCAACCTCCATCATTTGAATACCAACCAATGGTAAAGCATTCGAATCTTCAATGATATATGATTTTTCATTATAAACAGATTCTAATTAAATATTTATCTTTTGTTGACCAGGCTGAACCTATTCCTTAGACTGAGGCTGGTCCTTCGAAGCCTAAAACAAGTTCTGATCCTAAAGTTGCTTCAGCATCAACCTTGTTCTAACCTCAAGCTGTCCCAGGTGTCTCAAGTTCCGATGAATTTCACATGCCTTTACCTCCCAATCTGACTCCTTTCATTCTAAATCTCTTGCTTCCCAAATAGTGGGATAATACTGTTTAAGAAATCTACCATTGATTTTCCTTAAATGGACATATCCATTCAAAATTTTCAAATGGTAAAATCCACCTTTAAAAACCTTGTGGGTTTGGAAAGGGCCCTCCCATTTAGATGACCATTTCCCATATTTTGGATCTTTGGATTCAATAGGCAATATTGTTTTCCAAACCAAGTCTCCTTCATCAAAGGTTCTTGGTTGCACTTTCTTATTATACCCCTTTACTGTTATTCTTTTTTGTATCAGGATATTATTAAGAGCTTTGATTCTTTCTTCATCAATGTCTTCCAATTCAATAGCCATTGATGTTTGATAGTCATCCAAAGATAACTGATTTTGCTTCATAATTCGAAGAGAGTTAACTTTTATCTCAATTGGTAAAACTGCCTCATGACCAAAAGTTAGAGCATAGGGAGACACACCTATGCTTGTTCGCTTCGAAGTCCTATATGCCCATAAAACTTCTGGCAAAATCTCATGCCATATTCTTGGATTATTTCTTATGACTTTGGCCATATTTTCCTTTATGATTTTGTTGGTGGCTTTAGCCTGACCATTAGATTGAGCATAGTATGGGGTTGATTTTAACATTGTGATCCCCAATTTATTTGCAAAAGCAATCACATCCCATTCAAATATAGAGGCATTATCAGATACAATGGTCTGAGGAATACCAAATCTGTAAACTATATTTTCTAGGAATTTGATGACAGTTGCCTGGGTCACTATCTGCATGGGTTCTGCTTTTACCCATTTAGTGAAATAATCTGTGGCTACAATAATGAATCCATGACCTCTGGAAGAAGGAGGACTGATTTTTCCTATCACATCCATG
This sequence comes from Hydrangea macrophylla, assembly GCA_033977485.1. Lineage (NCBI taxonomy): Eukaryota > Viridiplantae > Streptophyta > Magnoliopsida > Cornales > Hydrangeaceae > Hydrangea > Hydrangea macrophylla. Next base: position 119,341,510 of record CM066982.1, on the reverse strand, counting down.
GCCCACCCCCTAAAAGGCCAAGGTTTTACAACATATTACAGATCAACAGTGGGTAAGTGTTTCAAAGGACCATGTTTCTGACATCTTGACATCTTTTGGCATATTCAATACAGTCTTTTAAAATTGTTGGCCAATAAATGCTATGCCTTCGAAGTAACCACCTCATTTTAATCCCAGATTGGTGAGCCCCACACAATCCTTCATGAATTTGAGCTACAGCCTCAATTCCTTCGAGGTTACTTAGACACTCAAGTAACAACCCATCACTTCTTCTTTTGAACAATTTTTCATTATACATAATGTAATTGACAGATTTTAATCTTATGCTTCGACTGGGCTTCTCATTGAATCTTGAGAGATAATCTATGATGGGTTTCCTCCAATCATCATGAACTTCTATGTTTGAGATACCAACAAAAGGTAATCTATCTACCAATGTTGGTAATAATTTCCTATAAGTAACTTGTTCCACTTCGAAGTTTTCAACATTTGTTCTAAATCCAGATGCCTTCTGAGCCACGTCATTGGCTTCCTCATTAAAACTTCTAGGAACATGCAAGAGGTTCACACTATCAAATTTGGATAATAATCCCATTGTAGTATCATAATATATTTTCAATGTACTGCTCATACATTTATATGTCCCATTCATATGGTTTATTACCAACTGAGAATCTCCAAATATATCAACAAATGTAGCTTTAAGATCTAACAGGGTTTCGAGACTCATTATTAGAGCTTCAAAATCAACTTGGTTATTGGTACACTGATTCGAATCAAGTTTATAACCATATTTGGTTTTAATCTTGTCAGGTGATTCAATAATGAATCCAATACCTGTAGCAAACTCAGTTTTTGAACCATCAAACCATAGTTTCCATAGCCTAATGGTTATATATCCAATCTCATAACTTCCATCTGTTTCAAGGCAATTTGGATGGTCAGCCAGAAAGTCTGCCAGTGCTTGGCCTTTCACTGCCTTTTGTGGTACATAAAACAGACAAAATTCTGACAAGGCTAAAATCCATTTACCAATTCGATTCCTCAGAATAGGTCGAGTCAACATATATTTGATCAAATCGAATTTAGCAATCACATAGACTTCAATAGGAAGAAGATAATATCTTAATTTCATTACTGCAAAATACAAGGATAAACATAATTTTTCCATAAAGGAATATTTGCATTCAACAGGATTTAGAAACCTACTAAGGTAATACACATCTTGTTCTTTCTTATCATCATTATCCTGGGCTAATAAGACCCCAATTGATGCTTCTGCTGCTGAGATGTATAACTTCATAGGCCTATCTTTTCTTGGAGGCATTAACACTGGTGGCTTCACCAAATAATCCTTCAAGGCTTGAAAGGCAGTCTGATGTTTTTCTTCCCATTTTAATTCTTCATGATCCTTCAATTTCAACAAGGGAGAAAAGATCAAAGTTTTTCCAGCCGTATTGGAAATAAACCTTCGAATGAAATTAACCTGCCCTATGAATCTCTGCAATTCCTTTTTGGTAGAGGGAGGTTTACTTTGAATAATTGCTTGAGCTTTATTCTTATTTACTTGAATCCCCTTTTCATGCACCAAATACCCTAAAAAGTTTCCAGTGCTAACTCCAAAGGCACATTTTAATGGATTTAATTTGAGCTTGAAAAATCTCATTCTTTCGAATGCTAATTTTATACGTAGGAGGTGATCATCGAATGCTTTGGATTTTATAATTATGTCATCTATATAACATTCTAAAAATGTTCCAATCATATAATGAAAGATAGCATTCATAGCCCTTTGATAAGTATCCCCTGCATTTTTCAAACCAAAAGGCATTTGTACCCCATTCGAAGGTACCTATACTCCCTGGACATCTAAATGCAGTCTTATGAATGTCTTTCTCAGCAATACATATTTGGTTATATCCTGAGTGACCATCCATCATAGACATTATAGTATTTCCAGCAGATCTATCAATTAATGAATCAACTATTGGCATAGGATACTCATCCTTAGGTGTGGCCAAATTAAGATTTCTATAATCAATACAAACTCTTAATTTACCATTTTTCTTCATAACTGGAACAACATTCGAAAGCCATTCAACATACCTAGCAGTCCTAATGAATCCTGCTTTGAGTAGCCTTTCAATTTCTTCTTTAATCTTCATAGTAACCTATGGAGTCATCCTTCGAGGTTGCTGCTTTACTGGTTTATAACCAGCTTTGATAGGCAATCTATGCTCTACTAAGCTTCTTTGGGGTCCTGGTAATTCATCATAATCCCAAGCAAAGCAATCTCAAAATTCTTTCAACAATTCGACCAATCTAGAATGGTCACCCTTTCCAAGTTTTGAACTTAGGTAAGCAATTCTTTTTTGTTGACCTGATCCTAGATTGATCTCCAATAGAGGATCCTGTGCTACTTCTTGTATTGAATTTTCTGGCAGTACTGATAATTCTGTCTTGCCAACATCTTTTGACTCTTGCGAATCTTCCTCAAAGATATAATCTGACCAATTTATGGTCGAATCTTTCTCAATTATTGATTCTAGACTTGTAATCATTAGCTTTTGCAAGACCAGTCGAATGGTCTCTTCTATATCTTCTATTTCTATAGATGTGTGAGTCATTAAACCACCTTGTCATCATCTAATGGTTCCAAAGAACCAAATGGCATGTCAGCCAAAATATCCCAATTTTCTTGTGAGGATTCTTCTTCTGATTCTTTAAGGTCAATTGGTTTAACATTCTCCTGATATAACTGAGCTTCGACACAGTTAGAACTTGTATGAAAAGGCTGAGTATTAGCCTTCACTGTTTCAATCTCATAGTTTTCCTTCACAAGCAACAATTTTTTATGCATTGAAGAAGGAACACATCGGTTAGCATGAATCCAATCTCTTCCTAATAAGGCATGATAACTAGGGCTAGCATCTACCACAAAGAAAGTAGTTTTGGATTTGTTCGACCCTACTATGGTTTCAATAGGTATTACTCCTTTGGTGTTTTTCTTATCACCCGTAAAACCTGATATCATAATATGGGTTTGTATCAACTTTGAATTTTGTTTATTAATCTTTTTCAAAGTATTTTGGGGAATAATGTTGACAGCAGCACCATTATCAACCAATAATTTGTTTAAAAGATCCCCATTTAAACAAGCCTTTATAAATAATGGTTTAAGGTGCTTAGTCATTTCTGCTGATGGTTCCTCGATTGAATAAACAAAATTATAGTCGCTAAAAATGAACTCAGGAAGATTTACCTCAGAGACATCCTTAGTAGATGCTTCCATTTCCATTTCTTCATCCATTTGTTGATCTTCCGTTGCTTCGAAGATCTTTGGTAATATGAATGTGGCAGTGTTGGCTTCCATTTGCTTTGGAAATGTGCCAAACTGGATGTGTATATTTTCATTCTTGACAGTCTCATTACCAAGTTTTGCCTCAGTATTCTCTAAGACTTGAGAATCTACTACTGTCATTGCCTCATTCCCTTCATCAATGCTCATAGCATTTTCCAGTTCTAAAACCTTAGCTTTAATGACACTTTTCTCAGACATAGTATCATTATCAGTTTTCATATTTCGATCGAATCTGGGATTAGGCCTCGAAACGTCACTGGAATCCCTTTCAATTCCATTTTCTAGTTCCTGACTTCGAGTCTGCATATTGGAAAATTCCTTCCACATAGTAAACTTTCTCTGAAGTCTTCTTTGCTGGGTCCTATTTATTACAGGAACCATCCTTTGGTCCTTTTTCTTAGGGTGTTGAAGCACATACCAAGTATTTTTCTCAACATGAGGAGGCCTGATCATTCTATTTTTGTTTTGAGAACCTTGTTGTTCTATCATACTTTTGACTCTATCATCTTGCAAGACAAACCAATTTGGCACCCCTGGCACCAATGCAGGTCCACTTGATTGTGAAGTCTCACCAACTTTTGGTGATTTATTTAATGTTCCCATATTCATCTCGGCTTGTACCACATGTGCTGGTACCAATTTTGATGGCATGACTTGAGTTTGTCTTTCTTTCTGTACCACATAATGTTTCTTTGGTGCATGAGAAAAGCCTGGCCTCACTTACTGCATGTCCCTTGGTGGTCGAACATAGTTACTAGTGTGACAATTCCTTGAAAAACTGGCTTTGAAAGGAGCCATTGGTTTTTGAGCATACCTTGCTGTCATTGGTCCATTGTATGTTGAGGCTTGATAAATTGGTCCTCTAAACTGCCCTCTCCCAACATTCATGATTGGCTGGAATGAAGGTTCATATGAGGAATTTATCCTCTTATGCTCGAACGGAGGTTGTTTGTTTTTACTGCCTGTTTTGGCTCCAACCTTTTCATCATAGATTTCAGCATATCTTTTCCCACAACCAATGCAGCATATCCTTTCATTTTCTTCTTCTAACAAAGCCTCATATCTAGAGACTAGAGCGGTTAATTCGACAAGATCTTTGAACTCTAATGCATCAAACTTTTTTCGAAGTCTGAATTCGAGACCATTTTGAGCCAATTTGACAAATTCAGGCTCTGGTAAAATAATTTTACACTTTGTTCTAGCCCTCTTAAACCTATTAATGAATTGGGTAGCCTTTTTATCAGGTTTCTGATAGAGTCTGGCCAGATCAGCCATAGACACCTCTAGCTCTATCTGAAAAAACTGAGTATGGAAGGATTCTTCCATCTGTGCCCAATTATGGATCGAATTAGGGGCCAAATTAATGAACCAAGTAAATTCAGTATCTGTTAATGAACTAGGAAATAAACGAAGCCTAAGGTATTCATTATTTCCTGTATCAGCACACTGACTGATGAATTATGCTACATGTTCAACCGTGGATTGACTCCCATCTCCAGCAAACATAGCAAAGGTGGGGAACTTAAATCCCCTAGAAAATTCAATTCTATCAATCCAGTCAGGATAAGGCTTCCTATAAATTGGAGTTTGTACCCCCCGAGCCATGGGTCCACAAACTTCATGAATTAAATTAATCATGTCATTTCTGTCAACCATATTGAGTGGTTGTTGATGACCTTGGTGACCCAAAGGAGGATTCATTGGCGGTATTGGAGGTGGTTGGGGAATATTATCCATCCTCCTAGGATTTTCATTCCTTCGACCCACTCCTATTCCAGTAGGGTCTGGTTCGAATATAGGATTGTTATTCACTCTCCTATTTTGGCCTGTCATATTTTCTCTAGGCCTAGATTCTTCGATATTCACTGATCTATGGATATGATCCTGGCCATATCCTATATGATTCCCTTGTATCCCTTCGAATGTTGGAGGGGTATTATTAGGGACAAACATATAAAAGCTTTCTTGTGAATTAGGCCAAAAAGGAGGCCCATTTGTATGAATCATAGGATTTGGCTGAAATAAGCCATTGGTATAACACCTTTCATTTTGTCAAACCATAGAAGGATTTCTTCCTGGCACCATTGTTGGTGCAAATTGTGGTATACTGTTGTTAAGGGAAGTGTCGCGCCCCAAAAATTGGCCCCGGCGGGACGGAATATGAAGGATGTGGGGTTTTGAAAGTGATGTTTTTCTTTAAAAAGTGGAGGGGCCTTTGTTCAATTTTACAGAATCGCCACCTATCTGGTTTAAAGACGTGTAGGCAGTCTAAAAGATTTTAAAGTAAAGTAAAAGGCCCATTTTAAAATGTGTGACTCTGTAAAAATGATCTGCTTTACCAAATAAAGGGTTCGAAGGCTCGATTATGTTAGGGGAAGGTGTTAGGCACCCCTAAACATCCCTCGAAAGGGTTACCACGCTACTTCGGTGATATATGCTTTTAAGTTAAGTAAAAGTTAAATTGTATCAGAAAAGTGGGAGGTGAGTTTTTGTTTAGTGCGACCGAACCCCTCGTGGGCTGCCTACGTATCTCGAGTTTAATCGAGAATCAGGTCGTGCGTAGTTCTCCCTATTAAGGGAAGAATTTAAAAAAAGTGAAGTGGGTTTGATTTTCCTGTTTTCCTCGACGTGAGGTAACAAAACCAGAAATAAGGTGCAGTTTACCTGTCTATGTTGACAAAACCGGAAGTAAAGTGCGGTTCTCCCGTCTAAGTTGACAAAACCGGAAGTGAAGTATGGTGTAGCCGGGAACTTTAGCCCAAGGCGGCGTAGTCCCGAACTTTAACCAAAGTATTTGTTTTGAAAGTGCAGGACTTAGTCCAAGTATTTTAAAAATGTGGAAAATGATTCCAAGTATTTTGAAAGTATGAGAAGTGATCCCAAGTATTTTAAAAGTTGAGGGAAATTATTTTAAAAGTTTTTAAGTGATTTAAAAGTATGTGATTGATTTTGAAAGTGGGATTTTATCCCAAGAATTATTTAGAAAAGTGATTTGAAAATGTGTAAATAGTCTAGAGTGATTTAAAAGTGTGAGTTTTAAAAGTACGTGATTTGTGTTATCTTAAAATTTCAACATTACGACGGCTTAAAATGGGGACACGGGGAAGTGCAGGATTTGATCCCGATTGATTTTAGAATTGTAAAAGAAGTGGTGATTTGGAAAATTAGATTTTTGAAGTAATTTTGAACTTCTTAAAATTTTGACATTATAACAGCGTGATACAAGAGAGTGGAAAGTGCGGGATTTGATCCCGATTCATTTTAGAATGAGTGGTTGAGAAAAATATATTTATAGTCAATTTAAATTTGTTTAAGTTTCGGCATTACAACAACGTAAAATTGGGAAGTGCGGGATTTGATCCCGATTCATTTTAGAAGTATTGATTTGAAAAATAGATTTAAAGTTATTTTAATTTTCACAAAAATTCAGCATTACAACAGCGTAACATTAGGTAGATCGAATTTAGTTTGTCCTTTTCTCCCTTCCCAATCCCAACGCAGGATGACCCGTTGTCGAGAAGAGGTTAGGATACCGGGGAAATTTAAATTAGCCTTTCTCCCTCCCAAAATGGGTCAGGATACCGGGGGATGCATTCAATTTGTCCTTTTCTCCCTACCCAATCTCAACGCTGGATGACCCATTGTTGAGAGAAAGTAAGGGTACCGAGGAATGCAAAAGTGATGCAACAGTTGTATAAGAGCAGAAAATAGTATAATACATAAATATAGTGTCAACTCGTTAAGCGAGGAATACAGTTCTATAAGAGCAGAAAATATGTATAATACGTAGATATAGTGTCAACCCGTTAATCGGGAAATACAGTTCTATAAGTGCAGAAAATATGTATAATACGTAAATATAGTGTCAACCCGTTAATCGGGGAATACAGTTCTATAATTGTAGAAAATATGTACAATACATAAATATAGTGAATGTCGCTGCTTTCCGACCTGAATTAGAACGGCCTTTGCCTTTGTATCCCAAGGGACACTGGCGGAGCCGCAGTCTATGCTAGGCGCGACACTCGAAGCCGATGTGTAGGCGTGTGAGATGTGCAAAAAAAAAAAAAAAAACTCATTTATGTTTATTTTTGTTTTTGAAAAGAAGTAAAGGAAGAACCAAAATCTTTGAATTATTTTTGAAGAAGTAAATGAGAAAGTAAAAAAAAGTTTTGTATTTTTTGTAAAAGGAGAAGTAAAAGAAATAATAATCACAAAACTCTTCTTTCATTTTCAGTTTTTTGTTTTAGGAAGAAAATAAATAAATAAATAAAATCTATGTTTTTTTTGTGGAAGAAAAATTAAAAGAATATAAACATATATATATTTTCTTGAAAAAGTAAAGGTAAACAAATCTTTTATTTTTTTGGAAAATTAGAAAAGTAAAATGAAACCTCACATTTGTTTTTAGAAAGAAGAAAAGAAAAATCTTTTATTTTATTTGGAGAGAAGAAAAAACAAAAAAAGAACTCTCTTTCTTTTTTTCATCTTTTTGTTTTTGAAGAAAATAAAATAAAAACAAAATATGTAGATATATATATATATATGTGTGTGTGTGTGTGTGTGTGTGTGTGTGTGTGTGTGTGTGTGTGTGTGACAGTGTGTGGCCGGAGGTGGGGCTGCCGGAGGTGGGAAGTGGTGGTCATTGTTGATTTGGGTAATGGGTTTGGGTCAAGGTTATGGTGGTTTGGGTGTGAGGTTGGGGGTTTGGGAGGTTGGTGGAGTTGGAATGAGGGAGGTGGAAGAGGGAGAAGGGGAAGTGGTGGCCGGAGTTGAGGAGATGGTGGCCGGAGATGGCGGCGGTGACCGGCGGCGGCTGGTGGAGGAGGGCCGGCAGTGGAAGAGTCACACCCCGATTTTTGGACAATTAAATATTCAATCCAGAGCCTGTATCCAGACTAATATTCAATTACCAAAAATCACGAGAGCGACACCCTCACACATACTAACATATAATTTATTTGAAAATAGAATTTAATACTCATTAAATAAGGACATGTGATTTTGTGTTAAAAAAAACTCTTTATTATTAAACTTGAATTCCCAAACATTCATTTTCATTATAAAAGAAATTAAACTTCATTACACATATTATATCCTTTCGATTTACAAATGAAATATTAGGTTCATTCAATAAAACCCTCTTTACAGAGTTCAGCGGAAAGAAAATAAATAAGCATAAAATCCATACATCCATAGGTCAGAGCAACTACAACGTTCCCAATACCCAATATATAATCCTTATTACAATTATACACTTGTGGCCCACACTGCCAGAAATAAAATAAAGTACAACAAAAAAAATAAGTACAACTCTAATAATAAACAACACTGCGACAATCTCTTCACCCAAACAGAAGCTCCAAAGAAAATCTCCAAATACTAAACTTGCACATACATTCGACTACGTTTCATATAGAAACGCCCCAAATACATTACGCACCCGGGTCAGTATATAAAATACTGGTGTGAGTTAACAAAAAAAATATAAAATGAGTCTTAGGGAACAACGGTGTCCCATAGACTCCCAAAAGTATTCACAAAGAAAAAAAAAAAGCATGACCACCTCATATCATACAATATCGTTGCACAGAAAGTAAACAATGTCATCACACATAATTCATGTCGGGTTAGAACAGTAGTTCCACGCACATTTCAGGACAGAACGGTAGTTTCCTTCAATGTGGTGGCAGTAGCTCCAACCCCGAATAAACACAACTGAATACTTACCGGTCGGATATCTATGGTGAGTCAGCCCTGCATAAAAGTTAGTGGACCCACCATCCTGTAATATATAGTTATCACAAACCAAGCAAATAAGTCAGTAAACAACATTTCCACATTCTAACTTAAACGTCGCATTCTTTATTCCAAACTTATCCGTCTTATGAAATACTCCATTGTCATTATTTATTAGCCTTTAATTATCTTTGTGTTCCCTAGGTTCACCACTTGGTCACCCTCCATGGTACAGCCCACACATATATCCCATGTGTGCCCGGACATACTACCAACACCCACTCCGGTGCCAGTTTGGTTGCGGTATCAACCAAACCAGGTATACACAACGGACGGCTGGTCAATATGTCAAGACGTCTATACAATATAAGCCGAGCATAAGGCTTAGGCCAGCTTGATCACGAAGCCACTGGCAAAAAGTACACTCAACAAGTCTTCAGCCAGCTTGATCACGAAGCCACTGGCAAAAGAGTGCGAGCTACCAAAAACAATAACACAACAACGGGGAGTAGTGAACACTAAGGTCTTTTCCCAGTTTCTTACCATCTACGTTAATTCTCATAAGTACCCATTCATAAGGGTTTAATCACGTCATTAACCCCTTCGAGAATTTATCATTTATTTCATGAAATATCATTATCCAATTATTCACGATAAGGCCTTTTTTTTTTTGCCAAAATTCTATTCAAGTCTCTGGCGTAGTATTTTCATGATAATTATTTAATACCACACATAGAATAAGTTGGGGTTTCTTAAGACATAGCATATAAAATCGACACTCAACAATACTATTTAAAACAGTCCCAAACAGACCCTTACATTAAACAGTCCCAAAACCAATATGGACTAAAATTATTCCTCATAATAATTCTGTACAAAGAAACATCTCTAATAATATTCATAAACATAAATTCGAAATTCGGAGTTAATATTCACTGCTACTGTAATATAAATTTTTTGCCCAAACGGTGCAGAATCGGAAAAAACGCTATTTGACAAAAGTTGTGCAGAATTGCGTTTTACATGGGAAAGCGCGGACAGAAAGCTAAAATTCCAAACAAACGATTTTATACAATGTTTTGAAAATTCAGCAATCATAGAAAAACCAATAAAAACGAATTTTCCTACTTATTTAATTAATATATTTTTTCTTTCTCCCTAGGTTAATCTCATGAATCTGAACATTAGTTTATCAACGTATAACCATATCTATTTGGGTAATACTAGGATCCAAATCAACAAATCGCATACGATACTAAAATTTATATATCAATCCAAATATTTAACTTGCAATGATTGATTCAATTGCGTATACATATATACCCACGTGTATATATATACATATATACCTACGTGTGTATATATATACCCAAATATATATATATATATATATTTAACTCACCAATTGTGCCAAATCCCACAAAGATATGAATCGACGTTAACCACGACGAATGCACCGCATATGATTCAACGATTATTCTCATTCTTCCTCTTCGTCTTCTTCCTTTCTCTTTCTCTTCCTCTCTATTTCGTTATTCTCTTTTCTCTCCCTCTTTCTCTTTCTCTTCTTCTTATCTCCCCCTGGTGGCTAGGGCTGAGATAGTAGGGGTGAATGTATTGTTGGGAGAACTAATATAGAATTAACAAGACATAATCCCGTTTTTATTTTTACCCCTTCATAAAAATACATCATAAGACCCTAAAATGCATTGCAAAGTACTAAAATGAGTTACACATTGGGTACCCATGACCCAGGTACTTAATTCTTATGTTAAATACATTATTTAGAATATTTACGGGCCCTGTAAACACTACTAAATTATAAACACATCAATTCTTTAAAATTTATACTTACACAAATTTATCCCATCACTTAAGTTTATAAAAATATTCACATCGTAATTTGTACTAAAATTTAGTACACATAGATATATAATCATAAACATAAATACCCATAGCTAATTTATCACATATAAAAATTTGGATGGCCACATTAACATATAAAAATAAATATTTATATCTTAAAAATTACGGGGTGTTACACCCCCCTCTCTCTTCCTTCTTTCTTTTTTTTTTCTTTCTCTCTCTCCCCAGATTTCTCTCCCTCTCTCTTTGTTTTTTGGAGACCACTCTCTCTCTCTTCCCCCTTCTCTGCCTCTCTCCTTATATATATATATAAAGTATGTATGTATATATGTATATATGTATAAAACAAAAAAAAAATCGAAAGGAAACCAACCCCCCATAACTTTTCGGCAGAAATTGGGGGGTGGTGTTGACTTCATTAATATATATATATATATATATTTTAAAGTAAGAACAAAAGGATTAAATAAATAAAAAAAATTAAGATATTTTGTACACGCGCCTGCACTTTTCAAACTTTCGGAACGCAATGCGACTGAGATTTGGATTGTCGGGTCCCCTCGACAAATGTGGAATTTTGATGTAAAAATGAGATTTTTAAAACGCTGTTTGGCGTGTATTCGACATCAGTTTGTGCCAAAAATGCCCGATAAAGTGTTTTTTTTCGGAATCCGAAATCAGAATGAGACGAGATTTCAGGGATCCCTCTGTCTCGATGTAAAAAGTATTTGTGTTCAGTCCGAAAATAGCACATGCGCTCCAAACTCATATAATAGAGTTTTTGGACGAATTAACAGTGTAAATTAAAGCAATTGCGATTGTCCTTACCGTGGTTTCCCGAGTTTCATCGTCGGATGGCGGTAAAATTTCTGACAGTCCTTCACCTTGACAAATGTGAATTTTTGGAGTCAGTCCCAAGTCTCCGGGAGCTGTCCTGTGACGAAACGGAATTTTTCCGTTTGAAATCAACGCCTAATAAATTGACTTTTCTGGATCCGGTGCCGGATTGCGATGAAATTTCAGAGGCATGTCGGTTTTAGCATGTACTTTAATTCTGGGATGGAAAATGTCTGCTCCGACCTTTGAAAAGCCGAAAAAGTAAATCTGCACCTCTCTTGAAAATCGCAGATTATTAAAACTTCAAAATGCGATTGTTTCTTCGTCTGTGATCCGATTTTGATGATTCAAAGTCCAGTGACCTTGTATTGACAAGCTCTTCACATCTGTCGGACTCGATGCAAGTTATCAACATATTTTCTTGGGGTAAGCAAAAATCAGGTGTCTACAGGAAGTGATCAGAATGTTGACATTCTGGATCATGTTTCCCAAAATGGTCGAATATTGGTGTCAACTGATTCACCAAGTCATGCTGATTTTCTGAACCAATATTCCCATTATTTGGAATTGGATTCAAGTTCTCAATTCCCACTTCGGGATTCTCATTGTTCACATGATTCCAGTATTGCTGCTTTGAGGATCTTGGTGCGGAGAACCACCAGTTTCAGCAATATTAACACTAACATTGGCATTATCAACAGACCTATTGCTTCGAAGGTTTTTGTTTGCCATCTTTTGACACTAGGGTCCCACCGGGCGTGCCAAAAATGTTTGGCTGAAAATTTATATATAAGTGCGGGCGTGCCAGGCAAGCAAGTTTTTTTTTCTTCGAAAATTGGTAAATATATTCCAAAAAAAGGGATGTACAAAAGTACAAGGGGCATACCCCAGGATTTTATAATAAGCTCAGCGCACGAGGACTGTGGCAAAAGCACACACAAAACTGGATCCAAAATCACAAAAGTACAAGGGGCATTCCCCAGGACAAGAAGTCACAAGCAAGAGGACAATGGCACAGGAAACCACCCCCAACAGATCAACAAATCAACACATCACACATCAATTGTACTCCAAAATACAATCAAGACATCAAATATTCCAAACCCTACGAACCCAACAATACTGCGCCTCACCAGGAGATTGTGGTGATGTTCAATGCCTTAACAAGGACTTCAAACGTGTAAAGATGAAACTAAAAGATCTTCGAACCAACTAAAGTATAACTACTCCTATTGAAAAACAGAAAGTAAACAGTAAAGTAACGAACTACTTTATTGAGTTAAAAACAGACTACAATCTAACCTTGAAGATGACTTCGAAGGTGTTCTACTCCTAAGTTTAAAAGCCTAGATAAAAATACAGTAAATGTATTGAAAGATATATGTTGATGTTGATCGAAGGATATCTTCTCGAACATAAAGTCCTTCTATTTATAGACGTCGAGGCTTCTCAGCAACCTCGTTTGAATGTTCCCTCCTCTTTTCGAATTGATAACTGTCCCATACGTGGCATACTCTTGACTTGACACTTGCTCTTTCAGTTATTCCATAGTGATCATCAACACGTGTCCTCTGGTGGTTAAATATTTAAACAGAATGAATCAGCAAACTGCCCCTGACTGTTTCTGCGACACATCCATTCCAAATAATTGACCTGCCACATCGAATCCCACGTGGCACCTTCGTATTGGCTGGATATTTCTGTTACAAATAGGTACTTAAATGTTGTTTAGCATTTTTTTTAAAATTATTATTACATAACTATACATTATCATTTTTTTTTTTAATTACATAGTTTTACACTAGTTCTTTTTTAAAGTAAAATGGCGTGGGATATTGAACATGGACTTAAGGTGTGCGTGAGTTTGTTGCCGAGCAGCTTGAATAGGATCTCAGTCCTCGTTAATTTATATTAGTTAAAATTCAATGGGTTCACTGTCACATCATTTGAGATGTGAATTTGAGATTAAGATTTGAAAAACATAGCATTACTCATTCACATAACACCCAAATCACGTAACCAGTAACGTGTAATCGTTTTACTATTTACATAATTTATGAAAAATAGGCAACGCATAATTAATGCCAAATCATCGGAATTGAGAAAATATAGTACTTGCTTTTAAAAAAAAAAAAAAAGAAAGTAGTATTTGCTTGGGACCTTGGGGTCATATTGAGCCTCAAATTAATGTAGTAATTGATAGTGGTTTTATTTTATTTTATTTTATATTTTAACAATAATTCATGATGATTTTAGTGATGAAAAAGGCTTCCCAACTGAAAAGTTCCGGATCTTACTCATATTTCCTTTCAGGAATTTCTATTATCAACTTAAGAATGATCATGAAGGACAAGTAATGACAACTTCCCTTGCAAGTTCACTTTGAATTAACAAATGAGTGTGCAATTTTGCTCACCTCACCTCAAAATTGCTCACCTTATTCCATTGGTTAATGTAGTGGAATTTTTAATTGATTATTATTAATTAATTATTATTTAATCCCGGGTCTCACTGCATTAACTAATGGGAGAGTTGGGTGAACAATGGATATGCAATTTTGGGGTGAGCAAAATTGTATTCTTAACAAAAATATACTTATGCTTTCGCTTCAAACAAATGCTTTAAATCAATCATATGTATAATCAGGGGCGGACCGAGGAAGGCTTTAAAGGGGGCAATTGTCCCCTCTCAATTTTTCAAAATTATGCTTTTACTCTATATATTTCATATTTTATTCATTTTTGTCCCTAACTTGCCCCCCTTAACCTTTCAAATAATTATTTTACCTTATATATTTAATATTTTATTCATTTTTGCCCCTCAATTGTCCTCCCCCCACCTAAACTTTTCAAAATAGTTCTTTTACTTTATATATTTCATACTTTATTTATTTTTGCCCCTTAATTGCCCCCTCAACTTTTCAAAATAATTATTTTACCATACTTTATTCACTTTTGCCCTTAAATTTCTATTAAGCTTAAAAAATACTCTTTGTCCCCATTTAAGCTAAAAATATATATCCATATCAGGTCGGCACTACTGTCCCCGAACCCCCGTATAAGCTTCTGCCCCCCACCCCCCCCCCCCCAACAAAACTCCTGTGTCCGCCCCTGTGTATAGTGTATATGTACAAATATGTACAAATAGAATATATTGAAAACGTGGTGGTGTTTGGCCTATCCGAAGTTTGAAATCTATGTATATACGTGAAGCCTGTGTATTTGGACGTCTACAAATTGCAAATTAAACTATTTAAAATAAGTATGTGTGGATATCGCAATTTTCTTACCCACAGCTTTTTTATTTAAAACATTTTCAATTTCAAAAGAGTCGCCACTTAATTTTTTTTAAAAAGGAAAAATTAAGAATCCATTTTAAGACTAAACTGATCTTTTGCGAAACCAAAGATAAACTGGGTCCGGGGATTATGGAATGAGAAAGAAGGAGCTCGTCGGACTAAAACACCTATTTTCATCCTATCTCGCGATAGGCCTCTACTCAACATCCTTTTAATCAAATTATTAATCTAAATGTGTTCTCAACTAATACATATGTATAAATATACATCACAAAAGCATGTCCAAAGGGTGTAAGATTGCTAACGGTAAAATATCATTCAAAAGTCACATAATTTATTTAGCAAGCGACATGATATGCAATAGGGGACAAGGGAACTTACCTGGGATCCAGCCGCGAATATTAAACGTGCAATGCATGAAAAATAAAAGAAATCCTAGAAAAGAGTCTCTAATTCAAGTATACAAATAAACAAGACCTATTTCTAAGGTGACGTACATGGAGTCGAAAATCAATGAAATCAAGGAATTAAATAAACTAAAAGGGAGTTTGAGGAACCGTACCTTAGTAGCGCTACAAAACAAAGGGGGTTAGTCCACATGTTTTAAATGAGGCACATTATTGAATCTTAAATAACAAATCCTATCACAAAATGAATCCTAATTACAAGTATCAAATTACATGGATGAATGCTCATGAACACGGGAATAAGATGAAGCCATTCATTGATTTGGATCATTTAGTCTCTGGTTTTAAGCTTAACTAATCTTTATTAGAGTATAGTTCGAAGCCTAATTGAAGAAGGGATCATTTGAACCATTATTCACAAAACCCGTCACCAGATTTTGGAAATTCCAGAGAGCAGACCTGAACTTCAAGAAAATAAAAAACACACTTCCAACGGTTAGATCTTGATGATTTTTGGTTATGTTGTGCCTTTGTGAGTCTAGTTTCTAACCCAAAAGAAAATCAAGTTTTGAACGGTTAGATCTCTGGGAAATGGGCAAAAACTAGACGTCACTCAGAAACTTACAACTCTCTGTCCAGAGATCTGGTATGATTTTTTAAAACTAGTAAATAAATCCGAATTGCTTCATTCTTTTTAGAGAACCTTCCTAACACATTAAACTACATAGGAAAAGTTATTTGAAGTTAAAAATGCTTGGTTAAGGCTCTGATTTACTGATTTTAAAAGGATGTTGCTGTTCTGGAATTCTAGACAGATTATTGTTAACTCACACAACCTATGGCCAAACCATGATATCCATGAGATCCTATTAAACCAAAAATTGCAGTGGTAGGCCTTTGTGTTATGAACACTTCTACAGTTGGTTTCACTTAATTCCAACGGTTAGATATTTAATCAAAAATCCTTGATCAAAAACATTTGTGAACCCACTTTTTTCATTTGTCAAGTTCAACTTTTATTTCTTAACCCCAACTATTAAATCATGAAGTTGGGCTTAAATCAAACCATTTTCTCCTACTATTTGATGGTCATTGGATACTAAGGACATCTTAAACTCATGGATTTTGATGAAGCATGAAGAGACTTCATGAAATCCCAAAAACTATGAACTCAAACTCATGGACAAAAGCTTGGATTCATTTCATTGCTCCTACCATTTGATGGTCATTGGAGGCTAAAGACACACACACACACACATATAGATTTTAATGAAGTATGAACAACTCCACAAAACCTAAGAAAAGGATGAGCCTAAATCATAGAGATGGACTTAGACCAAACTAATTCTCCTACCATTTAATGGTCATTGGAGACTAACAACACTTAAACTTGTGGATTTTGATGAAGTATGAATAAAATCCCAAGGTAATGGATTCAAACTATGGTAAAAAGCTTGAACTCATTGATGTTAGTAGTATGCCCTAAAAGCCAATTAGATTGGAGTAGTGTTTTAGGAATATTACCTTGTAATAACAGTTTCATATTAATAAAGGGCAAATTTATCATTTATCATTGTTGTTGTTTAACATTTATATGATATGTCCACAGAATTAAAATTGAGAAGGTATGTACTTAAAGAGTTAAGGAACAAGACCATATACTTCTTAGTTGCTTTATTCTAAAATTCTTCTTAGTCGTAGGATTATTAAATTGGGCATTTAATAATCCGGTTAGACTAATATGTGTCATGTTTATTTTATTTGATAAAATATGGCTAGTCTTAAGTCATCAGTGTTGGGACGCTGGAACAGACATATGGGTGCTTGTTATAGAACAAGTTCACTGAACGTGATCAACTATTAGGAAAATCCAAATGGAGTTTTATTTATCTATCAATGGATTGTTCTTAGTTACAGTGGTACAAGTAATCCTTAGACCTGAGACATTACTGTTGTCTTGAGTATAAGTTATTATGCTTTAACGTGCACGATGTTTATGTTTTAGTCAAAGGCATATTCATGTACTGTTGGGTATAGTAAGTCATGCATGGAGACATGTGAATGTACAACAAGGAATCTATCACTCTCAAGTGAGGGAGTGAATGTCCTATGTGATCTTCTATGATATATCTCAAGTAAAGCTCCCTGGCCAGGGCAGGGTGAGAATTAGAAAGAGTTTTCTAATTTCACCAAATAGAGAAATATCAATTAGTTTGAGAACATATAATTAAATCTGGGTTTGATAATATGTCCATTACCCAAGAGATTTAATTGGGACATTGTTTGATAGAAGGATTGAATTGTATGGTAACGGTTAACGGAAAGGTTCACTATTTTTCAGACAGTCTGGGGTGTGTCATGATATACTGCTAGGTGTCACTCATGACTAGTGGAAGCTCAGAAATAATAAATATTAATATTAATTATTTCTACAAGGGAGAATTAGAAGATGTTCTAATTTAAATGTGTAATTGGAAGAAGTTGTGATGGTCTACTTGATATTAAGTTGTTAATATGGAAGTAGTATAATAATACTATTAGTTTATATTTGATTTAGGAAAGTCTTCTAATCAAATATAGTTTCCTAATTAGATTAGGAAAGGAACTTATAGCATTGTTATATATATGAGGTATGGGAAATAATATAAGAACTAGCACATCATATTATCTCCCAACAATTTATCCTACCACAAGGATCCGTACAAACTCCTTTAACTTCAACAGTTTTTGTTTTCTTCAATTAATTATTTATTTGGAGAAATCAGACATTCTTCCAATTCGTGATTTGCTCGTGTGGATACTTTTAGAGATCGGACACTTGGACGATTTGGTGAACTGTTCGTAGGACGAACTAGATTCAATATTTTGTAAAGCACGCTTCAAGGGTAACTATTCGATTAACCCCTTATGGATGTTGTATGTATTTTGTATATATCATAGACTTGATCATGGGATTAGTAAACCATTAAATTTTTGTTTTCCGCTGCGTGAACCTTAAAGGGTTCCACATGGTTTTCTTTCAGTGGTATCAGAGCCTTAGTCTATGGTTAATACAAAATACCTAATTATTTTATAGTATGGATTTATTTTGAATAAAGCTGGTAGTTTGGGAATATAGGTTTTGTATAAGATACAAAATTTTAATTTTTTAAGATTGATACATATATGTCTACGATACGTATATATATTAGTCTTGTATGTGTAAACTGTTGATACATATTTGAATTTGGGAACAAGAAGTCAACTTGTTCACAACAAAACAATGAAGTTGATAAGATCGTCCGTACACAAAAAAAAAAAAAAAAGAAGGAGATGGAGGATGTACGGGCTGTACGGCCAGGCCGGTCTCTGTTTCGAACAAATTGACCATATTTGATTGAAATTATTATTTTTTTTAATCAAAATTAAATTCTAATATGATTAGGATAAGTCCCAAACTATGATACTATAATAATAATTTATTACTTTATTTGCATGAGATGTGAATGGTTAATGAGATAGGATGATTATGGACTAGACCTAAATAATTGAGCTATGTGATTGGTGTATTTATTCAATATGATTGAATAGTTTATTATTATGGGTTTGTAATTTTAAATGGGGCTTGCATGCCTTCCTCCCTCCTTCTCAATGTAATTTCTATCTCCCTCCTATGTACCTCCCCCCTGATCATGGATCAAGGGTTTTCTTTTTAAAGCCATGTAAAATTAGGTTTAGAGACGAAGATCAGAAAATTACAAGGAAGAAGAAGATGGAGCCTACTTGGAGTAGATAAGTTGTCCAAGATAAGAATGAAGACTATTTATTATTATTGTGTCAAGCTTAGAGCTTGAAAGCATGCTGTTTAATAATGATTACAATCCTATAGACCTCGATTCAACTTAAAGGCTCAAGTTGAATCACCTTAAAAGTCCATAATCACCCATGACCCCTTTTTATATGATAATTGTTGGGGCGAATTCACCAAATATTTTATATGTCCATATTTTAAAATTGTTTTAAAATTTAATCTAATTATTGTGTCATGAAGATACTCCTTTAAAATTAAATTTTTAAAATTGTTTTCTAAATTTAATTAGTGGGAGCATCATATGGACATATTAAAATATAAATGATGAAATATTTATTTTATGTATTTGATGCATGTATAATTGATGAGACCATTAAATTCCCTTCATGTTACGATATTAAGTTGTAAGCGAAGAGACATTATGAATGTCTTATCGTAGCCTTCCACCATTATAGGTGACTGTATTTTCTTATTTGGGTTTGTCGGCTACAGATATGTGGAGACTGTTCATTCTAAGAAAAGCCACTCATACTATTTAAATATATGATATTATGAGGTGAGGGGTTAGTGGGATCCAAGAAACTATTATGTGAGGGTCTCATTAGTGACTCATACTTGTATGAATGGTGGGTCTAACTTAACTAAAATATATGGATCAAGAAACTATTATGTGAGGTTCATAATTTTAGAGGCTAAATGTTGATTGGAACTTGCTTAAGAAGCAATAGGTAAGAAGTTACCTTCTTATCAAAGTTAGTACAACCAAGAAACTATTATGTGAGGTTGCACTAGTTTTGGTGGGACCCCAATCCCCACTAGGAATTTTTATAAATAAAGATTCCCAAATTTCTTTAAAGGGATGAGGAATTTGAAAAGAGTAGTGGGAGGTATCATTATGATTTAAAGACCCAAAATCTAATGGATAATAAAATTGAATTTTATTTTATGCTCATAAATTGCTATTTATCTTCTTTAGATCACCGCTAAAAATGTCAAACTTCAACCCCCTTGCTAAAATTTTGGATACCAACCGTTTGACTGGACCAAACTTTGATGATTGGTTTAGGAACTTAAAAATCATTCTTACTTCTGACAAAATTGCCTATGTCTTGGATGGGCCAATGCCGGAATCTCTTCCGGAAGGATCCACTGAGGAAGAGCACGACACTTTGAGAAAGTGGCAGGAAGATGAAATAAAGGTGAGATGCTACATGTTAGCATCCATGAGCAATGAGCTTCAGAAGCAACATGATTCATATAAAAGCTCAACCTCTATTCTTCTTCACCTACAAGAGTTGTATGGGGGACAGAGTAGAACTGCAAGGTTCAATGTTTCAAAAGAACTCTTCCAGGCCAAAATGGCAGAGGGGTCATCTGTAAATGAGCATGTGCTTAAGATGATCGGTTACATTGAGCAACTTGAAAAGCTTGATGTAGGCATGGATGCAAATTTGCAAATAGATTTGATCTTACAATCCTTGTCAGATTCATTTTCGCAGTTCGTTATGAACTTCAACATGAGCAGGATGACAGTTCCACTACATGAGTTGCTAAATATGTTGAATACTGCAGAAGGCTCTATCAAAAAGACAAAGGGATCTGCTCTTGTCATTCATGAGGCTTCTACTTCCAAGTCCAAGCCCAAGGGTAAAGGAAAATGGAAGGGGCAGAAGTCCAAGGTGAAGGAAAAGGGCGGGATCAAGAAAGGCAAGCCCGCAAATGATAAGGGTAAAGGAAAGTGTTTCTTCTGTGGCAAAGAAGGACATTGGAAGAGGAACTGCAGAGAGTACCTTGCTTCCATAAAAGACAAACCTTCTGAAGGTATGTCTAAATTGCTTTTTATAGAAACTAACCTTTCGGTTAATTCTGTTTCTTCTTGGGTATTAGATACCGGAGCTAGTTCTCATATTTGCAATTCGTTGCAGGGATTAAGGGGAAGCAGAAGGCTGAGTAGAGGACAAGTTGCTCTTCGAGTGGGAAATGGAGCAAGTGTTGCTGCATTAGCTGTAGGGAGCTACTATTTAGCATTACCATCTAGCGTAGTTTTAGAATTAAAAGATTGTTTATTTATGCAGATATTATTAGGAATATTATTTCTATTTCTGCTTTATCTAGAGATGGTTATAAATTTGTTTTTGAGAAAAATAAATGCACATTTTATTTAAATGATGATTTAGTTGGTTCTGGTATATATTTGAATGGTCTTTATTTCTTAAACTTAGATAATGGTATTAACTATATTGAGCAAGCAAAAGATAAAACACCAAAGAGATCTAGAGATGAAGTTAATCCTACTTATATGTGGCATCTTAGATTAGGTCATATTAGTGATGATAAGATCAACAAGTTGGTTAAGGATGGACACTTTGGCTCATTAGCTTATGAAGCTTATCCAACTTGTAAATCTTGTCTCATGGGCAAAATGACCAAATCACCCTTTGTGGGACATGGGGAAACAGCTGCCGACATACTTGGGTTAATTCACACTGATGTGTGTGGTCCTATGAATTCAATTGCAAGAGGAGGTTTTTCATACTTCATAACCTTCACCGATGATCACTCACGGTTAGGGTATGTGTATTTAATGAAATACAAATCTGAATCTTTTGAAAAGTTCAAGAAATTCAGAAATGAAGTAGAAAAACAAACTGGGAAAAATAATAAAGTCCTTCGATCAGATCGAGGAGGTGAATACTTAAGCAATGAATTCTTGAACCATCTCAAGGAAAATGGTATTTTATCACAATGGACTCCACCTGGAACACCACAATTAAATGGTGTGTCCGAAAGGAGAAATCGTACCTTATTGGATATGGTACGATCCATGATGAGCTACACAGATTTACCTATATCATTTTGGGGATATGCGCTTCAAACAGCAGCACATATACTGAATAGGGTGCCATCCAAATATGTTCCTAAGACACCGCATGAGATGTGGCATGGGAAGAGGCCTAGTCTTAATTACATCAAGATCTGGGGTTGTCCAGCCTATGTTAAGAAACTAGAAGTGGACAAATTGGAATCTAGGTCAGTAAAATGTAGATTTGTGGGCTATCCGATAGAGTCGTTGGGATACACTATTTCTATCACCCAGGCGAACAAAAGGTGTTTGTTAGCAAGTTTGCTGTATTTCTTGGAAAAGAGTTTATTCAAGATGGAGGCAATGGGAAAGTGATAGAATTAGAGGAAATGTCCTCTGAACCACAAATCAACATTGACCAACATGAGGAAAAGTCCTCACACCCTATTACAGTATCACCTTCTATCACACAACCTCCACGTAAGACTAGTAGAACTCCCATACCTAACAAGAGATACTTGGATCTCCATCAAGGTGATGAGGAACTCTTTCATTGTGGAGACAATGACGACAATAGTGATCCTACTAATTACAAAGAGGCGATGTCAGACATCGATTCGTGTAAATGGCAAGTTGCCATGAAATCAGAAATGGATTCTATGTACTCCAACCAAGTCTGGACTTTGGTAGACCCGCCTCAAGGTATTGTACCTATTGGTTGCAAATGGGTTTACAAAAGGAAGATAGGCTCGGACGGAAAGGTAGAGACCTACAAGGCTAGACTAGTGGCAAAAGGTTACAAACAAAGACAAGGAGTTGACTATGAGGAAAATTTTTTGCCAGTAGCCAT
Organism: Hydrangea macrophylla; assembly: GCA_033977485.1. NCBI lineage: Eukaryota > Viridiplantae > Streptophyta > Magnoliopsida > Cornales > Hydrangeaceae > Hydrangea > Hydrangea macrophylla. Next base: position 119,318,559 of record CM066982.1, on the reverse strand, counting down.
GCTAAAATCCATCAGGATTATACTTGCTATAGCTGCACACTATGACTATGAGATATGGCAGATGGATGTAAAGACCGCTTTTCTCAATGGTCAGATTGAGGAAGAGATTTACATGGAGCAGCCGAAAGGCTTTATATCCCGTGGTGAAGACCACAAAGTGTGTAAGCTGCAGAGATCCATTTATGGACTCAAGCAAGCATCTCGAAGTTGAAACATCCGTTTTGATGAAGCGATTAAAGCATTTGATTTTCATCAAAATATGGATGAACCATGTGTGTATAAGAAACTCAGTGGGAGAGCGATTACGTTCCTAATTTTGTACGTTGATGACATCCTCCTCATTGGGAATGATGTAGGAATGTTGTCATCAGTCAAACTATGGCTTTCACAAAACTTCTCCATGAAGGATTTGGGAGAAACATCTTATATACTGGGTATAAAGGTTTATAGAGATAGATCTAAAGATTGCTTGGTTTATCCCAGTCCTTATACATAGATAAAGTGTTGAATAGATTCAACATGGCAGATTCCAAGAGAGGGATGCTGCCCTTCAGACATGGAATTCATCTCTCGAAGGACATGAGTCCTAAGACACCAGAGGATAGAGAGAGCATGAGCAAAGTACCATATGCTTCAGCAGTGGGAAGTCTCATGTATGCTATGCTATGTACCAGACCTGATATCAGTCATGCTGTAAGTGTTACAAGCAAATATCAGTCTAATCCAGGTATGGATCACTGGATTGCAGTGAAGAACATCCTTAAGTACTTGGGAAGAACTAAGGATATGTTTCTTATTTACGGAGGAGGAGAACTGAGAGTTGATGGTTACACGGATTCGGACTTCTAGTCTGATGTGGATGATAGAAAATCCACATTCGGGTATGTGTTTACCCTTAATGGGGGCGCTGTTAGCTGGAAGAGTTGTAAGCAAGATACAACGGCAGATTCCACGACCGAAGCAGAATACATTGCTGCTTTAGAAGCAGCAAAGGAGAGTGTATGGATAAGAAAGTTCATCAGTGAACTAGGTGTAGTTCCAACCATCGAATCACATGTGCCTTTGTACTGTGATAACAATGGGGCGATAGCTCAAGCCAAGGAACCAAGGTCTCATCAGAAATCCAAACACATTCAGCGTCGATTCCATATGATTAGAGAAATCATTGGTAGAGGTGATGTGGAGATACAGAAGATAGCATCAGTAGATAATGTAGCAGATCCATTCACTAAGGCCTTGACCCAGCAGCAATTGGATCGCCATCTTGAGAAGATGGGTATGAGATACATGGTTGATTGGCTTTAGTGCAAGTGGGAGATTGTTAGTAGTATGCCCTAAAAGCCAATTAGATTGGAGTAGTGTTTTAGGAATATTACCTTGTAATAACAGTTTCATATTAATAAAGGGCAAGTTTATCATTTATCATTGTTGTTGTTTAACATTTATATGATATGTCCACAGAATTAAAATTGAGAAGGTGTGTACTTAAAGAGTTAAGGAACAAGACCATATACTTCTTAGTTGCTTTATTCTAAAATTGTTCTTAGTCGTAGGATTATTAAATTGGGCATTTAATAATCCGGTTAGACTAATATGTGTCATGTTTATTTTATTTGATAAAATATGGCTAATCTTAAGTCATCAGTGTGGGGACGCTGGAACAGACATATGGGTGCTTGTTATAGAACAAGTTCACTGAACGTGATCAACTATTAGGAAAATCCAAATGGAGTTTTATTTATCTATCAATGGATTGTTCTTAGTTACAGTGGTACAAGTAATCCTTAGACCTGAGACATTACTATTGTCTTGTGTATAAGTTATTATGCTTTAACGTGCACGATGTTTATGTTTTAGTCAAAGGCATATTCATGTACTGTTGGGTATAGTAAGTCATGCATGGAGACATGTGAATGTACAACAAGGAATCTATCACTCTCAAGTGAGGGAGTGAATGTCCTATGTGATCTTCTATGATATATCTCAAGTAAAGCTCCCTGGCCAGGGCAGGGTGAGAATTAGAAAGAGTTTTCTAATTTCACCAAATAGAGAAATATCAATTAGTTCGAGAACATATAATTAAATATGGGTTTGATAATATGTCCATTACCCAAGAGATTTAATTGGGACATTGTTTGATAGAAGGATTGAATTGTATGGTAACGGTTAACGGAAAGGTTCACTATTTTTCAGGCAGTCTGGGGTGTGTCATGATATACTGCTAGGTGTCACTCATGACTAGTGGAAGCTCAGAAATAATAAATATTAATATTAATTATTTCTACAAGGGAGAATTAGAAGATGTTCTAATTTAAATTAATTAGAAAGTGTTCTAATTGTAATACTTTAAAGTATTAGTACCTACTACCAGATTATATGAACCTAAAGGGTCACACACAAAAGGGCAATGTGTAATTGGAAGAAGTTGTGAGGGTCTACTTGTTATTAAGTTGTTAATATGGACGTAGTAAATAATACTATTAGTTTATATTTGATTTAAGAAAGTCTTCTAATCAAATATAGTTTCCTAATTAGATTAGGAAAGGGACTTATAGCATTGTTATATATATGAGGTATGGGAAATAATATAAGAGCTAGCACATCATATTATCTCCCAACAATTTATCCTACCACAAGGATCCATACAAACCCCTTTAACTTCAACAGTTTTTGTTTTCTTCAATTAATTATTTATTTGGAGAAATCAGACATTCTTCCAATTCGTGATTTGCTCGTGTGGATACTTTTAGAGATCGGACACTTGGACGATTTGGTGAACTGTTCGTAGGACGAACTAGATTCAATTTTTTGTAAAGCACGCTTCAAGAGTAACTATTCGATTAACCCCTTATGGATGTTGTATGTATTTTGTATATATCATAGACTTGATCATGGGATTAGTAAACCATTAAATTTTTTTTTTTCGCTGCGTGAACCTTAAAGGGTTCCACATGGTTATCTTTCAATTGATTTAACATACTAAAAGTCCACCTCAATCCCCTCATGAATCATAAGTTCATAAGAATATTGAGGGATTTTAGACACAAAAGTTCAAATGAGACATTGAGAGTCTCATGAACCTAAGAAATAAACATAATCAAAGAAAATGACCAAAGTTCTAATTCAGGATTTATCCAAGCTTCCAACCCTAAGCTATTTTGATCCAAATTAATGAAATGGAAGTTCAATCACAATATATGTGGTGTGTGATGAAATGGGGAGGGAAGAGAAGTTTTGAAAATGTGTAAAAGATCCTAAGCTTCTATATATTGTGATTGAACTACTAAATAAACTAATTAGTTTAAAGCTTTACCTCTAAGTATTCTCAGCTTCTTGATTTTTTTAAGACCTTCCAAGTGATGATCAAGCTTTTCTTCCAACCCTTTCTTTCAAACAAATCTCTCTATTACTCTCTTAATTAGAAAAATTTTGAAGGGGAATCAATATTAGGATCCTAGCATTCTAATATTCCAAGTCCCTTTGTAGAAGGATATACACCTTCTATATATAGACAATCATTGAGGGGCTATTTTGGGAAATTCGCAGCCAAAACCCTAATTCTCGCCGCCATTGCAAGGTATAAACCGACCTACTTTTGGACTGACTATCACAAAACGCGGCACTCGGGGAGATGGAAGCGGCACTCAGTAAATGCCGTGACGGCACTCACTGTTGGCCGGAACGGCACTCACAGAATGCCGCAACATCTCCTCAGACTGCCGTCTTTTCATGAAATTCCATTTTTTTGCAGCATTTGACGAAATTAACGGCACTCACATAATGCCGTACAGCACTCTAGGGAGTGCCGCAGCGGCAACCCGTAAATGCCGCATCCTACGTCATGTGCCGTTTTCCTCCTTTTTTTCTTTTTCTTTCTTTTTCCTTTTGTTTTTGAATTGCAAGAGCTTTCAGAAGAGTTTGGATCATCTTTGAAAGTCCTAGATTAGTCGGACGCTTGTCATCATCGGATCTTAGAGGTAATACTTCCCTTAATTCGACATTTGGTCAAAATTAGGGTGTCTACAGTATGTTTGGTGCATGATTGTCGAACAAATAATTAAAATTAGAAACTATATTTTATAACAAAAAATTCAAGTAAAGGTAATTTTCCAAAAACTTGAATTCCTTAATTCATGATAGAGATTCAATCTAGGATTCCTCATCGTGATCAAGTTATGGGTGGATCTCTCTCCCCTCTCACATGTATTAATCATCAATATATATTCCATGTACGTACGTACAGACACAGATATGCACTTAATCGGATAATGTTGAGAATTAGATTATTTAAAAAGAGGACAACACTTCCATGGTTTCCTTGGATCCCTGTTGGTGCTGTTTTCTCTCACAAAAGTGGGATCCATTGTTTCAAAATTATTTATAAAAAAAATCCTATTTTTTTAATTTTGGGTCCCGACCACTTTTGTAAGATGGACTAGCACCAACATGATCCAAATAAAAAAAAAAATACTAAAGTGTTGTCCTTAAAATATGATTTTACAAATTACAATTAATTAATTTATAATTATAACTCATAAAATTAGACAATTCGTGCAATCAACTGCACCCATCAATAGAATAAATATTTACTTTAAATCTATTATATCTATACTTATATATATAAAGAGAAAAAGATGGGTACCAAAATTTTTTTTGCTCATTTCAATAATTACAATAAAACCTACTCAATTTCTTAATTAAAATATTTTCATAATGGCACTAAAATGTCATTTCAAAAAATATAAATAAAACAACTTCTCCCAACTATCCACCCCACTTTTTTTTTACTATTCACACTCACTATGTGAGTGTGACACTCCACTATTCTATCTATCTATCTATCTATCTATCTATCTATCTATCTATTTATTTATTTATTTATTTATTAGTAAACTAATAGCGAAAGGTGAGAGAAAAGATTGATTTGGTGTTGACACGTGGCATTAGACATTGAAAACAACTAAAACTCTGCCTCTTCTCTGTACGCATTAAAGAAACCGAAGAATGTGAAACGCCATTCCCTCCTCATCTTTGAACGAAAACGAAGGGGCATCTGTGCTAATGAAACTGCCTACTCCTTTTTAATGTCACATTGAAAGGACGGTCAATAAAGAACCCATAATTTCCTCTGCCAGTCCCATGTTAAAATTCTGTCCCCCTCAAAATGGAGGATAGAGGCGACGACACACCCGTGCTTGTGGATGGTGTTGCTCCAGCCGCGGCCTGAACGAAGAATAGAAGTGGGTCCCAATTCCCAAGCTCTGTCGTCTCGTCAGAGAAGGCAAAATCTTAGGTATGAAGCAGATCTATCTACACTCTTCTGAGTAATATGAAAAATCTTCAATAAGTCTCCCTCTCCCTACACATACACACACACACACATATACATCTATAAAGGCAGATACTATATGGTGACACCCATCAATTTGCATTCTGGATTTAATGAAAAGTTATTGGAAGCTGTTTGGATCATTTTTTTTGTATATACTGTGTTTGTTTTGGGAGTTTAAATCATTGGACCTGTGTGTATTACTTTGTCTTGGACCTCTTAGTAATTTTGTGTATTGTGGTTACATTTTTCAAAAATGATAGACGTCCAACGTTTTGTACAACGTTTTGTACAACCGGGGGCCTCTCAGCAAATAAGTAAAACTTTGTGGGGCCCACTTTAACTTAAAAAACCAAGCCTCTCACCTTGGCTGTAAAAAAATTTCCCTCTCTCACTTTGGCTGAGATAAAGAACGAGTGAGAGAGAGAAGACGCAAGGTGCGACCCCGATCTGCGGCGGCGACGGCGGCGAAGGACAGATCGGCGGCGGCGGCGAAGGCTTGGTTCTCTCTCTCGGTACACACTCTCTCTCTCTCTCTGTCTGTCTCAAACTCTCTGTTTACATGTCCACAAATTTTTGTATATATATAGTGTATGTTATATGGATTTGGCACCGAGGAGTTGGTATTGAAGACTTATTTGGATCTCATCTCAAGTTTGTAGCTTCCCAAGAGATCAAAAGCTTCAATTTTTAATGTGGGTAAGCTTCAAATTGATCTATGAGCACTTACCCTTAATTTTATTTGTCTAATTAGCTTATATTCATCATGAATTTTAACATTATGTTATTGGGTTATTGTTGATTTTTGATGTTTGAATATGTAATTCACCTCATTTTGTTAGAAACCCCAAATTTTGAGGGTTATCAAAAAGATTTAAGTGTGTGGATTTGTCCACAAAAAATGACTGGAGGGGTAATGGGGATAGGGCTCAATGGGGAAAAGAATTTAAAAAAAAAAAAAAAAAAAGAGTTGATATGTCATCATTGGAGACTTGTAGTGTCACTGTGTGTTTAGTATCAAGCAATGTTAGGCTTGGAATTAAAGTATTGTGGTGATTGAATCCGATAAAATTAACAAAGGGAGGGTTAGTTTTTTTTTCTTAATTCAACCAAATCTGCTCTAAGAACTTGGTTCTCTGTTTCAAAGGCACTGTGAAGTTGAGTCAGAGTTGTAATCTTCAAAAGTATCTCATTTTTGTTATATGTAAAGTCATTGACTTGTCTGGTGAGATCTTCAATGTGTTGTTGGCTCTTCATTCTTGACCTTTTAGCAGATTCTCGATTTGAAATCATTCTCTTTCTATTCCCAATTCTTTTCAACATTGAAAACTTGCAAAATATAATATGAACTTAAGAAAAGAGAAGGGAATTTAATCAAAAGGTTCAAATTCTTAAGTTATTTTCAACTCTATTGTTTTTCCTTCCTTATTTTTCTCATTATCTTCTCTATTAACCAAACAAAAGAAAGTATTTTCTTTAGTGTTTTATTCAATTTCTCTCACTAAATCTATTAACCAAACAAGGCCTTAAGAGTACTTGGACCCAAAATAGGGGGGAAAAAAACTTGACAGATGAGTTACAGTTAGGAATTAAGTTTCCCAGATGTTTGGCAGATCCTCTTTTCCTTTCCTGCAGTTTATTTGGTTGTCATTTTCTCATAGCTACAAGTTAATGTACATTTCAATAACATCTTCCCAAAAAGTTACATATTTGTTGCATAATGCAATCTTCTGCAGGACCAGTCTTAAGGATTCCGATGAAATATGCAGCCAGACAGAAAACAATGTCCAAGAAAGAGAGAACCAAGATTGTCTCTGTCATGTAAGGCTTGAAAATCCTCATATTGACCAAAACGGCCAAGAGAAGAACTCAAATTCGGTGAGAAATGCTTCCGAGGAAGATAGTTATGATGATTTAGTAGCTCGGTTAACGGCTTTGAAGAGGGAAGTGAAAATTTGATACTACCATTAGAAGTTAAAAACCATCCATTATTTTATTCTGTTTTTCTTTACACAAATTGTGATAATTGTATTCTTTTTTCCCACTTTTTCCCCTTTCCGGATTCTTCTATGTATTGTATACATTTGGTATATTGAAAAGTTTAATTGGTTTCCACTATTTGGTTAATTGATTTAGCGAGGAAAAGAAAAAAGAAGGATTGAAGCGAACCCTTTTGTTTTTGTTTGGTCAAGACGGTAAACTGTGAGAAATTGTTTATGCCATTTCCGTTCTTCTTTCCTAGAGTTCTGCATTAAATACTGAGAGTATGTTTGGTTCATGTTAAGTGAGTAAAAAGAAAAGAAAACACATCACTTTATTCATATATTCTTTACACAAATGTGTTCAATGCATTCTTCTATCCACTTGTTTTCTTGTGGGATTCTTATACATATTGCAGCCACCCAAAAAGCATCTGATATGAAGGCCTAATCAAGCACATATGATAATTCATACAGAGCAAAACGTTATATCTGAATCAATTTGCAGCAGCTTCCGAGTAGTTGAGGACAGAGCCCATGAAATAAGTCGTAGAGAGGAAAACAAGAAGCTCAAGTTAAACAAAATTACCAAAAATTGAACTATCAAAAAGCTCAAGTTAAGAGTAAAACTCCATTAATTTGTTCTTCTCCAGTCTTCCATGTTTCATCTTCTTCCTCAACAACTATTCTCTTGCACGCCTCGTAGCACATGAAAGAAATTCCAGCAGCAGGAACCAATTTCATGCAGCTCGGTCCCAACCCTCTATACAGACCAGCGACCCCTTCGGTTTCAAGTATGCTCACGAGAGCATGAAGCATGTTCTTGTACTGTCTCCCATTTAGAGCTCCAGCTTGCATGTGCTTCCGAGCCACCTCAAGTAGGAATGTTGCACTACCCGAAATTGCACCAGCCGCTGATCCAATTCTGGCATCCCAACCATCTGATAACTAGATTCTGGCAAAGATAGATATTTTAAAGACATATTTGTATATGGAAGGTTTAAACTATTGTTTACTAATTTGCATAAAGCATTTCTCATAAGGAAACCAATCCCATGTTTGGTTTGCGGATTTAAAGAAGGGAAAAATTCAGGGAAGGAAAACAAGAAGAAACACTAGTGTTATCCTCATTGCTTCAATAATATTAAATTCTTCAAAGATTAATTACTTTCTTTTACTTATTGACCAAACAAAGAAAGCTGTTTTCCTTGATGTTTTTTCCTTTCCTTTTATTTCATTTCCTTTCCATCACTAAATCCATGAACTACACAGAGCCTAAGATTTTACTAAAACCCTGAATTTAGCTGCACAAGCTGTTCAAGCACAGGACGGATGCCCAAATCCATATCACCCATCAAAAAAACTTGCAAAAAAACCAAAGCCCATGAAACCTTTTTCTTGGAACTATGATTTTATCAGAACAACACTACATTTTCTCAGGTTAGGGATTTAACCCAAAATCCAATATACAAGATTATAGATGCAATACACCATACCAGACTACCAGTTCAACTAAGAGTCTATCTTGCTGATAAGAAAATGGAGGGGAGAAGGAAAATTTACCAAACAGAAAATGAATATTAATCATTTTCATAATCTGGAACCATAAAAGAAAAACTTCATAAGTTGAATAAATATTTTCTTAAGCTCTACAAAACAAATTTGACCTGGGTTCAGATTTTCCTCTATATTTAAGAAGGGAAAACAACAAGGAAAAAAAATCGAAAACTAGCTAACATTTTCCTATAGTCTATTTTCTTTTCTGGGCAACCAAACAAAAAGGCAAAGAAAATAGAGGAAATCAAAGCTCACCATGTCCTCGAGCTGCTGAACTGATCGAATGGCCTCCCAGGTATTGGATTGCAAATCAGTAACAATGACTTTGAGGCGAGATTGATCCAAAGCGACCACATAAACCTCAATGGTCGAGAGAGATCGAGAGAGAGAGAGAGAGAGAGAGAGAGAGAGAGAGAGAGCCCGAGAGAGAGAGTGTACCGAGAGAGAGATAACAGAGGAGGTAGAGCCGCCGCCCCGCCGCTAGGTCGCCGTCGCCCCGCTGCTGGGTCGCCGTCCGTCGCCGCCGTTGGGTCCTCCGCTCGGGGGAGCTCTGCGTATGAACTTAGGGTTTCAATTTGGGGGGAAATAAGATTTTAGGGATTTCTCATTTCATTAGGTAAATGTTTTCAAATAAGAGAGAGAAAGTGATCTGGGCCCCACAAAGTTTTACTTATTTGCTGAGAGGCCCCCGGTTGTACAAAACGTTGTACAAAACGTTGGACGTCTATCATTTTTGCTTCTTTTAACCAACAAAAATGATAGACTCTTAGTTGAAAATGATTAATATTCATTTTCTGTTTGGTAAATTTTCCTTCTCCCCTCCATTTTCTTATCAGCAAGATAGACTCTTAGTTGAACTGGTAGTCTGGTATGGTGTATTGCATCTATAATCTTGTATATTGGATTTTGGGTTAAATCCCTAACCTGAGAAAATGTAGTGTTGTTCTGATAAAATCATAGTTCCAAGAAAAAGGTTTCATGGGCTTTGGTTTTTTTGCAAGTTTTTTTGATGGGTGATATGGATTTGGGCATCCGTCCTGTGCTTGAACAGCTTGTGCAGCTAAATTCAGGGTTTTAGTAAAATCTTAGGCTCTGTGTAGTTCATGGATTTAGTGATGGAAAGGAAATGAAATAAAAGGAAAGGAAAAAACATCAAGGAAAACAGCTTTCTTTGTTTGGTCAATAAGTAAAAGAAAGTAATTAATCTTTGAAGAATTTAATATTATTGAAGCAATGAGGATAACACTAGTGTTTCTTCTTGTTTTCCTTCCCTGAATTTTTCCCTTCTTTAAATCCGCAAACCAAACATGGGATTGGTTTCCTTATGAGAAATGCTTTATGCAAATTAGTAAACAATAGTTTAAACCTTCCATATACAAATATGTCTTTAAAATATCTATCTTTGCCAGAATCTAGTTATCAGATGGTTGGGATGCCAGAATTGGATCAGCGGCTGGTGCAATTTCGGGTAGTGCAACATTCCTACTTGAGGTGGCTCGGAAGCACATGCAAGCTGGAGCTCTAAATGGGAGACAGTACAAGAACATGCTTCATGCTCTCGTGAGCATACTTGAAACCGAAGGGGTCGCTGGTCTGTATAGAGGGTTGGGACCGAGCTGCATGAAATTGGTTCCTGCTGCTGGAATTTCTTTCATGTGCTACGAGGCGTGCAAGAGAATAGTTGTTGAGGAAGAAGATGAAACATGGAAGACTGGAGAAGAACAAATTAATGGAGTTTTACTCTTAACTTGAGCTTTTTGATAGTTCAATTTTTGGTAATTTTGTTTAACTTGAGCTTCTTGTTTTCCTCTCTACGACTTATTTCATGGGCTCTGTCCTCAACTACTCGGAAGCTGCTGCAAATTGATTCAGATATAACGTTTTGCTCTGTATGAATTATCATATGTGCTTGATTAGGCCTTCATATCAGATGCTTTTTGGGTGGCTGCAATATGTATAAGAATCCCACAAGAAAACAAGTGGATAGAAGAATGCATTGAACACATTTGTGTAAAGAATATATGAATAAAGTGATGTGTTTTCTTTTCTTTTTACTCACTTAACATGAACCAAACATACTCTCAGTATTTAATGCAGAACTCTAGGAAAGAAGAACGGAAATGGCATAAACAATTTCTCACAGTTTACCGTCTTGACCAAACAAAAACAAAAGGGTTCGCTTCAATCCTTCTTTTTTCTTTTCCTCGCTAAATCAATTAACCAAATAGTGGAAACCAATTAAACTTTTCAATACACCAAATGTATACAATACATAGAAGAATCCGGAAAGGGGAAAAAGTGGGAAAAAAGAATACAATTATCACAATTTGTGTAAAGAAAAACAGAATAAAATAATGGATGGTTTTTAACTTCTAATGGTAGTATCAAATTTTCACTTCCCTCTTCAAAGCCGTTAACCGAGCTACTAAATCATCATAACTATCTTCCTCGGAAGCATTTCTCACCGAATTTGAGTTCTTCTCTTGGCCGTTTTGGTCAATATGAGGATTTTCAAGCCTTACATGACAGAGACAATCTTGGTTCTCTCTTTCTTGGACATTGTTTTCTGTCTGGCTGCATATTTCATCGGAATCCTTAAGACTGGTCCTGCAGAAGATTGCATTATGCAACAAATATGTAACTTTTTGGGAAGATGTTATTGAAATGTACATTAACTTGTAGCTATGAGAAAATGACAACCAAATAAACTGCAGGAAAGGAAAAGAGGATCTGCCAAACATCTGGGAAACTTAATTCCTAACTGTAACTCATCTGTCAAGTTTTTTTCCCCCCTATTTTGGGTCCAAGTACTCTTAAGGCCTTGTTTGGTTAATAGATTTAGTGAGAGAAATTGAATAAAACACTAAAGAAAATACTTTCTTTTGTTTGGTTAATAGAGAAGATAATGAGAAAAATAAGGAAGGAAAAACAATAGAGTTGAAAATAACTTAAGAATTTGAACCTTTTGATTAAATTCCCTTCTCTTTTCTTAAGTTCATATTATATTTTGCAAGTTTTCAATGTTGAAAAGAATTGGGAATAGAAAGAGAATGATTTCAAATCGAGAATCTGCTAAAAGGTCAAGAATGAAGAGCCAACAACACATTGAAGATCTCACCAGACAAGTCAATGACTTTACATATAACAAAAATGAGATACTTTTGAAGATTACAACTCTGACTCAACTTCACAGTGCCTTTGAAACAGAGAACCAAGTTCTTAGAGCAGATTTGGTTGAATTAAGAAAAAAAAACTAACCCTCCCTTTGTTAATTTTATCGGATTCAATCACCACAATACTTTAATTCCAAGCCTAACATTGCTTGATACTAAACACACAGTGACACTACAAGTCTCCAATGATGACATATCAACTCTTTTTTTTTTTTTTTTTTTTAAATTCTTTTCCCCATTGAGCCCTATCCCCATTACCCCTCCAGTCATTTTTTGTGGACAAATCCACACACTTAAATCTTTTTGATAACCCTCAAAATTTGGGGTTTCTAACAAAATGAGGTGAATTACATATTCAAACATCAAAAATCAACAATAACCCAATAACATAATGTTAAAATTCATGATGAATATAATAGATCAATTTGAAGCTTACCCACATTAAAAATTGAAGCTTTTGATCTCTTGGGAAGCTACAAACTTGAGATGAGATCCAAATAAGTCTTCAATACCAACTCCTCGGTGCCAAATCCATATAACATACACTATATATATACAAAAATTTGTGGACATGTAAACAGAGAGTTTGAGACAGACAGAGAGAGAGAGAGAGTGTGTACCGAGAGAGAGAACCAAGCCTTCGCCGCCGCCGCCGATCTGTCCTTCGCCGCCGTCGCCGCCGCAGATCGGGGTCGCACCTTGCGTCTTCTCTCTCTCACTCGTTCTTTATCTCAGCCAAAGTGAGAGAGGGAAATTTTTTTACAGCCAAGGTGAGAGGCTTGGTTTTTTAAGTTAAAGTGGGCCCCACAAAGTTTTACTTATTTGCTGAGAGGCCCCCGGTTGTACAAAACGTTGTACAAAACGTTGGACGTCTATCATTTTTGTACATTTTTGGTGTTTCTAAGGTCCTGATGCCTATATTGTAGGGCTTATTAGGATTTTGAGCATGAGGTGTTTTGTATATTTGCCTGGGTTACAGTCCCAGAGTACTTATTTTCTGTGAGAATTCTTTGGAGGTGGTATAGCCAAGGTGTCAATTGTGAATGGTTTGATGATATCAATGCACCTAATCTTGCGGTTCAAAACAAAAGGTCTTTGTTTTTTTTTTTTCCCCCTCAGACAAAAAAAAAAAGAATAATAAAAATTGTGTCAGTATGTTAATTAGAACTCCCCTTTCGGAATTGTTCTGGGGCAAACATAGTTTACAATTTTTGTTCTTCAAGGCTCCAGTTATCATATAGCATATTTTACTATAATTCTCAAGAAAAATGTTCAAGTTCTGTTTAATGTGTTTCATCAGTTCGCAATGAAAAATTTGCTGGGACAATGTCGCATCATAATATTTCCATTGAAATATTTTTTTTACTAAAAAAGAAACGGAAAAGAGAAAGAAGGCAGTTTATTTTAGCTCATTTGTATGTTTGTTGTGAATAATGCTATGTTTTCTAAATATTCGTCAATAATTTGTTGCACAACATGTGGCAAAGGGATCACACTCACTGTGGGATCACTTGATTTTCATTAAAAGTTGTTTTGGGTGATCCAGTGCCACATGTATTTGAAAACAAATTTTGAATGAAAAATTGTGAAGCTTAGTATTATTCGCATGTTATTGAGATTAGAGTAATTCTATGCTTCCCAAATCTTTATTTTAATAGATATCGCAACAAGTGATAGTTTTCTAATGGGACGACTTAATTTTTATTGACGAATGTTCGGGGCGGTCCTATTATATGTCTTGGGATACATATTTGAGATATCTTGAGACTTATATATGTGGCTGTATCTATGGCAACAAGAGTTGAATGTAACAAATGCGGCGCATCCTCTCCAACAGCAAATTTTGTTAACAAAACTCTTTACTATTTTAACAATTATTTTAAACAATGATCATATGGTAACAATATTCATCATCAGACAGTGTGTTTTAAAATAATTATTTTGACAAACAATGTACCCGCGCATTGCGCGAGATACACGCTAGTATATATAATTGCTAGGAGTCATGCTACACCCACACAATAAACCACACACTTTTTTCACACACATCTTTAAATGCTTGTACCTTGTGCTGTTTGAATTTTTTACACTTTTTTGTGCCCCACTTATACAGCACAAGGTACAAGCATTTAAAGATGTGTGTGGAAAAAATGTGTGGTTCATTATGTGGGTCTAGCATTTTTCAATTGCTAGAGTAAAACAAGCTTTCACAGCTTGCCACATCACCATTGTATTCTCCACTTAAAATCCAACGTGGCAAGCTCTCTGCCTCTCTCTCTCTCTCTCCCTATAACTGATAAAGGAATCATTTCTCTCTCTTCATAATCATCCCAACCTTGACACTGTGTTTGGATTGAGAGAACAGGAGAGAAGAGAAGAGAAACTCATTAAGAGAAGAGTAAGAGAAGAGAAGAGAAGAGAAAGCATGACTATGTCTAACTTGTTTGGATAGAGAGAGGAGAAGAGAAGAGAAACATAACATTCTCCTGTTTGTTTAACTCTCATAAGAGAAGAGAAGAGAAAGGTTTCAAATCAATTTACTATTTTATCCTCCCATATAAATTAAACTAAACTGGTATGTTTGAAATATAAAAAAACATTCAGGGATGTAATGGTCTTTGTAAAAATATTTTATTATCAATCTCTTCTCTTCTCTCCTCAATCTCTCCAATTTGGAGAGAACCAAATTTGGGCTCTTTTTCTCCTCCCTTTCTCTCTAGTTCTCTCCATTAACGTTCTCTTCTCTCCCAACTTAACTATCCAAACGAGAGAACTGGAGAGAAAGAAATCATAGTGTGAGAATACAGAGAAGACCCTTCAATTTCTCACCTCCCTCTCCCAGCGTCTTCTCCTCTCCTCTCCTCTCTATGGCCATTAAACATGATCCATCTACAACCCCCAAAACCGCCTCTCTCTCTCTCTCTCTCTCGGCCACCATCACCATCACCACCAGCGGCCGCCGCTACTACCGTTTGTCCACCATCGACCGCCGCCACCACTACCATCACCATCGCAACAGCGACCGTTGTTCCACTACCATCACCATCCTATAAAGCTAACTCTCTCTCTCTCTCTCTCTCTCTCTCTCTCTCTCTCTCTCTCCTTCTGTGGATTCAATGTCTTCACCACCACCGAAATACGGTCACAAATCACCCAGGCAATCCCTTAATTTGTGGATCTGGTTTTAGGTTTTAAGTTCATCTCATTTTGGATTCCCCTTTTTAATACTTTGGATTTGGATTCTAGGGTTTAACTAGCGATTTAGGGTTTTTAATTTGATTAGACCTTGAAGACTAATGTTGGTTTGATCTTCAAGTTAAGCTATATCCTCATCATAAAATTCTTCATCTGCTTGATTAATCCCTGTGCTTTTAGTTTGTCTCTGAACTCATCAATGTAGTGATAAGTTATCTGTATGTTTATCCCCAATTTGGAGCTGTGAAATAAATTAACCCTATACTTTCGACGATTCTCATATCCCTGCCTTGCTACCTCCGAAGGTGATTTTTTCTTTCTCCACTCTGTTACTGTTCAACCTTTTAAAGTCAATTCAATTATGTAGACGTGAAATCTAAGGAGATGTTTGCCATTGATTTATTATTCTTTTTTAATGTTTAGGATTGTGCGAGCTATATCATTTGAAAGTGTATATTTTAGGTTCTGTCTCTGATTCTATTGATTTGGAAACTAAGTTAGGTTTAGGGCTAAAACCAAATATGTGTATCGTGTTGAATTGTTGTTTGAATTTTTGTTCACTGTTAGGATTTGGAAATTGTGCAGGAGGCTATATTTCTTGATTCTATACTGGTCTTCATGATTGTAGTTTTTGATTCGAAAAATGAAATTATAAGCACCTTATGTTTTTCGTTTGATATCAACTCCAACAATTGAATTCGTGCAGGGACTCAATTCTATACTTGCAATTTCAATCACCCAGCAAAAAAAACATCCAAGAACATCAATTGAAGCTTCTTCCACGTAAAATTTCCTCACTTTTATTGATTGTTTTCTTTTTCCCTATTTCTTCTGAGTTTGGTATTATTGGAATGACCACTGTGAACACAGTTTAATTTGGTCTATCAAACTTTAGTCGGATTTGTCTGAATGGTTTGTTGATCTATTTTTGGGGTAGGTGTGGCTGGCCGTTGCCACCATTGGTATTGTGCATACCATATGCTTGTGTTTTGGCCTAAGTGGGGTGTGTACTGTGTAATGCCGACAGCTTCTTGTGGGGATGTTTTGTTGTCTGCTAAGTGCTACCAATACCTATTTGTTAGTTGAATATTTTGGATTTCAATGACACAAGTTTTAAGGCCATTATTGAGTGTAGTGCTCTGTATTTTAATTATTGAATCTTAACTAAGAAGAGCGTGGCTTATTGAACATCTTTTTGGTTCATTCATTTGCTTGGTCTAAAATACCTAGGACCACAAACTTGATTGTTTTTTTTTTGTTAACGCCAAAATTGTTATAGATTTAGGACTTTCTTTAGAATTTATTTTTATATAGGTTTCAATAACTTAGTTTTCCTATTTATTGATATTTTATTTTATTCATTCTCTCTTAGAAAACCAGTTCGTGGCAGTTAGTAAATCTGTTATCCGATATTTTTCAACGTAGCGTTTACCGGTTTCAAATTTTCCTTTTGGTATTTGTTCATTCATGAATTGTGATGTTTATAGATGCTTTACTTCCTCAGTTAGGCACATGGAAAGCATAATGTTGGACTTCCAACTGATATTGAGAACCTAAAAGGTATCAAAATGATAGTAGTAACTTATGGCATAATAAATATTATTTACATAACAATGTTAGATATATTCCGCCTGATTTATTGTTTTTGAATTATAACATGTTTACCCCGTGAACACTTTTTTTTTTTGCCTTAAAAAACTCGCGGGCTGCACCGCTAACCCGCGTGTGCCCCACTGACCTTGGGTTTTTTTTGGCATAAAAAAATGTTAACTGGGTATATTCACTCAATCCTGTTCACTTAAGAGTTTGACCGTATATCTATATACCTGACAATGAAACATGTTGAACTCCCACAATTAAATTTGTTCAATTTTTATAAGAATTTGATATTAATTTCTTTAAAAGTAGTTATTGTTTATTTCCAAACCAAAGGTTCACTTGGGTATATATGTTGGGTTCAGTTTGGAATCCATTGAAAGTCTGCCTGGTTGCTCTCTATATATATAACTATATACACATAAATGTATATATAGCTATATATAAATAAACTGAATGTCATGGTTACGGTTTGAAACCCGTTATTTTTCCATCTGTTCTATTGTGTGTAAATATTCATTTTACTGAGAAGGTATCAAAATTATATTAGTGACTTATGGCAGAATAAATAATTTGTACATAAAAAAAATTAGATATAAATTAACTGGTTCATCTTTATATTTATATACCGAACAATGAAACATTTTGAATTCCAACAATTAAACTCCTTTAGTTTTATAAGAAAATTGTATTAATTTTACTTACAAAAATGTTTTTTTTTCCCCTTTTGATATCAACTCAATTGACCCATTACTGTGTTTGTATATCACGACTAATTGTATTGTATTGTAGGTAGAGATAGCTGTCGCAAGGCACCCAAATCGAGACCTTGTGTTTGTTTTGGAAGTTAGCTTTCCTATGTTTTTCGACGTTGATGGACGAGCCTCAGAAATATTCCCCATAGGTATGTGACCATTTATGTTTTTCTCTCTAATTTTGTTATCTTCGCATTGTATATTGCTTTTGTAACCATTCCATGCGTTTCTTCCTTTAAGATTTTATATGTATTTCTCGCAAATGCATAATGTAGATTCCCCCAAATGCATAAGATTTTGCTTTTATTTAACTTTAGTCTTGGTTTCTGATGAAGTCCCGTGCATCTATTATAAAGACTGAAATATCCATCAAACAATGCCTGGTAAGTTCTCTTTTGGTATTATTTTATATGCTCTAAAGCTAAATCCTTATGTTCCGATGGCTGCAGTTGAGGGAGTGTTTCAAACGAATCAAACCTTCTGTGATTTAGGTCTCTGTCTTACGAGTACGTTTTATTTGTTGAAGACAACCACTTCGATGACATTGTTACATATGCAATTGGAGTTTCCTACTGGTAATATTTTTGGACTTCCATGCTTTCTTTGTTTATTTTAGTTGAAAGAATCTTCATTGGCTACCAAATTGTTAACCAAGTTGATATCCAAATCGTTGTGACTGTGGTTGTAAGTTGGGTATTTAACACCCAAATTACTTACTAAGATAGTTTTGTTTTTTAACAAATCTAAATACTTCAAATGACCCAATATCATGTGGATGGGGTTCAGATATGTATATGCATATGTTACGATGGTGTTCAGATGTGGAATACAATTTTTCTCTTTGGTTATGGAGGGGTCCATGCTTGAGTCCAAAATAATCTAAGAATTGGTTCTTTCTCAAACCAACACAATACCTATTTCACAAAACCCAAATAAAAGAGAAACTTGCTCTAAACCTGATCCAATTTTAGTCATCCGCAAACAGGCCTTACATAGTACACTATCTTTATAATCATGTTCTTCAAGCAAGTTCTATAGAGTTCCAAATGAGAGGATTCGATGAGAAGACGTAGAATGAAAAATGGTTTTGATGTGAAAGCTGTAAATTAAAAAGATAAGCCCAAATATTGTAAGAGATGCAAGTGGCTCATCAACGAATCACACTGCAGGTTGGATAATGCTTCTCTGTTTCTGCGTATGCATCAATGGATTGAAGTTTGTTGGGAATATGTTGAGTATTCATTTTTGACCTGTTTGCGTGTGACGAATTTGAAAGGAAAATCACAATTTGCAAAGTATTATAACTGGGAATTATCATCTTCATTATTTGATTAAAAAAAATAAAACTTCATAATGTTTCTTGATAGATGGTCAGGATGATACAATTGGTGATTCTAAATTTCAAGATGATAGAGTTCTAGCTCGAAATGCTTTACAATTTGTGAATTAGAAAATTCATATTCATAGAACGCACATACTATTTACTTTCGTTTTTGTTTAACATGTAGTTTCTCTTTACAGGGGCTAAATTGGCTTATGTAGGACAAAAACGAACATTTTCGATGGAAAAGGCATCTCAAAATCGTATTGCTAGACTGAGAAAATTTATCTTGATGAGAACGAAATTGCAAATGAAAGTTTGAAAATAATAAGAAAGCATGCAGGAGATAAAGGTTCACCGGAAAGAAAGCATAATGAAGGACTGCTTTTTTTCGCCATAAGCAAAAGAACTCTCTCACTCTTAGATATAGATATACAGCTACACGTATATATGTCTTCTCATATACATATGAAATGATTTTTGGTTTTGTGAATGAAAGATTTGTATAACACAATACTCTCTGGAGTTATTGATTGCATTATTATCAGTTAGCTGAATTTGGATATGTACTATCATAAATATTAGTGGATTGCACCCAATGTATGTGAACTGCAACATACTTTACTGTTGTGGATTGCAGCAGAAATAATGAGAGGAACATTCTATTCTTTTTTTTTTTGCTGAAAGAGGAACATTCTATTCACACCTCTATGTTCAGGAAATATTACAAGTTAGATATATGTTCGTGGAATGGTAATTTTAACTGCTTGGGTATGACCAATTTTGACAATATTTTTCTGTTTCCAAATTTTCTATTCTTTTTCTGCTATAACCCATCAAAGGTTGAATATATAGAGTAGCATTATGTCATGGAATTTAGTTGTTAACTCCAGAATTGTATTGTTCAGTAATTAATTTATGTACCGTAAACCCGTGCTACGTGTCGACTAGTTGACTACTTATAGTTGAGAGTTGACACCATTATACATTGAAGTGGTTTGTGAATATCTCATCCATGGTTAGGGCTTATATTCTAATGGAATATGCTTCCATAGGGGTAAATCTCAAATGATGGACTAGAAATTGTGAATTGGGTGAGATGGAGATTGGCAAATTTACTTTTGGACCACCTCAATGATCAATTTATTGGTTCAAGCTTTTGTTTGTGGGGTCCATTATCTTTAATTTTCTGGTATGACTTACTTTTCATGATAAAAGCATGAATAATTAATTAGTACTACTCACCTCACCGCCATAATTTTGTTTCCCCCACAGCATTGTTTGGCAAACAATCTTTTCACTTCCTATAGCTTCTTTTTTCAAGGGCTCAGAGAAGAATGATTCGGTGAGTGTCCTTTCTCTCACTCTCTTTATTGTTCAAGTTTGTGATGTTTGGAGTTTCAAATTTTGAATAGTGTGCCCTCCATGAAGTCATAATTACTTGAATTAAAAGTAATTTAATTTGTTTTAAGTACAACTAGCGGCGGAGGCACACGCGTTGCGTGTGCGACGCAATTGTCCTTGTGAGGTTTTGCCGAACTTAATCAAACTGTTGTGTGAAAAAAAAAAAAAAAAAAAAATATTAATAATCTTTAACATAAGAAAAACGGGTGATATTTTCAACTGCACACAGAAATAAAAAAAATACTCCAGTTATGAATAACACCATAATTTCTATATAAAAAAAATAGAAAATGATGCCATACTTTCCAAACACATAGGGTTCTAAATGTCTTAACAGTGGTATACTTATGTACAACAAACAAATTATTTGGAAATCAAATTTTTTATTCAAATTTGGAAGTGATATCATTAGTCAACAGATTGCAAATTAACAAATTGAAGAACAAAAAGACTACTCGAAAGATGTAGAATGCTGAAAATTTTATATATATATATATACATATGTATAAATATTATACATATACTCACATGTATAGGCATGCACATCATGTGGAGAGATGACAAAGCCTGGCGGACTTGCGGCTTTCACTTGTTTCTCTCTCTTTTCGAATTAGTTGTGAGCACAACACCAACACCATATGGTTTGTTCCACTGTAGAGAGAGTGGAGGAGGAGAGAGAGAGAGGGGTGGGGGGATTATAGTGATAGTGTGTGATTTTATTTTATTTTTTTGGTCAAAACACTCTGTGGCAACATCTCCGCTAGTATAATTAGGAGGCAGTTAGAAAACTGATACAGCAGTTATCGTTTTTTTGGAAGAAAAACAGTTGTGTATAAAGACTATTTAGTCCCTTTACACTTTTTTTTAAGGATGAAAACTATACCTGTTTTATTGTAGTTATAAGTGATACTAAAAACTGAATAGGTACCCCTCTCTTTTGCTTTATAGAATAGTATAGATATAAAATTCAAGGCCTAATTCCTCTCCACAGGCTGCCATGTGGATCCTATGTGGCACCTCCACAATCAAGCTCTACAAATTACGTGGCAAAGGCATCCCAGATCCTCCTCACCTTCCCTTCCTGTGGCCTTTTGTTTTCCCTTTTTTTTCCCTCTATTCTTTGCATTTATATTTGACTAGTGGAGTGGCATACTCATTATGTGAGTGTAAATAGTAAAAAGAAAGTGGGGTGGGGAGTTATGAGTAGTTGTTTTATTTAAATTTTTTGAAATGACATTTTAGTGTCATTATAAAAGTATTTTAATTAAGAAATTGAGCAGGTTTTATTGTAATTATTGAAGTGAGTTAAATACTTTTTGGTACCCCTCCCTTTTTCTTTATGTATAAGTATAGATTTTAACACAACACAATTCAACAAAGTCAGGGCCGTTAGCCACAACACTTCGTTTTGCAATTTAATTACAAAAAAAAAATAATTCTTCCTTCCTTTTTTTTTTTTTTTAAAGCCAAAAATTTTCTAAGATAGCTTTCGGCCAAAGCAAATTACATACGGCAATTTAATTCATATATATTTTTTCAATTGAATCACAAGATCTGATTAATCACAATTTTATTTTAATTTTTGGTATTTTATAATTACTTATCTATCTATCTATCTATTACTTATATATCTATCTATCTATTAGAGCATCTCCAACCACATTACCTAAAAATTCTCTAATTTTTAGCTTCAGCTATTTTAGCTAATCAGTTTTAGGCCCCCAACTCCAATCATGTTCTCCATTATAGGGAGGAATAAATTATTATATTAATTTTTATGCAAAAGTTGAAAATTTAATGCACTATTTCTCCTTAAATGAATATGACACGTATTATTTTTTAGTTTGTTGGGAGGCTTGGACTAAGGTCCCTAAGGTTTGGCAACATTGACTTAAAGGACAACCCATTAACAATAACCTTCACAAGGACAAAAGTTCAAGCCTATTTTTTAGCTTTAGTCTACAATATCAACATTTCATTCTTCAAGGCCATTTCAATATTTTTATTTTACCAAACTACCCCACTTCATCTTCATCCTCCCATGGCCACCATTACCACCACCTCTACCTGACCTCCATCCACCACCTCCGGCGACCTCACACGACCATCACCGGCGAACTCCGGTGACTTCCACTGTGACCTTCGGTGACCACCATAGCAACTAACACCATCGCCGGCCACCACCACCACCACCAAAACAAACCTAGATCGCCATCGCCACCAACACCATCGCCACCACTACAATCGGCCACCACCACCAACACCATCACCACATCAAACCAGATCTAGATCTGGATCTGCTTGAGTCGTTTTTCATATTTCTGCAAATCTAGAAATTTACAGTAAGAGAAATTTCACTTACTATATTTTGAAGTGAATTTTTTTAGTTTTTAAGTGAAGATCTTGAGTGAAACTCACTTATTATAAGTTAAGTAAAATTTCAATTACTGTAAAACCTGGTAGTTCATAGATGTTTGTGTGAGAAGCAAAATCACCATTCTGCAAATCTGAAAGTTTATAATAAGAGAAATTTCACTTACTATATTTTGAAGTGAATTTTTTTTAGTTTTTAAGTGAGGATCTTGAGTGAAACTCACTTATTATAAGTTAAGTAAAATTTTAATTACTGTAAAACCTGGTGGTTCATAGATGTTTGTGTGAGAAGCAAAATTACCATTGATCTAGGCTTGGTAGGATGTCAAACTATTAAGAGAAATTTCTCTTAAGATTTCTGATTTATGAAAAAAAAATGGTTAGAAAGAGAAAGTCTAGAGTGAGAAGACAAATCATCCACTGTAATTTTCTCTCTCTTTATATCTAATCGATATGTACTGATTGATATATCTCAATCTAACAATTTGTAGAGAGAGAAATGGTGGGGGCTATGGTGGTGGAGGCAAGGGGAGGTCGCCGGAGGTCCGGTGACGCGAGGGGGAGGTCATCGGAGGTGACTGGGCTAGTCGCCAGAGGTGGCCGGAGGTGGTGTGGGTGGTGGTAATGGTGGCTAAGGTTTGACTAGGGTTAGAGGACGAAGATGAGGGTATTTTGGTCTATGGGCATTGGGAGGACTCATCCCCAATGTCTATTTTAAGTTGTCCTTAATTTCAATAAAGCTCATTTTAATGATCATTTCACCGATTTTCCCTCTTTTTTTTTTTATTATTTTACTTATGGGTAATTACCCATATTCACACTCTCTCTCCTCAAATGTGGAGAACCAAAAAGGGGTTCTCCAAAATGGAGAACCATTTGGGGAATCTATTGGAGCTCAAAAAATGCACTTTGGTTCCCCAAAATAGCTAAAAATTGAATATGAGTAATGTGGTTGGAGTTGCTCTTACTTATATATAATAACGGAGGGTTTACGCTGAGAAGAAACATGGGACTGACACGTATTGCCAATTAATTTAAACAGGTTCTGTGCTCACGTGACCTCTCTATTTTAACATTCTGCTTCTTTGATTTTCAAGTTTTCTGGCAAAATGCCCCTTCTTCTTTTCGGTGACTCTTTCTCTTCTCTCTCTCTTCTCTCTCTCTGCACGCTCTATTGTACCCGTCAAACAAAAGTCGAATTGCCGCTGGTCGACAGATTCATCCCCCACTTTCGTCCTCTCTAATACTCATCCAAAACTCCACATTCTTCATTCGTTTCTTGTATCCTAGGAAACCACTTGAAATTCTCGCCGGAATCTGACGATACATGTGGCGGTAATTCTGATTTTTTATTCTGTTATAAGACATGTACATGCGTCTCTAACTTCAAATTCCGTTCAAATTCAATAGTGTTTGGATGCCTTTCCATTATTTTATGGTTTCACTTTCTGATCTCTCACAATGGCCTGATCTTTTTAGTTTTCTGAACAGCCTTTTGTGTGTTTGTGTGTAATATTAGGTATGTGCAAATTTGAGCACTGAAATGCAAGAGGATAATCTACAAATCTTCTGACCCGATTAGTATTATAATTACTGAAAAATGTAATGTTAATTTTTTCCTTTCATTTAAAGTTGAATGTGTGATTCTATGAAGGACCAGTGTGATTCCGATTATTTAGTTTCAACTTGCACTTGAGTTTTAGTTGAGTTTGTTATGGGTCAATTGGGGCTTTTGCTATTTTTAGGTTGTTGGATGAAATTTCAGTACAATTGTTGGATATGTTGAAGTTGAGACATAAATTTAAAAAATTTCTATCTTTTGGTGCATCTCTTTCTTTGTAAACTATTGATTATATACAATTTTCTCAAACAAGGCTACATTAGGAGATAGGGGAGGATTGCTTCATATTATTTGAAAAATTTTAAGCTTGGTTATGGTTACTTGCCCAGAAATAGAGCTTGATTAGGGACATGATTTTATATTGGGCTTGACTAGGCCATCTCCAGGCCTTAATTTACTCATTTTTTTACTCATCCTTGCCTACCAACGCGCCCCTTGATTTGCTGCGGACCTCTCCAATGGTAAAATTCTTTATAATATTATCATCTTTTCTCATTTGAGTAAAGGCATCTTCACCCCCTTACTCAAATCCATATCAAATTAAATTTTACTAAAAATACTTCAAAAAACCCTCTCCAATTACTTTAACCCATTCCATATTTTGAGTCACTAGATAGTGTGATTTCAATTTGAGTCTTTAGTGGAGTAAATTCAATATGTTATGGGTTTGAGTCTACAATTGGAGAAGGTTGCAGGAAATTTGGTATATATGGGTTTTTGAGGGTTTTGAACCAAATTTAAATTTGGCAAGGATGTTGGGTAAGGATTGGACTGCCATTACAGATATGATTTTATATGGTTCAATTGGTAAATGGGGCTCAAGTTTGCAGGAAATTTGGTAAATGAAATGCAAGTTAACACCCTCTTAATCTTATTATTATACAGTTCTCATATTCCGAGAAATTGTTACTATTTGTGACTTCTTAATTGTCAGTCTTCTGGTGGCTAATAGGGACCTTGGCTTAATGATTTTTTCTATTGGAAATTTGGAATCTATGAGTAAAATTGCAAATCCTTCCTGAGACTTTAATGATAACCTACGCATTTTTTTTGAGGTTCACATCAGTCACTAGAAAAGCAAAGACAAATGTTACTAACTTTGATTTTGCACACAACAGGTGGACTAGAGTGTGATTTTCTGAGCAATGTTTGACGAGAATTGGAAGCTCTCTAGCACATCACTCTTTGCTATATTTATACCAATTTTTATGTACCCTTTTTCATACTGCTACATGTTTATCGACTTAGTTGAATCGCAATACACCATTAGTGATAGAAGTTTTAAATTATCATTGGTTATTAACGTAATTTGTAAGATAAGTAATTTTTCAATCAAGGAGATCGTTTGTAAAAGTGATTAGCTTTATAATTTCATAAACACTCCTTATTCAAGGTATTTGTAATTTGTTGGAGTAAGTTAGCATTAGTGTAAACAATGTCCTAGCGCATTGCGGAGAGTTTGGTCTTGGATCAATTTCGTAATGACACGTGGCATGCAGTCACGGTATGATATATTTTTTTCTCCCAAAGTCCGATACAACCTCTCTCTCTCTCTCTCTCTCTCTCTCTCCATATTAGTTACTGCCGTTTCTCAATTCTCTCTCCCACTTACTCTATTTATCTTCATTATTAAAGCCGTACATCCTTCATTTATTTTCTTATACAGTACTTTTTTTTTCCCTTGAAGAGTATTTTCCTACTTTTTTTTATTTCCCTCATTTACTCCCATTTATATCCTCTCTCTCTCTCTCTCAAAACCTCTCATTTTCTTCATTTTATTCTTCCTCACCCCTAACAACTACTACTTCTCTCCGCCACTGTGATACGCACCCAAGGGTAGAACTCACCCTTGAAAACCGGCTTCCAAGGGGAGGGTGCCCCAGGGCTTATAACCCACCAACTAGGCTTATGCCTAGCCGATGTGGGACAAGTCCCCACTAGACCGTAACATTCCACCCCCCTTGGACCGACGTCCACGGTGGCCAGAGGCGTCCATGCTTGGCCCACCGCGACCTTTCGGCCGTCCTAGGCAGGGATTCTGCCCCACGAAGTTTGCCCAGGGAGTGGCCTGCTCTGATACCAGTTGATACGCACCCAAGGGTAGAACTCACCCTTGAAAATCGGCATGCAAGGGGAGGGTGCCCCAGGGCTTATAACCCACCAACTAGGCTTATGCCTAACCGATGTGGGACAAGTCCCCACTAGACCGTAACATACTGCCACCTTCACCGCTGGCCAGTAATGCCACAGCCGTTGCACCATCACCGCCTCCATGCCGTTATTCAATTTTCAGAGGTTTGTTGCTCTGTTTTGTCATAATAATAATTTTTTCTTTTTCTTACTATTTCCCCTATTCTCAAAAAGTAAAGTGCGTATTAATTAATTGTAAAGTTTTGGTGCGTATTTGTTTATGTTCTTCAGGATCATTGATTTGAGGCCAATGAGAGTTTGTGAAATATGTTGTACCTCTATTTAGGTTTGAATGATTGATGTGTAATGACATACTAATAAATTAAAAAAAAAATTCAGTTTCCTTGAAGAATAGTGCAACTCGGTTGTATGGTACTGTTACCTGTATGAGAAAGTTTGCAACTGCTAAAGGAGTTTGATGTTTTACTGGGTTTTGCGCTATATAGCATTGAACATATGGATGTATAATCTATTTCTATTTGT
Organism: Hydrangea macrophylla; assembly: GCA_033977485.1. Lineage (NCBI taxonomy): Eukaryota > Viridiplantae > Streptophyta > Magnoliopsida > Cornales > Hydrangeaceae > Hydrangea > Hydrangea macrophylla. The sequence goes on along the minus strand of CM066982.1, from coordinate 119,291,583 downwards.
TTCCTTTTAAACAATGATATCCTAAGTAGTTTCTATCTTATATAGCATAAAACGTATGTATTTTTGATTTTTTCCTATTTGTATCCTTTTAGACAATTATATCCGAATAGTGTTCTGTACTATAGCAGAGAACATTTGTGTTTTTGAGATTATTCTATATGTGGCCTTTTGCACAATCATATTCTTGCATTAATTTTCATTAGTTGTTGGTGACGTTTTGTTGTAGATTGAACACCAGCTGTTACGAATTGAAAGAGAAGGTATGTTTCTAATATTAGCTATATTTGCTCCTATTTGTGTTTTGTTATCAATCTGCTTGCTATGTTAATTGATCTTTGTGGTTTACGCATGGCACTGCATAATCTTGGACTTCCTAGATCTTTGTGAACAGGTATATATATATATGCGCAGATGACCTCCAATTTACAACAGCCTTGTGCATGGAACAATTCATTTCCTTGGACCTGCTACAATGTTTTCCTATATGTTTCATTCAACAAGAGGACTAAAAGTTCCCTCAAACTTTAGGCAGGTTGCGGTACTATGTTCATATAGTAGCAAATTGTGCAGCTAAAAAACATGAAGATTTTGAATTATTTGTAACAACTCGGGCTTCAACGGTGTTAGGAACGGAAGCTGATAGGTCAATTTGTTTGTAATTGCAAGATTGCTCTATACATTGAAAAGTCAACCTCTACATGTAAACACCCCCCCCCCCCCCCCCCCAATATATATATATATATATATATTTTTGCAAACGAACTGGTGTTGAGAGTCCGTCTCCCCTCTTACATAGAACCAAAGGGTGAAGTGTGGGGAAATCACTAAGGTAGAAAAAATATAGGTCAAATGCGTTATCAGAATTTCTTTATTATTTTTTCACTTTATTAGTTAGTTTAAAAAAAGGCGCTAAATATTGGATGTAATGGGTACGGCGTGGTATCGACCACAACTTAATGAGACTACTTAGATTATCCATTTGACCCATATTTCTAGGGGAATCACCTCTCCACATGAGCACATCACTTAAATTTGTAAGAGGGGATAGACAGTAACATGGTATACCCGTTGCTTTCAATATTTACCAAAAAAGAAAAGGATTCAAGTACTGAAATAATCATTAATCACATACCCGCGCATCGCGCGGGCTTCATTCTAGTGAACTCTAAAAGTGGTTGTCAAACACCCTCTCTCAGTGTCACTCGTGTATTTATTTCTAGTTTTATGCTATCTTTCACATTTTACACAAATTCATTCTATTAATGTACTGTTTCCTATATCATATTATCTCTTCATAACTAATCTAATAATCATTTATTAAATTTTATTTTCAATTCTAGAGGTACAGGATTAGGGGATTTTTGGTCAAAAGTCCTTTAGATTTTTTTTTCAAATAAGTTTCACATTACTATGAAACTATAGATGTATTAAGTTGATGAGCCATACTATAAAACTATGGGAGAGAGTGATGGAGCATCGCTTAAGAGGCGCAACATCAGTGTCAGAAAATCAATTTGAATTTATGCCTGGGAGATCAACTATGGAAGCAATTTATTTACTTAGGAGACTAATGGAAAAGTATAGAGAGAAGAAAAAAGATCTACATATGGTTTTTATTGATTTAGAGAAAGCTTATGATAGAGTGCCTAGAGATTTAATTTGGTGGGTGCTAGAGAAGAAAGGAGTGACCAAGTTTTATATTGACGTGGTGAAGGATATGTATGATGAAGCGGTTACTACAATTAGATCACCAGCTGGAGAAACAAGCGAATTTCCAATTACCGTAGGCCTACATCAGGGGTCGGCCTTGAGCCCTTATTTGTTCGCCCTAATTATGGATGAATTGACTAGGCACATTCAAGATGAGGTCCCATGGTGTATGTTGTTCGCAGATGATATTGTCTTGGTTGATGAGACTAAAGGGGGACTCAACACTAAACTGGAAGCTTGGAGAGAAGCACTGGAGACTAAGGGGCTAAAGATAAGTAGGACGAAAACAGAATACATGGAATGTACTTTTAGCAACAGTGGAAGTAGAGACAACGAAGCAGTGAAGATCGAAGATCAGGAGATCCCAAAGAGGGAACACTTTCGCTATCTAGGTTCAATGATTAGTAGAGGAGAGATTGGTGATGACGTGACCTATAGAATTAAAGTGGGCTGGCTTAAGTGGAGGAGTGCCTCTCGAGTATTATGTGACCGGAGAATACCAGCAAAATAGAAAGGAAAATTTTATAGGACAGCTATTAGGCCAGCTATGCTCTACGGGACAGAGTGTTGGGCAACTAAGAAACAACACATTAGCAAAATGAGTGTAGCTGAGATGAGGATGCTAAGATGGATGTGTGGTAAGACTAGGAAAGATAGAATTAGAAACGAGTACATTCGAGAGACTGCAGGAGTGACACATATTGAGGATAAGTTGAGGGAGAATAGACTTAGATGGTTTGGTCATGTGCAACGAAGACCTGTAGATGCACCTGTACGAAAGAGTGATAAGATCGTAGTACCTGGAATAGTTAGAGGGAGAGGCAGACCTAGACTGACTTGGAAATATGTAGTGCAACAAGATATGAATATATATAATTTAAATGAGCATATAGCTCTTGATCGTGCAGAATGGAGAAAATTGATTCATACAGCTGACCCCAATTGATTGGGACACAAGGCTTGGTTTGGTTTGGTTTGGTTTGGTTTAAGTTTCACATTACTAGTTATGTGAAATTTTGTAGCATAACCTTTCGAGTGAAAAAAAAAATAACATAAGGATTTGATTAGATTAAGATTCACTAATGAAGCATTATTGATCAAAACTAAAAACATATTGTTCTTTAAGCTCAAATGATCCGAGGAAACAAAATACCAAATTACAACTAATATGCATGTTAGTTGTCCCCTCTCTGTGAGGGTTTGTTTTCTTGTGTTCTTTTGTCTTTTTCATTGTTTTCTCTTGTGGATTTTTTGATTTCACTGTTTCTGTGCTTAGATTCGGCTTTTTTTCTTCCAGATCTAATGGTTTTTTGTCAGATTTGGAGTTTGAGTGGGCTCTTGTTGCAACTGCGGTGCTTTTGAGTTGATCTTTTGTGTAGTGTTGTTTGACAGCTTCTCCTCAGCCCCAGCTTTCTAGCGGTGCCACAGTCCGAGATATCTTTGGAGATGGGAGATTGCAGTGCAGTTTCAGATGCTTTTCTGTGTTTATTTTGTTTCTGTTGTTTTCTCATATATTTTTATTTTATTTGATGTTTGTACTGGTTCCATTTAGGATCTGCTTTGTTCTGATGATATGAAATGCTTTATGTTGTTTGTGATCAAAATATATCTATATCTATATATATAAATATGTGTGTTCATGTTAGAATAGCAAAACAAAAATAATAAAAATAGAAGGTTCAAATATTTTGAAGTCTAAATTAAATCTTGGACATGTTGGTTTGGCTTTACCTTAATCAGTTAAACTAGTTAGCATATTCAAACGATAATTTATATAGTTGACATAATAGTACAGCTAAATTTGCTGGCTCATGTGGTTGTTGTATTATTCTTGTTTGGCCTTAGTTTAGCCAATATTCCTGCCTAACCCAAACCTTTATCTTTCGGATTAATATTATAATTAACGGGAATATTTTAGCTAAGCCACGTCTCCTAATCAGGGCCGGCCCTGAGGCAAAGCGGCCAAGCCGCCGCATGGGGTCTTATTTTTTGGCCTCATTTTTAGGCCTATTTTCTTCTAATTTTTTCCTATTTTTTTTTTATGAAATTTATCATTTTTAGGCCTATTTTCTTCAAATTTCTTCCCAATTTCTATGAAACTTATCATTTTTAGGCCTATTTTCTTCACAATTTCTATGAAACTTATCGTTTTTAAGCCTATTTTCTTCTAATTTCTTCCTAATTTTTATGAAATTTATCATTTTTAGGTCTATTTTCTTCTAATTTCTTCCTAATTTCTATCAAAACTTATCATAAGGGCCTCATTTTTTAGGTCCTTTTGAAAGTTCGCTTGAGGCCTCGGCCGAATTTTGGCATCTCAGGGCCGGCCCTGCTCCTAATGCCCCAAATTTAAAAATTGCAGCCATTGCCTATTGAGCTTGGGCTGATAGGGACATTTGTATTATCTAATCCTAAGATTTTACTACATTTTATTTTTATGTAAATAGTTAATACTATAGATAATTGTTGGAAAATCCCTACAAGTAACCCTCCTAAGTTTTAAACTCCAAAAGGTTTGACCATTTTTTAAAAAGGACAAAAGGAATCTTGTCAGTGCTCACATGGTATAAGTGCATGCACCATAGAAAATCTCATGTAACCATCTCCCTCCCTCACGCGCGCGTTCTTTTGGTTTCAGCCACTCACACCGTGTGAGTGGCTGTACCATATAATGTCCATTTCGAAAAAGTTTTTTAAACTTTAAAACTCCATAACTTTTGATCTACAACTCTGTTTCTTACAAATTTTATACCGTTGGAACCGTGTCGACGAGAGCTACAAAACTAGTACCATTGTTGATACCTTTTGAGCAAAAGAAAAAAATTCTTATTTTTACATGTTATGCTCCACACGAACCTGATAAAATTTTCACATAATATTTGTGTATGAGTTATTGAATTTTCACGTAATATTCACGTATGCCAAGTTTATATGATGTGAGAAAAAAAAAAAACCGAATGTTCACTTTGTTCTTAAAGAGAGTTTTAGTGAATTTTTACAAGAATTTTGCATTTGTTTGGATTGAAAAACTATGTTTTATATTTGATTTGTGAAATTTGATTTTTTTTTTATAAAGGAAATATGCATTGTTTAATATGAAAGAGAAAAAAAAAAAGTAAAATTTCACTTTGGCATATATGAATATTAAGTGAAATTTCACTGAACTTGTACATGAATATTAAGTGAAATTTCACTGAACTTGTGCATGAATATTAAGTGAAATTTTACTTAAATTGACACTTGAGCAACTTTTTAACAAAGTAAGTATCAAATTAGATCTTAAACTCTAGAGAGTTACTTCTAGCAACTTTTGGAATAGTTAGTGAATTTTCACTTGACCTACTAAGTGAAATCTCACTGAACGAGTACACAAATGTTAAGTTTAACTTCAAGTTTTTCAGGAAGAAGGCATGTACAGGTTCAGTGAATTTTCACTTAATATTTATGTATGCCAAATTTATATGTTTTGAGAAAAAAAAATTAAAAAAAGACGAATAGCAATAAAGCCATTGCTACCTCATTAAGGCTTAGTTTGGCCCCCATTTTGGTGCTTCTCCTTTTTTAAAACACGATTTCATGTTAATTCATTTGGTAACTAGTTTATGAGCTTTGCAAAAATGGAACTTAGAGATTTTTTGGGGAGAGTTTTTAAAAGCTCTAGAATTGAGTGAAATTTCACTTAATATTTTATGTATATCAAGTGAAATTTCACTTAATATGTTATGTATATCAAGTGAAATTTCACTTATTATTTATGTATGTAAAAACATGAAAATCTTTTTTCTCAAAACATATCAACAATAAAGTTAAAAAAAGACGAATTTTAACAAGAATTTCTGCATTTGTTTTGGTTGAAAATTTGAGTTTTATAATTGATTATGAAATTTGCTTATTTTAACAAAATATGCATGGTTTAAAAAAATTAAACAATGTTTTTCATGTACTCAGAGAATTTTCACTTAATATTTATGTATGCCAAATTTATGTGTTTTAAGAAGAAAAAAAATTAAAAAAAGATGAATAGCAATAAAGACATTGCTACCGCATTAAGGCTTAGTTTGGCCCCCATTTTGGTGCTTCTCCTTTTTTAAAGCACAATTTCATGTTAATTCATTTGGTAACTAGTTTATGAGCTTTGCAAAAATTGAACTTATGATTTTTTTTTGGAGAGCTTTAATATTTTTCATGTATTCAGTGAAATTTCACTTAACATTTTATATATATCAAGTGAAATTTAACTTATTATTCATGTATGTAAAAACATGAAATTTCATTTAATATTTTTCATGTATTCAGTGAAATTTCACTTGATATTTTCAGTGAAATTTCACTTAATATTTTATGTATATCAAGTGAAATTTCACTTATTATTCATGTATGTAAAAACATGAAATTTTTTTTTTCTCAAAACATATCAACAATGGTACTAGTTTTGTAGCTCTCGTCGACACGATTCCAACGGTATAAAGTTTGCGAAAAATGGAGCTGTAGGTCAAAAGTTATGGACGTTTAAAGTTTAAAAACATTTTTCGAAATTGAAAATAATACAATACAATGCTCGCACGGTGCGAGCTGCCTAAAAATGATGACGCGCGCGTGGGGCGCGTGGGGAGCGCGTGGACGCGCGCGTGGGGCGCGTGGAAGCAGTGGCCGGTTGTGAAATTGTGTTTGGAAGATTCTATGGTACGCGCACTCATACCGTGCGAGCACCAGCTGTCAATTTTTTGTCCTTTTTGGTAAGTCACTTACTAATTTGTACTTTAACTTAATAAATGGTGTACTGAGGTCCTTTTTGGTAAATGCCCCGTTAATACTATATTATATATAGAACCCATTTGGGCTCAACTTATGGAGGCTCTAAACGTGGATTCAACTCATGATGAAATTAGTAAAACTATGATTGCGGGTGACCTACCATACGTTTTCGTTATTGCAATCGCCATTGTCACAGTTGTATTTGCGAAACAACCCCACACAATAAGATCCTCTGTTTTGAAGAGCATGCTGACCTTATCCAAACCTCTTAATACAGATCAATTAAATTATTTGTACGTACTTGCCCTATATTTTATATGCTTCAATACAAAATATACCCTTGAAGTTTGGTCTTTGTCTCATTTTAGTCCCTGTAGTTTGAATTGTATCAATTTGGTCTCTGCAGTTTCTAAATAAAAGTAATGTGGTCCAAACTTCCAATTTTGTGAGAAAAGTTGATGGAATTTACTCGCATGTTATGCACTGTCACACTTTTTAGGGGTAAAAATGGAATCTCATAAATCTCCCCACCCGCTTATCAGCGTAATTGTGCTTAGCAATGGGTGAATTTTATTAAATTTTCTGACGAAATTGGACATTTGGATCACATAGCTTCTATTTAGAAATTTCAGGGACCAAATTGACACAATTAAAACTACAAGGATTAAAATGAGACAAGGGTCAAACTTCAAGGGTGTGTTTTGTAATTAACCATATTTTATACGTAGATAATGAAAAATTCCAAACCTAGGCACTTAATTGCTCTCTACACTTACTTTCTACATTATACACAACTTTTGTACAATTATTTAATGAGAGCATCTTTCACTATGTTTTGGTTCACCATTGCTCACTCAGGTCTTTACTAGGTGACATGTGTCCCATTTTATTCCCATTTTGTCCTTGTACTATCAACATAGTTACTGGAATGAGACACATGTCACCCAGTGAATGTCTGAGTAAACAATGGTGAATCAAAATTAGGTGAGCAAAAATGCTCTCTTATTTAATACGACAAGTGGGTGCAGAGAGTGAGGTAGGTGGGTGTAGACATAATTTTCCCTAGATAAAAATATATGTGCAAAAGTGTGCATGTAGAATCCTGTGAGTGTAGAAAGAAATGTAGGTGGGTGTAGATCGAATTTCTCTAGATAAATATCCGTGCAAAAATGTGCAAAAGTGTGTGCACATTTATGCAACAAGTATAGAGAGTAAGGTTGATGGGTGTAGATAGAATTTCTCTAAATAAATATCTATGTAAAAGTGTGCATGTATACTTGTGAATAGAAATTGTAAATCACGTTAATTTCTCCTTAGATTCTTAACAATTGCAAAATTTATCTCACAATCTCAATAATCACATCGATTTCTTCTTCTGCTGCTGCTTTTTTTTTTTTAAACAAATTTTATCCCATGATGGAATTCCTTGCAGTATTTATATTAATTTTTAACAAAATCATATTTGGGAAATGCAAACACAGTGGTCACCTGATTTTAATTGAAGGATGTTGAAAGTAGTCTCATCATTATTGAAGGTGGTTCCACTACCACATATATTTGAAAACTATTTGAAATACTAAATTTGTGAATAACAATACTCAATTGTCTTTTTGCTTGACTAGTTAACAAAAAACATCTTAATAAAAGCCAGACTAAATTGGAAAAATCTGGTTACACTGACAATACGAAGGTGGCACTTGTTAGTAGAGGAGAGAGAAGAGAGATGAAAATAAAAATGAAAAAAGTGAGAGAAGTTGAAGAATTGGTCCGGGTAGGTTAGTTTTGTTTTGATAATTACTTTTAGTAAATCTTATCAATGTATTTTGTTAAAAGAAAAATTGTTATTTCTCTGTAAATATATCGGTGTTTGAATATTTATTATAGGGGTGCAACTCGGGCGGGACTCAAAAGGTTTTGGCTCCGCCCAGGTCCGAGCCCGAATTCAAACAGTCTGCCCAAGTCCGAGCCCGAGCCCGACATAAACCCGAACTTACCAACCCGAGCTCGGTTTGTGAATTAGTTCTCCAACCCGAGCCCGAGCCCGAATTACAAATTTTTTTTTTGGGTGCAAATTGATTTTTAGTATGTAAACAACAATATGTAGAGTATCAAATCTAATTTTTTTTGTTTAAATTTGAGAAAAAAATATTCATATATTAATTTAGAGTAATATTTGGGACACAACCTTCATACAACTTTCATACAACCTCCCCAAAAGATGTGTCTATCTCTCTCCTGTGATGTCACTAGACCCCCCAGTGACACAGGAAATAGATAGACACATCTTTTAGGAAGGTTGTATGAAAGTTATATGAAGGTTGTGTCCCAAGTATTACCCATTAATTTAGTGCTAGAATAATATTTAATAGTGTATTATTATCACTAAAAACACTAGAATATAATGTAAAAAATAATACATATATAGAATTCGGGCTCGGGCTCGGGTTCCACGGGTTAGCAAAATTCTGCCCAAGCCCGGCCCAATTTGAATTCGGGTTTGCATTTTTCTGCCCAAGCCCGCCCATGGTGAAAGTATCACGGGCCCAAGCCCGGTAATTTTCGGGCCGGGCCCGAGTTGACCACGGGTTAGCCCGCCCGAGTTGCACCCCTAATTTATTATTTTTTTTAACACCCCGCCTTTTCCTTTTTTTATTACTATGGATGTTATGCTTCCGTAATTTTTAAAACTCTGAGAAAAATTTATGTAATTATAGAAAGTGTAGTTTGCCCTATTTAAATGTGCAGGTACGAAGTAGAAAAGAACATCCTTAAAGTGGTCCAACAGAACAAAGCTAAGTGAAGCAATGATAAAGACGTATTACCCACTCTACATAGCTATCAATGTAACAACCTCCTCTTAATTATATTCTCATACAAATAGTATAACTGAATAAGTCACAAGAGTCAACAGCCATAGAGTTAGTATACTCTTGCCCAAACATGGGGGCATTAAGACCTTGTTTGATTTATGAAAACAACACTACTTGGCACACAACACATTTTATAATATGGTTTTAAATGTATGTACTGTGTGCTATATAAGTGGTGCATAAAAAAAGTGTGAAAAGTTCAAACAGCACAAGGTACAGTACATTTAAAGCCCTGTTGTGAAATGTGTTGTAGAATTTGTTGTGTGCCTAGCATTTTTGTTATGAAAAAAGTAAAGGGAAAGAAAAACTAAATCTTTTTTATTTTCACTTGTCTTTTCCTTCATGCTTAAATAACATTATAAAATTAAATTTTCTAAAATATAATTATAATATATGATTAATGAAGAGAAATGGCTCACAACATTCAAAATGTTTAATTTATTTATCAACTCATTCTCTTTTCTTTCCTATTTTCTTCATCGTTTTCCTTATTAACCAAGGAGGAAAATATGGTAAAAAATATACATAAATACATGTTATGATACATAATTTAAATTTTTGAATTTTGTGAATCGCTTTTCTCCATTTTTTCATTCGCTACAATCATATTTTGAAAACTTTCAACTTTCATAATTTTTTAAGCATGGAAATGAACACAAAGAATCTACTTTTTCTCCTTATTTTCGTTTCTCTTTCAGTTCTCCTTCAATAAATCCACAAATCAAACAAAGCCTAATACTATGGCATTAATTTGCTTGACTATGCAATTTTTGTTTGAAAATCCGTACTTCATTTTCTTTTGAAAAAAGCTCTTAAAGACTCAATATTTTATTTCGACAAATTATTAGGTCTGATCTGTCTGGATTCTATGGACCACATAAGGTTCTTAGTAGTGTTACAGTCGAAAATACTAGTGTACCATTTGTTATAAGGGTTAAAAGGCCGAGTAGTGAATTGTTTAGAGTAATGTTAGATACACAAAAAAAAATTATTTAAATAAAGCATTTGTTGACGTAGATAACTAAATTTTTTCTTTAATTACAAAATAAAAAAGAACCTAAGATTATATCTTATTTCAAAATTATCATTGACACATTAGCATGTAAACGATTTAGGTGTCTAAATTTGGTATACTTGACATTTTCCTTACATTTATGAGCTTCCAAAATATGATCAAGTATACCCTGTTTCGCTAACGATTCTCTTGGGAAAATTAGGCTCTGTTTGATTCATGGATTTAGTAAGAGGGAAGAAAAGGGAAGGGAAAACAAGTAGGAAAACTAGTTCCCTCATGTTTTCCCTAGTGCTTTCCTTATTGCTTAAACTACATACAAAAATAAAATATTTCTAAGATATAATTGTAATGTAGGAATAAAGAAAGGAAAATGATCGCAATATTCAAAATGTATAATTCATTTCTTAACTTATTCTCTCTTTTTTTCCCTATTTTTTCTCATTGTTTTCTTATTAGCCAAATAAAGAAAAATGTTGTCCTCTTATGTTTGAGTAATGCTATATTTCTCAATTTTTTCATCACAAATACTTCCCAAATCTATATATATGACAGTGGGCAGGCTAAATTTTTTATTGGAGGATGTTGAAATGACCCCACATAATCCCACTGTTACATAGATTTGGGAAGCATATGCGAAGCTCCAACTTTTTAAAATGTCTTTTTAGATGCTGTCCCTTGTCTAGTAAATTCTTATTTTGCTGCCAAATTTGTCCCTCTATATTTATTTATTTATTTTTTTTTTTAATCAAGATTTGCCCCTCTTGCAAAAATGCTTACACCACAAAAATTGATAAGTACAAAAATATCAGGTCAAAGTCAACCCTCGCCACCTCGGCATGAAGCACCGAGTCACAGGGTAGAGGCTCTCATTACACAGTCAACCCGAGCTGTCCCGTAGGAACCGCCCGGTCTGCCCTTATTGCTCGGGAGTCATGGAGGCAGGGTAATCCCCCAGTGGGCGCTGCTCGGTCACTTTCCGTGGCTAGCTACACAAGTTTCTTAGCAGTTTCCTAACTCAGCCAGAAGACTAATGGAAAGTGAAAGCTATTTCCTAAACCATTTAGGAAACCTCCATCATTCATGTAAATCAATTGTAATTAGATTGAGCTTCCTAATCTATGAACTTACCATGTACGGGTGGTCTCTTACACCTATAAAAGGGACCACTCATCCCCATTAGAGGGGATCACATTCTTAACAAGAATAGCAGAATACATACACACGCATATGCCCGACCGGTTTTCCAGTAGTGCCGCCCCCTTTTATTGGTTCACTGAAAGCCGCCGGTGATTTGTTAGTATATGCACTCCGACGCACAACGTGGACGTAGGTCACCTCATTAACGGGGCCGAACCATATACAAACCTCTTCTGTCTTCTTTCTTCTTTCTTCTACCAATTTTTGGCATCATCAGTTTGGCGCCGTCTGTGGGAAATGACAGTTTTCTCGCAAAAACAAATCTTTAGCTGATAGCCATGGCACCGAAGAAAATAAGAAGACTTCTGCTCAGAAGGGTCAGGTGGAGTCGCAGTCCGGGCAACCGGCTGCCTCCATGACTCCTGAGCAGATTACCGCGGCACTCGCGCAACTCCTGGAGGGCTAGCAGCGGACACAACAGATTAAAGCACTACTAGCCAGACAGGAAAAGCATCCAGTAATTGAGGACCAACCCGAGAAGAGTGCGCGCGATCAGAAGCCGACCAGGCCCCGAAGGCGTGCCTACACTAATCCAATGTCCCCGTCGGCTGCGGGACGGCTCGGGAACGACGAGAGTAGCCAGGTTCCCGAACGGACCCGGCAACGCGCCCGAGGCAACCTGCGCCCCAAGAGATCATCAGTAGCAGACGCGCTTCCAGAGGGGATGGGCAAGGACGAATGGCCCGGGAATCGGCCAAAGATACTACGGTCAGGAGCTGTGGGGATCTTAAGCACACGATCACCCAGAGCCGGAGCCGAGTTGTAATGCCTGTAATTTCTCTACGTGCAATAATACGAGTTTTATGAATTTCTATATCTGGTCTATTATTATATTAATATTTTATTTGTGTGACTGTATCAGTGTAATGTAATTACTAATTAGACTATAATCACTGCACCGACTCGACCGTAATTAGAATTAACTTAGTCCCGTACCTAGACCCGGACATTAGAAATAATACCCGTCTGCACGTAAACCGAGATTGACACGCATAACGAGGAACTTATGCACGCAAACTGAGAAAGTAGCATGCAACCCAAGGTGGGCCCCACATGTCCGGCCACATGGAAGCTACATGCAACCCCATTGACACATGTCACCACCCCATGTGACACTTGTCCACTTGTAGGACACTTGTCCAAACATGCATACATGCATGTGACACCTAGCATAAGTCTTGCATTATATAAGCTTCCATGCATATACATTTTTAGTTCTTTTAGACATTACAATCTGCATTTAGAGAGGAAGTTAGGAGACTTGCATGTCCATGAGAAAAATAGAAGAGAAGAAAGAGGATTAGAAGAGGAGGAAGAAGAAGATTACATCACTTGAAGCTTGTGTCCAAGCTTCCTAAGCTCAAATCCAAAGCCAAAGCTCAATTTCAAGTTTAGGTGAGTATTCTAACTCACTTTAGAACCTATATAGCATGTAGTAATGTTTTATTAAGTGCTTGATGTTGATAGTTTGAGAGATCCATGCCATGCAAGATAAATTTTCAAATCTGGGAAGCAGAAACTTCCAGCAGAGTGTTGTTTAGTAAAACAAACATTTCGAGCAGTTAAAAAATGGGACTGAGGCTAGGTTTTTTTGTGGAGAAAGCTAACTCATTTATCTACAAATAACTCTTCTATAGCTCAGTCTGAAAATCATTTCTTCATAGGTGAAATGTACATGCAACGAAGTACTTTAAATCTGAGAAATAGAAACCTCCAGCAGAATGTAGTTTAGTAAAATGTGTGTTTCAAGCAGTTCCGAAATCTGAATTAAGCTAGGTTTTTTTGTGGAGAAAGCTAACTCATTTATCTACAAATAACTCTTCTATAGCTTGGCCTAAATATGACTCCTTGATAGGTGAAATGCACATGCAACGCAGTACTACAAATCTGGGACAGAGCAGTCCGAAAATATAGAAATGTCTAAGTAAAATAAATATTTTGAGCAGCTCAAAAATGCAATTGAAGCTAGATTTTTTTGTACATGAAGCTAATCCAATTATCTACAATATTCTAGTTTTGAGTTTGATCTACAAATCAATTTATCATGCCCAAATAAATTATATCAATTCAGTCGATATAGTAAAATTAATTCCTGGCAGATTGTATAAGTACTTGTATGATGTGTTTATTAATGATGCTTGCTTTCCGGTACCTATGTGGTTATGGATATCTTGTGCTATGATAGTTTTATCGCGTATATGAGTGTGTTAAGGGTTTCATCTATATGGTTATTGATATCAAATCCATGTTATAGATCCACGAGTTACACGCTAGGTTTCCGTTGTTATGAATATAGTTTGATGACCATAGAGAATTCATACCCAAGCTATAAGTATGTTGTACGGCACGATTATTGCACTGATAGTGATTGGATAAGTTTCCATGTAAGTATATTACGACATAAAACAGGATGACGGATGTATAAACGTAACTTCGAAAGTATATTCGGAAGTCCTTTAATGAACTACATTCCAAAATGAGTGACGAATGCACGTTCGGGAAAATATAAGGGTCGGTTGTGCTATGTTAGAAGCAGATTATGATAAGGATAATTGTCGGATAGGTAATATGGGCAGTGGAGATCAGGATAGTAAGAAAAAGGGATGTGCTGTTGAGTTGTGATGCGGTGATTCTTTGAGTAAAGACTCCTTTTGGTTCTTCATGACGAAATGGATGTTCTTGTACTCCGTAACGCTTTCAGTTCTCCGTGACGAAGCGGTGATTCTTTGAGTAAAGGCTCCTTTCGGTTCTTCGTGACGAAATGGATGTTCTTGTACTCCGTAACGCTTTCGGTTCTTCGTGACGAAGCGGTGATTCTTTGAGTAAAGACTCCTTTCGATTCTTCGTGACGAAATGGATGTTCTTGTACTCCGTAACGCTTTCGGTTCTTCGTGACGAAGCAGTGATTCTTTGAGTAAAGGCTCCTTTCGGTTCTTCGTGACGAAATGGATGTTCTTGTACTCCGTAACGCTTTCGGTTCTTCGTGACGAAGCGGTGATTCTTTGAGTAAAGACTCCTTTCGGTTCTTCGTGACGAAATGGATGTTCTTGTACTCCGTAACGCTTTCGGTTCTTCGTGACGAAGCGGTGATTCTTTGAGTAAAGACTCCTTTCGGTTCTTCGTGACGAAGTGGATGTTCTTGTACTCCGTAACGCTTTCGGTTCTTCGTGACGAAGCGGTGATTTTTTTGAGTGAAGACTCCTTTCGGTTCTTCGTGACGAAATAGATGTTCTTGCACTCCTTAACACTTCGGGTCTTCGTGACGAAGTGGTTGATGAAAGATGTTTTGGTTGATGAAAGATGAAGTGGTTGATGAAAGATGGTTTGGTTGGCAAGGGACACTTTGGGTTTGTAAATGATGTCGGATGTTAGAAATGAATGGTAGTGGCATTAAGAATGTCTAGACGGGTCTCCTGAATTGTTTGTAATCCTATCGTATATATAGTCAGGTACGCTACTAGTTATAATTCGACGGTGAGAACGTAAAGATCCTAAAAGATATGTTGAAAGGTAGTAAATGTATTCCTATTGTGTTTTACTATATACGTTCCATTTGATTTAGCTTACTCACTCAGCTTTCATAAGCTGACGACGTTCATGTCGCTGGACATTCCCATGTCCAGCTTATCCAGGTAACGAGTACACGGGTTATGATGCTACGCAAGCGGAGAACGTGGAGGAAGAGTACACCGAAGATGGCTATGGTTATGCTAGTTAGAGAGAAGACTAGCAGTTATTCTCTGTCAATGTTTTGATTATAACCAGAAGACCTAGCATATATTTTGTAATAGTTTTGTAAGGCCGAGAGCCATAAGACTCTGATGTATTTATAATGATGTATTAACTAGCTAAGTACTTTGACTTCTCTTTGTAATATATTCCAGTTAGTAAATGATGGTCTTATCTTTTTATTATATTGTTTAAATATTATTATTTGGTCATGGACAATTCGGTACTGCAACCAGTCACGTGCCTCAGGGTCCAAGATGAAAATTTTAAATTTTTCCATATTTTGGCTACGCCGGGGCGTGACAGGGATTTTTGGTATCAAAGTTTTAGGTTAAGACGTGTACACCGATTGTCCTACACACCTATGTTATAAACTGTTAGACCTTTTTCCATCCATAAATACATAAACCTTATGGTAGCTTTGTGATTAGCATGGCTCCTTATTACATCCCGGAGGGATATGGAGGATGGGGTTGATGAGGAGATTGACCAAGCAGTGGGTATTGACCTTGCAGAGGATGTTGATCCAACGGAGGGTGCTGGTGAGGGGGAAGCAATGATAGTCATGGAGGCTGGAGAGCCAGAGGTTGAGGATGACTCTAGGGATGCAGATATAGAGCCTTTGGATAAGGATGAAGATGAGATGGTTGATAAGTTTGACCTGTACTTGGAGCATTTGGATAAGGATGAAGATGAGATAGTTGATAAGTTTGACCCGTACTTGGACTGGGTTCCACCTATGGAGATTCCAATCTTGGATGATGTTCTACCATACAAGTCAGATATGAAGGACTTTTGGGATAGGACTCCCACGATCTAGAGCTTTACTTGTATTAGGACTAGTAGCCCATCTTTTTGTGTATATAGTATGTACCCAGGCATATAACACAAACTAGTGGTAGCGTGTACGCCTTTCTATGTAAATATTTGAAGTTATCTATAAAGATTTGTTTCCTCTACTTGATGAAATGTATTGACGTGATATGTACTCATATTAGAATTGTTAGCTATACCTTATATCGTTTATATATCTCGTAACCATAGTTAGGACTGGAGGGTAACCAGTAGTTATTCAGTTAGATTCATAACACACAAATAGATGACAAGTCAGCCACCTCAGCTTAGGAATGGACCAAGGGGAAGACCTCTGACCCGTTTCCAAGGAAACAAACACCCGTGGAGTAGTGGTAAGAAACCAGGTCACACCTTTCCCCGGAATAAGCATGCAAAACCAACTGCACCACAAGTACCAACCACTACTACCGGGAACAACGAGGATGGATGTTTCAATTGTGGGATCCCCAGACTACACAGCCCCCAGAACCAACAACCGAGCTAATGTTATATGCTACAACTGACGCAAAAGTGGACGCATGAGCGTGGATTGCAATGCACCAAGAGAAAACTATCATGGGCCTACTACTCAAGGTCAAACTAGCAAAGGTCGATTAAATCCTATCATACCCGAGGCGACCAGCTATGATGAAAAGGAACAGCAGAACTTGGAAGGTACACTCATATTATATGCTAGTCGAGTTAAAGTACTTTTTGATACAGGTGCTACGAATTCGTTTATTGCCTTTGAGATTGTACGACGATTGGGTTTAGTACCCCAAGCACTCGAGGTAGCCCTGAACGCTATATCACCCTTAGGAGTGACCGTAAAGCTAGAAAGAGTGTGCAAGGACTGCACTTTGACATTGGAAGATAGGAACCTATCCGCTGGTTTAATTGTTCTATCAATAAAGGAATTCGATGTAATCCTAGAAATTTACTGGCTTACAAAGTATCATGCGAGGTTAGACTGTGCTAGTAAGTTGATCACATTTTCTGTACTTGGGAGTACACCCTTCAGTTTCCAATGCAACCTTACTAGTGACGCCTTTCTTACAAGTCGTTTAGTCGCTATCGAAACTACAGGCTCAGATTTGACGATCGCTCGGATTCCGATAATCCGAGACTATGAGGATGTCTTTCAGGACGTTTCTGGATTACCACCAAAGCGCGAGATCGACTTTTGTATTGAGTTGATACCCGAAACGACACCGACATCCAAGGCTCCTTATCGTATGGCCCCAACAGAAATGCTGGAGTTGAAGAAGCAAGTACAAGAATTAGAAGATCTTGGATTTATTAGACCAAGCACGTCACCTTGGGGAGCCCCGGTTCTATTTGTTAGAAAGAAGGATGGAAATCTTCGACTCTGTATCGACTACAGAGAGTTGAATAAGGTTACTATTAAGAACAAGTACCCGCTTCCCAGGATAGACGATTTGTTCGATCAACTACAAGGAGCGACGACATTTTCGAAGATTGACTTACGATCTAGGTACCATCTGTTACTTGTCAGGCCGGAAGATATACCGAAAACAGCTTTCAGAACAAGATATGGGCACTATGAGTTCTTAGTTATGCCTTTTGGATTAACTAATGCCCCGGCGGTATTCATGGATTTGATGAATCGGGTGTTCAAACCCTTCTTGGATCAATTCATCATCGTGTTTATCGACGACATCCTTATTTATTCAAAGAGTGATGAAGAACACGAGAAACATGTAAAGATTGCACTTCAGACACTTAGAGAAAATCGTCTCTATGCTAAGTTCAGTAAGTGTGAGTTTTGGCTGAAAGAGGTCAAATTCTTGGGACATGTAGTCTCACAGAATGGAATTTCAGTGGACTCAACTAAGACAGACGCAGTTTTTAGTTGGAATAGACCAACCAACGCATCAGAAGTACGAAGTTTCCTTGGATTGGCTGGATACTACAGGAGATCCATGGAGGATTTTCAAAGGTTGCGTCTCCTTTAACCGAACTAACGAAAAGGACTCGGAGTTTGAGTGGAAGGGCAAGCACGAACGCGCCTTTCAAGAATTAAAGGAGAGGTTGACCTCAGCGCCAGTGCTAGCCATACCCAAGAGTGGTGAATAGTACACTATCTACAGTGACGCTTCATATCAAGGACTAGGATGCGTACTCATGCAGAATGGTCAGGTGATCGCTTACGGATCTAGGCAATTAAAGCCACATGAATTAAACTACCCTACGCACGATTTGGAATTGGCTGCAATTTTCTTTGCACTCAAAATTTGGAGGCACTATCTCTACGGAGAGAAGTTCGACTTCTATAGCGATCACAAAATCTTAAAATGCATGTTCTCTCAAAAGGATTTAAACATGAGACAACGACGTTGGATGGAGCTACTTAAGGACTACGACTTTAATTTGCAATACCAACCCGGTAAGGCAAATGTAGTCGCAGATGCTCTAAGCATAAAACCCCAAAGGTTAATCGCCTCATTTTTAATCAGGGAATGGAAAGCCTTAGAAGCTTTAACAGAATTTGACTTCCAGACTACAAGACCAGGTATTGGACGACCTTTTGGATGTCTTATGGTGCAACCAACTCTCATTCATTGAATACTCGAAGCTCAAAAGAAGGACGAAGGATTGAGGAAATGGTTTGAGAAGGCAAAAGCAAAGGATCCGACTGAATGGAGTATTGGAACAGACAGGGCATTCAGATGTAAGGACAGGTTATGTGTACCCAACACGGATAATTTGAGGGAAGACATTCTGAATGAAGCCCACAAGTCAAGGATGACTATACACCCCGGCGGAACCAAGATGTACAAAGACTTGAAAAGGAACTTTTGGTGGGAAGGCATGAAGAGAGAAGTCGCAGAATATGTAGCAAAATGCCCTACTTGCCAGCAAGTCAAGGCGGAACATCAACGACCTCCAGGATTACTACAACCTCTACCAGTCCCAGAATGGAAATGGGAGCATATCACCATGGATTTTGTTATGGGATTGCCAAGATCTCAGCAGAACCATGATGCCATTTGGGTAGTTGTTGATCGACTAACCAAATCAGCCCATTTTATTGCATATAATATGACCTATCCTGTCGAGAAGATGAGTCGACTTTATCTGCAACAGGTTGTGCGGTTACATGGGGTACCGGTGTCAATAGTATCAGATCAAGATTCGAGATTCACCGCTGGATTTTGGGAGAGCCTTCAGAAAGCGATGGGAACATCTCTGAAGTTAAGTTCTGCATTTCATCCACAAACTGACGGTCAAACAGAAAGGACGAATCAAGTAATGGAGGACATGCTTCGAGCCTGTGTAATCGATTTCGAAAGTTCGTGGGAAACTCACTTACCGTTGGTTGAGTTTGCTTATAACAACAGTTTTCATTCGAGCATAGGGATGGCACCATTTGAAGCACTATACGGAAGGCCGTGCCGATCACCTTTGTGTTGGGCTGAAATTGGGGATGGCAAACTATTGGGACCAGACTTAGTCCAGGAGACCAATAAAGGAATCAATACAGTAAAGGAAAGAATGAAGGCAGCACAAAGTAGATACAAGAGCTACGCGGATAAACGACGTCGAGACCTAGAATTTGAAGTGGGAGATCATGTTTACCTGAAAGTTTCCCCGGTTCGAGGCGTGGTAAGGTTTGGACAGAAGAAGGGAAAGCTATCGCCACGCTACATTGGACCATTTGAAATTTTGGATCGCGTAGGAAAAGTCGTCTATAGATTGGCGTTACCACCCAAGATGTCGGGAGTTCATAACGTATTCCATGTAAGCATGCTAAGGAAATGTCTTCATAACCCGGCACACGAGATCGACTTCAAAGATATCGAAGTAAATGACAATGCTACATTCATTGAAGGACCTGTAAAGATTCTGGATCATGGAATCAAGAAGTTGAGAAACAAAGAGATTCCGCTGGTAAAGATTCAGTGGAAACACCATGACGAAGGAGAAGCCTCTTGGGAGCTGGAATCGGAAATGCGAGAGAATTTTCCTTTTCTTTTTAGTGCCTAGATAACTCAGATTTCGAGGACGAAATCCTGTAATAGGTAGTAGAAGATGTAATGCCTGTAATTTCTCTACGTGCAATAATACGAGTTTTATGAATTTCTATATCTGGTCTATTATTATATTAATATTTTATTTGTGTGACTGTATCAGTGTAATGTAATTACTAATTAGACTATAATCACTGCACCGACTCGACCGTAATTAGAATTAACTTAGTCCCGTACCTAGACCCGGACATTAGAAATAATACCCGTCTGCACGTAAACCGAGATTGACACGCATAACGAGGAACTTATGCACGCAAACTGAGAAAGTAGCATGCAACCCAAGGTGGGCCCCACATGTCCGGCCACATGGAAGCTACATGCAACCCCATTGACACATGTCACCACCCCATGTGACACTTGTCCACTTGTAGGACACTTGTCCAAACATGCATACATGCATGTGACACCTAGCATAAGTCTTGCATTATATAAGCTTCCATGCATATACATTTTTAGTTCTTTTAGACATTACAATCTGCATTTAGAGAGGAAGTTAGGAGACTTGCATGTCCATGAGAAAAATAGAAGAGAAGAAAGAGGATTAGAAGAGGAGGAAGAAGAAGATTACATCACTTGAAGCTTGTGTCCAAGCTTCCTAAGCTCAAATCCAAAGCCAAAGCTCAATTTCAAGTTTAGGTGAGTATTCTAACTCACTTTAGAACCTATATAGCATGTAGTAATGTTTTATTAAGTGCTTGATGTTGATAGTTTGAGAGATCCATGCCATGCAAGATAAATTTTCAAATCTGGGAAGCAGAAACTTCCAGCAGAGTGTTGTTTAGTAAAACAAATATTTCGAGCAGTTAAAAAATGGGACTGAGGCTAGGTTTTTTTGTGGAGAAAGCTAACTCATTTATCTACAAATAACTCTTCTATAGCTCAGTCTGAAAATCGTTTCTTCATAGGTGAAATGTACATGCAACGAAGTACTTTAAATCTGAGAAATAGAAACCTCCAGCAGAATGTAGTTTAGTAAAATGTGTGTTTCAAGCAGCTCCGAAATCTGAATTAAGCTAGGTTTTTTTGTGGAGAAAGCTAACTCATTTATCTACAAATAACTCTTCTATAGCTTGGCCTAAATATGACTCCTTGATAGGTGAAATGCACATGCAACGCAGTACTACAAATCTGGGACAGAGCAGTCCGAAAATATAGAAATGTCTAAGTAAAATAAATATTTTGAGCAGCTCAAAAATGCAATTGAAGCTAGATTTTTTTGTACATGAAGCTAATCCAATTATCTACAATGTTCTAGTTTTGAGTTTGATCTACAAATCAATTTATCATGCCCAAATAAATTATATCAATTCAGTCGATATAGTAAAATTAATTCCTGGCAGATTGTATAACTACTTGTATGATGTGTTTATTAATGATGCTTGCTTTCCGGTACCTATGTGGTTATGGATATCTTGTGCTATGATAGTTTTATCGCGTATATGAGTGTGTTAAGGGTTTCGTCTATATGGTTATTGATATCAAATCCATGTTATAGATCCACGAGTTACACGCTAGGTTTCCGTTGTTATGAATATAGTTTGATGACCATAGAGAATTCATACCCAAGCTATAAGTATGTTGTACGGCACGATTATTGCACTGATAGTGATTGGATAAGTTTCCATGTAAGTATATTACGACATAAAACAGGATGACGGATGTATAAACGTAACTTCGAAAGTATATTCGGAAGTCCTTTAATGAACTACATTCCAAAATGAGTGACGAATGCGCGTTCGGGAAAATGTAAGGGTCGGTTGTGCTATGTTAGAAGCAGATTATGATAAGGATAATTGTCGGATAGGTAATCTGGGCAGTGGAGATCAGGATAGTAAGAAAAAGGGATGTGCTATTGAGTTGTGATGCGGTGATTCTTTGAGTAAAGACTCCTTTCGGTTCTTCGTGACGAAATGGATGTTCTTGTACTCCGTAACGCTTTCGGTTCTCCGTGACGAAGCGGTGATTCTTTGAGTAAAGGCTCCTTTCGGTTCTTCGTGACGAAATGGATGTTCTTGTACTCCGTAACGCTTTCGGTTCTTCGTGACGAAGCGGTGATTCTTTGAGTAAAGACTCCTTTCGGTTCTTCGTGACGAAATGGATGTTCTTGTACTCCGTAACGCTTTCGGTTCTTCGTGACGAAGCGGTGATTCTTTGAGTAAAGACTCCTTTCGGTTCTTCATGACGAAGTGGATGTTCTTGTACTCCGTAACGCTTTCGGTTCTTCGTGACGAAGCGGTGATTTTTTTGAGTGAAGACTCCTTTCGGTTCTTCGTGACGAAATAGATGTTCTTGCACTCCTTAACACTTCGGGTCTTCGTGACGAAATGGTTGATGAAAGATGTTTTGGTTGATGAAAGATGAAGTGGTTGATGAAAGATGGTTTGGTTGGCAAGGGACACTTTGTGTTTGTAAATGATGTCGGATGTTAGAAATGAATGGTAGTGGCATTAAGAATGTCTAGACGGGTCTCCTGAATTGTTTGTAATCCTATCGTATATATAGTCAGGTACGCTACTAGTTATAATTCGACGGTGAGAACGTAAAGATCCTAAAAGATATGTTGAAAGGTAGTAAATGTATTCCTATTGTGTTTTACTATATACGTTCCATTTGATTTAGCTTACTCACTCAGCTTTCATAAGCTGACGACGTTCATGTCGCTGGACATTCCCATGTCCAGCTTATCCAGGTAACGAGTACACGGGTTATGATGCTACGCAAGCGGAGAACGTGGAGGAAGAGTACACCGAAGATGGCTATGGTTATGCTAGTTAGAGAGAAGACTAGCAGTTATTCTCTGTCAATGTTTTGATTATAACCAGAAGACCTAGCATATATTTTGTAATAGTTTTGTAAGGCCGAGAGCCATAAGACTCTGATGTATTTATAATGATGTATTAACTAGCTAAGTACTTTGACTTCTCTTTGTAATATATTCCAGTTAGTAAATGATGGTCTTATCTTTTTATTATATTGTTTAAATATTATTATTTGGTCATGGACAATTCGGTACTGCAACCAGTCACGTGCCTCAGGGTCCAAGATGAAAATTTTAAATTTTTCCATATTTTGGCTACGCCGGGGCGTGACACGAGTCCAGTCCCCAAGGACAACACACTTTGAGGAAGAAGCCTCATCATCTGACCCGACGTACCGGTCAGACACGGAGTGCAAGACCGATCAGAACGACGTCAAGGACCAGATCGTGGATCTGCAAAGGCAAATTGAGAAGCTGAGCCACAAGGCAAGTCCGGATCACACCGATACCAAAACTGAGTTGCCTTACACAGCTCGGATCACCGGCTTCCCCATCCCGAGGAAGTTCAAGCAACCACATCTCAATTCCTATGATGGTTCGGGGTGCCCAGTCGATCACGTCCGATCTTACAAGGCTCAGATGGCTCTGATAATCGACGTCGATGAGCTGCTATACCTGGCCTTTCCCAGCGCACTTAAAGGGCTGGCGCCACACAGTGGTTCCACTCCCTCAAGCCCTGAATGGTCGACGACTTCAAAACACTCAGTAAGCTCTTCATCGGCCAGTTCGTGGGAATGCTTGACCTATCACAGTCGGACACCTAGTTGCTGACTGTTAGGCAGCGCCAGGGGGAGTCCTTGAAAGATTACGTCGACCGTTTCAACCAGCAAAGGCTGCAAATTTGAAACTTGAACGAAACAGTCGCGATTATGGCTTCTGCTCGGGAGTACAGCACACCAAGGTCGCCACATCGTTCCACAATGACCGACCGGCCAATTTGATTGAGCTCTCGGAGAGAGTACGAAAATACATCGATACGGAGGAGTTTCTGAAGGCAAAGCAAGCTAGACTTGTAGGGGACGAGTCTCCGAGGGCCAAGCGGAAGCGAGATGATACTGAGAAAGGCTCGGGGAAGAAGCCGAAGCTGGACCAGCCGCGAGGCGGTCGGGAACAAGCCCTGGTCACTTTCACACCTCTTTCCCGGCCTATCCACGAGGTTATGGCCGCCGCAGAGACCCAGAGGCTCCTCTAACAACTGAAAAAGTTGAAGAGCCCTCCCGAGAAGAGAAGTAGGGACAAATATTGCTGGTATCACAAGGATCATGGCCACGACACAGATGACTGCTTTAAACTCAAGATGGCCATCGAAAGACTGATTAAACAGGGCCACCTCGCTGAGTTTGTCGCGAATGACAGACGACCGAGGCCGGACACCCGAGGCGACCAGCTATGATGAAAAGGAACAGCAGAACTTGGAAGGTACACTCATATTATATGCTAGTCGAGTTAAAGTACTTTTTGATACAGGTGCTACGAATTCGTTTATTGCCTTTGAGATTGTACGACGATTGGGTTTAGTACCCCAAGCACTCAAGGTAGCCCTGAACGCTATATCACCCTTAGGAGTGACCGTAAAGCTAGAAAGAGTGTGCAAGGACTGCACTTTGACATTGGAAGATAGGAACCTATCCGCTGGTTTAATTGTTCTATCAATAAAGGAATTCGATGTAATCCTAGAAATTTACTGGCTTACAAAGTATCATGCGAGGTTAGACTGTGCTAGTAAGTTGATCACATTTTCTGTACTTGGGAGTACACCCTTCAGTTTCCAATGCAACCTTACTAGTGACGCCTTTCTTACAAGTCGTTTAGTCGCTATCGAAACTACAGGCTCAGATTTGACGATCGCTCGGATTCCGATAATCCGAGACTATAAAACAGGTCCTTTTATTGGGGACAAATCTTCTGTTCTGATGAACGAATTCTAAGAGATACAAGATTCTGATTTTACGGATTTACTGAAGTATACCCTTCCTCTGGAGGTAATTCTGATACACGGATTCACAGATGCTGAGATATACCCTACTTTTGGAGGTAATTCTGATACATGATTTCTGAGAGATACCCTTCTTCTGGAGGCAACCCACGGATACACAATTTCTGAGAGATACCCTTCTTCTGGAGGCAACCCATGGATACACAATTTTCTGAGAGATACCCTTCTTCTGGAGGCAACACACTGATACACGATTTCTGAGAGATAGCCTTCCTCTGGGGGCAACCCACGGATACACGATTTCTGAGAGCTACCCTTCATCTGGAGGTAATATGAACTCTAAAAGTTCTCTGCTAGGAGATTCTACTATCTTCAGAGATGTACGGATTCTGATTTCACGAATTTGCTGAAGTATACCTTGCTTCACGATTTCTGGGATACCTTTCCTCTGGAGGTAATTCTGACGATACCTAAAAGTTCTCTGCTTGGGGAGGCATCTGAGGTTTCTAAAATGTGAGTAGAAGGCTCATATTCTGGAGGCTCTGCTGATTTAATCTGAGACTCATATCGGTGCTTCGACTATCTCAAATATTCTTGCAACACATCGGGCTTATTCCGACCCTTTCCTCGAATATCTTGATCATGGTTTTTGAAGATTCTATATTCTGATTTTTCTTCTATAAATCCTTTCTGGATGTAATTCTTTGAGCGACAGTAGACCCAAATGTCCATTTTCTAAGACAACACATAATCAATCCCAAATCTACGGGAGTTTGCTGCAAATCATCATTTCTTGGCTATTTTCAAGCTGTGGTGCCCTCGATTCTTCGTGTCTGGGGACTTTTCTTCAACTCTGAATTGTTTTCAACCAAGATTCAAAATCTCCAAGGGTCCTTTAGACCAATTCCACCAAGTTTCAAGCACTCTTAAGGCTTATATATCAACATCGGACCAATTCGGGGTCAAAACAAAAGTTACGGGGGCTGAAACGTGAATATAGAGCAAAAATGGGGAAATGGCAGGAAATGAACAGTAAATGGCAGTTCCCCACACCCTCCTGGGAACCGCCAGCTGCAACTATGAGGTCTTAAACCCATTTTTCTTTTTGTTCTTCATTCATCTTATCTCCAATACATCACCTCTTTCTTCTAAGGTGCTCAAATCTTGCAATTTCTTGATGTTTTGAGTGGTTTCATGCATCAAGACCTCCAAAAACCTTGTTAATTTCATCAACTCCTCTCTATTCTAGGAGATTCAAGTGCCAAGGGTTTCACTATTCATCATCTTCAATCTCTTATCTTCAAGCTTCAAGCGTCAACAACCATGAGTTCACACGGGCCAGGCGAGAGTTCTAGAACACGTAGAAGTCAATTTCAAGCTAGTGGAGTGATGAGGGCTGATATTTGTAACATATTGGCCCGACAAAGAGTAAAATTGGTTAAATTTAGCCTCATATCTCTAGTTTTACCTGTACTTGTGTTTTAACCTTTCTCTTTACACAATGATGTGGTTTTCGTGGTATGTTGTTGTGTTTAGTTCTTTGGATGCAAGTCCTAAAGCGGGAATGAATTACAAGTTGGAAAGGGATAGCTCAAGAAATAAAGAGGACAACTTAAAGAGGGAATCTAAGTACCAATCGATTGCCATTATAGCAATCAATTGTTATCCATAGACCCATACCAATCGATTGCAGTTTTAACCAATCGATTGGTATCATTACCAATCGATTGGATTCAGTTACCAATCGATTGGTGAAAACTGGCAGTCAAACCTCTTTAATGGAGCAGAATCTAAGCAAATCAAAGTTTATGACAACGACCAGCCGTTACACGGTGAACCTAGATGCCTTAAGCTCGGGATATGACTGTATAAAGAGAGAGGAGATGGAGGGTTGAGGGATTGGCTCATTATTCTTTGTTTTTGTAGGATTTCTGACACGAAAATATTTTGTGTGCGCTTGTGTGCTATACCCAAGTGTAGGTAATCGTGCAAGTAGTACTGGATAAGTCCAGGTCAATCCCACAAAGAAGGTGAAAGACTAATTGCTTAGATTAAACTCTAAAAGAAAATAAAAATTCAATGATTAAGAAAGATGTAGAACACGAAGTTCCACGATTAACAACTACTAAATGTAAAGCAACTAAATTAAACTAGTAATTGAATAATTAACTAATGCGATATTTAAAAACGATTTTTCTTTATAAAAGGGGAACGTTGGGATCACACGAATCCACACTGACCTAGCCATCTATCATGTAATTACATTAAAGCTCAATGGAGTACATCCACTCACAATATTCCGTATTTCTCTAAAAATAAAGAATCAATAACCCTTTCATGACCGGGACTATATCATCACAGTTAATTTGAAACACATGAAGGCGGTTCAAAACAATAGTTAAGTCTCGCACTCTGAATGGTATGAGCATTCAAAGTGGTTTGCAAAAGTTATTGAAGGAAAATGCCTTGAGGCTTTAAAGTTCAGAAACTGTTTTGACAAACTGAGTATATGGGGACAGTTTGATAACAAATCTCTAAAACAGAAAGTCCAGGAATACTATAAAGGACCAACCCAAGAATCTGAGTTCTCGATCGATTGACGTGCTTTCGATCGATCGAAAATCATCATTTCTCAATTGATCGAAATGTCTTCAATCGATTGACTGTATCTCTGATTAGATCGATCGAACTACCTTCGATCGATCGAACGCAGGATTTATTCTGGTGCATGGCAGAGGCTAGAGATCACTGTTTCATCGTGATCTCCTAACCTTGGGACTACTCAGACATGGTCTGGAGTGTCACAGATCTATTTTTAATGTAAAAGTTCATTAAGACCTTGCTTGTTTGCGATTTAACATAAAAATTATGAAATCTATGGTTTAACACTAAATAACATGCAAGCCTACGTTTAACTTTACTTGTGCTATGAAAAACTAGAAACATAATGCAACTAAACCAATAAGATCAAACCTGAAACGTTGTATTAAGCTTAACTTGCAGAAAATCCAAGAGCAACCAATATCAAAAACTTTGAAACCTACAAAACAATGTAAACTCTCTATCTCTCTCTCTAAAACTATTAAAAACAAGGTTGGGCGTCCTTCTGAACGTATACATAACGTATATATATAGAAAATCCTAAGCTAGGGTTACAAAAACACGTTTCTGCTGCATGAGCATAAGTTTCAGATAAAAGGCGTGTTCGATCAATCGAACATACTTAGATCACTTGAACGTTTGACTTCTCAAGCGCTTGAAAGGGTTTAGATCGATCGAACACTCGATCGCTTGAACTCTCTTCGATCGCTCGAACTTCAAATTTCATCTTTGAAATATCTTTCTTGTAATCAAGCGTTTCTTTTATCCTGTTATTCATTCCTACACATAGCAAAACAACAATGTGCACAAATAATAGCTTAAAACAACACAACTTATCATAGATTGGTCACGTTGCACATAAACTGGCATTGTAATACAAACTGCAGATATATTAGGGAGTTGCAAACTAAATCAACGTATTTTCTTCTTTTAGCGCGGTTGTATTTTACAACTACCCCCGTTTGTCACAACCCCCAACTAGATAATTACTAGTCCCTAGCGATAAAGCGGATAATCAAACAAGCTAAAATTATACTACAACGACTAAAAGAAAAAGAAAACAAACTAATCTAAAAAGAAAGAGAAAATCCTAACTCACTTTCGTAGGAATCGCGGTTGCATTTAGCAAATGCAACAAGCCGTTAAACCCCTAGGTTCTCCTAGTGGACGAGTGTTGTCTCGTGAGGGTTTGCAGTAAATATACCCACAAAATTATGAAATTTAAGCTTAAAAAGATAAAGAAAAACTTTTAGCACTCCCTCCCATTCAATTGCTAACTCTGCTCTTCAAAACATATTAACCTCATAGAAAACCATGAAAGACATTCACATGTTCCTCATGCCACCAAGATAGATATAACATAAGTATCACATCCATGTAACCGTGTATGAGTGAAGTTAATAGCTATGCATCAAACCTTATTTAGAGTCATTTAAACCATCATACCCTTAGAACTCGTAATTTTAACTCAATTCTCACATTGGTTTACACTCAAAAATGAATGACTCATAGAAACTTGCTTAATAATGATCACACATGGTATGAAAGCTTTGATAAGAGTGAATTTCCGGATACTAATGCTTTCATACTCGACTCTATGAAAAACGAACGTTTAGAGTGTACAGTCTCACGAATGGAATACTACTTACTGGAGGAGCGAAATACCGTGGATAACTCAATTTACACTTTCATGTTCAAACTAAGTCATTAAGAATCATTAAGGCTTTGACTTTTTGATTTTTATATAGTGGATAGAAATAAGAGGGGAGAGAATCGCACATCTTTAGCATGTGATGGAGACTAATTTATTTCTTCTTCACTTCATTCCAACCATCCTCTATTTCATATATATATATATATATATTTTTTTTTTCTTACTCCTTTTTTTTTTAAACCTGTATTTCTTTTTATGAGATCACTCCCACAACTACTCCTTTTCAATCACATACTTAAACAATTTAATCATATTAGATGTGCAATGGGGTCCATTGAGGTCAAAGTATAAGATTGGGAATTCAGATTTTCATAATAGAATTGGGGATATTTAATCGGTGTGGGGTTGGGCACGAATCAGGTTCTTGAATATAGATATTGGATTATGAAAAGGTTAAGGAGTGGATAACGATGGATTAAATCATTTTCTTAATTTCTTAGTTTTATCACTTCAGTGTTTATCAAGTTTAGTTGGTAGATCCTGAACGTTCTCCTCTAATAAGCATCCAAAATTGAAAAATTAATAGAGACTATTCCAACGAATTTTTATAGACATAATCAAGAAAAATAATTTGAGTTTATGTGACAACTCCCTCAGAAACAAAGACCTGGTTCAAAAGCTCACTAAGGGTAACTAGTTTTCACTACTCGTTCTTTTAGTACAATAGTCATATTAACTCATTTTTAGGTTTTCTACATAGCTATCAACATGTGCATATGGATGTTGGACACATGAAAGGTCAACAAATGTAATCATCCTAGTGATACTAGAAAAACACATGCAAGTAATTCATAAAAGGATGAGGCTAATTCGATTGTGTCATTGCATAAAGACAGTTAAACAAGAGTGAATATTCCAAGTTATTCTATTAATAAAGTTCAAAAATTTTCAAATTGTTCAAAATTTTAAACAAATTATTTATTTATTTATTTTTATTGAGATTGTATGTTATTAGCAATGAAATTACCCAGAGTGCTAAGTGTGCATAGGTGAATATCTATCTATTTGCACCCCACCCCCAACTGAAAATAACAAAGTCCTCAGAAGTTGATTTTCAAATGAAAATAGATGGAATCACCTGAGTATAAGCAAAATGATGGCACAGATGAAGCATCCTGTAATAATCACAAACAATCTCCAACCAACCAAGATCAATAGATAGAGCAATACAAAATAGGATCCATGCATATAATATAACCAACCACTGTAAATATAAAGCAATAATGTAATAGGGCAGTGATCATAATGTCCAAAAAAATATCCCAACAGTCCCAAAATTTCCAAATAACCAAAAAAGTACTAAGAGAGCGGAGAGAGAAAACAGAACTAAAATAAATACAACAAAAACTCCCAAACGCTCAACTAGCAGAATCAACTAATCATCAGCAACATCGGATAAAATCTCGATGGGCGTGCCGGAGCACCTGCAACGCCACCCTCAGCAACAATAGTAGCCGTCGCTGGGTCACTCACAGGCGGGGCAACTGATGTAGATAAGGATGGGTCAGCCACAATCGGTGGTGGAGGAGGTGCAGGCTCGGAGATAGTCGGTGGAGCAGTGGGAGCAGAAGGCGGTGGGGGAGTCGGTGAAACTGATGATGAAGGATCGGTAGTGGATGGTGGAGGTGTATGTAAAGACTGATCAACCCCCAACTGAATCAAAATTGCCTCGAGCAAAGTCGTCATACGGTCCATCTTGCCCTCGAGTCTGATCTAGGCCTCTCTCTCCTCTAAAAATAACGCATGAATGGTGTGGAGAGACACGGAAGAAGACTCTCCCTGGGCGGGAGCCTGAGACCGCTGTCTCAGCTCGAATCGCGCAACCTCCTCAATCGAGTCGACCTCGTCCTCCGAATCACGTTCCTCAGCCTCGGAAGGCATCCCAGAAGCAGCACCCTCAATATTGGTGCCTCCACCCCTCTGTTTCTTTGCTCCCATCTTCGCCTTTCCTTTTCCTTTTCCTTTTCTTTTTCTCTTTTGTGCGTCAGACCGATGGGCTGCTATCTCTCCAGAACAACTGGCGGATGTGCGAACCTCATCCACGGGGAGATAGAGGAGTCCTTCCTGAGCAACGACTCTGTGAATGGTCCAAGCACCTTTTAGGTGCTTCTTGGCAGCAATGTAGCGGGTGGGGTGGATCATGAAGTCTATATATAAGCAAGGCAAACAGACAGGCTGCCCCGTCCCCACCGTAAATAAAACCTGTGCATACCATGCTGCTATCTTCTCCCGGTAGGAGGTCACCAAGAGGCAGATGCTGAGGGCGAGGTGAAGCATATGATAATTGTCCGTAAGGTAGAAGTCTGCAATGAGAGATTCACCATCCCAACTTAGAATAGCACCCCCAGTGATCTTCCTGATGATAGTGGTCGGCGAGGTCACTGGTGCGTCAAGACGATGTGGGCATATATAATTAGGTACCCCAGGTACCCCTAAAGCAGCGGAGATAGTGGCAGGACTAAATACAATCTCCAGGCCGTGGAAGAATGATCGGTATGTGAATGGGGCTGCCGGATCACGTATCATCGTCGCACAAGCCTCTCAGATCCAAGAAAGATTTACTCTCTTAGACTGGGAGAGTAAATTGAACCAATGCGGCATCGCCTGAATCCGTGCTAAGAACCATGGAACCGAGAGCCATACGGTCTCTAACGGACGCTCGAGCATGACCTTTCATGATTGGAAGTATCGGGTGAACCATTGTTGGTCGGGAGTATTGCGAAAGCCATAATACGGGACCAGGTTGGGAACAGTGAGGTCAAACGGTTTTTCCCTATGATATCCCGTAACAGGATTCATGCTAAAGTCCCTGAAATAGAAAATGAGAAGAAAAAACTAGTGAAAACAAGAACAAAAGACCAAAAGAAGAATCTGTCTGCCTCTGCATCAGTTCGATCGATCGATTGAAGAAAGGCTGGGCTCGATCGCTTGAGCCCAGTTCAATCGATCGAACACAGAAAATTAGCAGGGACAGACGACGACACAGAAATAAAAAGAAAAGAAGAAATATGAGATTAAAACGAACATTAATTGGTCTTAGGACCAATAGGGGGCACCCCCTCATGTTTTCGAACGAAAATGGAAAAGGGGGTAGGTGAGAACCTACCTTGGGTTGTGCGCAGTAGAGAGGAGATTAGGATGATGGAGTTGATGGTGATGCGATGATAATGATGAATTGGGGCACCAGGGTCTGTGGGAGGCCCAAAATCGCCAGAAGCTCTCTCTCTGTCTGAGATCGCTCGAGCGTGTGAGTGAGAGAGAGAGAGAAACTGAAGAAAAGTGTTGGGGACGCCTCGTTTAAATACAAGTCTCGATCGATCAAGAGAGTTTGAGCGATTGAATGTTCAATCGATTGAGACCTGTTAAAGCACTTGAGGATTGTACACCTCCGATCGATCAAGAGTCTTTCGATCGATCGAACCTGAGAATTCTAAGATTTCTTTGAAATGAAAAATTTATGCACCCCCAACTAAAAGAAACTATTCTAGGCATACAGGAAAAATGAGAAAAACAGTTCATTCACATGACATGTAAGCCAGAGATCATCATAATAATATAAAATTTCAAATTTTATAAATATAACTTTGTAATAGAATCCTTTTGGAAAATCACATCCCCCACTTTGGTACTTAAGACCTTATTATAATGAAAAACTAAAATAAAAACTGGAACTAATAATACTTTGTCTTGGATTACACTTCAATTGATAAAAGATTGACCAGCTGACAAAACACAACTGAAATGGGTCACTAATCTTCGCACATGAAAATTTTGTCTTCCACAATTGTTTGATCCTCTGCTAAATCTGCGAGTGCGGAGTCCAAATTTGATGATTCCCTTTCCCAGAATAGTCGAAAAGGAGCAAGGATATCATCGAGCAAGTCTGAAATCTCGAAGGACTTGATTGCGCTCAAGAGAGGTGATTGTGATGGAGAAATGGATAGTGGAGTGAAACTCCGCAGTAGTTCTCTCTCTTGTGGTGGAGTACCAAGGGACCCTACTGGAGGTCCATGAAACAATAAGTGCGGAAGGAACACTGGCAGGCCGTTATGGTTCATAGTGATAATCCTGGACAAGGAAGAAAATAGAAAGAACAACAAAAGGACAAAGTAAGGAAACAAGAAATAAAAACAACTGAAACGAACGATAGAAAAGAAATAAACAATGGAGAATATGACATTATCCTAACCTCACTATTGGCATGAATTCCCAATGTGCACTAGCTGGTAAGGGACATTGAAGCCTGAACAGCAAGTAGCTCAGGTGCACGTAGAGGTATGGGACCAGCTCGAGAATGAGAAAGTCATCGACATATGTAAAAACAGCATTGTGGTGTTCAGGCACCACATCTTGTAAGTCATTCTCGTCCCAAGGTTCCCACATTGAGTCATTCTCCCACTGCTCTAGGAGTGCGTCATCGACCTCACCGACGAAATACCTCTCCACTTCCCCCTCATCATTAGGAAATTCCATAAGGTATTCCTCGTTAGGGAATTCCATATTCGCAAAGGGGTTGATATCGAGGAGAACAGGTGGGTAAGGGACGTAGCCATGAGATATGTCTATGAGTACATTTGCATTTGGCCCTTCATATGGTGAAAGGCAAAATGCTATCTCCTCAGCTGTCTAGGGAGGGTTCAAATATTCTGAATCAGCCCATGACCCAATCGAGTGGACATCATCATCTCTCATATTGAACAACCTGCAGGGGAGAGATAATATGGAATAGCGGATTAAATGCAAAGTCACACTCCAAAAGAAGAAATAAAGCAGAAAAAGATGAAAACAAACAAAAACAAAGAGCAGTAAAAATAAAGAATACAACGACGGTTTAAGGATACGCTTTAGCGTTTTAGATCAAGAGTAGTTGGGCTCATCCAATTGGATGTGCTCAGCCTCTGTTTGGAAGTTTTCCAAGAACGGTTTTAACCTTTGGCCATTGACCTTGAAACTTTCATCGTTCTTTGGGTTTATGAGCTCAAGAGCCCCATGTGGAAAGACATATTTAACGATAAACAGACTTGTCCATCAGGATCAGAGCTTTCTTGAGAATAGGTGAAAGTGAGAGTCATAGAGCAAGACTTTCTGCCCGGCTTGAATGTTTTTCGAAGAATCATTTGATCATGGCGAGCCTTCAACCTTTCCTTATACAACTTCACAGAGTCATACGCATCTCTACGGATTTCCTCTAGCTCTGCGAGTTGGAGTTTCCTTAACTACCCTTCCTCTTTAATATCGAAGTTTAATGAGCGTGTCGCCCAATATGCTTTGTGTTCGATCTCAACAAGGAGGTGACATGCCTTTCCGTACACTAACCTATACGGGGACATTCCCAGGTTTGTTTTGTATGCAGTGCGGTATGCCCATAGAGCGTCGGTCAGGTTGTATGCCCAGTCTTTTCTGTTGGAACTAACCGTATTTTCGAGAATATGTTTTATTTCTCGGTTAGCTAACTCGGCCTGCCCGTTAGTTTGTGGGTGGTAGGCTAGAGTGATCTTGTGATTGACCCCGTATTTCTTGAGGAGTGACTCCAAGGGCCTATTGCAAAAGTGCTTGCCTTGGTCACTTATTAATACCCTCGGGGTTCCGAAACACGACAGAATATGTTCCTTAAGAAAAGACAGTAGTGTTCTGTGGTCGTTGCATCTCCTTGGTATCGCTTCTACCCATTTTGATACGTATTCCATAGCTAGGATTATGTATTCATAGTTGTTTGATTTTGGGAACGGGCTCATGAAATCTATGCCCCAACAATCAAATATTTCAATTGTGATAATAGGAGTTAGAGGCATAGTATTCCTTTTTGAAATCGTACCAAGCTTCTGACAACGTTGGCATAATTTGCAAAAGGAATAGGCATCTTTGAATACTGTGGGCCAGTAAAAACTACTGTGTAAGACTTTTTGTGCGATCTTTTATGAAGTGAAGTGGCCACCGCAAGCTTCAGAATGGCACGATGCTAGGATTACAGTTACATCCTCATTTGGAACGCAACGTCTGATGACCTGATCAGCGTAATATTTGAAAAGGTACGGGTCATCAAAGAAGAAGTGACGTGCGAACAAAAGGAATCGTTTCTTATCTTGATTTGACCAATGCTGGGGGTTTCTTCTGTAACTAGATAGTTCACGATATCCGCATACCATGGTAGAGCAGACACAGTCATCAGTTGCTCATCAGGGAATTCGTCCTTAATTGGCAGTGGTTCGGTATTGTCAACAAATGTTAACCGAGATAAATGATCCGCAGCCACATTTTCTACTCCGTTCTTATCTTTGATTGTTAGATCGAATTCTTGGAGTAGAAGTATCCAACGAATGATCCGTTGCTTCGCGTCTTTCTTGGATAACAAGTATTTAAGGGCTGAGTGGTCTGTAAAGCAGATAATTGGAGACCCTATCAGATAAGACCTGAATTTGTCCAAGGCAAAAACTATAGCCGGCAGCTTTTTTTGGTAGTTGTGTAGTTCATTTGAGCTTCGTTAAGCGTTTGACTGGCATAGTAGATCACATACGGCTTATTATCCTTCCTCTATCCTACAACTGTGCCAATAGCGTAGTCACTAGCATCGCACATTAGTTCGAATGGTAAACCCCAGTCGGGTGCCTGTATTATTGGTGCTGAGGTAAGGTGTTCTTTTAGTGCATCAAAAGATGTTTGGCAGCTTTCCGACCACTCGAATGGTGTGTCTTTAATGAGTAGTTGACAGAGTGGTCAGAATATTGCACTAAAATTCTAGATAAATCGACGATAAAATCCCGCTTGCCCCAGAAAAAAGTGGATGTCTTTGGCTGTACGGGGGACAGGTAGATTCGAGAATATGTCAAATTTTTCTTTATCCATCTGGATACCTTCGTCGGAGATAATGTGGCCGAGGACTATTCTTTTGGTCACCATGAAGTGACATTTTTCCCAGTTTAACACCAGGTATTTGCCCTCACATCGTGCTAGCATACGTTCAAGATTTTTTAAGTAATTGTCAAAACTATGGTCGAACACAGAAAAATCGTCCATAAACGCTTCTAATATTTGCTCAACCATATCACTGAATATGCTTAACATGCACAGCTGAAATGTAGCAGGTGCATTACAAAGGCCGAAAGGCATGCGATGGTAGGCGAAAGTACCGAACGGACACGTAAAAGTGGTTTTCTCCTGATCTTCAAGAGCGATTTCAATTTGGTTATATCCATTATATCCGTCCAAGAAGCAATAGTACTTATGACCCGCCACTCGTTCTAGCATTTGATCCATGAATGGCAAAGGAAAGTGGTCTTTCCAGGTCACTGTGTTAAACTTTCTGTAATTGATACACATCCTCCATTCGGTTGGAACGCGTGTCAGTGCCGACTCGCCTTCTTTATTTGGAATGACAGTTATGCATGCCTTCTTTGGTACCACTTGGGTTGGACTAACCCAAGGACTGTCAGAGATTGGATAAATGATCCCAACATCAAGTAGTTGTAAGACTTCCTTTTTGACTACTTCTTGCATGTTGGGATTCAGACGCCTTTGCATTTGTTGTGACAGTTTAGCGTCTTCTTCCAGATAGATTTTATGAGTGCATATGGATGGGCTTATGCCTTTGAGGTCAGCAATAGTCCATCCCAGTGCGCCTTTATGTTGTTTTAGTACTTGCACTAGTTTACCCTCCTCTTTAGAATTCAATGTAGATGAGATAATGACCGGGTATGTTTTTCCAGCTCCTAGGAAAGCGTATTTGAGCTCCTTAGGAAGCTTCCTTAACTCCAAATCAGGAAATTGGAAATTGGAGGGCGTAGCTAATTTTGTTTTTAGAGGCAATGGTTCATATGGTGTTGCCCACATGCATTCAGCTCTGTCCTCCTCTATTGTGTCCATCATGAGGCTGAATTGATTCAAGTCGGCATCTAGTGGAGTAGAGTTTTTATGTTGATATATAGTATTAAGTTACGACACTACTACCTCCAAAGGATCTTTGTAGTCAACGAAATTAGTCTCATCTTCGATGACTGTCTCGATGTAGTTCACTTCTTCCTCATCTTCGTATTCTTCAGGTTGGGGATTTGAAAAGATTTTGACGTTTACAGTCATGTTCCCTAATACGATAGTCATTGTACCACTTCTAATTTTTATTGTGGAATCGATTGTGTTGAGGAATGGACGTCCAAATATCACCGGGATTTGTGCACATGGGTTGGACACAGGTTCCGTGTCTAACATTACAAAATCAACCGGGAAGACAAATGAGTCGATTTGTACTAGGACGTCCTCTAACACCCCTCTAGGGTATTTGACTGACCTATCTGCCAATTGTAATACAACTCGGGTAGGTTTGTACTCACCTAACCCTAGTTGTTTATAGACAGAGTAAGACAGAAGGTTTACACTCGTTCCTAGATCGAGGAGTGCATTGTCTATTCTCTGATTCCCAATTTGGAATGAGACAGTAGGAGTACCAGGGTCTTTAAGTTTTGGGGGTAGTTCGTTTTGGATAATTGCTCTTGCTTGGCAAGTAACATAGGCCTGTTTCTTTACACTCTACCGCCTCTTTACCGTGCATATGTCTTTTAGATACTTAGCATAGGCCGGTACTTGTTTGATTGCATCAAGGAGT
Source organism: Hydrangea macrophylla (assembly GCA_033977485.1). NCBI lineage: Eukaryota > Viridiplantae > Streptophyta > Magnoliopsida > Cornales > Hydrangeaceae > Hydrangea > Hydrangea macrophylla. Next base: position 119,253,756 of record CM066982.1, on the reverse strand, counting down.
GGAAGGTTTATTTTGGCTTGTTTAAATAGTTCCAAGAACTCCTGATTTTTAACCTCATTTTTGGGTTTCTTAAGCCTTTGAGGATAAGGCACGGGAAAAGGGCATTTAGGTAATTCGTCATTAACATGTTCCTTTCCGGGCCTTCTCTCAACTTCTTTTACTTCTTTAGGAGCTTCATCATTTGATTCTAATGGTTCGTTATTAGTAGATGGCTCTCCTTCCTGAGTGGATGGTTCATTTTTATTTACCACTTCGTACTCTTCAGGAGTAGAGAGAGGCATATTGTACCCTATAATCTTGCTGCTTCTTAGAGTAGTCACGGCTTTTGCATATTCTTGGTTATTGGGACCATTTTTGTATCCCTTAGGATTTTGAAGTGGTTGGGCAGGAAACGTTCCACCCGATCCCTCTTGTCGTGCATCCATTCTCTCTAGAGTCGCAGACATCTTGCTCATCATTTGAATTAACTGTTGTGTTAAGTTTGCGTTAGAGAGTGGATCTTTCTCTTGTACCTTTTTATGTGTGGCACGTACGCATTCGACTGTTGATTATTAGAGGGTTGAGCTTGGTTGTAGTTATTAGATCTGTTTTGATTGAATTGCTGGGACTGCCTATTGTATTGCCCTTGAGATTGATTGTTGTTGTAGGGCTGTTGTTGATATTGATTTTGGGTCTCAACGTCGTTTTTCCAATCAAAACAGGAGTGATTCCATCTATTATTGTTATTTTGAAAGTTGTTGTTATAGGAATTCCCCGCCCCTCTGTATCCTTGCATGGCGTTCATTTTCACGGAGGCTTGTTCTTGAAAATACGGCACATTGGGACAATATTGAGTCATGTGACCCAATATATTGCATGTGCCGCATGGTTCTTCAGGCAAAACCTGCCTAGAACTCTCTCCTTTCATCCCTAACTCCTCTACTTTCTTTGCTAGCTCTTCGTATTTTGTCATTAGATGATATTCAGTTTTTAATTGATATATGCTTTTCTCCTCTCCACCTATTGGTTGTGTGCGTGAATCGTCTTCCAAGTTAGACCATTCGTGAGCATGTTCGGCCAACCACTCGAAGTGAGTTTCAGCCTCTTCGGTGTTCTTTTTAAGAAAGGCAACGGAGCTCATAGTTTCAACCAATTTTTTTCGTTTCACCATTAAGTCCCTCATAAAAGAAGTTGATGGTTTACCACTTCTCATACCCATGATGTGGGAATGAGAGAAGCAAATCCTTGAAACGCTCCCAAGTTTGAGTGAAGGTTTCATTGCTCTTTTGTTTATAGGAGTTTATTTGACGTTTAAGTTCAGTGGTCATGCGAGGTGGGTAAAATTTCTTTAAAAATGCCGTGTTCATCGCATGCCAGGTGAAAATAGAATTTGGTTTGAGGGTGAACAACCACGCTTTTGCTTTATCCTCTAGAGTGAAAGGGAATAGCATTAAACGAGTCACGTCTATCGGAAAATTCTGAGAGAACGTTTTGCACACGTCCTCAAAATCTTTAATGTGAAGGTAAGCCTTCTCACGTTGCATCCCATGAAAGGAGGGAAGAAGTTGGATCATCCCATTGTGAAATTGGAATTTGCCCGCATGTGGTGGGATTAGAGCGCAAGAGGGCATGGGTGCGTGTTCCGGTTGCATGAGATCGCATAAGGGACGTAGCGAATCATCGACTGGTACAACCATATTTTCACCGTTTTCACTTTGATTATCACCCATTGATTCGGTAGGAGTGGCTACGGGAATTATAGAGCTATCAGAATTAGATAAGTAGAATGGATTTCCAAAAACTCCTTCGATGGAATTATTGGACATGAATGAGAAAGTTCCTAAGAAGATTGTTTACCTAAAGAACTAAAAAGAAAACAAAAACAGAAATAGGTAAAGGAAGATTGAGATTATCTAAGCTAAAAGACTAGTCGTCTTCCCCAGCAACGGCGCCAAAAACTTGACACGGAAATGTTTTGTGTGCGCTTGTGTGCTATACCCAAGTGTAGGTAATCATGCAAGTAGTACTGGATAAGTCCAAGTCGATCCCACAAGGAAGGTGAAAGACTAATTGCTTAGATTAAACTCTAAAAGAAAATAAAAATTCAATGATTAAGAAAGATGTAGAACACGAAGTTCCACGATTAATAACTACTAAATGTAAAACAACTAAATTAAACTAGTAATTGACTAATTAACTAATGCGATATTTAAAAATGGTTTTTTTTTATAAAAGGGGAACGTTGGGATCACATGAAACCACAATGACCTAGCCATCTACCATGCAATTACATTAAAGTTCAATGGAGTACATCCACTCACAGTATTCCGTATTTCTCTAAAAATAAAGAATCCATAGCCCTTTTATGACCGGGACTATATCATCACAGTTAATTTGAAACACATGAAGGCGGTTTAAAATAATAATTAAGTCTCGCACTCTGAATGGTGTGAGCATTCAAATTGGTTTGCAAAAGTTATTGAAGGAAAATGCCTTAAGGCTTTAAAGTTCAGAACCTGTTTTGACAAACTGAGCATATGGGGACATTTTGATAACAAATCTCTAAAACAGAAGTCCAAGAATACTGTAAAGGACCAACCCAAGAATCTGAGTTCTCGATCGATCGACGCGCTTTCGATCGATCGAAAATCATCATCTCTCAATCGATCAAAATGTCTTCGATCGGTTGACTGTATCTCTGATTAGATCAATCGAACTACCTTCGATCGATCAAACGTAAGAATTACTGTGGTGCATGGCAGAGGCTGGAGATCACTGTTTCATCATGATCTCCCAACCTTGGGACTACTCAGGTATGGTCTGGAGTGTCACAGATCTATTTTAACGTAGAAGTTCATTAAGGCCTTGTTTGTTTGTGATTTTAACATAAAAATTATGAAAGCTATGGTCTAACACTAAATAACATGCAAGCCTACGTTTAACTTTACTTGTGCTATGAAAAAGTAGAAACAGAATGCAACTAAACCAATAAGATCAAACCTGAAACGTTGTAGTAAGCTTAACTTGCAGAAAATCCAAGAGCAACCAATATCAAAAACTTTGAAACCTACAAAACAATGTAAACTCTCTATCTCTCTCTTTAAAACTGTTAAAAACAAAGTTAGGCATCCTTCTGGACGTATACATAACTCATATATACAGAAAATCCTAAGCTAGGGTTACAAAAACACGTTTCTGCTGCATGCGCGTAAGTTTATGATAAAAGGCATGTTCGATCGATCCAACATACTTAGATCGCTTGAACGTTTGACTTCTCGAGCGCTTGGAAGGGTTTAGATCGATCGAACACTCGATCGCTTGAACTCTCTTTGATCGCTCGAACTTCAGATTTCATCTTTGAAATGTCTTTATTGTAATCAAGCTTTCCTTTTATCCTGTTATTCATTCCTGCACATAGCAAAACAACAATATGCACAAATAATCGTTTAAAACAACATAACTTATCATAGATTGGTCACGTTGCACATAAACTGGCATTGTAATACGAACTGCAGATATATTAGGGAGTTGGAAACTAAATCAATGTATCTTCTTCTTTTAGCACGGTTGTATTTTACAAATACCCCCGCTTGTCAATTTCCTTCATTCTAGTTTTGATAGAAACAAATTCAAGTTTGAGAGTTCTGTAATTTTCGTTTCCTATACTCAGTCAGGTTTAATTTATTTTGTCTTGTTACACTTTATTATGTTTAGTTACAAGTTTAGTTGTGAATCTCCATTGTAATCTCAAATTCTATGTTTAAACTTACCTGTAGATTCAATTTTGATAATAAAATTCAGTCTATTTTTGTTTCTTCAATCTCAATTATGCTAGAGTAGAATCCTGGTTGGGAATAATGTGAAGAAGCATTGTTCCCAGCCACTGCCATGACTCTATTTGAGAATCAATGGCAATCGATTGGACACATAAACCAATCGATTTCCATTGATTCAAAGCCAATCAATTGGTACTAAATCCAATCGATTGGGAGTCATTTCATTCCAATCGATTGCCATAAATAGCAATCGATGAGTATGCTTATGTCTTGGTCTTCTTCCTTTTAGTATTCCAGTAACTTCTATTTCAGAAACTAAATCCAAATTGATCTTTTTAAGTTCAAATTGCAAACTGATTTTGAAATATAAGCTCCTTTGACTAGTTAACTCAATGAACATACATAACGAACATATTAAATATCCGATACTTGATTTGTCTATTATAGTTCATAGTTTTAATTAACTCTTATTTCAGTTCTTCATGGTAAGTAAGGTGATTCAACCACTCGTTATGTGAATTCACATAACGAGTGTCTAGGTTATCTAACTTAATTGTTTTCGAGATAAGGAATACTAAAGGATGAAACCCCGGTTGCACGTTAATGATAAGTCATGGAAATGGTTGGTACAATGTGGACTCACATATTCCCAACACCTTTTTCATTTATAAAAATCACATTTGTTTATCTCTGTTTAATTTAGTTTAATCCCGAATACAGTGGGACCGTTAGAATCTCCATCATAAAAGAAATAATCTTTTATTTTCTTTAGGGCTCAATCTAGCGTTTCTTTCCCCCATTTCCGTCCCTTGGGAATACGACTCGGTCTTACCGGTTATCACTCGACGCGACCGTCTATACTTGGACATACTCTTAGGAGAACACAATTTCAGTCGTGTCAAGTTTTTGGCGCCGTTGCCGGGGATGGTAACAAAGCCTAGAATCTTTAGATTGATTTGATCTTTTCTTACCCCATCTCTACCTTTCTTTTTCTTTTAGTTCTTTAGAACACAAGCTGTGTTGTTTGTGTCCTTCTATGTCCCTTGACTCCACTGAAGCTTTCATCATAAATTTATTTGAAGATTCCATCAATAGTGCTGATAATCCCATTTTTACTCCATCTATATCTAACTCAATGTCTGACACAGAGAGTCAACAAGGAGAGAATAGGCAAGACCTCATCGATGACAGTCAACCCCCTTTACGAGAACTCTTAGCTCCTGATCGAACAGCCACACCTTCTTGTATTTGCATCCTACCTCACCCAGGAACATTCCATTTTCGTAATGGAATGATTCAATTGCTACCCACTTTCCACGGGATGGAAAAGGAGAAGGCGTACTTATATATTCAAGATTTTGAAGACGTTTGTGGCACTTTTACCGACCAGAATTGCCCGAGTGATATAATTCGACTAAAGTTTTTTCCATTCACCTTGAAGGACAAAGCGAAGTCATGGTTATTATCGCTCAAGCCAAACTCTATTTCAACTTGGCCAACAATTCATTAAGTCTTTCTCAAGAAGTTCTTCCCCAATCGGTTAACGACCGACATCTTGAGACAAATCAAGATGTACAATAAAAAAGATGAAGAATCATTCGTTGAGGCATGGGAGTGATTCAAGGATTTATTATTGCTCTGCCCACATCATGGTTACAAGAAGTGGCGAACAATAAGTTTCTTCTATGATGGCCTATTCCAAAATCAAAGAAACTCGTAGAAACTATGAGTGACAATGAGTTTATGAGCAAAAATGCAGACCAAGATGAAGCTCATTTCGAATGGTTGGCCGAACATGCACCAGAATGGAAAACTCAAGTGACAAGAACTCAAACTAGTTTGAGTTCAAGCCATAAGAGTATTTATCAGCTAAATGCAGAAGATGGTTTGATGGAAAAATACGAGCAATTGGCTCGTAAGTTGGAGGCATTAGAAGCAAAGAAAGACCCTGTAATACAATTTGCTTCTGAAGAATCGTGTTCAAGTTGTCTTCAAATGGGGCATACCTCTCAATACTATCAAATATATCCTGTATATCAAGAACAGAATCCTGTAGAGGTACACGCTATAAATGCCCCTGGTCATTTCAACCTCAATGATAGGTGGAGCCATCCTGGTTTTGACCAAAGAAACAGTGCTGCCACAGCAAACCCGTCTCAACAGTGGTAGCCGAATAAAGGAAATCAGTACCGACCTCAGAACTAAGGGTACCAACAGAATTACCAACCTGCTCCTACCTATCAACAAAATCAAGGGTATCACCAAAACCAATATCAGTAAAATCATCCACCTCAACCCAACTACAATCAGGGAAGCAATAACCAATCCTCATCCAACACTTATGTGCCACCTCATAAGAAGGCACAAGAGGATCATAACATACTCATGATGCAGCAATTGATGCAGCTAATGAGTAAGCTCAACACAAGTATGGAGAGATTGGCTTCTCAACAAGGAGATAGAGAGAAAATAATGTTCCCAGCACAACTAGAGCCTAATCCTAGAGGCCAACATTCAGGTTCAGGCCGTTTGGGGTCGGGATCACATAAAGAGGCTAAGGCTGTAACTGTGTTGAGGAGTGGAAAAGTGATAAAAAAAGCTTCTCCTCTACCACACCCTGTAGTTGATGATGAAGACGAGGTGTAGAATGAAGAAGAATTGGTGGAGGAAGATAAGGAGGGTGGAACAGTTGAACTTGAAATAACAATTCCTGAGGATGTCGAGATAAAAAGGAGGCTCAGAAAAGAACCTCTCCTTGAAGAGGCACCTAAATGTCCTTTTCCGGCACTGTATCCTCAGAGGTTAAAGAAACCTCAACAAGAAACCAAAAGTCAGGAGTTTCTAGAGTTATTCAAGAAAGTGAAAATCAACCTCCCGCTCCTCAACGCGATCAAACAAGTACCTTCCTATGCTAAGTTCTTAAAAGATTTGTGCACTGTAAAAAGGAAGCAACGTGTGAAGAAGAGCGCCTACCTGGCCTGCCAAGCGAGTGCAATAATTAAGCACGATTTGCCTCCCAAATACAAGGATCTAGGTACGCCAACGGTTTCTTGCATAATCGGTCAAAATAAAGTGAATAATGCTCTGCTCGACTTAGGTTCGAGTATTAATCTTTTACCTTACAATGTGTACCAATAGCTAGGGTTGGGAAAACTTAAACCCACTCGCATTACTCTTCAACTCACAGATCGATCAATCAAATATCCGCGAGGAGTTCTGGAGGAAGTCTTAGTCCAGATTGACACTTTTGTCTTTCCTGTTGACTTTGTCGTCTTAGACACCGAACTAGTATACAATGCCAAATCTCAGATTCTGGTGATATTTGGACATCCTTTCCTTGCGACGATTGATGTGATAATCAAGGTGAGGAGCGGAGTGATGACCATTGTTTTCGGGAACATGACATTGAATATCAAGACATCTCAAATCCCAAAATTGAAGATTTTGATGATGATGAAGAGGAAGTGAATTGGGTGGAGTCGGTAATTCAAGATTGTTTTGATTTGACTGCTTACTCTGATCCTGTGGAGTCAATTATCACTAACTCGTGTTATGAATTGGATAGATACACTCCACAAGATAAGGAGATGAGTCACATGTGTGCAATATTGGAGGTTATAGAAGAGGACGTAGCAAGGGCAATGTGGACGGTCCAATATGAATAATTACCGCCAAAGACAAAGCTGGGAGAAGAAAAGACATTTCCTGTAATAATTTTGTCCGTTTTGAATCAAGAACATGAAAGTAAACTAATAAAGTTGCTCAAGCAACACATAAGTGCATTGGGATAGACCATTGTGGATTTAAGAGGACTAAGTCCATCCATATGCACACATAAGATTTACCTTGAGGAAGACACCAAACCATATTGGTAAATGCAAAGGCGTCTTAACCCAAACATGCAAGAGGTAGTAAAGAAAGAAGTTCTGAAATTACTTGATGTTGGGGTAATATATTCGATCTCGGATAGTCCTTGGGTAAGTCCAACTCAAGTAGTGCCGAAGAAAGCCGGCCTTAGAGTGGTACAAAATAAGGAGGGAGAACTAGTGCTGACACGTGTGACTACAAGCTGGCGCATGTGTATTGATTACGGGAAATTGAATGCGGTGACCCGAAAGGACCATTTTCCATTGCCTTTCATGAATCAAATGCTCGAAAGAGTAGCAGGACACCAATTTTATTGCTTCCTGGATGGTTATAGTGGTTTTAACCAGATTGAAATAATTGATCCTGCTGATCAAGAAAAAACCACTTTTACCTGTCCGTTTGGAACATTCGCATATTGCCTAGGAAATCTCCAGAAGGTTTTGAAAAGATGTGAAGATAAGAACTTGGTCCTCAATTGGGAGAAGTGTCACTTTATGGTGACAAAAGGAATAGTCTTGGGGCATATTGTGTCTGCTGAAGGAATACAGGTAGATAAGGCGAAGATTGACATAATTTCTAATCTCCCTGTTCCTACTACAGTTAAAGATATTCGATTATTTATGGGCCACGCCGGTTTTACCAGAGATTTACTAAAGATTTCAGTACTGTGTCCAGACCGTTGTGTCAACTCTTGGAAAAGGATATTCCATTTGAATGGACGAATGAATGCCAAGAATCCTTCGATAAGCTCAAGCATCATCTCACGACAGCTCTGATAATGTAATCTCTGGATTAGAGTCTTCCTTTTGAGCTGATGAGTGATGCGAGTGACACATCAATTGGAGCTGTAGTAGGACAGAGGAGAGATAAGAAGCCGTTTGTGATCTACTATGCTAGCCGAACCCTTGACGGGGCTCAAATAAACTACTCCACTACCGAAAAGGAGTTGCTGGCCATTGTATTCGCATTGGAAAAGTTCAGGCAATATCTAATCGGCTCTCAGATTTTTTGCTTTACCGATCATGCTGCGTTGAAGTATCTCTTATCAAAGAAAGATATGAAACAGCGACTAATCCACTGGATCTTTCTACTCTAAGAATTTGATCTGATAATCAAGGATAAAAAGGGAGTAGAGAACGTCGTAGCCGATCACCTATCTTGATTGAGTTTCAAGGACAATTCTTCGCAATCCATTTCGATCTGTGAATCCTTCCCAGATGAACAATTGTTTGCTGCAACCACTTCCTTGGTATGCGGACATTGTCAACTACTTAGCAACAGGGGAAATCCCGTCCCATTGGTCCACACCTGATAGAAAAAGGTTTCTATCCATCGCTCGATGGTTTTATTTTGATGATCCTTACTTGTTTAAGTACTGTGCGAATCAGGTTATAAGGCGATGTGTTCCAGAAGAAGATATTTCTCAAATTCTTTCCTCGTGTCATTCAGAAGCATGTGGTGGGCATTTCTCAGCCCAAAAGATTGCACAAAACGTGCTTAGCAGTGGATTTTACTGGCCGACAATTTTCAAAGATTCTGATGCTTTTTGTCGAGCATGTGCTAGGTGCCAGATGCTAGGAAGCTTATCTGTAGACACCCCATTTTGTCGGTTATCAGATTTAGGAGACCCATAGCTTGGTGGTTCACAATGATCGAAAAAGACTCAAAAGGACTCCTCGAAGTTAGCTCTATCTCTCAAAATGCTCAGAATGACCAAAATACCCCTGAAGGCCCAAACACTCCCAGATTTGAACCAAATGTTCTGGAAACACGCTACGTCATAAGAAAAGCAATAAAATAAGTTTTAAAACATAACCAGAGGAAATCGTCAGCCCCCAGAGACCCCCGGAAGTCCCGAAAGTTCCCGAAAAGTCCCTGTTGACCGGTTTGACCAAGGTTTGACCAAGTTTGACCAAGGTTTGACCAAATTCAACCAAAATCATCCAAAAGTTCCGAGATCATGCTAGATCATGTGAAAAGTACTAAAATGAGTTTCATAAGAAAAACATACAAAAACGTCAGCTCTTGGGAGCTCCCAGAGGTTCCCAGAACTTCTTGGAGGTCCCTGATTTGACCAGTTTGACCAAAAGTTGACTTTGAAACCGGAGTACCGTATTATTTTTCAAACATTTTTCATAGATACTAGAGGTCAATAGCTTTCCAATGGTATATCGCACATAATTCTTGGATTTAAAACAAATATATTACGAATTTCTGAAGATAAAAAAGGCGATCAAATCGACTTTTATCTCGAATACCGCAAAACTTTTCAAAGTGACCTATCTTTGAACTATTTTTTTTTATGTAAATTAGACTTCATTATCTTTCCAATGGTATATCACAAGCTCAATTTGGAGTTCTTATACATTTTCTGTGAATTTCGGACGAATTAGTGCCTTTTTGCGAATACCGAAACCTCTGGGGGCCTAAACGTAAATTTCTGGGCATCTGAGGAGCAGTGCCGCGGCGGCACTGGGCCACTGCTACGGCGGCACATGGACAGTGCCGCGGTGGCACTCAACCCTCGCAGAAGCCATTTTTGTAAATTATTTTGGGGGTCCAAATTGATTAATTGAAAGCCAAAACGATGTAGTTTTATGTTCACAGATGTTTGGGACCAATGGGAGCACTTTCAAAATCCCAAAACCACCCCAAATTGGCCTATATAAACCCCCCATTGCTCTTCATTTTGAGGGGGGCCAAGTGCAAAGTTTGGAAAAGTTGTAGAGAGAATGAGAGATATGCTTAGAGTTAGAAGTGAGAATGGAGCTTCCTCCACTGATTTTCTATAGAAAGTGAGTTCTAAACTCAAGTTCTTCCATTATCCCTCTACATACTTCACATCCAAACTCTCCCCAACCACCATTCTTGAGAAATCTTGAGTTAGAAAGCTACTTCTATGTCCAAACGTCAATATATATGAGTGAAACACCAAGTTACAAGTCCAATATCTCAATGATCATCATCTATTGATTGCTTATTTGATTGTTTACATATTATGTTCATCTCTCCTCACCTCATTTCTTTTTGATTTTTATTTGATTACTTACATGTTTATCATCATCAAGATGACATGCTGTTTGAGGAGAGTGAATCCTTATGGATAGTAGCTCTTGACCTCAAAGACATGTTTAATGGATGATGATTCTAACTTCAATACATTCATATGTATTCTTGAAGTCATATTCTCAAACAAAATTATGTTTGTGCAAGTAATATTGGGAGTTCTTGATATGAGTTTGATGATGATGTTCCAAGTGGTCTTAATCCCCTTTTTGTGCTGAAATGTGTTTTTAAAACCCCTATTTCAAAACACCTCTAAAACCCCAACATTTGGATTCCAAGAAACAAGCCTAGTCTTACCAAAAATCTTCAAAATAGTGAACAATCTGAGTTCAAAGATTTCTCTAGAACTCAATACTCAAAGTATTAACATGAGACCACTTGGAAAGCCTTCTTAACTCATTAGAGAACACCCATGATTTTTGGTTTGACTTGGAAACACTTGGAAGGGGTCCATTTGGATCCAAATATTCCTTCCAGACATTCTGTTTTTGCTGTCACAGCAGCTAGGTCCACTTTCAACTTGTTTTCCAGAAAACGTTTCCAAAGAAAGTGGTCTCAACTCATTTTTCCATTGAACTTAAGTGTCTTAGGGAACTCTCTGTATAATATGGGCCACTAGATCTTTTGTTTTCATTTTCTAATGTTTTTCAACATTTCAGTCGATAGTACAAACTCTGTTTCTGAGTGACCTCCATAGTTCATATGATTTCTCTCAATCTGTGATAGTTATTCAAGTTTGGCTTTTTGGATTGTGTTCTAAAAATAATGAGGATCTCCATAAAAAAATCATGCATTGAAAACATTCCTAACCCCTCTCTGCAAATTCCAAAAGATCAAGCTACTATTCTGTCTACTATTCACAGCAAACATTCTTTCACTTTCATTCTTTGATTTGATGCTTACATGCACTCCAAATTAGTTCATATCTTAGGAAGTAGTTCATACTACATTTTTACACATCCCATATTGATTTCCTCCATGCATTCATGCACATTTTAGACTTCTAAGTCATTCTAGAAATCCATGTACAAAAACACACTACAGCCTTTGCACATTATAAGAACACACATTGCATCCATGCAAGATTTGGGGCTTTTGTAACCCCTAATCTAAGAAGATTAAAAGGAATGAACTTGATCACACGTCCATGCTCCCCCTTGATCTAATCTTCCTTTCTCATTCGTCCCGGGGATAGAGAGGTCTTCTTTCCTCAAAATCAACATGCATCATACTAGTTTGTTAAGCATTCTTTGTTTAATTGTTTCAAGAACAATTCATGTCCCCCTTAGATTAGGAAAACTTAATTACTTGATATATGATTAGACAATTTTTCCTAGGTTTGTTTGTGTGATTTTTCACTTTTGCATTGTGTGATATTTGGCTTAGATCTTATGAATGATATTTTATCTTTTCATCTTCCATTTCAAAATTCTTATGTGATGTAATATACTATCACAGTATTAACTGTCGAACCAAATATAGTAAAAGATGATTTTTGGATGCTAATTGAGGCCTGTCGAGAGACGGGGTGAGTTGAGGGTGTTTTAGTCGTGACAAAGACTCCTTCCTCTCTCGTACCAAAACCCCGAGCCAAGTTCTTTGGTTATGAAAGGCCGGTGCCCTTTATCCGTTTGGGTGAGTCAAATTAGGTTTCTTGGTTTCTTAAAGACCAAGTGGCGACTCTGTATCTGTTTTCAACAGACCATTTTCTTATCCTTTCAAAACAATCTCAAAACGAACAAAGAGGTGGAATTCTGCGTGTCCACACTATCCAGGAAAAATGAAATGCCAATGACTCCGATCATCACTATCAAAATTTTCGACTGTTGGGGCATTTATTTCATGGGACCATTCCCGCCATCCTCTCATTATGAATATATTCTGTTGGCAATCGAGTATGTGTCCAAGTGGGTTGAGGCTATTCCGACAAGGAGAATGATCACAGAACTGTGATAACGTTCTTAAAGGAAAATATTCTTTCAAGATTCAGAATGCCGAAGGCTATGATTAGCGATCGGGGGACCCATTTCTGTAATAAACCTTTCGAGGCATTAATGAAAAATATGGGGTGAATCACAAGATCGCTTTATCATATAAATCGCAATCGAACGATCAGGTAGAGCTAGCCAATAAAGAAATTAAACATATCCTGGAAAAAACTTTCAACAGAAAAGATTGGTCATCACATCTGACTGATGCTTTGTGGGCATACAGGACAGCATACAAGACGAACCTCAGAATGTCTCCCTATAGACTGATTTATGGAAAGGCCTGTCATTTGCCTGTGGAATTGGAGCACAAGGCATATTGAGCCACCCGACTGCTAAATTTTGATATCCATGAAAGTGGTACACTGAGGAAGCTACAGCTCAATGAATTGGAAGAAATCAGGAATGATGCATATGATTGTGCTCGAATGTATAAATCAAAATTAAAAGCAAAGCATGATCGATCAATCCTGAGAAAGAAGCTTGAACAGGGACAAAAATTGTTACTCTATGATTCGAAGCTTCATCTTTTCCCTAGAAAACTCAGGTCGAGGTGGATAGGACCATTTGTTGTTAAGGAAGTGTTTCCTCACGGGGCAGTGGAAATTGTGAATCCCAAAAATGGGAATGCGTTCAAGGTTAATGGGCAACGTTTGAAGCCATTTTTGGAGAAGTTTGAACCAGAATCAGAGACCACCCAATCGGATGATCTTGATTATTCTTCTTAAAATTTGTGAGAACTCTATTGTTGTATAATAGTTTTCTTTTATTTGGTGTGGTTTTTCTTCTTTTAATCTTTCTTTTCTCTTATTTCTGTCTATTTATTGGCTGTAGGATGAATCCACAACACTTTTTGCCACATCCGCTTTATCATGGGGTTCGCTCTCCTGGAACTCTGGAACAGATGGAATAGGAAAGGCCAATTTTTACTCCAATGTCCAGCTCGTGCCCAGATTCTCCTAACGAAGCAATTGCTGACATGAATACCTGGGATTTGTTGTGTGTAGTTCGAGAAATTTTGGAGGGCCTTCAAATTGACTCGGATGGAGAAGTTGTGGAGTACTTCGTGGATTATGCTGAAGGAGAAGACCTTTCTTCCCCAGAACCTGAACAGAATTGATTTTTGCATAATTCCCTTAGCCACTGAATAAGACAGAACTCGGTTTTGTTTTTCTTTCTGTTTATTTGTTTGCTTTCCAAGCAAGATCTTGTAATTTTGGATTTTGAGAATCCATTTATGAGCAATAAAATTGATGATTCTTGAATCAATTCTTCTAACTTTTGTGTTTGGTGGGTGTTCTTGCTATTTGGATGCTAGTTCTCATGATTAATTGCATCAAACAGCGTCTGGAAATAGTTGGGGGCCATGTTGTGAACCATTTCTTAGTCCCCATGACTTTTGATGGCCAATCGATTGGCATCTTTTATCAATCGATTGAAGATTGATACCATGGTAATCGATTGCCATTCTTCCTAGACGTAAATGTCTGTTCTGCTCCCTCTCTCTCATTTTATTTCAAAACTCACACAGAGAGAGAGAGAGGGTTGCGATTTTGAGAAGGGAGAGAACTCCAACCCCATTTCCCTTCCATCCTATCCTCATCATCACCATCGAATCCACCACCACCATCGTCCTCATCATCATCATCGCCATAACCACCACCACCGCGGTGTGCACAGGAGAAATGGGGGGTTTGTGTTCTGTAGTTTCATCACCACCATCAGTCTCTTTGTCATTAATCCATTTCATCATCAATAGGGGGTGGATTTCTCACTCTCATTACTGCGGCACCCATTGAGGTAATCTTAAACCCACTTCCCATTTCTTTTGCCTTAATTTTGATCATAACATGAGAGGGAGCCCCTCGTGGTCTTAAGACCACTAACATTGTTGTTAGGGGCGTGAGACCTTTGTTGTGGGCAGCCTCCAATTTTTGCTGATGGCAATCGATTGCCATTAGGGCCTAATCGATTGGCATCGGATGTCAATCGATTGCCAAGTTGTGCCAATTGATTGGCATTTACAGAGAAACAGATTGTTCTTTTTTGTCATCTTATACCTCTGTTCTCTCTCTTTTTAGTTGAAATGGCTCCCAAAGCCAAGGATAGCAGCCTCCATCAAGATAAATCCACTTCTCTTATCATCCCGGACCTACCACTTGCTCACGGGTATCGTACAGCCAAGGAGAACATCTGGTTCTCAAGACACTTTCAAACTCGCGAGGTGATGGTGGAGTGTCAGTTTGAAAATCTCTAAAGTGACGCCAAGACTCCATTTTACCTTACTCAACTCCGCGCCTTTCTTGATTGGATGCTTGTTCTTGCGGTTGCCAAGAAAGTTAACGCTTCGTGGATCCGAGCTTGCATTGCAAGTATGCTTAAGGTTCCGGGAGTTCCTTATACATTCTCATTATGCGTTAGAGGGAAGGAGGTCATTTGTAGCCTGGCGATAGTCTCGAGAGCTCTTGGTATCGCCGAGGTTCCTGATCATCTGTTTCCGATCCACATTGATCGCCCATTCCCATCATTCGATTCTGTCACTAAAGAAATTTCTGGGGGAAAAGTTAAAAAGTGGAATGGCAAAGGAACTTTTCGAGACCACAACCTCACCTTAGCCTATCATTTGATACATTTGGCTATAGTTGGGTGCATTCTTTTAACTACTTATAAGAAAGAGCTGGCTGGGTGGTATACACAACTTTTATATGCAATTGGAACCAAGAAGCCAGTGTGCCTCTCCAGCCTCCTGCTGGATTTCCTCTTTGACTGCACTAAGCATTTAGGGTGTACTTAGCACCTCAAAGGTGCATGGGTCATTCATAGAGTCTGTACAGAGGCGAGAATCCCGCAACTCCCTACCGACCTTCCTCTTCGAATTTCAAAGATTGGAATATTCTGTGAAGCGACTGCATGAAGGTCAGATGCCCAGTTCAAGGCCCTCGGTAAGGGAAAAGGGAAAGTGGGAGAGGGAAGTGGCACAAAGGAAAGTGAGAATAAAAAGAGAAAGAAAGGGGAAGAATCAGAGGAGGAGGACGAGGACCTAGGGACGCCAGAGGCGGAGGGTCAGGATACAGTTGTCGTTGAGGAGGAGGAGGAGGAGGAGGAGGAGGAGGACTCAGGGACACCGACTGTGGCTGAGGGTCAGTATGAGTTACAGAGACGCGAGCCCCCTGCAGCTTCCACAGCTGCTCCTGAGACTCTCCAGGCCGTTCATGACCTTCTTATTGAGTATAGAGAGGCGAGATTGCAGTTACATGGGATGGTTCGTGAGCTGACCGCACAACAGGAGTTGATAACCGCACAGATGGCCTCTGATCGTGATTTCGTTCATTCGAGACTTGAGCAACTAGGCAGTCAGATTGAGCAGATCTTGATGCTATTGGGGATTGAGCAGTCTTTGCGTTCATCCGTACCACCTCCACCGACGACTTCTGCTTCTACGTCAGCTCCACCAGAGGGTGATATTCTAGAGATGCAACCACCACCGCCACCACCTCCAGCTGCTACTCCTACGCCGGCTGCGAGTGACCCGACGGCTGTTGTCCAGATTGAGATAGCAGCTGAGGTTGGTAGTGAGATCGCAGATCTTGTTCTTGACAGTGCACCTACGATATCTGGTGATCCTACTATTGAGACTTAGGATTGAGTTTGGGGGGCGAGAGAGTGTTGTTATTTCATATCTTGTGATCTCTCTTGTGTTGCTTTATTTGGTTTTGTGCATATTTTGGTTTCATCTATATCTGTACATGGACTTTACTTTATTTTTGTACGTTATTATACAGATAGTCGCTTTTGCTCTTAGATTGTGTTTTAATTGTCCATACTTTCTGTGTTTTCCATGTAATACTTGATCTTGGTTATTTTTGGAAGTTATTGTATGTGAACAGGTGAATTTTAAATGGTGAACCGCAACGCATATAACAGGTGATATCTACCTTAATTTTCTTGAAATGCCTCCATTGGGGACAATGTTTATTTTAGTTGGGGGTAGGGGGTAAATATTCATACATGGTTGTTTTTGAACTGAAAATGCACACCTGTTAAACTTTATAATTTCTAGGTTTGTTGTTTGGTTTGTTTTTCTTTCTTTGTTTTGTTTTCCTTTCTTAAATAAATATATATATATAAAATAGTTGTTAAGCTTTCGACTTTCAGAAATCTCATATCTCTTGGCTAATATCACTCTGCGATGAAGCATTCATATCTTTCTTGTCGTGTTATGGATTTTGATTATATGTTACCTTCTCGCTAATCTAGTTTTACGCCCATAGCATGAATATATCCTGAAACATTTGCACGAGTTGACAATTGTGATAGAATTTTTAAAATTAGAGTGAAATATGATTGTCATGTGATTGGATTAATAGTGAAAACTTTGAACCCCAGTGAGTTTTTTGAGCCATTCTTTTATTCTGAGTGTTAATCACAAAACTCGTGTCTTTTCTTGAAATACGCCAATATTTCGTTGAGAGTCTCATTTTTATTTTATTTGGCTAGTTGCTTCAGGAGAACGTTCAGGATCTACCAATTTAAAACTCAGAAAATACTCGAGATAAGTTAAAAGTGTCTAGGAGATGATTTAGGCTGTCGATAGCTCACCTCATCACCCGAGAAAGTCTGAATTCCCACTTACTTATCACTAATAAACTCTTCTACCTGAAATCATGTATTTATAGTTCAAGCATGTGATGGTTTTGTGTGAATTGTTAAAGGAGGAAAAGAAGAAGTTTTAAAAAGAAAAAAAAAAGAAAAAGAAGAAAAAAAAAAAGAAAAAGAAAAAGAGCTATGTTGAAAAGAGAAAAGCAAAAGAGGAAAAGAGATAAAGGAAAATTGGTAGGTTGAAGAAAAATATATAGAGAGAGATTGGAGGATTTGGGTAAATGAAAAATGCGAAGTTAATAATGAGATACCCAACCACATACTTGAATTCGTAATCACACCTCACCATCTTGATTGTCTTACCTTTTCTTTCACAAGTCCTAAGGATTCTAAATATTTTTTAATAAATTTCGAGTATAGAATGAGTTTTTCACAGTAGATCGCTCCTGTAGTAAATAGTATTCCATTAATGAGACTCCTACACCTCAAAATAAGCGTTTTTCAGTGTCTAGTATGAAAGCATGTTTGATTGCCTCTACATTTACTCATTTAAGCTTCATACTATGAGTGCACAACTTTTACGCCGGTTTCAGAGTGATTCTATTTTGAGCGTAAACTGTGTGAGAATTGAGTTGAAACTATGAAATCTTGAACATTTTCAATCCAAATAACTCTGAGATAAAGATTTCGATTGTAGTTGTTAACTCCACACACACACACACAAGGATATGCGAAGGCTATGGATGTAGTTTTGACTAGAATAGTTACTTTTAACATGTTTATTTCCATGACACGATAAAGGAGGTAATGTCTTTGTTGAGCATAATTTTTAGCGTATAGGAGAGATTGAGATTCTTTGATAAGTTGAATGCTGAACACATGAATTTTTTGGGTATATTCTCTGAAAACCCTCACGAGACACAACTCGTCCATTAGGGTAAACCTAAGGGTTCAAAGGCTTGTTGCAAACGTTGAATGCAACCGCGATTTCTGCGAAAGTGATTTAGGATTTTTCTTTTTGTTTTAATTCAATAAAACTGTAACGTTGATGTTTGTTATCTTGGCTTGATGTAATTCCGCTTCATTGCTAGAGACTAGCAACACGCTAGTTGGGGGTCGTGATGAGGGCTAATATTTGTAAAATTGGTTAAATTTAGCCACACATCTCTAGTTTTACCTGCACTTGTGTTTTAGCCTTTCTCTTTACACAATGATGTGGTTTTCATGGTATGTTGTGTTTAGTTCTTTGGATGCAAGTCCTAAAGCGGGAATGAATTACAAGTTAGAAAGGGATAGCTCAAGAAATAAAGAGGACAACTTAAAGAGGGAATCTAAGTACCAATCTATTGCCATTATAGCAATCGATTGTTATCCATAGACCCAAACCAATTGATTGTAGTTTTAACCAATCGATTGGTATCATTACCAATCGATTGGATTCAGTTGCCAATGGATTGGTGAAAACTGGCAGTCAAACCTCTTTAATGGAGTAGAATCTCAGCAAATCAACGTTTATGACGACGACCAGCTGTTATAATGTGAACCTGGACGCCTTAAGCTCGGGATATGACTGTATAAAGAGAGGGGAGCTGGAGGGTTGAGGGGTTGGCTCATTATTGTTTGTTTTTGTAGGATTTCCTTCATTCTAGTTTTGATAGAAACAAATTCAAGTTTGAGATTTTTGCAATTTTCATTTCCTATACTCAGTCAGGTTTAATTTATTTTGTCTTGTTACACTTTATTCTGTTTAGTTACAAGTTTAGTTGTGAATCTCCATTGTAATCTCAAATTCTATGTTTAAACTTACGTGTAGATTCAATTTTGATAATAAATTTCAGTCTATTTTTGTTTCTTCAATCTCAATTATGCTAGAGTAGAATCCTGGTTGGGAATACTGTGAAGAAACATTGTTCCCAGCCACTGCCATGACTCTATTTGAGAATCAGTGGCAATCGATTGGACACAGAAACCAATCGATTGCCATAGATTCAAAGCCAATCGATTGGTACTAAATCCAATCGATTGGGAGTCATTTCATTCCAATCGATCCCAATCGATTGGCATAAATAGCAATCGATTGGTATGCTTATGTCTTGGTCTTCTTCCTTTTAGTATTCCAATAACTTCTATTTTAGAAACTAAATCCAAATTGATCTTTTTAAGTTCAAATTGCAAACTGATTTTGAAATATAAGCTCCTTTGACTAGTTAACTCAATGAACATACATAACGAACATATTAAATATCCAATACTTGATTTGTCTGTTATAATTCATAGTTTTAATTAACTCTTATTTCAGTTCTTCATGGTAAGTAAGGTGATTCAATCACTCGTTATGTGAAATTCACGTAACGAGTGTCTAGGTTATCTAACTTAATTATTTTCGAGATAAGGAATACTAAAGGATGAAACCCCGGTTGCACGTTAATGATAAGTCATGGAAGTGGTTGGTACAATGCGGACTCACATATTCCCAACACCTTTTTCATGTATAAAAATCACATTTGTTTATCTCTATTTAATTTAGTTATTGCTTTGCTTTTATTTATTTAGTTTAATCCCGAATACAGTAGGACCGTTAGAATCTCCATCATAAAAGAAATAATCTTTTACTCCCTCCGTCCCATAATAAGTGTCCACTTCTATTTTGCACATTATTTAAGAAAGTTGTATTATATTAGTTTTGGGGTTCATTAAATGGCCACTTTCCAATTTTACCCTTAGATGTGATGGGTGTTTAACTTTTTGCTTGCTTTGAGACCACAAATAAATGCTACTTTGTCTTTATTATAAGGGTAGTTTTGGAAAGTAAATAAAAGCTATATGCCAATTTGGGAAGTGGACACTTATTGTGGGACATCCAAAAAAGGAAATATGGACACTTAATATGGGACGAAGGGAGTATTTTCTTTAGGGCTCAATCTAGCGTTTCTTTCCCCCATTTTCGTCCCTTGGGAATACGACTCGGTCTTACCGGTTATCACTCGACGCGACCGTCTATACTTGGACGTACTCTTAGGAGAACACAATTTCAGTCGTGTCATGGAGCTTCATCAACTCAATCCATCGAGTATCCAACCATGAAGGAGGGCCTTTCGTCAAGAGGTAACCCATTCTTTAATCATTTCTTTGCTTCATATCTTCATGTGTGCTTCCAAATTCTAGCAATTCTTTAGGAATCATCCTTTAATTTTTCTAGAATGTGCTTGGGCATTTTAGAGGTCATGGTAGCCATGGAAAATGCCTTGAATGGTTTAATGAATTATCGGAATCACGTCCCCAAGTAGTAGCAAATATCAAGCAAGCGGGATTTGGGTCTTTTGTAACTTTGTTGGACAGATCCGCCAATGATCTAGCCATGATTCAAGCTCTTGCTGAGAGGTGGTGGGATTCCGCAAATACTTTGCATATGCCTTTCGGGGAAATAACCATGACCCCTCTTGATTTTGCAATGATAATTGGTGTCTCATTCGGCGGGCATCGTCTTGCCTTTGCGAAGAACATCCACATACATTCTACTATCATTGAGCGACTTCTAGGCATTATTCCATCCTAGAGAGATCTTCACGGATCGAGTGTGGGCATCACATGGTTCATTAACAACTTTCGGCCTTCTAAAAAAAGCGGCTCAATTTACTGATATGCAGCTTACCCATGCTTTCATCTTGTATTTGCTCGGTTGCTCTCTTCTCTCTACTTGAGCTGAGCGGATTACACTGAATATGCTTGACAGCTTTCGGGATCTTGAGGAGATTGCAGATTTTGACCGGGGTTCTGCTGGGTTAGCCATTCTTTATAGTCATATAGGGGAGCATTCTCGAGGCAAATCCCTTGGATTTGGTGGATTCTGGAGAGATTGGAAGGTATTGAAATATTTTCATTTCCAGCTTTTATCATTGATGTTCTGTATTCTAACCACTGCTTATATATTCTTTTGTAGGGATGGGCCTTTGAGTACTTTTCCATGACAGCTCCATCATTCCGGGAGGAAGAGAGGCATATTTTTCCGTGAGCTCTGAAGTGGCGTCGCCAAGCCGTAGGTGTCAAGAATGACGCTCATAATTTTATTTATTGTCGGGATTTTCTGACCCATCTCAGGTTTGATCAAGTTAACTGGCATCCTTGGGCGATAATGATGATGTGACTGAGATTGGCTTAGCCAGGCAGATGACAAGAGAGAGGATTCTACTTGTTCTTGAGTGGTTTCTTGGAGAGAGAGTAGCTCCTCAGACTAACCAGGAGGATCATCTCTTAGTGCCTCAGGATCTGCCTTCTTGCATGAGGTCAGCGCAGAATTTGGAAGATGATGATCTTATTGATGCTCTGAACGGAATTCCTTCTGCCTCTTTTACTCAATTTGAGGAGAACTATGATGTCTTCAGGGCCACTCATCTGATGCCCAATTTTCCACTCTCGGATGACCCGCATGTATTTCATGGCTTCTTTATCTCTGATTAAAATGCTTGTTTTCTCTAATTTCTCATTATCATTTGTAGGGGAGCTCTTTCATGGATGGCCCTGGCCGACCTTTACCTCTAATTCCTTCTTGTGATTGGTGAGCCTCGACTATGCTGCGCGGAGTCATATCTTCAGTGGAGATTCCCCGTGATCTTGTGGAGCCCCAACTAGTTTCAGAGCAATATGAGTCAGTTCCTCGACCTGTTTTTAATGAAGAGCGGGCTTAGGCGCAAAATCTCAGAGCTTGGAGCCTTGCCCATGAGGGACATGTGAGTATTCTTGAACAAACCCATTACTTCTGATTCTCCTGATCTTTCTGATCTCATAATTCTTTTCTTGCAGTGGGATGGCATGTGCCAGACTTACATAGATCGAGACGCGGCTCTGGTAAATTTCTTGATCTCTTCTTCTTTTCATTGCATTTTCAACCCTATACTTGATTCTTTCTTTTGACAGGTGGCCCAAGTCAGGCAGCTTCAATCACAACTGGAGCAGATGAATACAGGCCCTTCTGGTGGGGCTGGTGTGTCTAGGCAAAGTCGCCAAATTGATGATGATGATAGTTCTATTGCCTTAGATATGCCTGCTCGACGCCCACGGGCTACTCGTCGTCGCTGATTTTGAAGATTACCCCTTTTCATATGTACCCATGACTTTCTTATTTTCTGTACTGAGACTGATGTTGATGTATCCTGTTTTGAGACTCGACGGGCTTGTACCCTTGACTTTGCTCGATGCTGCTTTGTGCTATCCTTTGCCTTTGCTTTACATTTTTTGTCACAAGGTTGTTTTGCTTGACACTTTGCACATTGGCACATAGGACTCAATTACAGGGAATGGAAATTTTCGACTATTCCCTTTTCTCGACAATGTCTTTTGACTTTGATATTTGAATTTCACATAATGTCTTAGTCTTGACATCAAACTCACATCTTTAGATTGCTTAAAAACTTTTCAACTTAATATCAAGAATTACCAGATTTTTTACTGAGATACTTAATTCCGATAGCCAAGTGATCCAGAGAGGACATGTAGCAAGGTATTGGCAAATGACAGTTTGCCCCTAGTTGATAGGAATGAATGGAAGTTTTGGCCAAATGCAGTTTGCCCCTAGTGTGGCAGTGATATCTTGAGGCTCTAGGCAAACTTGAGAGTTTGCCCCTAGTTTGCAAGGTTCAGGGACCGAGGGCCAAGGAAGCTCGCCTACTTATCCCCAAGTGGGAATCAGGTCCAAAGTAGTTCGATCGAGGTTAGAAGGAAGGTATTTGAGGTGTGGGTGAGTTTTCAAGAGCAGTGACCGAACTGAGTAGGTTGCCTACGTATCCCCAAGCGGGAATCAGGTCAAGCA
Organism: Hydrangea macrophylla; assembly: GCA_033977485.1. Classification (NCBI taxonomy): domain Eukaryota; kingdom Viridiplantae; phylum Streptophyta; class Magnoliopsida; order Cornales; family Hydrangeaceae; genus Hydrangea; species Hydrangea macrophylla. The sequence continues at coordinate 119,230,675 of CM066982.1, read as the reverse complement.
TAGTTCCTCGAAGGTTGGAGATTTTGAAAGAAAGGTTTGAAAGAAAGGATTTAAGCATAGCATTTCTTGAGACGATCAATGTTGATTGGCTGATTGAATTCGACTCCATCTAGATCCATCAGGTATGCTGCTCCTCCAGAGAGAAGTTTCTTGATGATGTACGGACCAACCCAATTTGGCTTAAATTTCCCTCTCGGATCGTAAACTGGTGCTTTTAATTCTTTAAGCACAAGGTAGCCTTCCTCAAGTTTTCTTTGACAGACCTTTCTGTTGAACGCTCGTGCTATTCTTCTCTGATACACATGCACATGATCGATTGCAGCTAATCACTTTTCATCAAGTAACATTAGCTCTTCATATCTGTTTCTTAGCCAATCAAATTCTGGAATCTCGGATTCTGCCACAATTCTTAGTGATGGTAGTTCTATTTCAACTGGGAGTACTACTTACATTCCGTAAGCCAATGAGTAAGGAGTGGCTCCTGTAGATGTTCTGATAGACGTTCTGTATCCCCACAGTGCATATGGTAATTTTTCATGCCAATCTCGGTATGTATCAGTCATCTTTCTTAGAATCATCTTTAAATTCTTATTAGATGCTTCAACTGCCCCATTTGTTTGTGGCCTATACGGTGCTGACATGTGGTGCACAATCTTATATTCTTCTAGTAGATCCAAAACTTCTTTTTGGAAGTGACTGCCATGATCGGATATCAAATCATGAAGGACCCCGTATCGGCTGATTATATTTCTTCTGATAAATCTGGCCACATCTTTAGCCTTTAATGTCATATAGGATTCTGCTTCCACCCATTTTGTGAAATAATCAATTGCTACCAGGATGTACTAATGCCCATTAGACGCCTTCGGGGTTACTTCTCCAATAACATCTATACCCCAAACTGAGAATGGCCAAGGGGTAGTCAGTCATGTTGTACAGTAGTGATGGCGGCACATGCCTTATATTGGCATGGATCTGACATTTGTGACATCTTCTGACATATTCATAGCAATATCTGTCCATAGTAGTCCAATAATACCCCTGTCAGATGATTTTCTTGGCTAACATGTGTCCACTCATATGAGGAGCACACACTCCCTCGTGAATTTGCTCAATCATTTTCTTTGCACTATTCCCCGTATAAACATGTCAAGTTGAACCCATTGTAGGATTTCTTTAGTAGACTTCCACCGTAAATCATGAACTGAGCTGAGAATCTTCTTATGGCTCTCTTGTCTTTCTCGCAGGCACCTTTTGGATATTCCCCATTTTCAATGAAGTTCCATACGTCAGTGTACCGTGGAAGTTCTTCTACGTCTTCTATTTTCCCAATTATCTCATAAGATGGTGTTTCCCTCTGTTCAATCATCAAAGGAGTTAACTTTATGCCCACAGGAATCTCAATCATTGAGGCTAAAGTAGCCAAGGAGTCCGCTAGCTGATTTTCTTCTCGAGGTAGGTAGAAGAACGTGATCTGCAAGAAATGGATTCGTAAAGAATCGAGGTACTCATGACAAGGCTTCAGCTTTTCTTCTTTGACTTCCAGTCTCCTTGAACTTGAGATATGATCAGATTCGAATCCCTGAATACATCAAGTTTCCTTACTTCCAAAGTTAATGCGGCTTCTAACCCCAAGATACAAGCTTCATACTCAACGGTGTTGTTGGTGGAGGTATACTTCAGCTTAATAGCGAACGGGGTATGTGCTCCTTCAGGGGATACAAGTATGATCCCTACTCCATAACCTTTCTGGTTTGCAGCTCCATCAAAGTACATTTTCCATACATCTTCTCTTAATTCCATCAATCTTTCGTTAGGGAACATGAATTCTCCTTCGTTTTCCAGACTTATCGGATGTTCTGTTAAATGTTTTGCGACAGCCCTTCCTTTAACAGATTTGCTTGTAGCATGTGTCAAGTCAAACTCAGAAAGCATCAAGGTCCATCGAAAATTCTGCCAGTCAGTGCTGGTTTTTCAAAGAGGTATTTCAAAGGATCCATTCGGGAGATCAAAACAACAGGGAAGGCCAACATATAATGCCTTAGACGACGAGTGGCCCATACCAAAGCCCAACTTGTCTTTTCTAGCGAAGAATACTTCAGCTCATATCCAGTCATCCTTTTGCTCAAGTAGTAAATAGCTTTCTCTGCATGCCCTTCATCTCCTTCTTGGGCTAACATGCATCCCATGGCATTTTCTGACACGGATAAGTACAATAGTAAAGGTTTCCCCTTCTTCAGCGGTGAAAGAACTGGTGGATTCGATAGATAAGTCTTGATCTTGTCAAAAGCTTTTTGTCACAGATCGTCCCATTTGAATTTCTTCCCTTTTCTCAACAAGCTGAACAGCGGATCACAAGTTGCAGTGAGCTTAGATATGAAGCGACTGATGAATTGGATTCGTCCCAGAAATCCTCTTACTTCCTTTTCATTTGTCGGAGGTAGCATATCCATAATAGCCTTGATTTTTATGGGGTCAACCTTAATTCCCCTCTGTGTAATGAGAAATCCTAGCAGCTTCCCAGTGGTTACTCCAAAAGTACACTTTTGTGGGTTCAATCTCATCTTGTATTTTCTCAATCTTTTGAAGAACTTGGTGAGGGCTGCCAAATGCCCACTCCTTTCTTTGGACTTGACAATCATGTCATCCACATAGACTTCTACCTCTTTATGAATCATGTAATGTAACAAAGTAGTAGCAGCTCTCTGATAGATTGCGCCAGCATTCTTTAACCCAAACGGCATCACTCAGTAGCAATATGTCCCCCAGTGAGTTGTGAATGCGGTCTTTTCTCTGTCTTCGGGTGCTATTAAAATCTGATTGTACCCTGAGAAACATCCATGAATGATAACAGCTCATGCCCCGCCGTGTTATCTACCAAGACATCTATGTGTGGGAGCGGGAAATCATCTTTGGGACTAGCTTTGTTCAAATCTCTGAAGTCAACACATACTCGGATCCTCCAATCCTTCTGAGGCACAGGAACTATATCGGCTATTCATTCAGGGTATTGGGTTACCATCAGGAATCCAGCTTTCAACTTCTTCTCAACTTCTTCTTTAATTTTCAGAGTCCATTCATGTCTCATGCGTCTCAACTTCTGCTTAACAGGTTTTGAATTAGGAAAGAGATGGATATAGTGTTGGACAATCTCTGGATCAATGCCTGGCATATCTTCATAAGACCAAGCGAAAACATCTTTAAATTATTATAATAAATTGATTAGTTCATTGTTTTCTTGTGAAGTGAGTGTGGTGCCAATATGGACATTTTGTGGATTATCTTCATTACCCAAGTTTATTAGCAAAGTTTCTTCAATAATCTTGCATACAGACTCATTTTCATTTTCATTTTTAATTAATCTTTGCAAATTCTCATAAATTTCAAAATCAAGATCATCAGACACAGAAGAGTAAGCAAAATCTTCCTTCATTTCATTAACATTTTTTAGTACATCAAAAGCAACAACAGACTTAACATCCTGGATCATATTGGCCTTTACAGACTTCCGGGGGAATGGGGGAGGGGATTTGTTATTTTTGTTTCTATCACCCAATTGGTCAGAGCTCCCTCTATTGGCTTGATTTCTTTCATACCTCCCGGTGCTTCTTCAGCATTCATTAGCATGTTTAGATCATCATTCATCAGCATGTTCAGATCATCATTCATTAGCATGTTCAGATTATCACTCGTCGTCAAATCAGCCCAATCCTCCCTTTCTTTCTTCACAGATGGAGTACACAAGAACGAATCTTCATAGTCAGAGAACTCATGCTCGAAGAAAATCTCAAACCCAGGCTTGATGCTTTTGGTAGCCAGATCGTACCACGGTTCAGGAAAACCATAGAAGGGGAAGTCATCACCTTCTTTTACAAAGTATCCATTCAGGATTCTTGGCCCAGAAACAACCATTGGCCCTTTTCCTTTCATCATCTTCTTCTTATCTTCTTCGGTCAATCGATACCCAAGGCCAGATTTATCTTTCTGCTCATGGAAGTTAAGCGGTTCAGTTATTCCTTGTTGACAACGACCCAGTCCCATTCCAGGGAAATAATTCATCTTTCGTACCATGTGAGCTACTTTAGGATTTTCAAATTGCTCAAAGTACAATGGCATGATTTCATGGATCCAATTCTGTCCCACTTCTTCTTGTAGATCTTTGAAAATCGGGTTTTCGTTCTCAAACATCTTTCTATACTGGCGCCCGGTGATGAACGGCTTCTTTTTCTTGAACGGAGTGATTTCTTCGCCCCAAATTGATGCATCAAGAAGTCTCTTCTCTTTGTCATAGCCGAGTCGATCCCAAACGGATTTCTTTCGTTGAACCCCATACAATTTCTTTCCTTCTTCTAGCATTCCCATAAAGTCGAATCCTCCTAACTCATTTTCTTCTTCCGGTGTTTGGACTTCCAACACAGGGCCATGGCTTGTCCCTTCTTCCTTGATCGAGCTAGCCCCAAAGATTGTTACCACATCCTCTTTCCAGATGAACTTGACTTTCTGGTGGAGAGTGGAGGTGACTGCATCATTTATATGTAACCATGGACGTCCCAATAGCAGATTGAAGCTAGCTGGAATATCAATCACTTGGAATTCAGCTTTTTTGTTCAATGGTCCAACTTCAATTTTTAGCTTAATCATTCCCATGATAGCCCCTTTTAGTATTATCATAGGCCCTCACAGTCTGTGTTGATGGCAAGAGTTCTGATACAGATAGTCCCATTCTGAGAGCTATTTGGAGAGGACATACATTCAAAGCCGATCCATTGTCCACCAAGCAAACTGGTACTCTATTCCCCAGGCAGTGTATAGTGATGTAGAGAGCCCTGTTGTGGTGTGCCCCTTCCAACGATAAATCTTCATCTGTGAATGTGATTATAGGCTTGTGAGGTTTTGCAGAGATCATTTTCACTAAATCCTCGGGAGTAGTATTGACAGAAACGTCCAACCGGTTGAGCGTATCGAGCATAGCCTGCCTGTGTTTGTGAGAGGTCATAAGCAATCCCCATACTGAGATCCAGGCTTGTGTTTTCTTCAATTGCTTTAGGATTTCATCCTCTTCTTCGCTCATGGCTCCTTTATCAGCCTCTTTTGCTTTGACGACTTCTTTTTCATTCCATGCTTCTTTTCCATGATTTTCTAACTCATGAGGTTTGAAATGATGCCCAGAGCGAGTCAAATGGTTAGCTTCGTTGGTGATCCAGATAGTCTCCAGTTCTTTGGCTAACTTCTCAGTGTCGGCAGTGACTTTCCAAACAGAATCATCAGGGATTATGGTATTATTAATAAAATCATCCTCATCATCATGCCACCAATCTTCTTCTTCTTCCATCATTGCAATGAGATCATCGGACTTCAATAATTCTTTCATCGGATTAGTGCTTTCTTTCTCGGTGACTGTTTCTATGGGCTTTTCTTCTTCATACCATATTGAATCATCAGTGATGGTATTAGGATCCCACCATTTAATTGTGAGATTTCCATTGGCTATCACCTCTTCAAAAACCAATTCTTCTTCCACCCACTCTTCCTCTTCCACATTTCTCAAGATACAAATCACAGCATTTTCAGGGAGTTGAACATTTGTGGCTGGTTTATCCAAGGATGTGATGTAGACTATCGAGTTATAAGCTCAAGACCCTTTTCAACAAAGTTGACATTCGGCAGTTTCCCCTTATGATTAGGGAGAGGATTCTTCTGAACATTTGGCTGAGCGGGAGGAAGGGAGATGATTCCCCTTTCAATCAAATCTTCAATCTCATGACGAAGTCTCCAGCATCTATCCGTGCTATGTCCACGACCTTGATGAAAGTCACAATAGAATTCAGTTTTGAAATCCGATGGAAGCGGATTAGGCTCTGACTTGGGTTCTAATTTCTGCAGATATCCCTTTTCTAGCATTTTCTCAAGTGCGGTGCTTAGTGACATTCCCAAATCAGAAAACTCTATGTTCTCTTTTGACTGCTTCTGATTTTGATTTCCCCTTGCGCTAGCCATGCTTTGATGCTCTTTCTGGAAAGGCTGGGGAGATAGTGTATTGATGTCAGCAGACTGATGATAGACTGGCCTTTCCATTTTTCGGTATCGATTGCTCGTGTTCTCTTTCATGATCTTCCCATCCCTTATGGCATCTTCTATTAAGGTCCCCACATCAAATAGTTGTTTGAAGCTCATAATGGACTAAAACTCTAGCTTCTCCAAGCATTCAGTCTGTAGATTTTGATGATCATTCGGACTTGATCCTTTTCTGTCGGCCTGCTAGTCATTTGAACAGCTTTACCCCTCTAATGAGTAAGGAAACCTATGAAGGATTCCCTATACTCCTGTCTAGTGGTCTCTAGATCTCTTGTAGTTACATCAAATGACTGGTTGTACGAATATTGAGCCATGAAAGGTTTGGCCAGTGCCTCCCAATCTCTGGTTATGGCTGGTTCTAGCGTCAAGTACCATGAAAGTGCTGCCCCACTCAAAACTCTTGGTAATAACAGAGCGAAGAAATCAGACCCAATACCCATAGGCTGCAGAGTTCCCACATAAAGCCTCAGGTGGCTCTTCGAATTTCTAGTTCCATTAAAGAATTCAATATGTAGCATCTTAAATTTCTCTGGGAGCTTGGCTTTCGGAGTGTCATACAACCCCTCAACATCAAATAAATACTCATCTACACCTTTGCTCTTCCTGATCACACTTTCTAGTTTATCGATCTTGGCCAACTTGTCTTGGGTTTCCTGATCTAGCTGAACTTTTGGCTGAACTATTTCCCTAAAGTCTTCTTCCTCATGATGTACTGGAGGCGGTGGTGGTGGCAGATTAGTTAGCTGCTCAATCATTATCATCATAGTAGTAAGTTGTTCCCGATTCTGTTCTCTGCTCTGATCAAACGCAGTTTGCATAGCAGCCAACCTGGCTTCCATATCAGCTTCGTATGCCATATCTTCAATCCTAGTCGACTTGGCTGTTCCTTCCTCAAACCCTGATCTGATCAAACGACTGTTCGGAGCTCTGACCCAACTTTTTGGTCCTATCTACAACACTAAATAAGCTGATCAAACACACCCTTAATATGAGCCACAACTTTAACCCAATTTACTCCGTTTAGAATAAAGCAATGCTTCTCAAATTTGAGTTTTAAATTTAACTTTTAAAATACTTTGTCAGTTATACCACATGCAATAGTATGTGGTAACATCAAGCACTACAACAACATATTCTACAAATTGTAAAGCATTTAATCAACACATAATAGTCAACACAACCTACCATCTCATTTGCCATTTAAATGATTTTTTTATTATTTTTAATTTGGCATCTTTTGAGAGTTTTTGCACTAAGAATATTACCATAGAATAATACTATGCTTCTCAATGTTTGTCTTTGAAACATTTTATTCATCACATTTCAATTGGCCTGACGAGGAAGTTGTAATCATAAATGAAAGAAGTTTAGGCTCTAATTGGTTCATGAATTTAGTGAAGTTTAACAAAGGAAAGCACGGAAGAAAACTGTGGAAAATAATTTTTTTTTTTATTTTATAAAAACTGAATTTTTAAGTCACTTTCTTCCCTTATTTCTTAAGTTACAACAATTCTTAAGTAGTATATGTTTTGCAAGTGATTGACGAGGTCACACACCGTTTGATATAACTGATGAAGCATTTGGGCCTTGCCCTACTACCTCTGGTCATGGCACTTAGTCCTCAAATGAGACTACTACACCAAATCATAACCAAAAAAATGAAAAATATAAAACATACCCTTAATATGGGAATGAGAGCGTTTTTTAAAATTTTATTTATACAAATAATGTTATGATTCACAAATTGGAGTTTTAAATTTAACTTTGTGTAAATTACACTTTGTACCATTTTAGTTTGGGTGTGATTTTACTTTGATCCCTGTAGTTTCAATTTTATCATTTTGGTCTTTACAGTTTCATTTTAGATTCAATATAATCCATTCATCGAATTTTCTTACATTTTTGTCAGATTTAGGTTCAACACAGGTGTGCAAAGTGTAATTTCTGTAAGTAAATTTACACTTATGCCCCAAATGATACCTCACTTGTGCATCACTTGACCTATTTCTATCAAAAATTGTAGAAAATTTATATGAGTGGATTACATTGAACCTAAACTGAAATTGTAAGGACTAAAATGATAAAATTGAAACTACAGGTATCAAAGTAACATCATACCCAAACTACAAGAGTGTAAAATGTAATTTACCCTTTAACTTTAAAAACATTGTGTCAGTTCTACCCCGCAATTGTGTATGATACCATCCAGTTTGACGTGCGTGTGAGTACCATGTGCATTTGAGTATAGTATTTGCTATTTGCATGTGGACTCTTTTTTTTTTCTTTTTTTTTTCCCCACTTATTCAATCATATTCATACCTTAGAAATATAAATACGACCCTTCCCATTCCGCAAGTGCTTATTGCATTCTCAATATTTCCTAATCAATATACTTTATTTTCAGGAAATTCTATTCAATATACTTGACTAAAGTTTCCAAAATAATCTTACACTTGATAGTTACCAAAACTAGCTAATTTGGAATAAATAAAAGGAAACTTGATGGATGTAAAATTCTAAAAGTAGTTATCTTGGCTCTCTCCTCTCCTCTATAAAAGAATAGATTGGCTTTCTATTGTTTTCCATCATCAAAATATTAATATAGCCAATCTGTAAAGTTAGCAATAGAGAGAAGAAGGTCAATCTAGAATTAAAAGTTTCAAGCAAAGGGATTAAGCACAAGTTCCATATCTCTTTTTCAACTTTCTATGGCTAATCAAGGTAAGCTTCTAATAATCTTTTTGTCATCATAGGATTTACGAACCATAACATTACTCCAAATAAAAAGGCTATCATTTTTGGTTCTACCCATAAACTCAAACTAACAAACCACTTTAAACATCACCTTAATCGCCATAATCAATTAAACCTAAGTAAATTTACTTAGAGTTTTAATACGTTTGGTATACCACTTTATATATATATATATATATATGTTGGTCTAACCTTCAGGGTCCTACAACCTAATAACAACTCTTTTTTTTCATACTACCTAATAACAACACAAACATTTTTTTTTCCACAATTGCTAATCACTTTACCGTTATTATCACAATTCCACTTTTTTTTTTTAAAACACAATTCAAGGCTTTAAACTACTTACGTATTAGAATAATTGCCTTTATTCAACCCAACTACAAGTCACATAGCTGCGGGTAATAGGAATCAATTAATTTGCAAGTGTTATCGAGTTAAGTCCATGTCTCCTACTTACACTCAATTATGAGAAGCCAGAGTGAATTATGTTTTTCTTTTTCTTTTTTATTTATTTTTTCCTTTTATTTTTTTTATCTACCAGTGAATTATGTTTGGTGGACTTTATATAGGCATTTGGAGTACGTAGCATTAGTTTTACTATGAGTCCTATTAAACTCTATACAATTCCTATTGGTTTAAACGAAGAAGAATAATCAAACTATTTATAGTTGATTGCATGACTCTTTTGGCAATTGACTCTTAATACACTGTTTTTTAAGTTTTAATATAAAGAATATTTTTTAAGTTTTAATATAAAGAATAAATTTAATTTGAATTTTGCAAACTCAATGCTTATGTACCCAAGCACCTTATTGGATACGCAAGTAGGTCTCACCACCTTTCATCATTCATTTAGTACCTTAGCCAAATCCTTAATTATTTAGGACTCTATCAAATAAACACTCTAAATATAAAATAGGTTACATATCGTTGTATGGTTCGGAGTATATATAATACCAACACCCTATTTGGCATTTGGAACACAAAATATGAAAACTATAGCATTATTGGAAAAACAGTGCAATACTTTTACATAATGCCCATTTTTTATTTTTTTGGTGCCCTTTATAAGAATTCGACTTTTTTTTTTTTTTTCTTTTTTTCTTTCCTTTTTTTTATTATTTTTTTTTTTTTTTGGGATTCAAAATTTGAGATGCTTAAGATAGGATAGTCTTCCTTTTTTTTTTTCTTTTTTTTTTTTGCATTTCTATTGGTCAAACTTTAGTTTCTATCTATTCAGCTGTTTAAGACTCAGCAAATCAATTGACATCTATTGTATATATATATATATATATATATGGATTAAGACTCTTTCCTAATCTATTAACGTTGCTAATTAATTTTTCCTAGGTTCATGTTCCATATATTTATGACCTCACGATTCTGCCCCTTTCTATTTTCCTTTTCTTTTCTCACTCATTTTTTTTTTAAAATTATTGTGACATTAATTAAAAGGCATTCAGAAAGAAAATGGTTCATGATTATTTTATCAGTAGTTTCATAGTATAGAATTATAGTTTGAGATCGTTAGTTTATCACATTCCATGTGTTATATTCACAATTCCTTGATTATTATTATTATAATTATTGTTATTATTATTATTTACACGGTTCAAAGGCTTTAAACTGCTTGTGTTAATTGACTTTATTCAACCCAACTAGAAGTGTTATATATACTAGTCGATAACCCTTGCTATGCACGGACTGTAAATTATACAAGTCTATTGCCAATTGATACAATACCTCTTGACTTGACAACTAAACTTTATTAAACTAATTAGTAGAGTTAAATTAAAAATTTTAAAAAGTGGTTTAACAATATGCAAAAAGCGAAATCTAAAAAACAGGCAACAAACAGGAGCGGATCAACTAAAGTTTATATATTGTTCTTTTCTTCTGTTTTGTTGTTCCCAAATGGAGCTATTTTTAAAAGTTAATTCGTTTTTTTAAGAAGTGTTTTTTTCCCTCTTAACAGAAATACTATTTTCTGCCTATTTTTTTTAATACCAAATTGTTTTGATCAATTTCTCAAAACAATTTTTCTTTTACTTTTAAAATCAAACCGTTTACCATGAAACTTGAACCCTAAAGATTAGTCCTTTTATCAGTCTACCAACACTAAAGATCTCATGATCCTTTGAATTATTACTAAGGCATCTTATTCAGTCATCTAATGTGGTTGCCACTTGCAACTGTGGCCAAAACTATTTGTTTTCATCATTGAGGAAAATAAGAGTAATGCTATGCTTCTCAAACTTTGTATCACAAATATGGTTTCCAAATACATCTGCTATATAATCATTAAAGATCAAAGGATTACATAAGAAAAGGGGAATCATCAGGCAAAGCCAAATAGTCCCCTAAAATATGCCTACCAACCCCAAAAACCTGCCAAGATTAAGCACAAAACTCCCCATCACAATATCAAACAGGACATAAAACAAATACATAGGAGGAACCTAACACAATTAAATCTCAGCACCCCACCCACACACTGCCAATACCCCCAAACATCCAACAAATAATAACATATACAAGGACGCAATACTAACATACATGAATCTTGGTGGTGGTTCTATGATCTAAAAATGTCTTTACAGTATTCCACAGTAGCCTAAAACCGGTACATTCATTGATGTTTAATGATAAACATTTGGTGGAGTGTCTGACAATTATTGAATGCACCAAATCAGGTTGATATTCCAAATTAATATACCTGGAAAAGCTTGAGCACTTTATAGTAATCAAGTTCAGAGGACTAAGATTACTTCAGGGTAATTTTCATTTGTCACCATCAATCTTCTTGAAACCCTTATCCACACCGTGATTACCATGGGGGTAATACTTTTAAACTTCATTCAACTCTTTGAACTCAAAATCCTAATAGAAACATCAATTACACAAACACGATAATTCAAAAACCAAGACATAGATCTTAAAACAATGTGCAAAGCCAATCCAATAAATCCAGGCAAATGATCAGATGTTTACATCCATAACAGTCAACACCAAACTCCTTCATCCATTGAATCACATTGGCCCACATATGCTTTGTTTTTTCGATGTGAAAACTACGTGCTTTCAAGAACCGGTAAATAATCATAGTGTTACAAACTATTCGTGCGAAATATGATTCTCACAGGAAATCCAGATTTCAAATTTTTTTCGAGTCCAAAAATGAGTAAATATTATTACATCCCATCTTACCAAGTCCTTGATGACATGTCAATTTTGGGAAAACTAAGCCATTTGAGCCCAAATTTTGTTAGTAACTTGTTAACTTGAAGACATCAAAATAGAAAAATAAAATATATTAGTCTTTATTTATCATCAATTATATTATAATTTGCACTTCAAAGATGGCAGAATGGGGCTGACGTACCTTCTCTAAATTAGCATTTCATACCAGAAAATCACTGCTCACATAGAGGCCACCTGTAAATATATATATATATATATATTAGAGATATGTATATGTGTAAGTATAATCTGACAACTGTAATTTAACCTTCACACCAATATGAAAAATTCGAAACTAAAGAGTAAAGCAAGTACAACAAAAAAAATTAACACAATTGAGTTCGTAGTCAATAAAATTCAGCAGAAGGGAAAAAAGTGTTTCAGTAGGCGATTTAGACCCAAAAAAGAGAGAGAACAAAAACATAAATCAGAGTTTTGAAACCCTCACTGTAGTAGATAGACATATATATATATATGTGTGTGTATATATATATATGAGATTGGGAGCAAAATCTGAAATCTTACCACTTGAGCAACAATCGAAAAATATGGAAAGAGAGAGGGAGACGGATACTTAACGTCCATGGGAGGCAAGAAGACGTCGACCATGTTCAACGGATCTGGGGATGCTGAGGTTTCTACAATTTATAAAAAAAAAAAAAAAAAAAACCATCAAAATCGATCAGAGGGCTATTATTCCCGAAGCACATAATGTCATTCCATTATACATATACATATATATATATAGCTATAACATAGAAACGGTGAACAAAACCTACCCTAATAAATTATAGGGTTTTAAGATCCTAGATCAAGACTAAAAAAAAAAATTAACACACAATGAAAAAAAAAAATCAGCAGTACCTTAAGATTGTAAGAAATACCTTTAGAGAGTCTCTTCGAGGCAATAATCACCGGAGCAGTCGCCGGACTCGCCATGTGCCGCTCTTATTGTACAGTTGGCATGTTAAGAGCGTATTTCCGGTGAGGGTGGATCAGATCTCGTCGTTTCCCGGCAATTCCTCATCGATTCAGCGCAAAGGATTAGTGGTCATTGAGAGACAGAGAGAGAGAGAGAGAGAGAGAGAGAGAGAGGAGCGATCGTCCAAGAGAAAGCAGAGAAACAGTTTTGGGAAAAGAAAGCAGAGACGTTTCACATGTGAGAAAAGGAAAAGGGCAACAGAATATATCTATATCTATACTTATATATATATATATAAAAAAAAAAAAGGTACCAGAAAGTATTTAACTCACTTCAATAATTACAATAAAACTTACTCAATTTTTTAATTAAAATACTTTTATAATGGTACTAAAATGTCATTTTAAAAAATTTAAATAAAACAACTACTCATAACTCCCCACTCCACTTTTTTTTTACTATTTACACTCACATAATGAGTATGCCACTCCACTAGTCAAATATAAATGCAAAGAATAGAGGGAAAAAAAAAAGGGAAAACAAAAGGTAGCTGGTAAGGGCAGGTGCATTTTTTAGTTTGGGCACCTCTTTTTAAGTTAAAAAATTAAATTTTTATCTTTTACTGTAATTAGTAAGGGCACCTCACTTATTGTACTATATATATATATATATATATGGGTAAATTGCAAATTACACTCCTGTAATTTAAGGGTTGTGACAGTTTGGTTCTTATAGTTTCAATTTTGACAATTTACACCATTTCCAGTACCCGAATCTTTCGCACCCGCATTCCTGTACCCGAATCCCCGCACCCGCACCGGTGCTACCTAGTTGCCACAGCTTATAGGAACACCTCTATAAATAAAAACGGAAATGCTAGATGTACAAAAAAAAGTGCACAATAAAATGCACAACCTGCTTAAAATTGTTGGACTTTGTGCTGAAAAGTCTGTACACACAAAAAGACAAAAAAAAAAGGGATGTACAGCTTTTTCAGCACGAGGTCCAACAAATTAAAGCAGATTGTATATTTCATTGTGCACTTTTTTTGTGCATCTAGCATTACTCAAATAAAAATGCACTCGGAAAGCCTGTACCCACTAGGCCATGGGAGTGGGTTATGTGTTTTCCCCCCAATATTTTTTATTTTTTTATTTTTTTACGTAAATTGCCACATCATACTCTATCTAGTCTCGACTTCTCAAGTCACTCATGCATCCTGTTGTGACTTATGGCTCTTACTAATTCACTGTTGATACATGGTACATCTTGACCTGCTTTGGGGGCCATTGTCCACGGTAATGTTGGGCTGTTTGGGTGGTAGAAGAACTGGTTTCATTGTCTAGAAAAGAACCGGTTCTAAATAGTCCGATGTTTGTGTAATTGCTTTTTGCTTGCATAGGACTATAGGAATCAAACTGTCACAACCCTTAAACTACAGGGGTGTAATTTGTAATTTACCCATATATATATATATAGTACAATAAGTGAGGTGTCCTTACTAATTACAGTAATAGATAAAAATTTAATTTTTTAACTTAAAAAGAGATGCCCAAACTAAAAAATGCACCTGCCCTTACCAGCTACCAAAACAAAAGGCCACAGGAAGGGAAGGTGAGGAGGATCTGGGATGCCTTTGCCACGTAATTTGTAGAGCTTGATTGTGGAGGTGCCACATAGGATCCACATGGCAGCATGTGGAGAGGAATTTGGCCTTGAATTTTATATCTACACTATTCTATAAAGCAAAAGAGAGGGGTACCTATTCAGTTTTTAGTATCACTCATAACTACAATAAAACCGGTATAGTTTTCAGCCTTAAAAAAAAGTGTAAAAGGACTAAATAGTCTTTATACACAACTGTTTTTCTTCCAAAAAAACTATAACTGCTGCATCAGTTTTCTAACTACCTCCTAATTATACTAGCAGAGATCAACCCACAGAGTGTTTTGACCAAAAAATAAAATAAAATCACACACTATCACTATAATCCCCCCACCCCTCTTTCTCTCTCCTCCTCCACTCTCTCTACAGTAGAACAAACCATGGTGTTGGTGTTGTGCTCACAACTAATTCGAAAAGAGAGAGAAACAAGTGAAAGCCGCAAGTCCGCCAGGCTTTCTCATCTCTCCACATGATGTGCATGCCTATACATGTGAGTATATGTATAATATTTATACATACGTATATATATATATATATATAATTTTAAGCATTCTACATCTTTCGAGTAGTCTTTTTGTTCTTCAATTTGTTAATTTGCAATCTGTTGAGTAATGATATCGCTTCCAAATTTGAATAACAAATTTGATTTCCAAATAATTTGTTAGTTGTACATAAGTATACCACTGTTAAGACATTTAGAACCCTATGTGTTTGGAAAGTATGGCATCATTTTCTATTTTTTTTTATATAGAAATTATGGTGTTATTCATAACTGGAGTATTTTTTTTATTTCTGTGTGTAGTTGAAAATATCACCCATTTTTCTTATGTTAAAGGTTATTAAAATTTTTTTATTTCTTTTTTTTTTTTCACACAACAGTTTGATTATGTTCGGCAAAACCTCACAAGGACAATCGCTGCGTGTGCCTCCGCCGCTAGTATAGATATATATAATAGATATCTATATAATAAAACAGAAAGGTCCTGATGTGACCGGTATCTCTCTCTTATAAACATTTGAACGGGTCAGATTGAATCTTGGAGTAAAGTGGACGGATGAGATGAGATGTGATTTCAAATATTTTTGCTTCCCCACGCATGTGCGGTTACTCTGCATCTCGGGAAAACACCCACTTTGTGTCACAGCTCCCCAGCAGACCCCCACCCTTGAATGATATTGAATTTCTCACCTTCAACCCCGAAAATGAAATTGAATTTGAAATTAAACCCTTTCCATTTCTTCCTCTCTCAACACCATCCCTCTCTCATGATCTCGCCAGCGCCAGCGCTGACCACATACACCTCCGCCGACCTACACACGCAAGATTATACAGATTCTCGCACACCCATATGTGGTCGCTCATACAACCCCTAAGCTTTTCTCCGATCACACAGCCGGATCACCACCACTGGTCCGCAGCCATCCCCTCTCAGATCTCAAAAATTCCTCACACCATCTTGCATTTGCTAATTTCGTCTCACATTTCATACACCCCTCTCCTCTCTCTCTAAACCTCACAGACTCTCTCTAAACCCTAGGTGGCTCTCAATCTCTCTCTCTCTCTCTCTCTCTCTCTCTCTCTCTCTCTCTCTCTCTCTCAAGCTTCTCTCTTCGCTCGATCAACCCCACCAGGTCGCCACCACCAAACCGCTGCCACCAGCTCGCCACCACTGGAAACCCCCCTGCCTCTCTCTCTCTCTCTCTCTCTCTCTCTCTCTCTCTCTCTCTCAGTTTTGGTGAGTATCATTTCTCTGTAATTTCTTGGTGAGTATCATTTCTCTGTAATATTTTTTTTTTTCATTTGTATGCTTCTCTTGATTCTTATTTTAGTTAATGGAGTAAGTTGCATCTGTGTATTCTTATTTTACCTTCACCCCCATGTAATTCAATCATCAAAATTGGGACTAGGGAAATGTTTGTTTAGATTCCTGATTTGTATGGTTTGTAATTACAATCTGGAGACTTCAATTCCATGCAGCCAATTATTTCACTAGACCCCTTTTTTATATTGAATCTTTATTTCAATGTAAAAGAGAAAGAAAGATCAAACTACGTGCTGATTTTAAATAAAGTTTTAAGCAACTTTTCAGAATTAAGAAATTAGTCGTATTTGTTGTTCAGCCTGTGCTCACATTGTTCAAGAAAAGGTGAAGAAAATGGAACAACTGACTGTAAGGTTTTATTAGGCTTGCTTTGGTGAAATTTTAGATCTATGTATTATGTTGATTTTACCATTTTTCCCAAATTGGGAATAGGGAAACTATGAGATTAGCTTTTTAGAGAGAAAATTGGGCTCTATGTAGATGATTTTGCAAATGGAAGGGCACTGACTTTTCTCCACACTTTCATTTGAAGCAAGAGTTTGAGAGATAATGTTACTGTTTTGGGCTCAAAGTGGTTCTTTGCTACAAGCCGACAATTGGGCTATAAAGGGTATTAGACTTTCTCAAGTAGCAAGAATCTTGCTGTTATTTTTTCTTCTTAGTTTGCCATCCCATTACAATTGTACTTCAATTTAAATTTTTTTTTAGTACCCAAGTGAACAATGCACTCTTTTTTATAAGTTTTTTTTTTCCTTCTTATGACTTCAATCTGAATGCAAACACAACCTTTGTATATGACCTAATCATTGTTGCAAACTTTCCCGTCCCATTATTTTTTCTTTTGAATTGTGCAAGGAAAGCATGCTAAACAACCCCATTGCACCTTTATTTTTTCCAATTACATTGGATTTGGTTCAAATTCTGCAGGGTCATCACCTAATCATTTCATTGTGTAAATGACTAAATGGTCAATTCTTGCATATTTCGCTTTGAGTAGTCTTTTCTTCTTTTTTTGTTATTTATTTTTGTGTACTTTCTTTCGTTAGAATTGGATTCACGACGACATGATAGAATTGCTTTAATACATGATTCTTTCATATGCTGTGGAACAAAGTTGATATGATTCGATAATGTTATTCTTGGACTATCTGGCTGATTTGTTTTACGTCACTGCAGATATGTATCTATTCACCTTTCAGGTAGAAGGCGTGAATCTCACTATTTTAAAAGCAATACTATGGACATTCCTATTGTCCTCCAATTTTTAATGGATAGTGAGAAGAAAATGTGGGAATCTGTAAGTCACTGACTTTTTTTTTTGTTCATTTACTCTTATCTGTAATCAATAAAGTAATTGGTTCCTATTTAGAAATCCAAGGGAAATAGTATAGTTCTCTGGCATTTTATGATATATATTAATTAATAATAGCATGTTCCTACTATAGTTCTCTCGCATGTTAATACATTAACTACAAAAATTAAATGAGCCATAGCTTTGTCCCATCTTTGGTGTTTTAAAACCAAATAAAAATGTTGGATTGCCATGTTTAAAATAATAGAAGTTTCATCAGCCTCTAATTTTTATTTTTTAGTTATGCAGTTGGTTCATGATTGATCGGGAGAGAACAAATCCTAATTATACGCCTTAATTCATATTTGTTAGCTGTTTTTTATCCTGTTTTTGTGTAGTTTTACTTTATTTTCTATTTTCTGTCAGGTTTTAGAAGAAAACAAGGAGATCTGGTTAAATAAGGTGAAAAAACAGGCAGAAAGAAGCTGGAAAAAGCCCTTCGCGCGAGCGGCCCGCTCGCGCGAGATCCCAGAATTCGCTCGCGCGATCCGCGCGCGCGACCTGCCCAATTATGCGCTCGAGCAGCCCGCTCGCGCGATCCGTACAAAAATCAAAGTTGCGTAATCTGCTATACTGAAGAATCCTGTGCAAACGAAACTACTTAATAACGTCCGGATTGGAAATAATAGCTGTTTTAGTTAGTTTCGGGATAGGAAAGCTTCTAAAATTCCTTGTAAACTCTACATATATGGAGATTTTATAAGTTCTTAGGGTTACACACCTATAGAGCTATTCACATGCATTCATTGAAGGCATTGAAGGCTTTGAAGGCAAGAGAAGGAGAAGAGCAAGTTTGAAGGTCTCTAATGGCTTATATCAACTCAATCTTCATGCTTTCAACCATCATGAGCAACTAAACTCCTAATCTAGGGTTTCAATGAAACCCTAG
Organism: Hydrangea macrophylla; assembly: GCA_033977485.1. Lineage (NCBI taxonomy): Eukaryota > Viridiplantae > Streptophyta > Magnoliopsida > Cornales > Hydrangeaceae > Hydrangea > Hydrangea macrophylla. Next base: position 119,211,953 of record CM066982.1, on the reverse strand, counting down.
CTATGTAAAGGGGGATTTTCTATGATTTTCTACTCTAGGATTTTATGTGTTGGGATAGTGATTGTATGTTGGTGGATTATTTATACATAATCAATTTTTAATGCTAATAATCAAGAGTACTTCGGATCTATTCTTGTCTTAGATTTTTCCTTATGCTTATTGAACTCAATAGTCCTTGATTTCTATGATTGATAGGAGTATTTACATACAATGGTACTTATGTGATTGTGATGTTTACATCTTTTATAATCCATGCTTAGGAAAGATGAGTTATGTTACATCCTAGTTATAGGTAGATAATTCATGTGAACCATAGATGGATTATGCTTAGATTGAACTAACAATATTCTCTAGACGATATTATTGGGCTTGTAGCTACGATAGATCATAACTATCCAAACATAGAACTTAGATTAGGAAGTATAGACCCCCAATGCATAGTTAGTGGTAGAATCGTAATCCTAGACCTCATCTCCATATATTTAAATCAACTTTGAATTTCGCATACAAGTTTACTTAGATTTACTTCTAGATTTTATTTCTATAATTCCATAGTTTACTTCATAGTTTAATTAGTAGTAATAATCAAATTTTAAACCAATTAAACTTTCGTCTTCCTTATAACTAGATAGATTAGATTTTATTAATTAAAGGATAAAAATTAGCAATCTCTGTGGGTTCGACCTTTACTTCCACACTACAAATCTTTTGAAAGTAAAGCACAAAATTAAGCATACTCTTATATCTTGATTCTGACGAGATCAATTTTTGGCGCCGTTGCCGGGAATTGAAATAATTTTTACCGTTAATTATTAGAATCATAATTTACTGAGTTAGTAAATATTAGTGTCTATTTTATTTCCTTTGATTTTAATTTTATTTTCGAGTCACTAAAATTATCTTTGTTGCTACAGATCTCGATTCGTCAGTTCTAGCAAGATCGAGTGGAGCAGCTGTGCACGTCAACGGAGCTTACGCGGACCTGAAAAACAAAAAAAAAATTGCAATCAATTTAAAATCACCACGTAAATCCGTAATTTAAATTTCGCATCAAACCACTGTAAGTCAGGGCGCTGAGATGCATTACTTGCATTAGGGTAGGTGTGGAGTGAGCACTGCATTAGTTAGGAAACCCGGGGCGCTGGGCTTGACGCGGTCATTGCATTACAGGATAATTCCATGCATCATATTAGTTTTGTGTGCTTACATGCTTGATTAGTAGCGTAGCTTATTTCTGTTTAATTGAGTCTGTCTTTAGTTTATGTTTGGTACTCGTTCATCTAAACCTAAATTAAATCCGCTTAATCCCGAACTTGAACGCACACTTAGAGGCCTTAGGTCATCAACCCAAGCTTCGAGAGCTCGGTTGATGTTAGACGACGAGTCCACACCGGAACCGTCATCTTCGTTTGAATCAAAAATCCGTAGTACCCTTAACCGTTTAAGAAAAACTAAAACGATAAAAATTGAGCCAATTCCAATGGCCTATTTTGGACATAACAGGAATAATGGAAACAATCAGAATAATGGGGATAATCTTAACATACCCCCACCACCACCATTAAAGAACTATTTTACTCCTACTGCCTACAAACCACCGTCGTGTATTGCATTACCGGAAGTGACGGCAGCCCACTTTGAAATCAAATCATCAACTATTGCGCTCCTGCAGTCATTTCACGGGCGTGTTAAGAAAGACCCTTATAATCATCTAGGCGAATTTCAGGGTATCTGTACGACTTTAAAGATTCAGAACTTAACAGATGATGAGTTAAAAATGCGTCTTTTCCCGTTTTCACTTAAAGATAAGGCGAAGTACTGGCTCCAATCTTTGGAGCCAAATTCAATCATAACATGGGATGAGTTGCAGACTGCCTTCCTACAAAAAATTTTCCCCATAACTAGGACGAATCAGATTAGAAAGTCAATAACTAATTTTACAATGCAAGATGGGGAAACACTTTACGATACATGGGAACAGTTTAAAGAACTCTAACATTCTTGCCCTCATCACCAGATACCCAAATGGCAGCCGGTGCAAGTCTTCTATGAAGGATTAATTCCTGCCGTTCGAAATACCGTCGACGCTATTTGTGCGGGGACGTTCCTCCACAAGAGTGCCGATGAAGCATGGAAGATATTTGAAACACTAAGTGAAAACTCTATGCACCAAGCAGTATCCGTACGACCTGAGAGACACCTTCTACCTCACCCAAAGAGAGAGGCGAAAGTTGAGTCTGATCATTCATATGAAATCCAAGAATTAAATAGAAAAATAGACCAACTTATGATGATGGGCCACATGCAAGGCCCACCTCCTTCTGCTGAAGTATGCCAGTTATGCTCAGATGCGTCGCATTCAACATTAGCACGTCCGTCCGCATCCCAGTTCCCGGAATTTGTAGAACAACATATAAATGCTGTCCAACAGTTCCAACGACCTAATTATAACCCCACGGGTTATAAACCAAAACACGACATGGGGGCCTCACCCGAACCTTTCATGGAGCTCTAATAGTGAGAAACCGTATTCAAAAGCCGATACGACGAATTTTCCTAATGCGTATAAACCACAAGCTAATCAATATCAGGAGCCTCCGAATCAACAAAACCACTACCAGCAGCCTCCCTTCCGTGCTAATCCTCCTAGGGATAAAACTTTCGAAGAGAGCGTGTTGGCATCGTTAAAGACCTTAGAGGCCCAATCGCAATCGCAGTCTCAACTTGTAAATTCCCATACACAATCTATAGCGAAGTTAGAGTCCCAAATGGGACAATTAGCTAATACATTGAATCGACGTAATGAGGGAAAATTACCAAGTCAACCTGTGCAAAATCCTAAAGGTCAGTATGAGGTGAGTTCGGCGAGTGATCAAGTTAACTGTCTCAACAAGGACCACTGAACGTCCTGAGGAGGTCGTACCTCCTTCAAAGATAAGAAAAGATAAAGGTAAAGAAAAGGAAAAAGGTGAAAAGGAAGAGAATTCAACTCCAGTTTCAAAAGAAGCTAATCCTTTGGGATCTAATAAAACGTCTAAAGCGACAAATCCATCAAATTATGTACCTAGAATGCCGTTTCCTCCAAGCATGGATGTCCCAGCGCACTTCTCGAAAAAGGGAACACGCCTGGAAGATATTCTTGAGACATTTAAAGAGGTAAAGATTAATATCCCACTACTCGACGCTATTAAGCAAATACCTCCATATGCAAAATTCCTAAAGGATCTATGCACTCAGAAGAGGAAGTCCAGGGACCATTTATCTAAGAAAGTGTTCCTAACGGAAAAGGTTAGCTCCATGTTTAATAGTAACACTCTAAAATACAAAGACCCGGGTACTCCAACCATCGCTTGTCACATCGGTGATAAATACATTCACTGGGCTCTTCTTGATTTAGGTGCGAGTGTGAATTTGCTACCCTATTCAGTATATGAACATTTGGGTTTAAGAGAACTAAAATCGACTATGGCCACCTTACAATTAGCCGATAGGTCAATTAAAGTACCACGAGGGGTTGTAGAAGATGTATTGGTGAAAGTAGACAGATGCTATTATCCGGTCGATTTTAGCGTGCTAGACACCAAACCAGTCTTAGATGCTAGCAAACACGTCCCGGTCATTCTAGGACGCCCGTTCCTAGCCACAGCTAACTCTATTATTAACTGTAGGACTGGAGTGATGGATATAACTTTTGGTAACATGACTGTGCGTCTTAACGTCTTTAATGCATCTAATCAACCACATAGAGATGATGAAGAGGCAGACTGCTATGCCATAGACTTAATTGACGAATTAGTCGAAGAGGCAGCAGCGCCTTTTATGTTGACTAAGGAAGCTTTAGAGGCATGCTTATCTCATTTTAATTTTAATGATTTCAACATTGACGCAAATATTGAAGATGTGAATACCTTATTGGAATCGGTAAACACGACTAATGCTCTTCCATGGAAACCTAAAATAGAGGCTTTACCACCTCTTGCACATGAACCGGCATTACCATCCATTAAGTGTCCCCCGACACTTGAACTCAAACTGTTGCCAGATTCTCTGAAATATGCTTTCCTAGGAGCTAACGCAACCCTTCCAGTTATAATCGCGTCAAATCTAACCAAAATTCAAGAAGTACAACTAATACAGGTTCTAGGCAATCATAAGAAGGCAATTGGATGGACAGTCGCCGATTTAAAAGGATTTGACCCGTCAGTTTGCATGCATAGAATAAATTTAGAATAAAGTGCTAAACCTTCTAGGGAAATGCAACGACGTCTCAACCCTAACATGAAAGAGGTGGTTATGAAGGAAGTTATAAAACTCTTAGATGCCGGTATTATCTACCCGATCTCTGATAGTAATTGGGTCAGCCCAACTCAGGTTGTCCCAAAGAAATCAGGTATCACGGTCATACCAAACCAAAAGGGAGTCCTTATACCCACCCGTCAAACTACCGGTTGGAGGGTATGCATCGACTATAGAAAACTTAATACGATGACTCGCAAGGATCATTTTCCTCTTCCATTCATAGATCAAATCCTAGAACGTCTGTCCGGTCAGAGCTATTATTATTTCTTAGATGGATACTCTGGTTACAACTAGGTGCCCGTTTATCCTAATGATCAAGAAAAGATGACGTTCACATGTCCCTTTGGAACCTTTGCCTACCGCCGTATGCCGTTTGGGTTGTGCAATGCACCGGCAACCTTTCAACGGTGTATGATGGCAATTTTCTCAGACATGGTTGAGAAATTTCTCGAGGTATTTATAGACGATTTCTCCGTTTTCGGACCTACATTCGTTGAATGCCTCCAAAATCTTACAAAAGTCCTCGCCCGGTGCGAGGAAGCAAATTTGGTATTAAGTTGGGAAAAGAGCCATTTCATGGTTCAAGAGGGAATCGTCTTGGGTCATGTTTTCTCCAAGCGAGGTATAGAGGTTGATAAAGCGAAAATTGAGTTAATAGATAAACTTCCACCGCCATCATCCATTCGTCAGATCCGTTCCTTCCTAGGCCATGCCGGTTTTTATAGACGATTTATCAAAGACTTTAGTAAAATTTCACGCCCCTTGTGCAACCTGCTTGCCAAGGATGTTCCTTTTGTCTTTGACAACGACTGTCTGAAGGCTTTTGAAACGTTACGAACCTTACTATCCACGACTCCGGTAATCCAATCCCCTGATTGGTCCCTACCATTTAAATTGATGTGCGATGCTTCTGATTATGCTGTAGGAGCAGTTTTGGGGCAAAAAGTTAATAAAATCCCTTACGTAATTTACTATGCGAGTAAAACACTAAATGACGCGCAATTGAATTACACGACTACGGAAAAAGAATTATTAGTGGTTGTGTTTGCCCTGGATAAGTTCCGATCATATCTTTTAGGGTCAAAAGTTATTTTTTATACTGATCATGCCGCATTACGTCATTTATTGAATAAGAAAGAAACAAAACCGAGGTTAATCCGATGGATTTTACTCCTTCAAGAGTTTAATTATGAAATACGGGATAAAAAGGGTTCTGAAAATATTGTAGCTGACCACTTGTCACGAATTCTTCTAGAATCTAACGATCTTACCCCTCTAAAGGTTTCGTTTCTGGACGAACAATTATTTGCATTATCTACCGTAAATCGTCCATGGTTTAGTGATATCGTCAACTTCTTAGCTACGGGATTTATTTCGCCTACGTGGTCTCGTGTAGACAAAGATCGGTTCTTTTCTCAAATTAAACATTACTACTGGGACGACCCACTGTTATTTAAACACTGTTCTGATCAAATTATACGACGTTGTGTTCCGAAAAGTGAATACAAATCCATATTAAATTTTTGTCACTCTCTAGAATGCAGAGGTCACTTTGGAGGCCATCGAACGGCCACTAAAGTCCTCCAAAGCGGATTATATTGGCCAACACTGTTTAAAGACGCACATGAATTCTGTCAGAACTGCGTACGTTGTCAATAAACAGGGAACATGTCACATCGTGATGCGATGCCCATGACCCCAATCCTTATTATAAAAATATTTGATGTGTGGGGCATCGACTTTATGGGTCTGTTTCCCTCATCTTGTGGTTTCGAATATATTTTAGTCGCGGTCGACTATGTTTCTAAGTGGGTGGAGGCAGTGGCGACGAGAACCAACGACCATAAAGTTGTGGTTCAATTTATAAAAGATAACATATTTTGTCGATTCGGTACGCCACGGGCAATTATAAGCGATGGGGGAAAACATTTCTGTAATCGTTACTTCGAAGCCCTCGTCCGAAAATATTCCGTCACTCACAAAGTAGGAATTGTATACCATCCGCAAACCCAAGGACAAGTTGAAGTGTCTAATAGAGAGGTAAAAAGTATATTAGAAAAAACGGTACATCCAGACCGTAAAGATTGGTCACAACGACTGACCGATGCGCTTTGGGCATATCGTACAGCTTTTAAAACTCCTATCGGGATGTCTCCTTACCGACTAGTATTTGGAAAAGCGTGCCACCTACCAGTGGAACTTGAACATCGATCCTATTGGGCCATAAAAACGCTTAACCAAGATATAAAAGCGGCAGGATGCCACCGTAAACTTCAACTACAGGAACTTGAAGAATTGAGAAACGAAGCGTACAAGAATTCGAAAATCTATAAAGAACGTTCGAAAGCGTTCCACGATAAGATGATCCTAAGAAAAAATTTTGAGATCGGACAACGCGTCTGGTTGTTTAATTCGAAATTAAGATTATTCCCGGGTAAGCTACGGTTCAGATGGGACGGTCCGTTTATAATAACGCAAGTGTTCCCGCATGCACTACACCAGATGGACCAATTTCTAACGGAGATGTTTAAGCTTTCTAACGGATATATCCGTTACTAATTCGTAACGGATATATCCGTTAGAAATCAGGAAAATCCGTTAGAATTTGCATTATTTTGATAACTTAAATTTGTAACAGATTTTTTTATATTTGCAACGGATATATCCGTTAGAAATATGGTTTGAAAAAATAAAATTTAATAAAAGACTAACTCAATTCGCGCAACTCCCTATCAAAAATAAATAAATAAATAAATATTTGCGCCACCCAAATTTTTCCCCCAAAATTTATTTCCCTCCCCATTGCATACCCAAAATTTACCCTCTCTTTCTATTAGGTTTAGGTCAAAAACTCAAAGACTCTCGAAGTCTGTCTCTCATACTCTCACAAGCTCAAAGTCCACCCCACCAGCAAACCCCTCCCCTGCCGCCTGCTTCATTCTAACAAAAACCTAACCTAACCTAACCCAATCTCTATTTCTCTCTTTCCCTTTCGGCACATCAACCTCCTCCTCTCTCTACTCCCCATTTCTCTCTCTGTCCCTCCACCAATAACTCCCAGCTGGACCACCACTTCGCAGCTGGCCACCACCAACCTTCAGCCGCGAACTGTGGCCACCACAAACTGCCGCCATTTTATTGAAGCTCTACAATTGATTTGATCAATGAGTTTAAGCTCCAAGATGGGTCTATGGGTATGGGTCCGAACAGCCGAGATTTATTCTACCTACAACCCGATTTGTCCTCAAGTCTCAACGGAAGTGACACTTGCATTTCTTTTACGACGGCACCGCCGACCACTGCCGGATCTGCTCCGTTAATGACCTGTCTGGTGGGTTTGGGTGGAAGCGTGTTTGTACGTCACTAAAGGGTACTGCAGTGACTCGTCGGCAACCATTGTGGGTTCAGACGGTGGTGCTGCCACCATGGTTGGGTTACCGTGATAGCTTGAGATGATGGAGCAGTGCCATAATCCAAATCCATTTAGAAACAAAGGTTAGCTTGCTGATTTTTATATACATATATACAGATATATATAAATGTTGCGAACATCAAGTTTAATTTTCTCTTAGTAATTTTTTACCCTTTTCAAATTTCAAGAAATATGGAATAATTAGCATTATAATACCTTCCCAGATTAATGAACAAAAAATTGTTGCTTTAGGAATAAAAAATTGTCGCTTATAAATTTGTGTTTGAGTAACATCTGTTTCTTAGTGAATTGGGCATAGGCTTATTCATTACATGCTTGCCATTGCATTGATTGATTTGAATTCTCTTTCAGAAAAGTTTTCTACTATTCAGGTATTTGATTTGTTGATTTATACTGTACCCAATTCAAGCTTGTGGGTTTTGAAATTGTAGTAGATGTATTTAGATTCTTGGGCAGTAGGTGTATGTTTCCTTTTTCCAAGACTTGTAATTTTTTGTTGAATTCTCTTGTAAAGGCAAATAAGCTTCAGAAGAGCTATGAGGTGTTTGATATTATGTCTCAGAGTGTTGTACCTTATGTTTACTTGTTTGCTACTGCTATTAATGCATTTTGCAAGGGGGATGGGAGGGATGGTTGAAGATGCAAAGAAGAAGTTAATTTTTTAAAATCGTATTTTTTCCATGATTTTGAATGATGTTGTCACTCAGGTTATCATATAGATCACTAGCCTTAGCTGTATAGCTTGTATGCTTCTTTTACTTTGTTTTCCCTAAAGGACCATCTACGGTTGGAATAAATATATATTAGTCCACCACCTTGTATACAATGGCATTTGGTGTGACAACAAGAAGCTTATTGAGTTACCTTTAGAGTTTGAAATTGCAAACAATGTCAACTAGAGATTCTTATTGAGCTAGCGGCATCCTACAACATTAGAACTTAACTAGAGTCAACTCTTACAATTTTCTTCAAGGAAAGGACATTATTACAGTTTGATTTAGTTGTCATTGCTTGTTTGAATGATGGTGAAATGATCCCACTATTATTGAAGGTGGTCTCACTCAGTGGCGGACCCACAGTGGGGGCGAGCGGGGACCCCACTGAACTTTCGGAAAAAATAGGTTTTATATGACAATTTAAAAAAAAAAAAGGTTATTTGTTAAGATTTTATGTTAAAATTCAGGGACTTTTTGTAAAGAGCAATGATATGCTTCTCAAATTTCTATCCCAAAAGTTCTTCCCAAATGATGTAGCAATGGGCCAAGTCGAATACAGTGGGACCAGTTGAATTTTGATTGGAAGTTTTTTATCTCGCCCCACTACTAAGTCATTTGAGAAACACTTTTGATACAGAAATTTGGGAAGCATAGGATTATTCTTTTGTAAATTTTTTAACTTTGAAGAACTTTGACACGATTTACTTGACAATTTATTCCCACTCTTAATTTTATAGTATTATATATTGTGTATATATGTATAAGTTATATAATAAAGGGTTAATTACATTTTACCTGCTTGTGGTTAGACCCATTTTCACTTCACCCTGTACTTCAAAAAAAGACATTCACGGTGATTCACCCCCCTGTGATTTCGGACTAAAGTGAAACTATAATTCTTTTCTTAGAGCCTGTTTGGGGTAGCTTTTTCAGGGGCCAACAATCATGCTTCTCTAAAAGCTCCGATTTGTAGCTTTTTAAAACATCTCTTATTTAAAAAAGGGATCTTTTAAAAGCTAACCCGAACAGGCTCTTTGTTGATTAGGTAGCTTCTTTTTTGTTGCACTTTGTGCATATGTTCTACACCATTCTTTTTTGTCTAGCTCAATGGATATGCTTTACCTCCAAAGAAAAAAGGTGGATATGCTTTACACTAAACAAGCTTGAGTTTCTCACTATCTAGAAGCTTCTTGTGCATGTTTTTCCTTGTAAAGATAGTTTATTTATTACTTATTTATTTTTATAATACTTATATGACTGTTCCACCTCTTTGGAAGCAGAAAATGTCTGATTGCTTCTTGTACATGTATTTCTTTTTAAATATAGTTGAATTTTCTTTTCTTTTTTTATAATATTTATATGACTGTCCTACCACTTTGGAAGCATAAAAAATTCTGATGGTCAGACAATGTTGGCCTCCACATTAATCCCTCAACCACACTCAGTGGCCCATGCTCCGGTTGAAGAGGACGTGAACATGCCATTTGGAAGGTTCGTTTTCTCTCTTTATGTTCAAAATTGTATCATTTGAAGAGCGAGTAAATATTGAGTTTTTGTGATATATTGGCTTCTTGGCTCAATTAGCATGTTATTTCACATCATTTTAGCTTTGGCTTCTGCCTCTGATGTTTAATCTTTGTATTTGTGGCAGCATGCTATTGCATGGTCTCACTTTAAGCGAAAACGATGATAATCTCGAGGTAATGTTATATGTTTCATATATCACCTTTAATTTTTAAATACAACAAACACCTACACATACCTGGTTCCTTCCCCCCTTTTAAATGAAAAACAAATTCCAGATGAACAATTCATCTTTTCTATGAATTCATTTTTTCGGTCAACACGTCTCTTTCTCTCTTATGTATGTGTGTAATGTGTGTATATATATATTGAATTTTCCAAAGGATAATAGGTATATTGCAGTGAGATTATCTCTAGCCTATAGATACAGCTATGGTCCTCTCTTTTTTTGGGTTCTTTCCCGTGGTTACTTTTTCCATATTTCTAGATCACCTCATCGTGTACAAAGGGCTAAAAAATGTCTATCTGTACCACACAACAATCAGCAATATTCTGCATAAGTTTTTTGGTTGTTTTGGTGCAGACTTGTTGCAGAGCTGCTAGTGTTCTTTCCTATGTGTTGATGGGTAATATGCAATGCAAAGAAAAGGTACACAATCTCATTACTTAACTCTCATGCCACATGGTTTTGAGCACTCGACAGCCTATGCAGCCATGAAAGCGTAGCACGAACACGTTTTTTATTTGCACAGCAGCACGTGCAAAACACAACACGCGCACAACAACTTGTATCTAAAATTGCATAATATCTTCACTTTTTCATAGATGTAATTACATAAATGCTGGGAATTAGTTTCAATTTGAATTGCGACTCAAAACCAAGTTTGACCTATGTAACTGCCAAAGGCGAAGATCGTACTTGGCTGAAGAATATTTAATCACAATTGTCAAAAATAAATAATAATAACCACCCCAGAAATTACTTGTAGTGTCTATTTACATCCTTGCTGATTGTTTTGTCCCATCCAGCTGTTCATGTCATTGATCAAAATTATGTGTGTGTGTGTGTGTGTGTGTAAATATAAATGAGTTATGGTGGCTTTTGCAAACTGTTTGTACATTCTAAGGGATTCTGGAAGTTCAAATATCATGGACATAAAATGTCCATGTAGTTTTTTGAGTTATACTATTTAAATGATGCTAATAATTGTTGTTTTTTGTTCAAGTGAGAAGAGTCTTTTTGCGTTCAATGAAGTTTGGTAGTTGTTGAGGGTAGGGACTAGGAGTGGGGGATTTAGGTTGGTTACTCTCTGGAATCTAGGCTATGAATTAAATGCCCATGTATTTTTTCGAGATGAAACAATTAAGTGATGATGATAATTGTTGTTTCTTGTTCAAGCCCGTAGAGTATTTTTGCTCTCCCAATAAAGTTGCGTAGTTGGAGGGATTTGGGTTTTTTATTCTTTGGAATCTAGCTTCAGTGTTGAACTGGCAGGGCTTTTTATCTCCAGAGAACAAATCCATTAATGGGAGTACGACATTTTCTTTCTTCAATTCCTTCTCTTCTTTTCTTCTCGAGCTTTCGAATGATGTTAATGAGCTTTCCATTGAACCTCTCCCCGCGCATTTCTCTGCATTTTTCAAGCTTGAGCCTCTAATTTCTGTGAAGACCGAAAGTGATGAACTAGGGCAGCCATTGTTAACCATTGAGACCAACTAAGAGAGTTCAGCCTTTGCAAGTTCTACTCCTGCAGAAGATGAATTGTACCCAGAAAGCATTTCTTGAATTTTCTCAATACCGATTGTAAATACTTCCCTTGAGCTTCGATTCGCAGCTGTAAATGTCTTTGAACCTGAGAGAATAAAATAAAAAGATTGTAACTTGTTTTTGTAATCTTAAATCTAGAATTATCTAAGATGGGATCAATTCATTTTGAGTCTTTACCTAATTGCCCGTAAGGTACTAAGATACATACATAAGTACTCTGTTTTTTCTAATTTGTTTGTGTATGCAATTGTTTTAACATTGGTGATCTGATTCGTGATGTCTGTTTTTTTTGGGGGGGTACGTAGATTTTCATCTATGTCCCATGGTACTTTAGCATGCTGTATTCGATGTTCAGTCAGTTCCTGACTCAAAGAACAAAGAGCAAGTTCGTCATCGCCAAGGAAAGAAATGTTGCAGAGACACTCTACAAGTTAGTCTCTTTTAACTGATCCATTTGTGCCTTTCTATTTCTTCAATTAATTCTTGATCTGAATAGATTCTCTGCATATAGATACTAATAATAATTCTTCTTAGGAGTAGGACATGGACATCAATTTACAGGCTTAATTCGAACTTTGAATCTATGTATATGCTTGTAACATAGGTGTAGTGAGGTCCATAAATATTTGATTTTTACAAGTCCCTTGCAATAAATTTCACGATCTATGTTATGTTAATAATAAATGTTTTCTAAGTAGCTAGTAGTATAATTTAAGGAAGACTTGTTGAGTGTACTTTTTGCCAGTGGCTTCGTGATCAAGCTGGCCTAAGCCTTATGCTTGGCTTATATTGTATAGACGTCTTGACATATTGACCAGCCGTCCGTTGTGTATACCTGGTTTGGTTGATACCCCAACCAAACTGGCACCGGAGTGGGTGTTGGTAGTATGTCCGGGCACACATGGGATATATGTGTGGGCTGTACCAAGGAGGGTGGCCAAGGGGTGAACCTAGGGAACATTTAATTTGAATTACCAAAAAGAAAAAGTCATGACTTCCACTTTTTTTGGTTATATTTGGGAAATTAGGTTGGAGCAACAATAACATGGGAAATAGTGGTGGGAGGATGGGATTTGGAATACTGAACTGATCATCTCTACTTTCATTCTCTCTATAATAATTTGCATCCAAAAAGTCTTTCAGAACTTGAATTCGCCTAATAAAATCATAGTCTACGCAATATACTCACCACCCTCTTGGTTACTGTCATTGTAAAGTTCTGATTGACTAATGCCCAGCCAATATTTCTGCAGCAAAATTGAGGAACAAATAAAAAAAATGAAACATTTTGCTAATTCTTTCTATATGGTATGAGTAGAAAAAAAAATCATTAGAGAAGAAAAAGAAATTGCCTGAAAATGGCTCTTTAGATGATACAGAGTAAGTCTAGCAATGCCCATCACCCTCATCAAAGTCTTAGGTGTAGCCTACGTCCATATGAAAACAACAATGGCATTCGAAACTATATATATATGATATGATATATATCTATAAACATATATGGGGTGTGTGAGTGGGCGTGTAAAAAAATGGAAAGATCATTAACTACCTACCCCTCCAAGCTGATTGACCGCATCGACGAACCGTTGGTGAAGCTCTGGAGTCCATTTTAGCCTAGGCTTTGCATCACTAGATAGAACCAACCTCATATATTGATTTTGGATTTGTGGAAGACTCAGATTTGTGGAAGACTCATATCCATTTTAGCCTAGGCTTTTCATGTGTTTTTTTCTTCTTTGACTTGAAAGGAGTGGAAAGAATCTTTGAGGCAGCAATAACAGAGAAAGCAACACAGTTCAATTTGAGGGTCTCAAAAGGAGAGAAAAGAGGAAAAGCGTATGGTTTGTTTTTACCTTGCTGTTTTTCAACTCCCCCCCCCCCCCCCCTCCTCCCGTCTCTCTTTCTCTCTGTGCATATATGTATATATTGTATGTAATGTGATGGATTCCCTGATAAACTATGTGGGCCCCACCTTTATGAATAATGGATGCAACTTATATAAATTTTTGAGCAGCTTTGAAGGAAACAACAAAAAAAAAAAGGAGGAAAAAATAATTTGATGCTTCGAGGGATATTTCTTTTGGTGACTGAAAGGGAAAACCAAATGAGTTTGTGGGTTTTCAATCAAAGTTGTGGCTTATTCTCCTTTTTTTTTTCCCTTGCCTCCTTGCTCTTTATATTGCATTTTTCATAGTAGAGTACTCCTGAATAAGTGAATCTACATCTAATCTATTATTATGTTCTTATCACTTTCTCATTCATGGGAGATTCACGAACTTAAAAACAAAGTCCTTTTCATTTCAATACATACACTACGTTAGCAAATGTTGTTCGTGGGTTGTTTGGAGTTTCAATAGTTTAACTAAATAATTCATTTGATCTTATTGGCATTTTTTTTAAAGTGATTTGTGTTTCTATATTGCAGAGAGAAGAGACGAGACCAATTTTTTATTTGACCAAGGAAGAGTACCAATGCTAGAGAGCCGGTGGGAGTTGAGAAGCGTAAGCATAGTTCGATCCATGCCAGATATTTGGGCAATAAGAAAGTCACATGATTATGAGCTTCATTTGTTTTTTTGCACCATTTTTTTTTGTAATAGTCTTGGTTTAGTTTATATTGAGAAACTAAAGGATGTAAAAAATATTGTTGATGTTTAATTTAGGCTTGGATGGAATCTTCTTGTTATGATTATTATTGATTATATTTGTTGTAGATTAAGCTTGTTATGTGTTTCTTAGAGATTTATTATGCTTGTGACTAAGGTGTGAGTGTGAAATGTAAATTAGGTGCAAATAAAAATTTGAAAGCATATAAATAAATAATTTTTTTTAGCTTTATGCATGTTTCTAACGGATATATCCGTTAGTATTTTTTTTAAAAAAAATTTGGAAATTACTAACGGATATATCCGTTAGTAATAGTTGACAAACCGTTAGTATTCAATATGAATTTTTTAAAATTGGATGAAAAAACCGTTAGTAAGTAGCTTTCTAACGGATATATTCGTTAGAATTTTTTGATTTACTAACGGATTTACTAACGGATATATCCGTTAATTTTACTAACGGATATGTCCGTTAGTAAATCCGTTAGTAATATTACTAACGCTGAAATACTAATGGATATATCCGTTAGTAACATTTATTCTAACGGATATATCCGTTAGTAATGAGGCCATATGGTGTAGTGATGGGGCAATTGAAATTCAAGATACAAACAGTGGAACCCCGTTTAAAGTAAACAGCCAACGGCTTAAGCCGTATCGAACCAAGGAAATAGACGAAAGAGAAATCGAATCTATAGATCTGGTAGACCTGATCTATCTCGACTGAGCACGTGCATCGGTCGAGCTAACGACGTAAAACTTAGCGCTTCTTGGGAGGCAACCCAAGCTTTGGTTAGAATTTTCTTCAATTTTATACACTCGTGAGTAGTTTTTGGCCAATGTCTGAACATTTGATGCCCAAAAGATGCAAATTTGAACTTTTCCAACACTTATACAAGGAAAAAAAAAAGAAAAGAAAAATGAAAAAATTGCATCTCGCACGCGCGGCCCGCTCGCGCGAGATTGCTCCTTACGAAAATTTTTTTGCACGTTTTTATAACAAGCCTCAGCTCTTGCTCGCGCTTAGTATCGCACGAGCGAGGCCCTCGCTGGAGCGGCCCGCTCGAGCGAACCTTGGACTTAGAAAATTTTTCCAAATAAACGAAAAGGGAGCCTCAGCTTTCCCTTGCGCCTCAAATCGCGCGCGCGAGGTACTCGCTCGAGCGGCCCGCTCGAGCGGACCTTACACTTAGAGAAAAATTTTATGAAACCAAAAACAAGCTTCAGCTTCTCCTCGCGGAGGGATCCGTGCGCGCGAAGCTCGCTCGCGCGGTCCGCTCGCGTGAGGTTTCCTTCCCTTTAAATATAGGGCTGAGCCCTAATTTTCAGAACACTCCCTCTCTCTCAGCGTCCTTTTCTCTCTCTCTCTCTCTCTCTCTCTCTCTCTCTCTCGCGATCTCTCTCTTCTCCCCTTCTCTCCATCACATACTACCACCACCCACTGCCGACCACCGTCGGCCTGCCTTCTTATCACCACACCACCACGGGCCGCCGCCGGACCACCGAACCCGCCGCCGCCGCATCAACAAACCGCGGCCAAATTAAGGCCAAACTTTCTACCCCTAAATTTGAATCTTCTTCCGCAGGTAATCATCCACTCTTATACATAAATATACATAGATAAGGTATATATATATATCTATATATATGTACTCATATATACCCCAAACCTAAGCCCCAAAATTTCAGCCCTTCCAAACCCTAAATTCTGAATATATTTAGATATACATATACTCATACATATTCGTGTGTACATACCTACATATGAACACACGAATTCTTGGTGTATAAAACATATATTCTGAAATCTGTTTGAATGATTCCAATTAGGGTTTGTGACATAGGGTTTGTGGATTAATTTGAACTCAATGTTTGGGCTAAATTTTTGTTACTATGGTTTGGGTTGAGAATAAGCATGTTATGCAGACCTTTGTGTACACATTCCTAGAAAGATCTCCACTAATGTCACATACAGAATCATGGTATACCCACATGATTTTATAGCCATCTATGGATGTGTGAAGAGAGTGGCTGAACTCATAGACTAATTCACGTACTCGCACGCACGTTACTTGCTCTCACCTCGAACCAACGTAGCCGTTTAAGTACATTTTAAGTAAATAGGGTATTATTTTCTTCACTACTTCATTGCTCTTCATCGTGAATTTGAGCACATGCATATGAATGTAGAATAGATTCCCAACTTGGTCTTGAACTATCGGTCTCTTTACAAAATGCACTCATAGTTTTTTACAACAATTTTCAAATACCTCTATGTTTTCATATGATCAAAACAATCCAGATTTTGAAATTCGTTAACAACTTGTACTAACTGTTTTTAACCTTGGAGCGTTAACCCCGTGTGACTTCGCATTTAATCTTAACCCGTTCTTATGAACATAGAGTTGAATGTTGAACGGCTCGACTATGTCTTGGAATTTTTGACATTAGCAAACAGGACATGAACATGAACTTGTAAACACGACACGGACATCTCAATTGATTAATTCGGCAATTAGGGTTTAATTCATACGTAGTTACATTACTATTAAACACACGACAAGTACCCCGTGACTTGTCGCAAAGTGTGTGCCCTTGTCGGGACAGTGGGTGAGAAGGGACCGGCTCTTCTCACAGTTGCTGGGAGTTCCCCCGTGAACCCCAATTTCTGTTAAATTAATGAATTATATATTGATTGTGTCCCTTGCCGGGACGATTTTTCTTGCAGGTGACCCATTCCCCCTTTCCCTTTCATTTTCTTTCTCTGGGCATAGACCAATTTTAAAGCCCGCATTTTCAAATTTTTTCTAAAATTTTTACACTTTTCTTTTAAAAAAAATGACAAAACGAACCGTGAAATCTGCCTCTTCGTCCCAACCACCTCAGAAACGATCAAAAGGAAAAGAAAAATAGACAGGCCCACCACCACCACCTCCCCCAGATGACCCAAACCCCAATGAATTAGGCCCTAAGTACGCCACCCGTGGCCTCAACTATGAGGCCGCTATAGACACCGAATACTTCGCGTCAGATAAAGACACGAAGTGGGGCCACAACAACCTAGCCGCCAGAAAGCTGGCCCCACAGCTTTATTTTAGAAATCCTGACTTAATCAGCTACCGCCGCTTTGTCTGCCTCTTTTATCAAAACCTCCGCTACCATAAACAATCCCTAAGCCAACACGCTTTCCTGTCAACAACCATAGATGGCCACGACATCACCCTCAACCCAGATAACATCGCTGAAATCCTCCAACTCCCCTCCCATTCGTATCAAGTTCCAAAACTAAATGTCTTATCCAAAGCCCATTCCTTCATACACATTATTCAGGACATGTTTGGCGGCCGTTCTGGGTCAGGGCAATCTATTCGACGATCGCACATGCCCTGTCAGATGTGGTTCGTCGTCTATGTCTTTAAACGAAACCTGTACCCCCTTGGTCATGAGCAAGAACGGACCAAGGAAATTTACTATGCCCTCCACATTGTATGCCGCAGCGATTGGTTTCACCCTGGCCTTATTATCATGGAGGGTATGCGTCTTGCGGCCCATGCCATTGACCACTCCCTCGATTCTAAGCTTCTTTTGCCCTACCCTCGCACTATCACTGCTATTCTCCGGGCTAAGGCCTTTCCTATTCCAGTCAATGAGCCCATTGATGCACATATTCCAGAGTTTGCTTCCGCTGATTAGAAGCTGAGCTTGGATCGCCTAGACCTGGAGGTTAGGAGCGCCCGAGAGCAGGCCCAGGCCCATCGTGAGCAGGCAGCACAGCGTCCACCTCCTCCTGAGGATACCCCTTATGCTTGGACATATGGGGACGTTTGTGCTTTCCGAGGTGAGATGTTACGGTTATAGTCATACATGAGGTCCTTTTTCCAGCTTCATCATCCTGACTAGCTGGAGGACATTCTTGCTCAGGGAGAGGCGGCGTACCAGTCAGCATTTCTGCGACAGGCACAACAGGTGGCTGAGGAGGGAGTTGAGGAGCAGAGAGAGGTACAGGGTGAGGAGAAGGAGGCTGGCGATGATGGAGATGATGGAGATGGGAGTGATGGGGATGGTGATGGTACTACAGGTCAGGGGAGTACGGGATTGGAGCTGGTTCTGATTGAGGGTGGTAAGGACTAGACTAGGTTTGGGGGGGAGTGTTTGGACATTTCATTTTTCATTTTTCATGTATTTCATTGGGTGATTTAGACATTCTCAGATATTTGGGGCCTGTATATTCTTTTATTGTTTCTTTACTTTTACTTTTCGTCTTTTTGTTTATTATTATTAGGATTTTGCTGTACCCGGCTTTGACCGGTTAGTTTACTTTTTGCCTTTTAGTTTACTTTTGCTCGTGTGATCTGTAATTATATCATTTTGCTGTTATCATTTTTTGTTATGGTTGTTTTATTCATGTTGCCTCTGGTTAGTCATATCCGTAACGTCTCTATTATTTAAGTCTAGTTCGACTTTCATGTTTGGCTATATAATGTTTTCATTTATTCATTTGGAAGCAATTGTCGTTGAAATAATATTGCAGAGCAATTTCACCAACCATTGCACTATAACAGGAATCTCTTAGGTTCAGGTTTGGGGGTAATTCTGTCAGAATTTCTATTTCAATGCAAACTTACTTTCCTTACGTTTACCAATTTGACATTCATTATGGCTACACAAAAAAGAATAGAGTCACGTTACTTTTATTTGTTTCTAATACTTCCAACTAATAAAGTTAAATTGTGACTTAATTTTTGGTTTCTGGTTTTTGATTTTCCGATATCCATATAGTTATCTCGACCCTCATATTTCATTTATATCCTCATAAATGGACCACCCGATTTCTCCTCCTTCGTCACCCGATAGGTCTTCGATTGAGTCGGGTCCTCATTCCGACTCTAGCGCTTCCGATTCTGATACTGTACCGAGTCCTAGGATAACCAAGTCCTACGGTCCAGTCGGTCGTCCCGGCAGGAATCATCGTCGTCCTCGTATGCACATGCCTATTTGTTCTGATTCTTTCGACGAGGATGACCCGTTTGGCGATGACCCTACCGCTATAGATGGCCCTTATGGCGTTCCGCCGACATCTTCTGACTCTTCTTCCTCTGAATCGGCCGATTCCTCGACCGATGATGACGACGAGGGTGTTGTCTCAGGTTTAGCTGCTATTTCATTATCTGACCCTGTTGAGTCTATTGTGCCTACGACCGAGGTTGCCTATCCATATAGGGACCTCCCTAATTATGTACCGGACGTTGTTCGACAGCGTTCGGGTCACCCTGACTGGTCCCCTGAGGACATTGCCTCGATATTTGTGCCTTATTCCGGTCTTGAGGATGATAGGGTGGATTTGGGTCCGAGTGTCATTGAGGAGATTGTGGAGGGTGTGAGTCTGGAGTTACATGCTAATTTTGATGAGATGGGACCACCGTTCGACCCTGCGGAGCACCCGGAAAAGGAGCTAGTTGATTGGTACTTTCGATCTGGCGTGCCGCTACCGTCCGACATTTTTCGTGGTGTGGACGTCTTGGTGATCTTCTATGAGGACTACATTCATGTCATTGTCATGTTCCCATCTGTATAGGGACATGTAGTGATTTGGTTTGGGGGAGTATATGGATAGTCATTTTAGTATTGTCGTTTTATTTTTAATTTCAGAATTTTTTTTCTTAGTTCTTTTATTTTGTTATTTCGTTCATTCGTTATTTCTTTCATTCATTGTAAAAAAAAAAACAATAATAATACAAAATAGAAGTAATAAGAATAGAAAAGCAAACATTGTAATAGTTCTTTAAATAAATGAAAACAGTTTCTTAAATAGTTTCTTAATATTGTTCAATGTTGCATTCCTTCTTACTGCAATTAGATTTCATTGAGATTTTGAAAATTAAAAGAGTATATAATCCGATGTCTACCGAATCTATGAAAGTATGTCTTGAGAGTTATATATCCTTAGAATCATTGCTTTATATCTTATACTTGCATATCTTGTTGCACGGCACGTAGTCAGATAGATACATAGTGACATTTGAACTATAATATAATTTGGATTTCTAAATGGTAAAATTGTGGAGACTAAACCCGGTGAGCTTTAGAACCTATCCTCCTTTTGAGGGTTTTAAATTTACTATTATCGAATCTCTTTGACATA
Organism: Hydrangea macrophylla; assembly: GCA_033977485.1. Classification (NCBI taxonomy): domain Eukaryota; kingdom Viridiplantae; phylum Streptophyta; class Magnoliopsida; order Cornales; family Hydrangeaceae; genus Hydrangea; species Hydrangea macrophylla. The sequence goes on along the minus strand of CM066982.1, from coordinate 119,191,465 downwards.
TCGCACTACTTCGTTGATTAGTCTCATTATTCCTTTATTTTGATTGAGAGTCGAGTCATTATTATAACTACCATGTTTAAAAAAAATAATATAGGAAAAATTATATCTCCTTTAACATCATAACATTGAAGAATCATGTGACTTTAGAGAATGACACTAGGCCATCTGTTCTAATACACCTGTTGACCTTTGGCCTACCCAATATAAATATGTTATCCCTCATTAACCCTTTGGGCCTTTAATTAAGCCATTTCTTTGTTCACCTATTATCCTACCCACTCCGATATGGAGTTTGCCACTATAAAATTGACCTAACCCATGTCCAAAAGTAGTCAGAGAATAGTTTTTCATAAAGAAATCGGGCTAATAAACGACTAGGAAAAAATGATGTATTGAGTAGTAGAAGAAAAGCAGTATAGAAAGTATAAAAAAAAAAAGAGAGAGAGAAAGTAGTTATTGAAAGAAAAAAAAGGGATATGAATCTCTTGAAAGAGATAAAGAAAAGAAAAAAAGAGAAATAACTAGTCGTTGTAGTAAAGCCCTTGTATTACACATTAAGGCTATTTCTGTATACTTACGGACTCTTTGAATTCCTTTTACCTTTCTTTTCTGAAGCCTTAACCCTTGACCAACATTACAGCCCTTATAAAGTCCTAGTTGATTCTATGGAAACATGATTTGAATATGGAACCGATAAGAAAAGGGAATACAAGCATGGTAGTAATGATATTCACTTGATGATCGATATCGATTCATGAGACTATTTTATTTCTGTCGTGTCATACGTTGTTCTGAGTCATATACGAGTTTATCTGTTTTGCACAATAATTCTGTCTCGCATATATAAATGAGTGTTTACACCTATTTCAAAGTGATTTTATTGTAGAGTATAATTACAACGTGAGATTTGTAGTCGAAGCATCACTAAATAGTCATTTGATTTATATTCCAAGTTCATAGTTGCCGTGTATCCACTTGACTACTATTACACACACATGCGGGTCTTCGATATATTCCATTGATTCTGTTGATATATGTTTTCGGATTATTTTTCATAATATAGGAAGGCATACGATTGTTCTACTCTTGATAATTTAAAAAGTTTCATTTGAAGTTGATTTTATCAAGAAAGGATGTGACATTGAAACATTTTAAAATTTGAATAAAATTTTTATTTTCACAAGTTAATAAAGATGGTTGTGGGTGACTTGTTGACGAGAACCCTCACGAGACTTCACTCGTCCGACTAGGGACACCTAGAGGTTTAAAAGGCTTGTTGCACAAGCTAAGTGCAATCGTTATCCATACGAAAATGGAGTAGGTCTTTTATTAGTAGTTTTATTCTTTTTGCTCGAGGACTAGCAAAATGTAGGTTTGGGGGTGTGATCGGGAGAGAATAAATCCTAATTATACGCCTTAATTCACATTTGTTAGCTGTTTTTTATCTTGTTTTGTGTAGTTTTACTTTATTTTCTATTTTCTGTCAGGTTTTAGAAGAAAACAAGGAGATCTGGTTAAATAAGGTGAAAAAGCAAGCAGAAAGAAGCTAGAAAAAGCCCTTCGTGCGAGCGGCCCGCTCGCGCGAGATCCCAGAATTCGCTCGCGCGATCTGCGCGCGCGACCTGCCCAATTATGCGCTCGAGCAGCCCGCTCGCGCGATCCATACAAAAATCAAAGTTGCGTAATCTGCTATACTGAAGAATCCTGTGCAAACGAAACTGCTTAATGACGTCTGGATTGGAAAAAATAGCTGTTTTAGTTAGTTTCGAGATAGGAAAGCTTCTAAAATTCCTTGTAAACTCTATATATATGGAGATTTTATAAGTTTTTAGGGTTACACACCTATAGAGCTATTCACATACATTCATTCAAGGCTTTGAAGGCAAGAGAAGGAGAAGAGCAAGCTTGAAGGTCTCTAATGGCTTACATCAACTCAATCTTCATGCTTTCAACCATCATGAGCAACTAAACTCCTAATCTAGGGTTTCAATAAAACCCTAGCTATGTAAAGAGGGATTTTCTATGATTTTCTACTCTAGGATTTTATGTGTTGGGATAGTGATTGTATGTTGGTGGATTATTTATACATAATCAATTTTTAATGCTAATAATCAAGAGTACTTCGGATCTATTCTTGTCTTAGATTTTTCCTTATGCTTATTGAACTCAATAGTCCTTGATTTCTATGATTGATAGGAGTATTTACATACAATGGTACTTATGTGATTGTGATGTTTACATCTTTTATAATCCATGCTTAGGAAAGATGAGTTATGCTACACCCTAGTTATAGGTAGATAATTCATGTGAACCATAGATGGATTATGCTTAGATTGAACTAACAATATTCTCTAGACGATACTATTGGGCTTGTAGCTACAGTAGATCATAACTATCCAAACATAGAACTTAGATTAGGAAGTATAGACCCCCAATGCATAGTTAGTGGTAGAATTGTAATCCTAGACCTCATCTCCATATATTTAAATCAACTTTGAATTTCGCATACAAGTTTACTTAGATTTACTTCTAGATTTTATTTCTATAATTCCATAGTTTACTTCATAGTTTAATTAGTAGTAATAATCAAATTTTAAACCAATTAAACTTTCGTCTTCCTTATAACTAGATAGACTAGATTTTATTAATTAAAGGATAAAAATTAGCAATCTCTGTGGGTTCGACCTTTACTTCCACACTACAAATCTTTTGAAAGTAAAGCACAAATTAAGCATACTCTTATATCTTGATTCTGATGAGATCAATGATCTGTGAGCAACTACTGAGTCTTTTAGTTTTTACAGGTTCTCTATTACTCTTTTTGTACAGTTGGTTCTTGATCTGTAATTTGTGATTTTTTCTATTTCTGTGCAGTTGATTCATGATCCGTGACTCCCCCTCCCATCCCCCTTTTTTTTTTGGCATTTGAGAGGAGGATAGTGCTTGGAATTGATGGTTTTGATGCTCCAACTATGGATGATTTAGCCGCTGCCTATGTAGCACGGATACGGATACGGATACGTGACACAGAGATGACACGACACGGAGATGACACAACATATGTGCCTAATCATTGGGATAGTCTTGGTTCTATTTAAAAAGTTTATCAGATCATGTTTTGTTTTTACTTAGATAGTCTTGATCTTTTGCATGGGTTTCATTCTCTTTTTGTTTTAAGCATGGTATAAAACTATAAATGTAGGGCCTTTGCCATTAATCTCCCTTCCCACTTCCTCCAACCACTTCTCTGTACATTGATTTGTTAAAAGTATACATTGATTTGTTTGTTCACTTTGTAATTGGTTTGACTTTGATGCTTGAGGTTTTTTGGGCAGGCTATGTGCTGGGTTTGGGGCTGGAATCGAGTTTTCTTGGGTATGATTTTATGGTGTTTGTTAAAATGCTTAAGAAGGTTATTACTCTTTTGATGTCTTGCTTTTGCTCACTTTGTAATTTTTATGATTATTTTGTGAAAATGTATAAATAAAATGTAGAATCTATTAATAAAATAATTATGAATATTATAATAAATAAAATGTACATTTGTTAGTACTCTTTTAGTGTTAACTTAACTTAACGGTTTAGGCATTCATTCATTTGTCATTTTTTTTTCCTTTTTTCTTTCATTGTTACTGCTCTTTTCCTTTTTCTATTTTCTTTTTCCTCTTCATTGTTGCTGCTCTTCACTTGGTATGAATGTGATTAGAACTCTTTTCTTTTTTTGATATATGGAATTAGCTAACCACAACGGTACAACCTATTTGCACCTTTTGAAGTCAGCTCATACAAAAAAAGGTAGCACTTTTTAGCTATCACACTAGGAGAACATACTTCATTTGATGCTTTTTACTTCCAGCATATCACACTAGGAGAAGTAGTTGATGCAAAAAAATACACCAAAGTTCTGTGTTTCTTTGTGGGTCGCAACATGGTGCTAAGAATGGCTCTTGAAGTTAGAATTCTAACTTTGGTTAGAACTGAATTAACAAAGTGGACTACGTAAAAAAAACTACATTAGTTTTTGTAAACGTTATGCAATTTTATCCAACTTGGTTAGAATTGAATTAACAAAGTGGACTACGTAAAAATAAATACATTAGTTTTTGTAAACATTATGCAATTTTATCCAATTGTCACATTGTTCTCACTTCAACCACCACCCCCACTCTCTCCCTCTCTAGTGAATTTCGGCTCATTGTTTTTGTACACTGTTTTTTGTACACTGTTTTTGTACACTATTTTTGTCAGATCCATTTAAGTAAAAAATCCTAATTGCTTTTTTACACTATTTTTTTATTTCAGCTCTCGGCTCATTTCATGTGCTTCGAGTTTCTATTCATTTTGGCTTTTATTTCAGGGCAGAGCTCACCTACGTCTCATGTGACCTTGCTGCCATTATTTGCCCCCTTCCCCACTGTCATTAGGATTTTTCCTTCTTTTTTCGATTAGCTATTGGTATTTTTTTCCCCTTTCTAAATTATATTTATGTCTCACATGTTGAATAGTTGTTCAAGATTCTCTCTCTCTCTCTCTCTCTCTCTCTCTCTCTCTCTCTCTCTTTCTCTCTCATGTCTTGGGCATTTGTGGCAGGATTATATACCAACAGTATTTGGCAATTTGAGTGAAATGTGGCTGTTGATGGGAACATTGTCAATTTGGGTCTATGAGACACTACAGGTATACTATATGTCTACCATTTTCTGAGAACTTGAGCTCCTTTAGTAAGCCATTTTGGCTTAGTGTAGGTTTATATGGTTCTGTTTGGTCCTTCATTCACTGAGTAATTACAGGTTATGATCTTTGCAACTCTTAATGATCTGTTTCTTTTTGCTTTTTTTTTTTCCCTAGAGATTTGAATACAATTCTTGATTTGCAGTTGGTTAGATCAACTTTTCAGCTAGAGTCACTTCAAGAATAAATCTCACAGGCTAAGGATACGACACCGGCGAGAGGGGTCGCAGGCTACACTGACGAGAGGTAATTTCAATTGAGGTTTGTTTGATTGAAGCTATAATTTGGTGTGATTCTTTGGGCTGAAGTTTTTTAAATTTGTGTATTAGTTTATACGGAGAAATTAAGGGTAAAAATGTTAAATGGATTGTTCAGTATAATCTAGTTATCCATTTGGTTCCAATGTCCAGCATTTCTTAATTATTTTATGCTCAACTTCTGGTTTTTTGTTTCATTTTAAGAACGCTAAAATAAGCACATATTCGTGACTTATCCTATGGTTTCCACATTTGAGATACATCCTAAATGCTATGAGAGTGATACTACATGTAGTTGTCTATGGTACCAGTACCGCAACCACAACCACAGCCGCAACCGCAATCATTGCATGTGGTACAACTATCAAAGCATTGTGGAACCAAATTTGGGATTAAATTTTGAAAACTATTGCATTTTTTCTAAATCTGTTAGGTGTGCAATGCTTTGATCATTTATTTAGATTTCATATCATCTTCATTTTTATCTCTCTTATTTACTTGCTTTTCTCTATTATTGCAGTGTGTAATAAGCTCCAAAGGTCACTTTATTGGTAGATGAGATTGAAATTATTGGTTACCAATATGGAGATGTACTCTTTGTGTACCCTTGGTCACTTTGATCTTATGTACTCTTTGTGTGGACTTACAACTTAAAGAGGGGTTTACATTCATCCTTTTGAGGTCCAAGGTTGAATGAAGCAATTCTGTTTTTTGCATATCAATCTTTTGGTTTTCTTTTACTAGCTTTGTTATCATTTTTAAATCTTAGTTGAATGGTGCTTGGGTAACTTTTTAAATCTGCTTAGTCTTTTCCTTCCATGGCTTCACTTTTCTCTGTTTAGATGCTTTAGGTTGGGTTGCAGTTGTGCCTGACTAATAATCTACATATTAACAGGGTCTAATGTTGAAATAACTATAGTCTTGGAGACTTTGTTGACTTTTTTTAAAGAGTAATGCTAGGTGTACACACTTTTGTACACACTTTTTGACACACTGTTTTAAATGTGTGTACCCTGTACTGTGTAAGTAGTGCATAGAAAAAGTGTAAAAAAGTGTGAAAAATTCAAACAGCATAAGGTACACACATTTAAAGCACAATGTGTCAAAAAGTGTGTACAAAAGTGTGTACACCTAGCATTACTCTTTTTTAAGTTAGAAACCCTTTTACTGCTCATTTTAGAATTAGATTAGAAACCCTTTTTTTTGGTAGTGCCCTCGGGCACGGGCAATACCTAGTATATACATATATGAGTAATGCTATGCTTTTCAAATTCAAATTCAAATTCAAAATTCTCATCCCAAATGATCTGACAGTGGGTCTATTGGATTTTGATCGAAGGATGTTGAAGTGACCCCACAGTTGTCAATATGCCCACTGGATTTTGATTGGTGTTACATCATTTGAGATGAGGATTTGGAATTTGAATTTGAGAAGCATAGCATTACTCTCTCTCTCTCTCTCTCTATATATATATATATATATAAATCCACGAGAAATACGACTCAATTAATTTCCAACTCTTATTGAGTTAGTCCATGTCTCGTAATTACACTACACTACGAGAAGCTACCGTGAATTATTTTTTAATTTTTATTTTCTTCTTCTTTTGGCCAGTCAATTATGTTTGTTAAACTATACGTTTTTGGAGTACCATTAGTTTTACTAGGAGTCCTATTAAACTCTATACAATTCCTATTGCTATAAACGAAGATGAATCATCAAACTAATTTAAAGTTGATTGCATGACTCTTTTGGCAATTGAAAATATATTCTTGTTGCAAAATGGGTTCACCTTAAAATTTATAATTGTTTTCAGACAATATCATATGTATGTATATATATATATATGCTTTAACACTTTCACATAATTGCTAACTATTACTCTATTGTTATGTTAAGGAGCTTATATTTTTCATAATTTTCCAATGCAGCGAAAATCTCTACTGACGCTACTCTACAGCAACAATGATGATCATTAATTCACTCAAGATACACCAACATTCATGGACCATCAAGGTGATGGTGCTTAGACAAGGGAGTGTTGAGCAACACAAAAATGGACAAGGAAAAATACAAAAAATTGATCGTGGTTGACACTGTTGTAAGTAAAAATTCTATTACTCTTACACTCCCAAATTGCTTTTAATAAAGAACTATTGATCTATGTTCACATCATGAATGCAGGGGACTAAAATCCAAGTCATCATATTTGACCGATTGAGTGAAAAATTTGAAGGACAACTCCTATACAATAAGACCCAAACCATAACAAATGGAATTGTCAAGAGCGTTAATCCAAGAATGTTCATCGGGAGTTTGAAATAGTTTTTCAGGATTCAACTACTGTTAAGGATGCAGAATTCACCTCAACATTAAAGAATATTGCTTATGACTTTATTCCATTCAAAGAGATTCAGGATGTCCTCAATAAGCACGATTCAATAGGTATGTTAACTTTTTAGTTACCATAGTAGTATTCTCCATTATGATAATAATGTTTAAATGAATTGACAATTTAACACATTTTACATTGCAGATATCCTAGGTGTCATCACTGGCATCAAACCAATCAATATCATCACAAAAAGAAATGGTCAAGTGACTCAAAAAAGAGAAGTTATTCTACAAAACAAGCAAGTATCAAATGGAAATTAAAATATACTTCACATCAATACATACTTAAAACTTCTGCATAACTTATGTTGCAGCGTGCAGTCAATATCATTAGATCTATGGGGTGACTTGGCAATTAATGAGGGAGAAATACTCGAGTATTTATCTCCTCAACAGCCAATTATAGCAGTCTCAAGAATACAACGATCGGAATATAAAGGTACTTGTCTAACACTCATGGTATATAAATATATATGCATATATATATATATATACATATAGCAACCAAATTTGAAGTAATATCCTATTATAGGTGCTTTCCAAATTTCAACTTCATTCCAGTCGACCATACAACTGCATCCAACTGGAAAAGATGTCGATGAATTGAAAAAGAGGTAGTGATTTTTATTTTAAAACTCTTAAGTATTCATCTTGGTGAGGAATGATTATTAGTATTGACTTGTGTTGGCCCAAATGTGAAAATCTTAGAGGGGGGTGAATAAGGTTTTAGCGGAAAATAAACCTTTTTAAAACTAAATTGCAAATTAAACACAATCACAAACAATAAAGTAAAGAGATAAGGGAAGAGACACTTGCAAACCGAGTTTTCAAGTGGTTCGGCAATCCGCACACCGCGGCCTACATCCACCCCTCAAGAACACCTCTTGAGGATTCCTTTAATCCGATCTACTTCACGGGTGTAGACCAAACCGTTACAAGAGCCTCCAATCTCTCCCAAAGAAGAAAACCTCTTCTTTGCAATCAAGGGTTACTAACCCTCACTCTTTACAAATGATTTGAATATAAATTGAACTCTCTCTCTCTCTAGAGTGGATAATACAATTTAAAGTTCATACGATAACTTCTTAGTGAGTAGATAATATAAATAAAAGCTCACTACAATTTGCTCTCTCAAGAATTACAATTGAAAGCTAGAGCAAATTGATTTTTCACTCAAATTAGGGTTCAAACCTGAATGATAATTAAACAAGATGTTTGAATGATTTTGTTGGTGTTGCTTCTTTTTTTATGACCCTTAAAAACATCCCTATATATAGCTTTTGAAATATTATAGCCATTGGAAGTGGTTAGGGGGTGTAAAAACAATTTTTTGAGAGTTTAAAAACTAGCCGTTAGTGTGTTTCTGCGCAGTCCAGTCGACTGAGAAGTGTATAACAGAGAAGAGGCATTCTGTGTGTAAAACTAGTCGACTGAACAGTGATCCAGTTGACTTGAATAGTGATCCAGTCGACTGGACATTAAAATTTCAGTTGACTGGATTCTTCTGGTTTTTAGCAGACTGATACCTCTTTACTAAAACGGCCATAACTCCCTCTACAAAATGAATTTTGGCGATCCGTTTGAAGATTCAAAAACTAGATTCAAATACCTTTCCAACCATATAAAATGAAACATCTAATTCCTTACCAATTAGATCAGGTTTGCCATTAAAGTTGACCTATCTACGCAAACGTCTTTGTTTTGACTTAGCCACTTGAAAGCTTTTGTGTAATAAATTTAATTGAGTGGTCTAAGTATGTTTAGGTCCTTGAGAGTATTTTAAAGTAAGAGATCAAAGATCCTAAAGTCTAATTATAGTTACTTGAGCTCCTATGAGTGATTGATCAAGGTGCTTACATATAAATCTTAGTCTTTAACCAAAGATGAAAAATCTTTAAGTCTTCAAGCTTGATCCTTGTTGAGCTCCATCACTCTTGGACTTCACCATATGCTATCTCATGATCTCAAACAAAGTTAGAACATTTAAGTACATGAATCAAGAGATTAGCATAATGAAAATGACATGATAATTGATTGAAATAGAACCAATAAAAGTATACAATTATCACTAAATTTGTCATCATCAAAACAAACAAAAATAATGCCGTTAATAAATTCAAGGCTAACAATTTCCCCCTTTTTAATGATGTCAAAACATGCAATATAGATATAGTAATTCAAGCACAAGAAGAGTCATTTTCATGTTATCATTCAAAGTAACAAGATAAACAAAGTATGAATCCAAGAATGATAACTTTCTAGCAATCTCTATTATCATTTTCCCTTTATTTAAAGATCTTTGTCAATTTCATATCTCTATTACATTTCTCCCTTTTTGACAACAACAAAAAGATTGGGGGTTGGAACTAAAAGTTCACCCTCAAGATATGCAACCGTATGATATCAAGGAAAACTCAAGTAAACATATCATGGAGGCAATAAGATACCAAAGTACCAAAATATGATACCGAAAGTAACTAAAGTGAGCATAATATCATGATATCAAGAAATCAAGCTAACTAAAATGAACATAGTAATATGTTCCCCCTCAACATATGCATATACGAATGAATACCAATTCTAGGATCAAAATGTGCATTATCTCCTTAGGAGGATGAAATATCTATGAGCATCAAAACAAAATAACTTGATAAATCAAACAAGATTAGCATGCTCTCAAAATCAAGAGAAATATCAAAACAAATTAATCTAACCTACTCCTACTAGGCTTAAGGTAAGAAATTTAACCATTGTTCAAGCGCCTCTTGGATGCAACATTTGCCAAGAAAGTAGGAGAGGATCCCTTCACAACCCAAACCATGTTAATTTCTTTCGAAATGAACATTTATAATTAACATGCTTCGTTTTCATGCAATAATGACAAGTTACATGGGGAAGGTCTCATTTTGGCTTGAAGCTATTATGAGAATTGTTTGAACTTGAAGGAGTGGATTTTGCAAAGAAAATGTTATACTTCTTTTCTTTGTATGTGGGATTAAATTCCAAACCGGCTTTGTCAAAAACACAGTTTTGCTTTCCCAAAAGCATATTCAAATTTTGTTCATCTTGTGTGAATTTTGCCAAAGTTTTTGTCAAATCATCCACTTCCTTTCTCAATTCAACATTTTCTTTTTCAATAAGTTCACTTGAAGGTTGATTGGTTGAAACAAGCTTTTCTTTTCTCGAAATTTTATTTTGAGATTTTAAATCATCTAATTGCTTTTCCAACTCCAAATTTTCTTTTTCAAGCTCAATTGAAGATTGTGTTGTTGAAACATGTTTTTCATTTTCAATCTTCAAAGATTCATTTTGGGATTTCAAAATATCTAACTCATTTGAAAGCATTGAAAAGTTCTTTTTAAGATAAAGATATTTGATACCCAAATTTTCCAATTCCTCATGTAACTCCTCAAAAGCACATTGAAGCTCATTATAGTTAGGAGATTCAACAATAGAGATAGGATTAGAGTTTACCAAATTCTCTTGTGCACCTACTTGGTCACATGAGTCATCATCAGATGAGTCGTCATCATCCCAAGTGGCCCCTTTTTCCATTTTCTCATTCTTATCATCTTCATTTGCAAAAAGGCACAATTTTTCCTCTTCACAAATTTGGTTAGTAGTAAAATGAAAATTTTCTAAACATAACCAAATTTCATGTGCACTAGAGTATGAACGAATTCTATTATATGAACTATCATCTAAAGAAGTATATAGAATTTTCATGGCTCTAAGATTCAATAGAAAGTTATTGTAATCGCTTTCATTCCATTCAATCTTTGGTTTAGGAGAAAAACCATTTTTAACAATTTTTCAAATATTTATGTCAAGTGATATAAAATAAATTTCTATTCTCCTCTTCCAATGATCATACTTATGATCTTTTAATGATGGAGGAGTAGTAATGCAATATCCTTCTTGAACTTTTGTTTCCGTAGAACTTGACTCAACATTTTGAAATTCATAAACATCATTAGAGTCATTGAAAGAGCAAGAAGTAGAGGTTACCCCATTGTCAATTACCGTGAGGCAAAGATAGACAATCTCATCTACATTTGAGTTGTCGTCTGATGATTCACTTTCGGAGCAACTTTGAGTGGCATTCATTGCCTTTTTCTTGCGTTTTTCCTTCTTTAGAAACTTTGCAAATTTTTGGATAATTAAAGCCATATCCTTATCCTCATCACTCTCATGATCTTTGCCCTTTTTCTTTGAGCTTGAGGACTTCAAGTCCATGTCTCCCCTTTTGATCTCCTTTTTTTTGTCTTCTTCGACAAGCACGGCTAACTCCATTTCATGGGTAATGAGTGATCCCATGAGTTGTTCAATTGACAAGTTTGTCAAATCTTTTACTTCTCGGATGGCCGTGACCTTCGGTTTTCATTGCTTTGGTAAAGCCCTAAGAATTTTCTAAATAATTTTTTCATTAGCATAAACTTTACCAAGATTTTTCAAGCTATTGATGATAGTTGTAAACCGGGTAGACATATCACCAATAGACTCAAAAGGCAACATTTTAAACATTTCATAAGATAGAATAAGTTAATTTTTGACTTTTGGACTTGGCTTGTTCTCTCATGAGTCACTTCAAGTTTATCCCAAATTTCTTTTGCGGATTCGCAAGATGAAGTTCTATGGTATTCATTTGGGTCTAAATCGCAATATAATAAATTCATTGCCATAGCATTCATTTTAATGAGTTTCTTATCGGCATCATTATACTCATCTTCCATTTTTGAAATAGAAATACCATTTAAAATTTTTGTAGGAAGATGAGGGCCTTTGACCACTATTTGCCATAAATCAAAATCTTAAGAAATCATATATATTCTCTTTCTATTTTTTCAATAAGCATAATTTGATCCATTAAAACACGGTGGTCTATTTGCCGATTGACCCTCACTATAAGAGATGTGAGAAGTGTTGGTTTCCATTTGGATCTTAACTCAAATTTTTCAAAAACTTTTGAAAATAGAAGAGCCAAAGTTCTGATACCAATTGTTGGCCCAAATGTGGAAACCTTAGAGGGGGGTGAATAAGATTTTAGGGGAAAATAAACCTTTTTAAAACTTAATGACAAATTAAACACAATCACTAACAATAAAGTAAAGAGATAAGGGAAGAGACACTTGCAAACTGAGTTTTCAAGTGGTTCGGCAATCCGTACACCGCGGCCTACGTCCACCCCTCAAGAACACCTCTTGAGAATTCCTTTAATCCGATCTACTTCACGGGTGTAGACCAAACCGTTACAAGAGCCTCCAATCTCTCCCAAAGAAGAAAACCTCTTCTTTGCAATCAAGGGTTACTAACCCTTACTCTTTACAAATGATTTGAATATAAATTGAACTCTCTCTCTCTAAAGTGGATAATACAATTTAAAGTTCACACAATAACTCCTTAGTGAGTCTACAATTTGCTCTCTCAAGAATTACAATTGAAAGCTAGAGCAAAATGATTTTTCACTCAAACTAGGGCTCAAACATGAATGATAATTAAACAAGATGTTTGAATGATTTTGTTGATGTTGTTTCTTTTTCATGACCCTTAAAAACATCCCTATATATAGCTTTTGAAAGATTATAGCCATTGGAAGTGGTTAGGGGGTGTAAAAACAATTTTTTGAGAGTTTAAAAACTAGTCGTTAGTGTGTTTCTGCGCAGTCCAGTCGACTGGATCGAAGATTCAGTAGACTGGGAAGTGTATAATAGAGAAGAGGCATTCTGTGTGTAAAACCAGTCGACTGAACAGTGATCCAGTCGACTTGAACAGTGATCCAGTCGACTGGACATTAAAAATTTCAGTTGACTGGATTCTGCTGGTTTTTGGCAGACTGACACCTCTTTACTAAAACGACCATAACTCCCTCTACAAAATGATTTTTTGCAATTCGTTTGAAGATTCGGAAACTAGATTCAAATACCTTTCCAACCATATAAAACATAACAACTAATTCCTTGCCAACTAGATCAGGTTTGCCTTTAAAGTTGACCTATTTGCGCAAAGGTCTTTGTTTTGACTTAGCCACTTGAAAGCTTTTGTATAATGAATTTAATTGAGTGGTCTAATTATGTTTAGGTCCTTGAGAGTATTTTAAAGTATGAGATTAAGGATCCTAAAGTCTAATTAAAGTTACTTGAGCCCCTATGAGTGATTGATCAAGATGCTTACATATGAATCCTAGTCTTCAACCAAGGATGAAATATCTTTAAGTCTTCAAGCTTGATCCTTGTTGAGCTCCATCATTCTTGGACTTCACCATATGCTATCTCATGATCTCAAGCAAAGTTAGAACATTTAAGTACATGAATCAAGAGATTAGCATAATGAAATGACATGATAATTGATTGAAATAGAACCAATAAAAGTATGCAATTATCACTAGATTTGTCATCATCAAAACAAACAAAAATAATGCCTTAAATAAATTTAAGGCTAACAATATACCACTTGTTAGGATCAAGCGCTTACCACTAGACCAAAAGTAATTACTGTTGGTCAAGGCGTAACTTTATTTCCTTATACGCATGATAGCGCAGAGCCCTGAACTGAGTGCCAGGTGGGCATGAGGGGCTGCACCGGTTAAAGCGCCAACAGGATGGGCTGTCAAGCACCGATGCCACTCATACACGAGGGAGCGAGTCCATAGGGTGATCGCTGGCCCCCATAAAGCCATAATCTCCCCCCCACCGACACCCGGGGGACTCGAACCCGTGACTTCGCTCTGATACCACTTGTTAGGATCAAGCGCTTACCACTAGACGAAAAGCAATTGCTGTTGGTCAAGGCGCAACTCTATTTCCTTATACGCATGATAGCGCAGAGCCCTGAACTGAGTGCTAGGTGGGCATGAGGGGCTGCACCGGTTAAAGCACCAACGGGATGGGCTGTCAAGCACCGATGCCACGCATACACGTCAGCGAGTCCATAGGGTGATCGCTGGCCCCCATAAAGCCAACAACTTGTTCATTATTTTCAGGTAATTCATGTTATTATCATGCAAGTTAAGAGACAACTCAACCTTCAGCGTATTATCAACTTAGTGTTTAATATTCATGCTTAAATATACAAGTCTGGTTACATTAAACATTACATCCTTTCTATATAATCATTTAATTTTGGATGAAAAAACACAGGTTCAAATCATCCGAGAATTCTGGAAACTCAAAATTACTGACATTCAAAACCAAATTGAGTGATGCAAATAAAGTCAAAGTTTGAGAGTTACTATCTAACTCATTGTCTTTACAACAGGTAATCTTAAAATAGCTTCATAACATGAAATTTCAACTTCAATTATTCTAATACTAACCTTTTGTTAAAAAAAAAAAAAGAATGTGTCGTATTACTTTAAAGCAACCGTTGAAAGAACTTACAACCAAGACCAACCATGGTATGATGCGTGCAAATCATGCGGTAAGAAAATGATCATAACTGAAGATGGAAAAGAATGCACAAGGTGTGTAAAGAACAAAACAGAACATATTCCAAGGTAACAAAATTATTATATATCGATAAATAACGTTGTTTGTTATTACTTGTTTACAAGAATAATAACACTGTTTGTTATTACTTAAGGTATATGGTAAGGCTAGAAGCTATTAACGACAAGGATAGAATCATTGTTGTTCTATTTGAGGAGGCAGCACAGATTTTAATAGAATGTCCTGTGGCAGAATATATAGCTTCTATTAATGAGGTTCGGATTTGATGTTTTCAAACCAAATTTCATATTGTTGTAGGAATTGTATTTTAAACATCAAATTACATTATTACTGCAAACACAGGGATGTCATGCATCCCAGTTCTATAGAAATTTGTGCTCATGTAAATTAGAAGAATACAAATTCTACTTCAAATTACCAACAAATGGCTCAGCTTTCACACCAGATAAAAGTATCATTGTTCAATCACTTGAGCGGGTGGAAGATGAGGGACTTATTCTTATTGAAGATGATGAAATGATCCTAAGTTACAAGAAAAGGAAACAAACATTAGAGAAAGGTGATGGAAAGAGGAAACGCGTCCTGAAGAAGAAAATTAAAATAGAGAAGGAATAAGTTTCGAATACCAAATTAATATTACTCTTTAGAGTTTATTTACTGAATGATCTTTCTAAGTTTAAGTTATAATGAACAATGAACAAGTATATCTTAGATTGATTTCTATTGTTTGGATACTACATTTTCCCCTTCTTTCCTACACTCATTTATTTATCATTGCGTTTCTATTGTTTTTATTATGGATTACAAAGTTGTTGAGGATCTCTTGTGCACCAACCATATGCAAAGCACGTGGTATAAGACTAGTATATATATATATTTGTGTACACATATGTTAATGTCAGAGAGAAGCTTCCTATGTGGCTATGTTTAATGTCAGAGTGTAGCTTCCTGACTTTTCATAATCGCAAATACAAAATTGAATCTTCAACCTTATGATCGTCTCAATGTATATATCTCTCACATCGGGTTTTGAAAGAAAGAAAATGACCACTTTAAACGGTCATAACTTCTTCTTCTTTTTTTTTTTTTTATAGATATTTTTGTATGCATTTTTTTAATAGAAAATTATTGGAAAATCTCTACAAGTAACCCTCAAAAGTTTAAAACTCCAATTGGTTTGATCATTTTCTAAAGAGGACAAAAGGAATCTAAGCCAACACTCACACGGTATAAGTGCACGCACCATAGAAGGTCCCATGTCACCATCGCCCCCCCTCATGCGCGCGTTCTTGGTTTCAGTCACTCACACCGTGTGAGTGGCTGTACCATATGATATCCATTTCGAAAATGTTTTTTAAACTTTAAACCTCCATAACTTTTGATCTACAACTCTGTTTTTACAAATTTATACCGTTGGAACCGTGTCGACGAGAGCTACAAACTAGTACCATTATTGATACCTTTTGAGCAAAAGAAAAAAAACTCTAATTTTTACATGTCATGTTCCAGACAAACCTAATAGATTTTTCACATAATATTCGTGTATGGGTTATTGAATTTTCACGTAATATTCACGTATGCCAAGTTGATATGTAGTAAGAAAAAAAAAACTGAATGTTCACTTTGTTTTAGTGAAATTTCACAAGAATTTTGCATTTGTTTGGGTTGAAAAGCTATGTTTTATAATTGATTTGTGAAATTTGATTTTTTTTAAACGAAATATGCATTGTTTAATATGAAAGAGAGAAAAAAAAGTATGCAATTTCACTTGGCATACATGAATATTAAGTAAAATTTCACTGAATTTGTACATGAATATTAAGTGAAATTTTACTTAAATTGACATTTGAGGGATTTTTTAACAAGTAAGTATCGAATTAGACCTTAAACTCTAGAGAGTTACTTCTAGCGACTTTTGGGATAGTTAGTGAATTTTCACTTGACATACTAAGTGAAATCTCACTGAACGAGTCACGAATGTTAAGTTTAACTTCAAGTTTTTTAGGAAGAAGGCATGTACGGGTTCAGTGAATTTTCACTTAATATTTATGTATGCAAAATTTATATGTTTTGAGAAAAAAAAAAATTAAAAAAAGACGAATAGCAATAAAGTCATTGCTATCTCATTAAGGCTTAGTTTGGCCCCCATTTTGGTGCTTCTCCGTTTTTAAAGCACTATTTTATGTTAATTCATTTGGTAACTAGTTTATGAGCTTTGCAAAAATTGAGCTTTAAAAGCTCAAGGTTGCTTTTTAGTTTCATGATGTTTTTCTGAAGTGAATTTTCACTTATTAAGTGAAAGTTCATTTATTAATACATGAATATTAAGTGAAAATTCACTTTTTTATTACATGAGAGTCTCATAATACCCTAAGCTAATCGCCATGAACACAAACTGAGTGAAATTTCATTTAATACTTTTCATGTATTCAGTGAAATTTCACTTAATATTTTATGTATATCAAGTGAAATTTTACTTATTACTCATGTATGTAAAAACATAAAAAAAAAAATTCTCAAAACATATCAACAATGGTACTAGTTTTGTAGCTCTTGTCGACACGATTCCAACGGTATAAAATTTGTGAAAAATGGAGTTGTAGGTCAAAAGTTATAGATGTTTAAAGTTTAAAAATATTTTTCGAAATTAAAATTTATATGGTACAATGATCGCATGGTGTAAGCAACCTGCAAAAGAAGCCGCACGCGTGGCACGCGTGGGTGGAGCGTGAAAGTGACGACGGTTTAGGAATTTGTGCATAGAAGATATTATGGTGCGCGCACCTATACCGTGCGAGTACCAGCTGTCAACTTTTTGTCTTTTTTGGTAAACTGTATTTGTAAATTGTGTTTAAACTTAACAAGTGCTCCAAAATTGTCCTTTTCAATAAATCTCCCTTAATTTAAATTAGATCTTCTAATTATCCCTTATAGAAATAATTAATGTCAATATTTATTATTTCCAGGCTTCTACTAGTCATGAGTGACACCTAGCAGTATATCATGACACATCCCAGACAGTCTGAAAAATAGTGAACCTTTTCATTAACAGTTTCCGTACAGGGTAATACTTCAGGCACACCCAAAGACACAACTTTTTTGACACAACCTAAGAGATGTGTCTATCTCTTTCCTGTGTCACTGTGGGGTCCAGTGACATCACAGGAGAGATATAGACACATCTTTTGGGTTGTGTCCCAAAAATTGTGTCTTTGGTTGTGTCCCAATCTTTACTTTTCCGTACAATTCAATCCTTCTATCAAACAATGTCCCAATTAAATCTCTTGGGTAATGGACATATTATCAAACCCAGATTTAATTATATGTTCTCGAACTAATTGATATTTCTCTACATCTAGTGAAATTAGAAAACTCTTTCTAATTCTCACCATGCCCTGGCCAGGGAGCTTTAATTGAGATATATCATAGAAGATCACATAGGACATTCACTCTCTCAATTGAGAGTGATAGATTCCTTATCGTACAATCACATGTCTCCACGTATGACTTACTATACCCAACAATACATGAATATGCCTTTGATTAAAACATAAACACCGTGCACGTTAAAGCATAATAACTTATACACAAGACAACAGTAATGTCTCAGGTCTAAGGATTACTTTTACCACTGTAACTAAGAACAATCCATTGATAAATAAGTAAAACTCCATTTGGATGTTCTTAATAGTTGATTACGTTCAATGAACTTGTTCTATAACAAGCACCCATATGTCTGTTCCAGTGTCCCCACACTGATGACTTAAGACTAGTAATATTTTATCAAATAAAATAAGCATGGCACATGTTAGTCTAATCGAATTATCAAATGCCTAATTTAATAATCCTACGACTAAGAACAATTTTAGAATAAAGCAACTGAGAAGTATATGGTATTGTTCCTTAACTCTTTAAGTACATACCTTATCAACTTTAATTCTATGGACTTATCATATTAAAGTTAAACAACAATAACGATAAATAATAAATGGGGAATTATTGAAAAATTCTACAAGTAACCCTCATAAGTTTAAAACTCCAATTGGTTGGACCATTTTCTAAAAAGGACAAAAGGAATCTAAATTAGTGCTCACACGGTATAAATGCAAGCTCCATAGAAAATCCCATGTGACTCGCGTGCGCCTCTCCTTGGTTACGGTGTGAGTGGCTGTACCATATGAAATCCATTTCGAAAAAGTTTTGTAAAACTTTAAAGCCCCATAACTTTTGATTTAAAACTCTGTTTTTTACAAATTTTATACCGTTGGAACCGTGTCGACGAGAGCTACAAAACTAGTACCATTGTTGATATGTTTTGAGCAAAAAAAAAAAATTCACATTTTACCTGCTTTGTTCAGTTGTTCCTATAAAACTTAAATTTTCACTTGATATTTGTGTACGCGTTCAGTGACATAGCGTTCAGTGACATTTCACTGACTTTCATGTATGTCAGGTAAAATTCACTAGAAGTAACTGACTAGATTTTAAAGTTTAATTTGATTATTAATTTGTTAAAAAGTCTCTTAAATGCAAAGTTAAGTAAAATTTTCACTTAATGTTCATGTATGAGTTAAGCGAAATTTCACTAAATATTTATATATGCATGGTGAAATTTCACTTCTTCTTCTTCTTTTTTTTTTTTTTTTGGCAAATTAAACAATGCATATTTTGTTAAAAGAAGCAAATTTCACAATCAATTATAAAATACCAATTTTCAACCAAAACAAGTGTAGGAATTGTTGTTAAAATTCGTCCTTTGTTTTTTCTTCTCAAAACATACAAATTTCATGTTTTTACATACATAAATAATAATTGAAATTTCACTTGATATACATAAAATATTAAGTGAAATTTCACTCAATACATGAAAAATTTCATGTTTTTACATACATGAATAATAAATGAAATTTCACTTGATATACATAAATTGTTAAGTGAAATTTCACTGAATAGATGAAAAATATTACAAGCTCTCTCCAAAAAAGTCCTAAGTTCAATTTTTGCAAAGCTCATAAACTAGTTACCAAATGAATTAACATGAAATTGTGCTTTAAAAAAGGAGAAACACCAAAATGGGGCCAAACTAAGCCTTAATGAGGTATCAATGGCTTTATTGCAATTCGTCTTTTTTTTAATTTTTTTATACATATAAATTTGGCATACATAAATATTAAGTGAAAATTCACAGAACTCATACATGTTTTCTTCCTAAAAAAACATGAAGTTAAACTTAACATTCGTGTACTCGTTCAGTGAGATTTCACTTAGTAGGTTAAGTGAAAATTCACTAACTATCCCAAAAGTCACTAGAAGTAACTCTCTAGAGTTTAAGGTCTAATTTGATACTTACTTTGTTAAAAAGTCCCTCAAGTGTCAATTTAAGTAAAATTTCACTTAATATTCATGTATAAGCTCGGTGAAATTTCACTTAACATTTATGAATGTAAAAACATGAAATTTCACTCTATCTTTTTTTTTTTTTTTCCTCTTTCATATTAAACAATGCATGTTTCGTTTAAAAAAAAAAAATCAAATTTCACAAATTAATTATAAAGCATAGTTTTCGACCCAAACAAATACAAAATTCTTGTAAAATTTCACTAAAACTCTCATTAAGAACAAAGTGAATATTCAGTTTTTTTTTCTTATAACATATCAACTTGACATACGTGAATATTACGTGAAAATTCAATAACCCATACACGAATATTATGTGAAAATTATATTAAGTTCGTCTGGAACATGCTATGTAAAAATAAGAATTTTTTTCTTTTGCTCAAAAGGTATCAACAATGGTACTATTTTTGTAGCTCTCGTCGACACGGTTCCAACGGTATAAAATTTGTATGAAACAGAATTGTAGATAAAAAGTTATGGAGGTTTAAAGGTTAAAAAAATATTTTCGAAATGGATATCATATGGTACAGTAACTCACACGGTGTGAGTGACTGAAAGAAAATGTGGACACGTGAGGGCGAGGGCGAGGGTTGGGGGAACGGACTGGATTTTCTATAGTACATACCCTTGTACCGTGTGAGCATTAGATTAGATTCCTTTTGTCCTTTTTAGAAAATGGTCAAACCAATTGGAGTTTAAAACTTTTGAGAGTTAGTTGAGGGGGTTTCCAACAATTATCTAAATAATAAACTAGCTCTTTATTAATATGAAACTGTTATTAGAATGTAATATTCCTAAAATACTACTCCAATCTAATTAGCTTTTAGGACATACTACTAATAGTTAAGGTAATGCTAGGGGCACTAACAACATCCACTAACAAGCACTAACAGACTCTATCTCTCTCCTACTAGTACAGCGGGGTCCACTACGGACCCCACGGTACCACTAGGAGAGAAATAGAGTGTGTTAATAAGTGTTAGTGGATGTTGTTAGTGCCCCAAATATTACTCTAATAGTTATTACCTCCATTAGATGAGGGCCCCACTTCCACAAGTTTAGCCTGCTCGCTAACTGTAGTATGCTAGTATTTAATTGCTTGTGTGGCCAAAGAAAACATAGATGAAATGCTTTAATGTGAACACTTTGGAGGAATGGAGAATGTGAATTAGTGGGCGCATGTTTAAAGGCAGAATAATGCTAGTTATAAAAGAGTCACAAAAGAATGTAGTATTTTATGTGGTATTCATGTGACAGAGTTAAGTACCGTATGGGCGTCACATAGGAAGCCACATCATTTACTAAACATCTTTTTGTAACTCTAGCATTACTCTTAAAGGCAGTGTTTAATGGCTTCACTGTTGGCATTGTACAACACATTTTAGTTGCACACTTGGCATACTTTAATGGATCAATAATGCTACAGGCACTGAAAAAGTGCACCGAAATGGTGCACCGAATGATCGATGCCCTCCATTTTAGTGGGCCCCACACGTACAGGACGTGAGTCCCACTGAAATGGAGGGCACCGATCATTTGGTGTACCATTTCGGTACACTTTTTCGGTGCCCCAAGACTTACTCTTAATGGATATGCTTTGAAAGTTGATTGTGGATCCTCTTAGGGCTGTTTGGGCACCACGATTGGTGTTCCAAAAGCTATTTTGAATGAGTCATGCTACACCCACACAATGAACCACACACTTTTTTCACACACATCCTTAAATGCTTGTACTTTGTGTTGTTTGAATTTTTTACACTTTTTTGTGCCACACTTATACAGCACAATGTACAAGCATTTAAAGATGTGTGTGAAAAAAATGTGTAATTCATTGTGTGGGTCTAGCATTTTTCATTTTGAATTGCCAATCATGAAAAGGGAAGTGTATGGGCATCCCAACGAACGCTATTGGGGAAAGTTGGTGACCCCTAGCTTTTGGTCAGAACGTTTATGCAAGGCGTTGACTCAACCACTGAAATTACTTTTATGCCCTTGCTTTTCGCATGTCTTCATGCACACTTAGGTGCTTGTTTGGGCACCACGTTTGGTTGCCCAAAATAGCTTTTTGGTAGCCAATTGCAATTCTGCAAGTGTTTGGGTGTTTAAATTAATAAGCCAATCGCAAAAACAATTGGGTTATTTTAGCTTTTGGCCCATATTTACAAAAGCTGCTAGTGCTAGAGAGGAGCTTTTGCTCAGAATGTTGGTTTGACCAAGAAAATGCTTTCGTCGAGATAACCAGATTGCCCCTATCTTTTCCTTCTTTTACAAACCTGTCCACACTAACAGACAAATTATCCAGAGTGTAGCTTCCTATGTGGCTATGTTTAATGTCCGAGTGTAGCTTCCTGACTTTTCATAATCGCAAATACAAAATTGAATCTTCAACCTTATGATGGTCTCAATGTATATATCTCTCACATCGGGTTTTGAAAGAAAGAAAATGAGGAGATCTTTTTAAAAACTGAATGTTATCTTGGAAAACGAAACCATTTCTTTGTAAAGCATATGTACTTGGCTAAGACTTCCATACAACCGAGTCGTTTGGTTGTATGGTACAATTAAAGTTTGATATGAAATGTTTGTACTTTTAATAAAAGGATGTTTGTTCTTTAGTAAGATATGCCAGTACCTCTTAAAATTACAAATAGTTTTGGGTACAAATATTTCTTATCAAAGAACAAACATTTTTTTTTACTAAAGATACAAACATTCTTTATCAAACCACTTGGTTGTACCATACAACCAAACCAGGTTGTATGGAAGTCTTAGCCGTTGTACTTTAGGGATTAAAAAACCAAGCTTTTGCTAATTAAAACAAAAAAAATGGCAACAAAAAATAAGTCAAAAATAATTATTAAAATTTTGTAGGAAATGGTGTAATTTATAGACAATGTAAGTTTTATGACGCATTGGATTTGGTTATGATGTACCATATACATTCCAAAAAAAGAAGATGAAATTTTTTTGATAAACTTGGGTGCCAACTTATCTAATTTTGTGCCCAAAATGTATTTCTTTATTTAATACATCACCTTAAATTACTATTTACTTAATTGAATTTTATTTCTAATTAATAATATGTGTTAACAAAATAAACTAAATTTGTATTCAATACTATTATAATAGCGATATAGTATAAGGGTACAATTGTCTTTTGGACAGTCAAAATAACTTTTGCATATATGTAACCAAACATTTATACAATCTATTTTGTCACCATATCTAATTTATAATACACTTTTCAAACACCACCAAACTCATAATCTATTCCGACCAAAATCTATTCTGACAAAAGCTATTGCAATCGCAAAAGCTTAAGCTGCCCCAAACAGGCTCTTAGAACTTGCATTTAGGGCTCTCTTACATTACGAAGGAAAATAAAAATTGAAGGATATCTTTTTTCTTTTTCTTTTTTTTTGTTTATTTTATGATTATAAATGATTTCGAAAAGAAGGAAAATGAAAAGCGCTTGCAGTACCAAACAAAAGAAAGTGCTTTTTAGAGTAATTCCTTTTGATTCTTAGAGTGCATTTTTTTTTTATCACCCATCAAACCTCAAACACTCGACTGAGTGAGCATGTGGGACTCACCATTTTTCATGAACAATATGGGAGTTGGGAGTTAAATTCATGAAAAGTGGTGAGTTCCACATGCTTACCCAATCGGGTGCTTGGGTGAGGAATCGGTGAGGAAAAATGCACTTGATTTGTTGTCATAATATATGTTTTGCCAGTGCAATATTTCTTAATAAGAATGCATCTTATTGATCTTAAACCAAAAGTAGTATATAAAATACTGAAACTTCAAAAACAATTTAAACATGTATTTACAATAAACATCATAATAAACACTTTAATACCTGGAATTTTAACAGTGAATTAATATGTTGTCTATTATCAAACGACTTTGGGATCTAAAATACATGTATTATATATTCTGTTTATGGGAAGAAAAATGCATTAAGTAGAATAAACCCCACTAAGGATAGTGATTTTCTCACAAGAAAGGATGCACCGAGCATAGGGGTGGCAATTCGGGTTCTCGTGTCATAATCGTGTCATTAATCGGGTTGTGTGCTTTGGGTTTAATTTTTAGTTTCGAGTGATATTCATCTATAATACAAACTATTTAAAATTAATCGTGTCATATCGTGTCGTGTTCGGGTTGTCTCTGTAAAACGGATTGTCGTGTCAAAAATTGTCACCCCTAACCGAGCATCATAAAAAAAAAAATTGCATCTTAAACCAAAAATTGTATTAAGAAATACTGAACTTCAAAAACAAATAAATAAATATGTTTATAACGAATACGGATCGAGGATGGCACCCCAAATGGCTCCTCCCTTGGAAATGCTCCGATCTTGGTCAAGCAAACAGAAAGGGAGTTAATTTATCGATCTCCTTTCCCTCTCCGGTCTATTTTTTTTTTCTTTTCCTTTCTTCTCTACCATACAAAGCTTAAAAATTCCATTTTCTTTAGCCATTATCAAGTTCAGTAGTATAACGATATATGATGATTATCTTCTAAATGCATGCAGGTTAAGATGGAGTTGGTGGTTTTCAGTCGAGATGATCAATGCAGGGGGTGTCATTGATTCTAGGACCCATATGTACATGTTTCATTAATATTCTTGAGAGTAATAACAACAATTACTTCCACTTATTTTCATTTTTAATCAATGCATTTTGGGATTGCACAAAAAGAAGATTGGCTTCACACTTAAAGTAGCACTCTAATTTTCATACACAATTCCCTTTAAAAGGGGTGGAGATTACCCTCCATGCTGTCCACTATACCCATCATCCACCTTTGCTGTACTTTTCCCTCAATAAACTTTGATGTACTTTTAACTTATCAAGCAACTAATATATGTATACATATACACGGGCAGGCTCTGGGCTGGCGTTCGTAAACGGACCTCACTTCTAACGATGAAAATTTGTCGCTAAAAGTGAAAATCATCATTGCTAAAGGTGTAATTCATCTTCAGCATTGAATATTTCATTGCAAAATTAGGTCTGTGAATGGAAGTCCGCACTAGAGCCTCTCCGTACATATATATATATATATGTACACGCATATCTATAAAGTATAGGATCAAGGTCTTTAATGATTATGAGACTTTGGACTTTTGATGTGTGTCACCATCTAAAGGTCTATTTGGGAATGCTAAATTCTAATATACCAAATTGCCACATAAACCCTCAAATTCTTTTGACATACCAAAATTTTGCATTTCGGTTGGAGGTCCAAAATTGTTCACAGTCTTAATGTACTACTTTCCCATAATTAAAATTTTAAAAATTTGGAACTCCCTCCACTTTTTGCCCCTTTTGTATTTATCTCCCCTCTCTCTATACATCATTCCATGTTGGAATTGTAAATAGAATAAGAACAAAATCACCTGATCAATAGCCTCTTGATCAATCTTGGGCCGAGTCGCGGATCTCGTTCTCTTTAAGACGTTTCGCGGCTCTGTCCAAAGTGTGCAAGCAGTTCGTACTTGTCACGCCGTTCCCAGGATAAAACAGTCCAGAATCTCCTCTGTTTCATTTTTTTCTTTGCACCAAAAAAAACTAGTATACTAACCACCATTTCTGATTTAATTGCTCGGTAACTAAAATTTAGAAAACTATCCTTTTGAAAACGAGAACACACTGACTTTTTTTTTTTTATTCTCAAACTTGAAAACTTACAAGATAAGGAAGCATTTTCTTTTTGAGGACTCTATAACCCTGGGAAAATGATTTTGCCTGTATGTTCTATATGTCTAAGCCAATATATATATATAGGAAATGAATGCAAATGGCCTTTTGACCGTTGGACCTTCTGTCCGTTGCATTACAAGCATTCAACCATAAAAAATTCTCACATGTTGGAATACTATAACATAATTGTTGCTCTAAAAAACATAAAGACCATTTAGTAGAAATAAAATATTGACCCATTTTCTTTGTGGAATTAAAATTATTAATCCACATGTAAAAGTCATGTCCATATTTATACCACATTCTCTAAGAGCAATAGCATTTTATTAAATTATATATCAACAATCCCCCACTTATATTTTAATAAAATTGTAAAACGATTTTTCATCGAGCAACTAATCATAAGACTGTGTATAAGTAAATGTGTTTTCCAACTTGAACCTTTACATAGTGATAGTGCTTCCGATTATACTAGAGTTACCGTAGTTTTGAACTCTATCTCAGACAACACCCAACCCTACTAAGGTGTAGTCCAAAAGCCAGCACTTTATAGCCATGTGCTTATATCCCAGTATAGCGAAAGCTCTAAAGAATTTGCCCAAATTCCATAGGAAGCGGTCACACTTCCACATTCGCACAAGTGAGTTTAACAAAGATACTCCTGTAGCTTGGTATCCCACTTAACATAGAGTTTAGATCTCATTAAGAGTTATATTAACTCAACCTTCTAACGCTTCAGGATGTCATGCTTCTAAGGGATGGACTCGGAGTGTAAACCCCGTATCATAATAATAGCATGATTCCACTCATATCACTTCATGACTTGTTATTACCCTTTGAACCTATTTCTTGGGATCTCCAGTCTATAGGTTGGGTTATCATCACAAGTGACTCAACTTTCTACGGGCTTTTGTCCTATCCCTTTCTAGGTTTTTCAAACCTTCTATCGAGCTAGTCCTTTCGTCAAAGGATCAGCTATATTATCCTCAGACTGTACATTATTCATTCTTATAGTTATAGTAGAGATAAACTCTCTAATAGTGTTGTTCTTGTCGTTATAACGGTTTTATACTTTCCAATAGCCGCGGGGCTATCGCAGTGGATAAACAGCTGGTATCTATCTCTCCCTTAAAAGGGGTATCTCATAACAGGCTTTTTAGCTATGCTTCCCTCACTAGCCAAAACTAATGGTATCATCTCCGATTCCATTGTGGACTAAGCCAACGTAGTCTATTTCTTAAACTTTTATGAACTACGCCCCCAGCAATACTAAAGCAAAAAATATCTACTGTGGCCTTGGAATCATCTGAAAGGGTATTCTAATCAGCATCGCTATATCCTTTAAGGACAGCGGAAAACCTCGCACAATGTAACCCGAAATTCATGGTCTTTTTCAGATTACACATAATTTCTCAACACTCCAATACTGATAATATTGCCACTCTTGTTTTTGAAATTGCATACTTATTTAAAAAAAAAAAAGATAATTTGGTTAAAACCAACCTTGATAAACCAAAAATTATATTCTTTCAAAATTTGAAATATGCAATGAATTTTCAAAAAATAATTTCTTCTTATCTCCGGGGTATACAATACATTTCCAAATTTTATTTCTTTCCAGAAGTGAATTTCAATTCACTTTGCCAGTATCAGAACCTTGGTATCGAGTAAACCACCAAGTTAAATGTTTTCATCCTCCGTTGGAGAGAACCTCTAGTAACAATTGTGATTGTTACTCAATGCCTAGAGGCACTCATATGGAAATAATGTAATTTCTCAAAACCATTTCAAAGTGACATTAGACGCTCTTGTAATTTTAATCTCTAAAATTACACTCGTTTCATTCAAATCCTTTCATATCAGATCAAGTGACAATAAACTTTTGTCTCTTTTGTCATCTCTAAAATAGAAACAAAATTAATAAATCATACCTGCCATAACACATACTTCATTATTGTGTTCATGATAAATATATTTGTCACTTGCATTGATTTTAAAAACTATTTTAAAATAATAGTTTGATAAAAATATTTATGCCTCTGGTTGGGTGCCAGTTTAAAACCATGTCAAGAGTATATAATAATACACACTTTATTCTTATCCATAAATCCTCCAGTTTATCCATACCAACTCCTGCTCTAAATCTCCATTAAAAAATTTAAACATCCATTTGATAAATAAATTATAAATATCAACAACTAATAAAATTATATAGATTTACACCAAGAGAATATGTATCCAAAAAATCAACATTTTCCTTTAACTTAATTAAAATCCTTAGTTACAAAGGTAGCTTCACATATTTTCATGATCTGAGAATGGTAAAGGCCACGTGCAAATTGGTACACCTTTCAAAAAGCACTGATTTGAAAATGTGGTACCAAATTATGACTAATTGATAAATAACTAAGAGTCATTAATGTTTTGCCTTACAACTCATAAACTTTTGTACTGATTTGAAGTTATGAACAAATTGATAACAATATAATTTACAACAACTCTTTACAAGCACGCACTGTTTTTAAGAATCAAAAGACATCAAAAACATATACACGTACCATATATGATAAGTATGATGTTTCAGGTTTCACATGTATTGAAAGATAGCAAATCAGTCTAACAGAATAAATAATTTGCAAAGAGCCAAATCTGCTTCGAAAGAAAATATTAAAAACCGAACAGAAAGCAGATGACACGGTACTCCTAGAGTTTATTATGCTCACACAGTATATTCAACAAATTAGCACTGAAATAGAGTATATATATAATCTCTCCGTTAGACAATAAATATTTCCAGATTATGAATCAGTTTTATAAACTGGAACACAAAATTCAGTTCCGTAAATTAGATTTAGACCAAACAAAATCAAATGTAGTAATTGTTAAAGAATATAATTGTTATCTTATTTCAAGAAATTAAATAAGATAGATTTTAACGATCAAAACAAATATATTTCCTTTACTACCCACCGTTACAGAGGAAGTTCTCAAACTTAAAGCACTAAACACCCTCAAGGACATTAGAGGCTAATATAACTTCATGGCAGAATAAAATGTCTTAAAATTGTTGGAACTGTAAATAGAATAAGAACAAAATCACTTGATCAATAGCCTCTTGATCAATCTTGGGCCGAGTCGCGAATCTCGCTCTCTTTAAGACGTTTCGCGGCTCTGCCCAAAGTGTGCAAGCAGTTCGTACTTGCCACGCCGTCCCCAGGATAAAATAGCTCAGAATCTCCTCTGTCTCAGTTTTTTCTTTACACCAAGAAAAACTGATATACTAACCACCCTTTCTGATTTAATTGCACGGTAACTAAAAATTAGAAAACTCTCTTTTTGGAAACGAGAACACACTGATTTTTTTTTATTCTCAAACTTGGAAACTTAATTAGAAGATAAGGAAGTATTTTCTTTTTGAGGACTCTATAACCCTGGGAAAATGATTTTGCCTGTATGTTCTATATGTCTAAGCCAATATATATATATATATATATATATATAGGAATTGAATGCAAATGGCCTTTTGACCGTTGGAACTTCTGTCCGTTTCATTACAAGCATTCAACCATACAAAATTCTCACATGTTGGAATACTAGAACATAATTGGTGCTCTAAAAAACCTAAAGACCATTTAGTAGAAATAAAATGTTGACCCATTTTCTTTGTGGAATTAAAACTATTAATCCACGTGTAAAAGTCATGTCCATATTTTATAACCACATTATTTAAGAGCAATAACATTTTATAAAATAGCATTTTATTAAAAATATATATCAACATTCCCCCTCTCTCAACACCCACTCTCTCTCTAAATTAAACATATATGTATCTAATTACCAATATTATTAAAAAAAATTTATAAACATAGGACAAATTTAGGTTTAAACAAACATTTTTTTGGGGAGTACCCATGGTATGGGCAATTTTTATCTAGTATATGTATATATAGGGTCACTCTCCAGTGCACTGGAGAGCCTGAGAGAGAGAGAGAGAGAGAGAGAGAGAGAGAGAGAGAGAGAGAGAGAGAGAGAGAGAGCCACTCCAAGTCCAATGTTCAATCAAGATACATAAGCTTGTTTGTCAATAGCTTCTGCTTTTGTGATTCAATTCTATAATCGTATATAGATTGTTGCCAAACGAGAGAGGCGGTCACCTCGGGCCTCAAAAAATTTGTCAATTCTTTACTCTTAAGACGTGCCTCAGAAAAATATTGGGTTGGCCTAAAATTTTCATTTGTAGTATGTTGGTTCAAATAGGTATGACATATGCCTAAAGGCACTACTGAACATTTTTAACCATGCGTGCGTTCGACGAATAACTGACTCCACATGCCTTCAATAATTTTAACAGTTCCATGTCACACAAAATGTCTAGCTGGATTTGTAAAGTGTTGAGTATTGCTATGCTTCCCAAATTTGAAATTATGTTCAATACTTTAACGATTGTACCACATGCTCTGGTAGTGGTCAGTGGAACTACATCACTGCATGAGATATAATTACAAAGTATTTGAGAACTAAAATTGGGCCGGATTCAAATTTGTTAACATGTCAAACTTTGTTTTTTTTTTTTTGATACATGGGGGAGGCCAGGGAATTTGAACACTCACCACTTGGATGGGATGATGGGCTTTTGCCACCAGGGTAGGACTATGGTCCTATGTCAAACTTTGTTTTCACATGTATAACCCTTAAATGATCTTATACTAATCAAAGTTGACTCTTAAATTTGGTTTTCAAATACTTTAATAGTTGTACCACGTGATATGACTATGGACCAGTGGTCAATGATCATATCACATAACATTACATGTGGTACAACAAAAAAAGCAAATACAGACTAATTCATCACCAAATAGTAAATAAAGTTCACTAAATTAGTTTGAAGTTTATCACAAATCATTTGGTTTTATTCTAAAAATGGATACGATTATCATAAACTGAAAAATTAATACTGATTGACACTAAATGTACAATAAAATGATACCTTGATAGAGAATATTTTAGGAGGGGGGGGGGGGGGGGGGGGGGGGGGGGGGGGGGGTGGGGGGCGCTTGAGTCCCCACTTGCCCCTATTCGTCCTTGCATATATATCTATATATAACGGAATACATCAATTATCCTTTCTCACTCGGGCCTCCAAAGGGTGACATATGTCTCATTCTATTTCTATTTTAAATATATATCATCAACATAATTACTGGAATGAGACACATGTCACCCAATAAAGGCCTGAGTGAACAAGGATGAACAAAAATGTGGCGAGCAAAAATGCTCTCTAACTAATTATAGCGTTTGTATTCAAAGTGACTTTTTTTTTTGTGTATAAGAAATATTTTCATTGTTGATTCTTAGAGTGTGCCAAACTTGATTAAGAATGGAAATGGGCATTTCATTTGTATGTAACAACCCTAATTTTTTAAGTGCTTTTAGTAAATTTTAAATTATTATTTTCAATTATTAGACATTAACTATGTGTATATATCTTAGGGACACCTAATAAAAATATTGAAGTAGCGTGTATAGGTCGTTAGTATGTTAAGTAGTGTGCTTAACATAGAAATTTAGTGCCTGGGGTCATGGGTATCCATTGGGCTAATCATTTGTTACTTTAGAATGTATTTTCGGGTCCATATAAAGCCTTTTTGTGAGGCCCTTAGATAAAAAACGGGATTCACATGTTTGTGTGTGTTTTATTTATAAGTGTTGTGTGTGAAATATATATACACATATATTAAACCCTAGCCCCCATTTAACAAAAAAAAAAAAAGGAAAGAGGAGAAGAAACTAGAGAACAGACGTATTTGTGTGTGTGAGAGAGAGAGAGAGAGAGATAGAGAGAGGGAGGAAGAAAGAAGAAGAAGAAGAAGAAGAAGAGAGGAACCTCAATCTTTGGTTTGTGTAATCATCATCAACCTTGAAGCCCTAAATTGGTGAGTTAACTTGTTCTTTTCTTTCAATGTCGTTTGATTGAAATTTAAATAGATAGAATATTAAATTAGTATGGTTATGGATTATGAGATTTAGGTATTTTTTTTACAATGATTGAAGTTGTGATTTGAGATTTATAGATGAGCATTGAATATGTATTTGAGCAATTATTCAATTTTCGGATTTGGGGTTTTCACGGATCAGATTTGAGTAGAAAATTCATAATAAATCATACGTTCCAGTTTTCGTGATTCTGTTCACGTGTGCCTGTAGGAAACGCAATTCTGGACAACTTTCGTCTAATGGTGTTTTCCCCAATTCTGCACCATTTGGGCGGAAAATCTATATTACAGTAGCAGTTTTATGAATGTTAAAATAAGTGTTTTTGCCATATCACATTTTTGTGTGATTTCATGTTCGTTAATATGAATTAATTTGTTTGTACTTAGGGAGCTATGAGTTCTCATGTATAGTTGAGCTTTTTGAAATTGTGACTGTGCAATTTTGTAAGAGTTATGAATCTGTGTGAACATATAGCTGTTAATATGATTTTAACAGAAATTTGATTTGAGATATATGAATCTCTTATAAAATTGAGTTTTGTGAAAACGTGGATGTATGAACGTTAGAAAAGTCCTTATAGTTCACCACTACTCCTTATAATTTTAGGCGGCGACTTCGTGGATGACCCGTCCTTGTGTGATTAGACGGCGACTACGTGGATGACATTGTTAAGCCTTATGCCCGGCTTGTTGGTCTATTTCATGTGTATTTAGACATTGTTTTATTGACGTCAAGAACGTAAGGACTGGCCTTTCGGTGGATACTCAAATCCCAATGATACCCCATGGGAGTTGGGACCGGAGTGAGAGTTAGTATTACGTTAGGAGACACATGGGATATATGTGTAGGCTGAACCATGGATGGGTGGCCGAGGTGGTGAACATAAGGTGTAATTTGGATCGAATATTATGTGTTTTTTTTTTATTTGTGGATTTACAGTTGTAATGTGATTTATGATTTTCAGTTATATGAAATTCTAGGAATTGGTAGTCGTGTAGTTTTCAGGATTTTAAATAATTTCGGTGTTGTGCCCGTTAGCTGAAACCTAGCATTCTATGTGTAACGTACCATTTTTGGGAACGTAGTAATTTGATAATAAACTGGACCAGATTAGTAAATTGAATAGTTTGGATACTTAGATTCATAGTTTATGGCCGTTTCGCGCAAACTGAAGTAAAACGACGATCTGAACAACTTTCGTATTTTACACTTTTTCTAAAAACGTCATCTTGACACTATTTTCATCGATTTTCAGAATCTGCTGAACATCGTCTATGTAAGAGCTGAATTTTAATAATTAATTTATGAATTATCTATCTAGAATTTATGAACGAGGACGCGTGTCATTCTTTGAAAATTTTATTCTTGACATTTTTCGTGTCTTAAGTTTTGTCTAATTCCAGTTCTTTGTTAGAGGTAAAATCATTTTAATTAATAATACCTTATTATTGGTTTATATTATTGTGTTAAGTTTTATTTGTACAGGATGGTAGGCCTACTAATGGTTTGCAGGTATCGACCTACCATAGTTAAGAAAGGTAAGTATTTAATTGTTTGTATTCGGACAAGAAACTACTTGCCACCACATAAATGGAAACTACTTTATTGTCCAGATATGTGTGTGGAGCTACATGTCTTGGCCCAAGAATGTTGTAGTATGATTTGTAGTCTACGGGTTCAAGTTGGATCCCTAAGACTTGTGTTTTGTTTAACTCATACCAGTCATGTGACTGACCCGAGTGTGTTATGCATTCGGGTGCGTTTCTGTTTGAAATGTAGTCGAATGACATGTGCAGGATAGTACAGTTGGAGTTCATTGTGGAGCAGCCGATCTGTTCGTGAAGTTGAAGATATCTCATTTTTATTCTTTAATTACTATATGATACTCTTTTATTTAGTTGGCATTGTGAGCCATGGTTGAGAACTTGTATTAGATGTAGTTATATTTCAGTTGTATTATTGAACTTTTGGGGACCTTTATAGCAGATCTAACCTGAGATAGTGTGGTGTTGAAATTATTCCGTTTATTATTATAACTAGATAATTTTATTGTGATTCGATGGAGAAAATTATATTATTTCTATGTAATGGGAAACGTTTGATTTTCATTTTGTAATAAATGAGAATGGAGAAAATTTGAAACATGGATTTTTCTTATAATATTTTTGGGAATGAGTTTGATAATAAATGAGTTTTGTTTAAATAGAAATCATGTGGTTTATGAAAGCAATTAAATTCAGTTTATCTTTAAATGGTCTTTTAAAATCGAGTATAGATTGTCATCCTTGAATTTTTGGGCGGTTGAATATTGATTAGGGTATGCACTTGATTGAATATTTGTCTTTCCAAAAATCGGGGTGTGACATTGTATGTATTGGTTATGATATGATGAAGGGTCATGAAAGGGAGAACCCACATTAAGGTTGGAAATGGGCACTTCGTTTGTACCACATGCTCTGCAGTGATTGATGGTACTAAATGTCACTGTATGTAATATAATTGATAAAGTACTTGTGAACTAAATTTAGAAAGCACAACATTACCCATTACCCTCCCTTAAAACTGTACTAGAGAATTCCATCAAAAAAAAAAAACTATACTAGAAAATGGTAATAGGGGATCACTCAGGCCCGGCCCTGCCTATAGGCAGCGTAGGCCACTGCCTAAGGCCCACAATAGTGGGAAAATTTGAGGGGCCCCAAGTCCTATATACTTCTATAGTAGTAGTCTTATTACTAAGCCCAAACTAAGGCCCCAATTCCCAAACACACCCCAACTCCCACGTCTAATTATGTGTAAAAAGGCCCAACTACTTTTTAAGCCCAAAACCTCAATTAGACCTGCCAATTCTCACGATCTGTATGAGTATGACTCTATTAGTCTGTATACAATTTATATACATATATAGCCCTAACTCCTAATCTTTTTATTCACTGATGTTTCAAAAACAAAATCTCTCACACTCGATTCACTCGTCTCTTATCTCTCTATGATCTCTCTTATATGATTCTATCGATTCTCTCTAAATCACTGTCGGGCTCACTCGATTCTCTCATGATCTCATCTATCATCTATCATGGACTGATCACTCATCACTGATGGACCACGATGATCGGACAAGTGACAACGATGATCGGAATTCGGACCTCGAATGTGCGATGACGGCTAACTAAGTCACCGAGGTAATCATCAATCTCTCTGTTATTAATTTATTGTTAGTTATTTTATGATGAATTTTTTCATTTTGTGTAATGGAATATGTGTTGTAGAATTTTGTGTGGAATTTTGTGTTATATAGAATTTACGTAAATTATGTATCGTGGAAAGAAATGGAATTTTATGTTTTCGAATTTATTCTATGGAATTTGTGTTATGGAGTTTCTACTCTATTTATTTTTTGTTATGAAACTAGGAACAAAAATATTGATGAGTGGTTTATTGACATTATTGTATAGGATTGTATTTCTATTCTTATTTTCATGCCTCCGAGGAAGTATATTTCTGGTTCCGAGAAAAGAAAGAAAAAACAAAAAATAGAAGAGTACAGTATTTTGGCCTTGTTGTAAAGTTAATTGTTCTAAGCAAATTATGAATGCAAGGTTTATTTTATTGTATCGCATGTTAGTGAAATTCTTCCAATTTTGAAACTTTGAACTAATATAGAGAGGGCCCATTTCGGGAAGCTCGCCTAAGGCCCCCAACAACTCAGGGCCTGCCCTGGGATCACTGAAAGTGGCGATGTGCACTACGGGTGACAGAAAACTAGTGACATATGAAGTCTAAATAGTCATAAATTAATAACTGCATCGCTCTTTCAACTTTCAAGTTGGTTGAGGACCTGAGATATAGACTTGGCTCGACTCTACCAAAGATGCTAGTGAGCATAGAGCCACTAATTAACCTATCATTAACCTATGGCCTTGTTTGGGAATGTAATAAAAACGTGCAGGTTTAATTCTCTGGAATATAAACACCAATACCATGTTAATTTAAGAAATAACTTCTTCTTTTTTTGGGTGATTTTAATAAATAAAAGAAAATACTTTTGTTCACTCAAAATTTGGTACACCAATGCTCACCCAAGTATCCCATTGGCCAATGCAATGGACCCAAGATTAAACAAATGTTGTTTAATATTGTTTAATCCTGGATCCCACTGCATTGGTCAATGGGATGCTTGGGTGAACATTGATGTACCAAATTTTGGGTGAACAAAACTCTCTAAATAAAAACATTTAACAAATAATTGTTAACATACTTTTGAATGTACTGAACTAGTTCTGACATTCCCAAACAACGTCATAATAATGCCCAAATTTCAAACTCATAGCCAATTAACCATCAAAATCACTTGGAAGTAAGCCAAGTGCACACTTGCCACCAGACTACTATATCAAGGGAACACATGTACACACTTTTTGACAAGAGTAATACTTGGGGCACAACCAAAGTCACAACCTTTTTTGCACAACATTCATTTTGTGTCTATCTCTCTCTTGATGGGTCCCACAGTGCCAGTGACCCCACAGTGCCCACTAGGAGAGAGATAGACACAAAATGGAGGTTGTGCAAAAAAAGTTGTGACTTTGGTTGTGCCTCAAGTATTACTCTTTTGACACACTATGCTTTAAACACATGTACTATATGCTGTTTGAATTTTGCACACTTTTCTGTACACCACTTATATAACACAAGGTACATGCATTTAAAGCTGTGTGTCAAAAAGTGTGTCAAAAAGTGTGTGTATGTAACACTACTCAAAAAAAAAAATACGGCATATACATACAAGTATAGAGTAATATTTGGGGCACTAACAAATTCCACTAACACTTACTAACACACTCTATCTCTCTCCTAGTGGCATTGTGGGATCCGTAATGGACCCCGTAGTACCACTAGAAGAGAGATAGAGTGTGTTAATAAGTATTAGTGATATTTGTTTGTGCCCCTAACAAGACCCTACAAGTATAATATATTGGCGGGGGACGATGAATTATATGGGTACCTCAACCAAATCCGTTAAGCGTGGCTCTTAATATACTTCTATAACTATATTATAAGAAGACAGACCTCAATTAAACAAGCACGTCAAATTTTTTGAACTTTCTATTATGCCCTCTATTTTACTACAATGTTTCCCATACTACCCCCACTTTGCATATCTATTTACACTGCCCAGCTATTCCTCGTATCCATAATACCCCTTTTCCATCTTTCAGAATTCTCGATTCTTCCTCCCTGTGTCGTCTTCCCACCCTATCCACTTTCCAGTCTCTTCTCTCTCTCCGTCTCTCCCCCCGGTTCTCTGATTGGATCTTTGTTGCTGCTGCTTGATAAACCGCCACGATGACAGACCCAATTCTTGACGTTCATCAATTTGTTGACCGAGTCATCTTCTTCTCTCTCTTTTTTCCCTTATTATGCTCTACCGATTCGAGTTTTATTCGGAGAGACCCATCTCCTGGTGTTCATCAATTTCTTCACCGACTCATCTTCTTCTCTCTTTTGGTTCCTTATATTCCTCTATTGATTGGATCTTTATTTGGAGTTGATTCAATGGTTTAACCACCGATTTAACCAAGGTTCAGTCTATCTCAAAATGAGCCGAAGAACATCTGCCGGGTTAAGGTAATTTCTCACATCGTTAGCTTTAATGATTTCCTTCTCTTCGTTGAGAAATTCTGCTCTGCAAGCACTTTTATATAGGTTTTAAAAGCTTGGATTTTCAAATTAGTGTTTCTTCAAATTGCTATTTCTTGAATTTAGGGTTTCTCAATTTGTGGTTTTCTCCCTTCTTTATTCAAATTAATGTTTCTTCAATTTAGGACTTTCACAAATTTGGGGGGTTTTTCCCCCAAAATAGGACTTTTAAGATTGATTACACATCTGTTTTCTTAAGCTTGATAATATAAGCTTTATATATACACACATATGATGATTTCAATTTGAAACATAACCTTTTAGCTGTTAATTACATTGATAGATTCATGTGAAGCTTCTTGTCTTTAGATTGCGGCTTGTTTATCTCTATCTGCTAAAGTTGAGAAAACTGAAGTGCGCCTTCACTTAGACCTTCAATTAATTGTGTTTTTAGTTTTTTTTTATTTTAATCTTTTATTTTCTGCAAGGTGGGTGTTTGTGAAAATGCCTTCTTTAATTTCTGCTTTTTGCATTTGTGTTGGAATCTAAAACTTTGGTTGAATTTTTGTTTTTTCTTTTCTCTTCTATCTTACAGCCATACGATCAGTAAGATTCAGCATTATCATTCTATATATCTCCAACCCGGTATATTGGAAATATTTATGCTTGTAATGAATACAAATTGTTTCACAAAAAATCCATGTATAGTATTTTGTAGTGATCAATATTTATATCAGCAAAAAAATTATACTTCTCAAAGTTAATATTTTGTAGTGTTCAATATTTTTACACATTCTGTTTTATGACCACAAAAAATGGTATATGCCTTTGACACATAGGATACCTTTTTCTGATTTTACTTTTTCTGTTTTCTTGGTTATAGACTTACAGATATTGATGAGATTTTAATCCACATGAGAGGCTCTTGACATTTATTCCAACTATTGAACGGTGTGCAAGTCTCCTAAGCTAATAATAAGCTAATCCCATCTCTTTCTTTTATATACACCACAAAAGTATATACATGTGCAGATGTCTATATCTATATGGACCATATATATATATGTATAGGCCACACTTTTAGGAGAGCAAGAATCTTTCGCAGCCAATATAGGGGTGGCCAATCCGGTGGCATCCATATGGTTCTAGCAAAAACACAACTTTTTGTTCATCGTTTTTAGAAAGACCAAAAGGAAAAAAACCAATTTACAATCTTGTCAAGATCACATGAGTACTGTCGGATTGACAACCCCTATTAATCCAAGCTCCTTTTTGGACTACAATATCCGTGCAGCTTATTAAAGTGATGGTACTGGAAAAAAAAAAAAACTAAATGCATTGTTCTACTTTCTCTCCACACCATAATGTATATTAGTCATGTATAACTTGTTAATGTAGCAAGTGAATGTAGAGAGCATATTACAAATGAAGTAAAATAAATTACCTCTTTTGCAGCTTTGATCATCTTCTCCAGTTTAAGCACTTGTGTTGTATTCATCATCAAGAATATAAAGTAAATTAAGTGTGTCTACTTATGTTGAAATCTACTTAATGTATTTTGATATAAATTTTTATGTAGCTAGGAATGAGTTGGTTATGGAACTTTGTAATTTTAAGTTGGCTTTCTCTTATTAGAATCTGATTGTTGACTTTCTTTTACATCACTTCAGTCGGTTTAATAGTCTTTTCTTTTCCAAACATATTTAGTTTTAAGAATTTTGCAGCTAATTTGTATTCCTCAATTTGCAAGTGTTCATATATTTTAAAGTTACACTTCCAAATCCAACTACGGATGTCTAAAACTAACATTTTAGCCATCCTCAACCAGGTACACTGTAAATATGTCTATGCCTTTAGCGAATATAAACACACCAATACATTTACTAAAATGGTATATGCCTTTGACACATAGGATACCTTTTTCTGATTTTCCTTTTTCTGTTTTCTTGGTTATAGACTTACAGATATTGATGAGATTTTAATCCACATGAGAGGCTCTTGACATTTACTCTAACTATTGAACGGTGTGCAAGCCTCCTAAACTAATAATAAGCTAATCCCATCTCTTTCTTTTATATACACCACAGTAGTATATAAATGTGCAGATGTCTATATCTATATGGACCATATATATATATAGGGCACACTTTTGGGAGAGCAAGGATCTTTCGCAGCTAATTCACTGCATTAAGTTGTAATATGTCAAAATATGTCGGTTGACTTAGTGGCAGCAATCTCACAGTAGCAACAGAATATATGTTTGTATATTCTTGTATATGTGAAGAAATTCATGAAGAGATTTGTAGCTTGTTTCTTAGTTGTGTTAGCCTCTTGCTCATATAATACTTTCTCTACTTTAATGTTTAGTATCTAAACTTTTTTTCACTTTCGAATCCTAAATCTGAATTATCAATGCAGGAGACCAGTTAAATGTATGGCACTAGGAAGGCAATGCCTTGGAGACCAATCATTTGGATTTTGATTCCACTAATCAATTATTGGAGGATTCCAATACCAAAAAATATGGGGCTATATGGAGTTGGATTTTCATCTCTGTCAGCTTCCAGTGCTTTGAATCATTAGAATCATTGTGAGTCTCAGTTTCTATTTAGCTTGGACAATCTTTTGATTGAGAGTAGACTTTTATGAATTGCATCATGATTCTATTGATTGAGAATAGAATTTTATGAATTGCATCATGATTGCTTTTTATTCGCTGTTTTGGTACGTCGTGAGTTTTCTTTTACTACGTTTCACTAAGGTGACACAATAACTTTATGTGTACATGTTTTAACTACGAGGCTTAATCAATTTTTTTTTGGGTAATTGCCAACCATTTAATGTATTATATAGTCTCACAGAGCCAACGTACAGAACAACCATTTGGACGTTGTTGCATCTTAGAATAGGGTTTCTGGGTATCATTTAGGTGCCTTGACTCAATGAAATCTACCCCGGGGCTACAATTCTATTTTCTTGAACAAGGTGGATTGAGTTTTTACTTTATGTCATATGTTTAAGCGACTTTGGTACTTTTGGTTGCTAGCTAGCTTTTCGTACTTCCATCTTTCAAGCTTGTAGTATGTAAAATAACTTCTAAATTTAAATTCAACCATTGTCTCCAACGGGCACGTGCCTTGCACGTGCGCCCTTCACTAGTATATTTATAAACTCTTTAATTGCCATGAAATTTTGTACACAAAACACCAAAGCATGCACCCCACGCCACATCTGCCATCATGGCACAACTTTCCTCACAACGGGGCAGCAGCCACTACAACACAACACACTTTTTGTGGCGCGCTTCGCGTACCCTTTCCTCATACACTGTAATGCTCTTCCTCAGTCCCTTTTTTTTTTAGTCATATATTCTATTTTGGAATGTCCCAAAATTAGTGTCCACTTTTCTAAATTGGTATACAATTTTTACTTACTTTTCAAAACTAACCTTCCTTGAAATCTATACCAAGACAAAACTAAAAATGTTACTGTAATGATTAGAGGCAATTGTGAAAAGTAGGTGTAAATTCTTTTTGTTCCCTTAATAAGTTGAGTTCCCAAAGATGGACTCAAAAAAAGGGACGGGGGGAGTAATAATTATGAAGCCAAAGTCTGCATAATATGACTCGTTTTTTTTAATTATAATCCTAATAGTATGTTCGGTCAAGCAATATTGAATGGAATGAGCAACTATTATGAATTTATG
This sequence comes from Hydrangea macrophylla, assembly GCA_033977485.1. NCBI lineage: Eukaryota > Viridiplantae > Streptophyta > Magnoliopsida > Cornales > Hydrangeaceae > Hydrangea > Hydrangea macrophylla. The sequence goes on along the minus strand of CM066982.1, from coordinate 119,150,189 downwards.
ACATGTACCCCTTGTAGACTTTGCATATTAATTTGTCTTGACGGAATCGTATATACATATATATATATGTACTAGCATTGACCCGTGCGTATTAAAAATAATTTAAATAAAATAAGGAATTATAAATAACAATTGCAATCGTTGCATCAAATTATCTAGATTTTAATAATTATATAAAATTAATGAATTAAGTACAACTCATTTGGGATTCAGCATTTGGAAAGCATAACAATAATCTTATATTTAAAAGGGCCTCTTCTTCTCTGTCCTAGTTCATCACAAAGTTCTATCCACGAAATTCCAAAATATTTAATCTTTCTAGATTGTACTATGCGCGAGAGTGGGGTGAGAGAGAAACATGGAGAGCGGCGGTGGTGGTGGTGGTGGCCCAGTGACGTGCGGCGATAGTGGTGGTGGTTCAGTGTCGTGTGGCAATGAGAGACAGAGACAGGAGTGGTGGTGGTGGTAGTTTTTAAGAGTTTACGAGGTAAAAAAAATGTTTTGTATTGTATCTTGATAACCGGGAGTCCAATTCCTTTTCCGTTTCCTCCTGCAACATTCTATGGATGTGTGGGAGGTGCGAGTTAAGTTTCGTGGTTACCGGATCAACGGTTTGCATTTTGACCCCCCAAACCCCAAAAACTTAGTTTCTAAGAGTTTATAAGGTTAAAAAGTTGTTTTGTATTGTATCTTGATAACCGGGAGTCCAATTACTTTTCTGTTTCTTCCTGCAACTTTCTATGGACGTGTGGGAGGTGCGAGTTAAGTTTCGTGGTTACTGGATCAACGGTTTGCATTTTGACCCCCCAAACCCCAAAAATTTAGTTTCTAAGAGTTTATGAGGTAAAAAAGTTGTTTTGTATTGTATCTTGATAACCGGGAGTCCAATTACTTTTCTGTTTCTTCCTGCAACTTTCTATGGACGTGTGGGAGGTGCGAGTTAAGTTTCGTGGTTACTGGATCAACGGTTTGCATTTTGACCCCCCAAACCCCAAAAATTTAGTTTCTAAGAGTTTATGAGGTAAAAAAGTTGTTTTGTATTGTATCTTGATAACCGGGAGTCCAATTACTTTTCCGTTTCGTCCTACAACTTTCTATGGATGTGTTGGAGGTGCGAGTTAAGTTTCGTGGTTACCGGATCAACGATTTGCATTTTGACCCCCCAAATCCCAAAAACTTAGTTTCTAAGAGTTTATGAGGTAAAAAAGTTATTTTGTATTGTATCTTGATAATCGGGATTCCAATTCCTGTTCCGTTTCCTCCTACAACTTTCTATGGATGTGTGGGAGGTGCGAGTTAAGTTTCATGGTTACCGGATCAACGGTTTGCATTTTGACCCCCCAAACCCCAAAAATTTAGTTTCTAAGAGTTTATGAGGTAAAAAAGTTGTTTTGTATTGTATCTTGATAACCGGGATTCCAATTCCTGTTCCGTTTCCTCCTGCAACTTTCTATGGACGTGTGGGAGGTGCGAGTTAAGTTTCGTGATTACCGGATCGACGGTTTCCATTTTGACCCCCCAAACCCCAAAAACTTAGTTTCTAAGAGTTTATGAGGTAAAAAAGTTGTTTTGTATTGTATCTTGATAACCGGGAGTCCAATTACTTTTCCGTTTCTTCCTACAACTTTCTATGGACGTGTGGGAGGTGCGAGTTAAGTTTCGTAGTTACCGAATTGACGGTTTGCATTTTGACCCCCCAAACCCCAAAAACTTAGTTTTTAAGAGTTTATGAGGTAAAAAAGTTGTTTTGTATTGTATCTTGATAACCGGGATTCCAATTCCTGTTCCGTTTCCTCCTGCAACTTTCTATGGACGTGTGGGAGGTGCGAGTTAAGTTTCGTGGTTACCGGATCGACGGTTTCTATTTTGACCCCCCAAATCCCAAAAACATAATTTTTAAGAGTTTATAAGGTTAAAAAGTTGTTTTGTATTGTATCTTGATAACCGGGAGTCCAATTACTTTTCTGTTTCTTACTGCAACTTTCTATGGACGTGTGGGAGGTGCGAGTTAAGTTTCGTGGTTACTGGATCAACGGTTTGCATTTTGACCCCCCAAACCCCAAAAATTTAGTTTCTAAGAGTTTATGAGGTAAAAAAGTTGTTTTGTATTGTATCTTGATAACCGGGAGTCCAATTACTTTTCCGTTTCCTCCTGCAACTTTCTATGGTCGTGTGGGAGGTGCGAGTTAAGTTTCGTGATTACCGGATCGACGGTTTCCATTTTGACCCCCCAAACCCCAAAAACTTAGTTTCTAAGAGTTTATGAGGTAAAAAAGTTGTTTTGTATTGTATCTTGATAACCGGGAGTCCAATTACTTTTCCGTTTCTTCCTACAACTTTCTATGGACGTGTGGGAGGTGCGAGTTAAGTTTCGTAGTTACCGAATTGACGGTTTGCATTTTGACCCCCCAAACCCCAAAAACTTAGTTTTTAAGAGTTTATGAGGTAAAAAAGTTGTTTTGTATTGTATCTTGATAACCGGGATTCCAATTCCTGTTCCGTTTCCTCCTGCAACTTTCTATGGACGTGTGGGAAGTGCGAGTTAAGTTTCGTGGTTACCGGATCAATGGTTTGCATTTTGACCCCCCAAACCCCAAAAATTTAGTTTCTAAGAGTTTATGAGGTAAAAAAGTTGTTTTGTATTGTATCTTGATAACTGGGATTCCAATTCCTGTTCCGTTTCCTCCTGCAACTTTCTATGGTCGTGTGGGAGGTGCGAGTTAAGTTTCGTGATTACCGGATCGACGGTTTCCATTTTGACCCCCCAAACCCCAAAAACTTAGTTTCTAAGAGTTTATGAGGTAAAAAAGTTGTTTTGTATTATATCTTGATAACCGGGAGTCCAATTACTTTTTCGTTTCTTCCTACAACTTTCTATGGACGTGTGGGAGGTGCGAATTAAGTTTCGTAGTTACCGAATTGACGGTTTGCATTTTGACCCCCCAAACCCCAAAAACTTAGTTTTTAAGAGTTTATGAGGTAAAAAAGTTGTTTTGTATTGTATCTTGATAACCGGGATTCCAATTCCTGTTCCGTTTCCTCCTGCAACTTTCTATGGACGTGTGGGAGGTGCGAGTTAAGTTTCGTGGTTACCGGATCGACGGTTTCCATTTTGACCCCCCAAACCCCAAAAACATAGTTTTTAAGAGTTTATAAGGTTAAAAAGTTGTTTTGTATTGTATCTTGATAACCAGGAGTCCAATTACTTTTCCATTTCTTCTTGCAAATTTCTATGGATGTGTGGTAGGTGCGAGTTAAGTTTCGTGGTTACCGGATCGACGGTTTCCATTTTGACCCCCCAAACCCCAAAAACTTAGTTTCTAAGAGTTTATGAGGTAAAAAAGTTGTTTTGTATTGTATCTTGATAACCGGGAGTCCAATTACTTTTCCATTACTTCCTGCAACTTTCTATGGACGTGTGGGAGGTGCGAGTTAAGTTTCGCGGTTACCGGATCAACGGTTTGCATTTTGACCCCCCAAACCCCAAAAACTTAGTTTCTAAGAGTTTACGAGGTAAAAAAGTTGTTTGGTATTGTATCTTGATAACCGGGAGTCCAATTCCTGTTCCGTTTCTTCCTGCAACTTTCTATAGACGTGTGGGAGGTGTGAGTTAAGTTTTGTGATTACCAGATCGACGGTTTGCATTTTGACCCCCCAAACCCCAAATACTTAGTTTTTAAGAGTTTGCGAGGTAAAAAAGTTGTTTTGTTTTGTATCTTGATAACCGGGAGTCCAATTACTTTTCCGTTTCCTCCTGCAACTTTCTATGGTCGTGTGGGAGGTGCGAGTTAAGTTTCGTGATTACCGGATCGACGGTTTCCATTTTGACCCCCCAAACCCCAAAAACTTAGTTTCTAAGAGTTTATGAGGTAAAAAAGTTGTTTTGTATTATATCTTGATAACCGGGAGTCCAATTACTTTTTCGTTTCTTCCTACAACTTTCTATGGACGTGTGGGAGGTGCGAGTTAAGTTTCGTGGTTACTGGATCAACGGTTTTCATTTTGACCCCCCAAATCCCAAAAACTTAGTTTCTAAGAGTTTATGAGGTAAAAAAGTTATTTTGTATTGTATCTTGATAATCGGGATTCCAATTCCTGTTCCGTTTCCTCCTACAACTTTCTATGGATGTGTGGGAAGTGCGAGTTAAGTTTCGTGGTTACCGGATCAATGGTTTGCATTTTGACCCCCCAAACCCCAAAAATTTAGTTTCTAAGAGTTTATGAGGTAAAAAAGTTGTTTTGTATTGTATCTTGATAACCGGGATTCCAATTCCTGTTCCGTTTCCTCCTGCAACTTTCTATGGTCGTGTGGGAGGTGCGAGTTAAGTTTCGTGATTACCGGATCGACGGTTTCCATTTTGACCCCCCAAACCCCAAAAACTTAGTTTCTAAGAGTTTATGAGGTAAAAAAGTTGTTTTGTATTTTATCTTGATAACCGGGAGTCCAATTACTTTTTCGTTTCTTCCTACAACTTTCTATGGACGTGTGGGAGGTGCGAATTAAGTTTCGTAGTTACCGAATTGACGGTTTGCATTTTGACCCCCCAAACCCCAAAAACTTAGTTTTTAAGAGTTTATGAGGTAAAAAAGTTGTTTTGTATTGTATCTTGATAACCGGGATTCCAATTCCTGTTCCGTTTCCTCCTGCAACTTTCTATGGACGTGTGGGAGGTGCGAGTTAAGTTTCGTGGTTACCGGATCGACGGTTTCCATTTTGACCCCCCAAACCCCAAAAACATAGTTTTTAAGAGTTTATAAGGTTAAAAAGTTGTTTTGTATTGTATCTTGATAACCAGGAGTCCAATTACTTTTCCATTTCTTCTTGCAAATTTCTATGGATGTGTGGTAGGTGCGAGTTAAGTTTCGTGGTTACCGGATCGACGGTTTCCATTTTGACCCCCCAAACCCCAAAAACTTAGTTTCTAAGAGTTTATGAGGTAAAAAAGTTGTTTTGTATTGTATCTTGATAACCGGGAGTCCAATTACTTTTCCATTACTTCCTGCAACTTTCTATGGACGTGTGGGAGGTGCGAGTTAAGTTTCGCGGTTACCGGATCAACGGTTTGCATTTTGACCCCCCAAACCCCAAAAACTTAGTTTCTAAGAGTTTACGAGGTAAAAAAGTTGTTTGGTATTGTATCTTGATAACCGGGAGTCCAATTCCTGTTCCGTTTCTTCCTGCAACTTTCTATAGACGTGTGGGAGGTGTGAGTTAAGTTTTGTGATTACCAGATCGACGGTTTGCATTTTGACCCCCCAAACCCCAAATACTTAGTTTTTAAGAGTTTGCGAGGTAAAAAAGTTGTTTTGTTTTGTATCTTGATAACCGGGAGTCCGATTCCTGTTCTGTTTCTTCCTACAACTTTCTATGGATGTGTGGGAGGTGCGAGTTTTTTTTCGTGGTTACCAGATCGTCGGTTTGCATTTTGAGCCCCCAAACCCCAAAAACTTAGTTTTTAAGAGTTTACTAGGTAGAAAAGATGTTTGGTATTGTATCTTGAAAACCGGGAGTCCAATTCCTCTTCTGTTTCTTCTTGAAACTTTGTATGGACGTGTGGGAGGTGCGAGTTAAGTTTCGTGGTTACCGGATTGACGGTTTGCATTTTGTCCCCCAAACACCAAAAACTTAGTTTTTAAGAGTTTATGAGGTAAAAAAGTTGTTTTGTATTGTATCTTGATAACCGGGAGTCCAATTACTTTTCTGTTTCTTCCTGCAACTTTCTATGGACGTGTGGGAGGTGCGAGTTAAGTTTCGTGGTTACTGGATCAACGGTTTGCATTTTGACCCCCCAAACCCCAAAAATTTAGTTTCTAAGAGTTTATGAGGTAAAAAAGTTGTTTTGTATTGTATCTTGATAACCGGGAGTCCAATTACTTTTCCGTTTCGTCCTACAACTTTCTATGGATGTGTGGGAGGTGCGAGTTAAGTTTCGTGGTTACCGGATCAACGTTTTCCATTTTGACCCCCCAAACCCCAAAAACTTAGTTTCTAAGAGTTTATGAGGTAAAAAAGTTGTTTTGTATTGTATCTTGATAACTGGGATTCCAATTCATGTTCCGTTTCCTCCTGCAACTTTCTATGGATGTGTTGGAGGTGCGAGTTAAGTTTCGTGGTTACCGGATCAACGATTTGCATTTTGACCCCCCAAACCCCAAAAACTTAGTTTCTAAGAGTTTATGAGGTAAAAAAGTTATTTTGTATTGTATCTTGATAACCGGGATTCCAATTCCTGTTCCGTTTCCTCCTACAACTTTCTATGGATGTGTGGGAGGTGCGAGTTAAGTTTCGTGGTTACCAGATCGACGGTTTGCATTTTGACCCCCCAAACCCCAAAAACATAGTTTTTAAGAGTTTATGAGGTAAAAAAGTTTTTTTGTATTGTATCTTGATAACCGGGAGTCCAATTACTTTTCCATTTCTTCCTGCAACTTTCTATGGACGTGTGGGAGGTGCGAGTTAAGTTTCGCGGTTACCGGATCAACGGTTTGCATTTTGACCCCCCAAACCCCAAAAACTTAGTTTCTAAGAGTTTACGAGGTAAAAAAGTTGTTTGGTATTGTATCTTGATAACCGGGAGTCCAATTCCTGTTCCGTTTCTTCCTGCAACTTTCTATAGACGTGTGGGAGGTGTGAGTTAAGTTTTGTGATTACCAGATCGACGGTTTGCATTTTGACCCCCCAAACCCCAAATACTTAGTTTTTAAGAGTTTGTGAGGTAAAAAAGTTGTTTTGTTTTGTATCTTGATAACCGGGAGTCCGATTCCTGTTCTGTTTCTTCCTACAACTTTCTATGGATGTGTGGGAGGTGCGAGTTTTTTTTCGTGGTTACCAGATCGACGGTTTGCATTTTGAGCCCCCAAACCCCAAAAACTTAGTTTTTAAGAGTTTACTAGGTAGAAAAGTTGTTTGGTATTGTATCTTGAAAACCGGGAGTCCAATTCCTCTTCTGTTTCTTCTTGAAACTTTGTATGGACGTGTGGGAGGTGCGAGTTAAGTTTCGTGGTTACCGGATTGACGGTTTGCATTTTGTCCCCCAAACACCAAAAACTTAGTTTTTAAGAGTTTATGAGGTAAAAAAGTTATTTTGTATTGTATCTTGATAACCGGGAGTCCAATTCCTTTTCCGTTTCTTCCTGCAACTTTCTATGGATGTGTGGGAGGTGTGAGTTAAGTTTCGTGGTTACCGGATCGACGGTTTGCATTTTGACCCCCCAAACCCCAAAATCCTGAACCTCGAATAACTTTTGTGTATGTCACCTTGTGTTATTTGAATACTTGATTTTTTTAATTTATTAAAGGTAAGATCTAAGGGCAATTTGGTCATTTTGCGATTATATATATACATTTTTGGTCTCAGCGCTCATTTTAAAAAAAATGAAAAAAAAAACACACACAAAAAGAAATTGTTATCAAAGAGATCCTTAACTATTTTGGTCACTTACTTTCGGAGTATTTATTGTGCTATAAATAAATGGGTGATGCTATTTCCACTCCATCACTGAACTAAGGCACTCCATGGTACCACTCTTAGAGCATGTGGTACCATGTATGCAATGCATTGCATACATGGTACCACATGCTCTAAGAGTGGTACCATGGAGTGTCTTAGTTCTACGATGGAGTGGCAATAACAATTCCCTAAATAAATACATAGCTATTTTTGGCGCATGTGTTGCGCCACAAATAACCACTCAACTATTTCCGGCGCGCATACTGTGCCATAAATAACCACTCTACTATTTTCGGCGCACATATTGCGCCATAAATAACCACTCTACTATTCAAAATCACCACTCCACTATTTGTGGCGCACATATTGCGCCATAAATAACTATTCCACTATTTGTGGCGCACATATTGCGCCATAAATAACTACTCCACTATTTGTGGCGCATATATGCGTCACAAATACAAATATTTGACTAGGTTTGCTATTTTATTTACGACATGAAATTTAGCGTCGCAAAAAAAAAGTGGCGTCGCAAATAAGTAGTATTTGTGGCGCGTATCGTGCGACACAAATACTGTGCGCCACAAAAAGTCCCATTTGTTGTAGTGAGCCTGCCATTACCGAGGGTCAGTCTCATTATTTTGGCACATAAAGAAAAGAAAAATATAAATATACATATAAATTATATTGGGTTTTGTTACATGTGCCCTTAAGGCATATATTTATAAGGTTCTAAAAGTGATTCAATGCTGCTGCTGCTGCATTGGCCACTCCTAGTCGAATGTCCAATATTCAATGCATAGAGTGATTAATCAAGATATAGGGCTGTTTTGGCCACAAATTCCGCTTCTGTAATTCAATGGTCAAAAACGGTTTTTGGACAAAAGCTGCACATAGTAGCTTTGGCTAATCGCATATTTTTGTAATTGACTCATACTTTTTTATGATCGAAACACACAAGCTGGGTTGGCAAACATTTTTGTTTTAGCTGTTGAAGTTTTATAATCGCTTGTAAGCTCCATAACATGTTGCCAAACGAGAGACGAGGCCACCTAGCCGCTAAAAAAATTTGTCCATTTTTTACAAGGGCCGGCCTCGGAAAATATAGAGTTAGTCTAAAGTAATTTTTCATATATAATTTGTTGGTTCAATAGATATCGTGCCCACCCAAAAGTTGAAAAAAATAAAATAAAAATGATGTGTAATACGATGAATCCCATTATAATCTAGCGCACCTTAAATATTTGGCACACAACTTTTTTCTCGTTTGCTAATTTAGCCCAACTCAAACAGTTTTACACGAGTCTAATTAAACTTAAAAAATTATAAGTATTGATTAATCCTTATTGTCAAAAAGGAATGTGATAATATGAATACATGCGAAAATACAAAGGGGTTGCGGAAGAAGAAGATCAAAATTCACTATATTTAACAATAAGGATTACGAACACTAGATCTCTAAAATCTTAATGAAATAAAAAAAAAAAAAAAAAAAACAAACAAACCTCACAGAGCAAAACTGTATTTCTGGTACCAACAATGCTAGGGGCTCTAACAAATTTCACTAACACTCACACCCACGCTCTACTCTCTCCTAGTGACACTTTGGGTCCACTGCGGACCCTATAGTACCACAAGGAGAGAGATAGAGTGTGGGTGTGAGTGTTAGTAGAATTTATTGTTATGTAGATTGAATATTATACAAAGTGGGAGAAGTGGGCTGTCCCACGCAGCCTTGTAAATGAGATGAGACCCATGGGATAAATTCCCAAAAGAGTCAGTTTCCTTCCCAACGTTCCAACAGAACGTTATCTTCCAAAGATATATTTCTGATATACATTTGTGTATATATATATATATATACCTATAAAATTAATTACAGATTTATATATTCAAATTTTAAATCTAATGCTTGTGTCTATCCAGAAAGGTACCTATTTGGAAGAATTGTGACTCATGATAATTTATAAAAACAGGGTCTATCATTCATTGAAAAAAACATCATCATTCTATTCTCTCTCTCTCTGTTATTCAGTAAATAAATTCATTGAAAGTTCTGTAGAAGTTCTTCAAAATTGCTGTTTGCAGAACTTGGGTGACTTTGTTGTATCCTGGAGGTTAATTGCTTAGAACTCGGCAGCAACAATTCAGTGGGGGCAATTAATACCTTAAAGACAGTGTTTCGGACGTGCCTCGAAGTCATATAATCCTGATTTCTCATTGTACTGTTTTAACAATTTTAAGGTATTAATTACAATGGCATCAGGATCAAACATGGCTGCATTCAAGGTAATGAATCAAGACTTCGTTAAACTCGACAGATTTGATGGAACTAACTTTACTCGTTGGCAAGACAAGATGTTGTTCCTTTTGACTGCCTTGAAGATTTCCTACTTACTGGATCCAAATTTGGCACCACTCCCTGAACCAAAATCTGATGACAATGATGAAATTAAAGCAGAGCGAAAGAAACGTGAAGAAGATGAGGTGGTTTGCAGGGGACACATTCTGAATACTCTGTCCGATCGGCTATATGATCTATTTACTTCAGTCAAGTCACCAAGTGAGATATGGAAGGCATTGGAATTCAAATACAACACCGAAAAGCAAGGTTCAGATAAGTTTTTAATTATGAAATACTTTGAATTCTCAATGGTGGATAATACTAATGTGATGGACCAAGTTCATGATTTGCAAGTTATCGTGAACAAACTCCGAGTTCTTAAAGTGGACATTTCTGAATCATTGCAAGTGGGGGCTATAATTGCTAAACTCCCTCCAAGTTGGAATGATTACAGAAAGAAATTGCTTCATACTACAACGGATTTTACTTTAGAACAAATTCAGAAACACCTACGAATCGAAGAGGAAACCCGTATTCGTGATAATAAGTATGTTTCTAAATCTGAATCTAAAGTAAATTATATAAATCAACCAAATAAGAATTCTGGGGGGAACAAGAGAAAGTATGATTTCAACACCAGACTCAGCAATTATATCAAAAATAAGAAAAATAAAGTTTGTTATGATTGTGGAAAGAAAGGGCATTTTAAGCATGATTGCAGATCTTCAAAGAAACGGAAGATGGAGGAAATAAAAAATTCCAATAATGCTAATTTGGTTGAGAACGAAACTTCTGAAATTGTTGCCATGGTATCTGAAATGCAAATTGGCATGATTACTGAGTTGCATATGGCAACGGCAACAAAATCTTCCGATTGGTGGTATGATTCGGGCGCTACTGTCCATGTTTGTAACAACAAATCTCATTTCAAGCTTTATGAAGATGCTGAAGATGGACAAGAAGTGCTGATGGGAAACCACAATGCTGCTAAGGTTTTGGGAAAAGGAACTGTTGAACTCCAATTCACTTCTGGGAAGAAACTTTTACTAATTAATGTTCTTCATGTCCCAGAAATTAGGAAAAACCTTGTATCTGCTAATCTGCTTTGTAAGAAGGGTATTAAAGTCGTCCTTGAGTCTGATAACCTCATTCTGTCAAAGGGTGGGATGTTTGTTGGAAAGGGCTACTCTTGTGATGGAATGTTCAAACTTAGTATTAATAAAATAAATTCTAGTTCTGCTTATATTGTTGAATCTTGCACTTTATGGCATAATCGTTTGGCACATTTAAATTTTAGATCTTTAAAGTTTATGTCGAAGCATGGTTTGATTTCCTACACTAATAATGATCATTCAAAATGTGAAATTTGTATTCAAGCAAAAATGACAAAAAAACCTTTTCCTAAAACTGATAAAAATTCTCAATTATTAGAACTTGTTCACTCTGATATTTGTGAATTGAATGGTATGTTGACTCGAGGGGGAAATAGATATTTCATTACTTTCATCAATGATTTTTCAAGATTTACATATGTATACTTAATGAAAAATAAAGATGAGGCCTTTGATATGTTTAAATGTTACAAGTCTCTTGTTGAGAATCAAAAGGAAAAGAAAATCAAAATTCTTCGTAGCGATAGAGGTGGAGAATACTTTCCTACAAAATTTAGTTCGTTTTGCGAAGATAATGGTATAATTCATCAAACAAGTGCTCCCTACACACCACAACAAAATGGATTGGCAGAAAGAAAAAATAGGACACTAGTTGACATGTTAAATGCTATGTTATTGAATGCAAAATTGCCAATTAATTTGTGGGGAGAAGCTTTATTAACTGCTTGTCATGTGCATAATAGAATACCTTCAAGGAAAACACAGTGTTCACCATACGAATTGTGGAAAGGCAGAAAGCCAAATCTAGGATACCTTCGGGTATGGGGCTGTCTGGCCTTTTATAGAGTACCAGACCCGAAAAGAACAAAACTAGGTCCGAGAGCCTTGAGGAGTGTTTTTGTTGGATATGCGGAAAATTCCAAAGCATATAGGCTGTTGGACTTGGATTCTAATGTCATAGTGGAATCAAGGGATGTAGAATTTATTGAAGATAAATTCAACAATGATTCAAAAATTGTTCCTAATCCAACTCATACACTAGAAACTGACTCATCTCCTAGTTCTTCAATTGGAGTTAAACGGAAGAACGTCAATATTCCAATTGAACCTAGAAGAAGCCAAAGAGTTAGGAAAGAAAAGAAATTGGACCCTGATTTTGTGTCTTCTCAATCTATTGTTTTTCTAATGGAGGGAAACTTGGATGGTGTTTTAAGTGAAATACCTATTGTGTTAAATTTAGAAAATGAAGATCCAAAAACATTTAGTGAAGCAATGGCTTCTAGAGATGTTGCTTTTTGGAAAGAGGCAATTAATGATGAAATGGACTCAATATTGTCTAATAATACTTGGGTGTTGATTGATTTGCCTCCTGGATCGAAACCTATAAGTTGTAAATGGGTATTTAAGAGAAAATACAACACAGATGGAGCTATACAAACCTTTAAGGCTAGATTGGTTGCGAAAGGATTTCGACAAAAGGAAGGGATTGATTATTTCGATACTTATGCACCGGTGGCAAGAATAACATCCATTAGAGTGCTTATGGCTTTAGCTTCAATTTATAACTTGTATGTACATCAAATGGATGTAAAAACAGCCTTCTTGAATGGTGATCTCAATGAAGAAGTGTACATGGAACAACCTGAAGGGTTTGTTATGCAAGGTAATGAAAAGAAAGTTTGTAAGTTGGTTAAATCCTTGTACGGGTTGAAACAAGCACCTAAGCAATGGCATGAAAAATTTGATTCTATAATTTTGTCACATGGTTTTAAGCATAATAGTGCTGATAAATGTATTTACTCTAAATTCAATGATAGGTAAGGTGTAATTATTTGCCTTTATGTTGATGATATGCTTATTTTTGGGACTAATATGGAAGGAGTTCTTGAAACTAAAAGGTATCTAATTTCAAAATTCAAAATGAAAGATCTAAATGAAGTTGACACTATTTTAGGGATCAAAGTTAAGAAACATAGTGGGGGCTTTGCCCTGGGTCAATCTCATTATATTGAAAAATTGCTTCAAAAATTTAAGTATTTGGGTTTTAAAGAAGCATGTACTCCATATGATTCTTCAGTCAAATTAAATGAGAACTCTGGTAGAGCAATTGCTCAATTACAATATGCCAGTGCAATTGGTAGCTTGATGTATGCCATGCATTGCACAAGGCCAGACATTTCATTTGCAGTTTGCAAACTTTCTAGATACACGTGTAATCCGAGTGCTGAACATTGGAAAGCTGTTGGAAGGATATTTGGATATCTTAAAAGAACCATTGGGTTGGGTTTATATTATAATAACTTTCCTGCAGTACTAGAGGGATACACAGATGCTAGTTGGATTACTAGTGCAAGTGATAATAAATCAACGTCAGGTTGGGTTTTTACACTTGGCAGTGGAGCTGTTTCATGGGCCTCCAAGAAACAGACTTGTATCTCACATTCTACAATGGAATCTGAGTTTATTGCTTTAGCGGCTGCAGGCAAAGAAGCGGAGTGGCTGAGAAACATGTTATTAGACATAGAGTTGTGGCCACAACCGATGCCAACGATTTCTTTGTACTGTGATAGTGAAGCTACAATGTCTAGAGCATATAGAAAAATTTATAATGGAAAATCTAGACACATTAGCTTGAGACATGAGTATGTCAAACAATTAATTGTTGATGGAATCGTCACTATAGTGTATATCCGGTCAAGTAATAACTTGGCGGATCCGTTTACTAAGGGACTCTCGAGAGACTTAGTGAGATTCACATCTAGTGGAATGGGTTTGAAATCCCTTCTCTAAAGTCACCTACAATGGAAACCCAACCTTAAATAGTTACAACTATTCAAAGGTTTAATAGGTAATAACAAGTTGTAGTTAAGTGACTGATTAAGCACTGAGATTTTATTTCTTACCAATAAACCCATTTCAGGATGATTAGTGCTGACTGTTACGTTAAATGGAGGATGAGTTTTGTACTCTTAATGAAGTTTAAAGAATTTGTCAAAGTGTTTGTAAGTAACAGGAACACTACAAGGATCTTCAACTATATAAACATGAGGAGTGGAAAGTGCAACTTCTAGCAAAAGTTTGGGATTACTTTTGTAAATGTTTACGAAAACCAGGATGGTGTATGTTAATTTTTGTGAACTTTTCATTGAATATGTTATTTTCATGTGTGTTACATTTTCCGTTTCTAATAATTAAAGTATTGGTTTAAGCTTAGGCCACCAATTACTTGTTAGTAACTTGAGGTGTTTACACTAATATAAGGTTTAAATCGAAAGATACCTTCTTTATGCATGATTATATTGATAATTTAAGTATAAAATTCAATCTAAGTGGGGGATTGTTATGTAGATTGAATATTATACAAAGTGGGAGAAGTGGGCTGTCCCACGCAGCCTTGTAAATGAGATGAGACCCATGGGATAAATTCCCAAAAGAGTCAGTTTCCTTCCCAACGTTCCAACAGAACGTTATCTTCCAAAGATATATTTCTGATATACATTTGTGTATATATATATATACCTATAAAGTTAATTACAGATTTATATATTCAAATTTTAAATCTAATGCTTGTGTCTATCCAGAAAGGTACCTATTTGGAAGAATTGTGACTCATGATAATTTATAAAAACAGGGTCTATCATTCATTGAAAAAAACATCATCATTCTATTCTCTCTCTCTCTGTTATTCAGTAAATAAATTCATTGAAAGTTCTGTAGAAGTTCTTCAAAATTGCTGTTTGCAGAACTTGGGTGACTTTGTTGTATCCTGGAGGTTAATTGCTTAGAACCCGGCAGCAACAATTCAGTGGGGGCAATTAATACCTTAAAGACAGTGTTTCGGACACGCCTCGAAGTCATATAATCCTGATTTCTCATTGTACTGTTTTAACATTTATTAGTGCCCTAGATATTACTCTTCTGATATATTAAATCCTACCTGCAAACAAATGCTGCCCTTAATTTGAACTCCTATGTAGCTTCAATTCAACCTTGTTCAATGACTCATCTTTTGTAACACCCTTACTCGGGAAAAGGGGTTATTATCATTTTGATATGCATTAATTAATATAATTAGTGTATAAAATGGATTAAGGGGAGACTTTGGACTCGCCCGTGAAAAGTGTTCAGGGAAGGACACAGTTGGAAAAGTCCCCAGTGAGGTGGGACAGGTAATGAAGTGGGACCCAGTGAAGGGCCCGGATAAAATAAATTCGCATTTTATATGTTAAATGCATTTATATGATAACATGAATATTTGTTTAAATGCTTTCATATTATATGAGGATATATGTGTTAGCATTTGGTATTAGGTTGAATACCCAAATAAGGATATAAATGAAAAGATTTATAATTAGTAGGTGTGATAGCAATTTCATAAAATATTTGGGATCCACGTTGGGACCCATACGAAACTTAGACAAATACTCATTAGAGGATGAATGGGTAGTTAATGTAATGATTGAGGAATTTCATAATGAGAACTTAAGAAAATTCGGGGGTGTAAACGAAAATAGAGTAAACTATGTGACACATCACTTGCATGTGATGTTTGGTGTCAAGAGGTAAGGTTAGTATCACAAATTTATAGAAATTAAAAAGAGAGAGAAAGAAGAACTCGTCATCGATGCCGTTAATTCGCCATTCCGTCGTTGTTCGTCGTCCGATTCGCGAACCGAAGCCGTATTCGGACTCGTGGAGGTAAGATGGTCGTTTCTATACCTTTAACTTATGTTTTAATCGTCGTAATTTTGGTAGCTTATGCTAATCGGTGACACCCGATTGCAGAATTGGTGTAGGATTTACTCCGAAGAGAGAGTAGAGTTAAGATTTGGTGAAATTCTTCATTTCTTGGACTGATTTTGGGTAGAACTTGTAGAAGGTGAGTTTTCTAACTTAAGCTTTGATGTGGTACATGTCTTGTGCTTCAATTGTTAGTTAAAGATTATAAATTTTGAAGTTGTAGCTTAATTCATGTTAGAATTGACAATTCTAGAAATTATGGTGGAATTCATGCTAAATGCTAGAGCTTCATGTTGATTTGGTATGAAATTATTATGTTGATGTGGTTATTTGCTTATATGATAAGTGGTCAATGAATTATTGGGAGTAATGGTTCATTGTTGGGAGTAATAAAGAAGGAGAAGAGGAAGAATCCGATAAATACAGAAGTCCAAGGAATAGAAGTGACCGCGCGGCCAAGGAAGTGGTCTTCAGGTCTGAATGAACCATTAACCCATGAATTCTGCGATTATGTATGCATACGTGTTTAAACTGTTGCATAATACATGTTCACGACATCCAATGCACGTTAGTTTATTCACTAGTATAATGCTTAAGAAAACCGTTTTCCTATTTCTGTTGTGGTACATAACAACCACCCCAGGTTCGGAGCGTTACTTGGAGAGGAAATGACGTGAGTTGGGAATATGAGGAAGATTTGGGGCTTGTTCATGTGTTTTCTATATTAGCTTGTAAAATGTTGTAAAATGTAGTTAATGTTTTGACAATGTTGGTGCCTTGTTGTATCCTTGAAACCTACTTCCTTTAATTAGGAATTTGGTAGGTTGAGATCAAACTTGGAGAATTTATGGAAGTATCCATGTTTTGGTTAGTATGGTGCAAGTTGTTTTGTTGAACCATTTCGGCATGCTCGGATGGTGTCGCAAGTATTTAGTTAAGTTTCATTTGTGTAAGTGATCTTAGTTATGGCTTTGAGTTCATTTCCTACAAGATTCCATGGGATGTTAGTTTTGATGAGAATTGTGTATCAAAAACTTGTTTTGATTCAAAAGGGGTTGAGTTCATGGTTGGATTGATTCAATTGTGGTTGTATTGTGTCATACATGCTTGTTTAATGTTTAAACATGTTTAGGAGTGTGTTTGAAATATTTTCTTGATGTCCCATAAGGTTTGGTTATGTTTAAGTATGATTTGGATATGTTTTAACAGGGTTTTAGCAGCTGGGAGGTGTTCTACAGAACCCGGATCGATTCGGGTTAAAGGGCGGATCTATCCGGCCTGCTGGGAGGACATTCTGCCATAAAAATGCTAAGATGGATCGATCCGGGTTATAGGGCAGATCGATCCGCGTACAAAATTGTTGCACATCGACTTTTACGGAAACATGCATAACTCTTTTTAGAAAATTCGTATTCGCACACTATTTTTTGCGTTGGAATCGAGACTCAAAGATCTATCTTTTGGTATAAATTTTTACTATCTTTTCTAAATGACCATTTTTCCCTTGGGACTGTTTTGTCACAGCGAACTCCTTTATGTTGATGAAAATTATGCTTTTCTTAGTAATTCACATGATTTCTTGTTGATTAGTGTAATTTTGGGTGTGTATAGTCTTGTTGCACGTGTCCTAATCCACCGGGGGTGGCTTGGGGTGTGACATCTTTAAATGTTCACCTAAGACTCCCAAATTTGTCAAGATTAATTGGACCTGGATAAGTAGGTATGTAGACTTTTTTCTTGAAAAAAAATAAAGCTTCATTTTTGTTACATCTAAATTAATCTATGATATCCACTTTTTGAAAATTTTGATTTTGAAACAGCGGTAGATTACCGAACGGACACTTAACATACAACTTACTTTGTGGGTGTTTGGGCAACACAATTTGGGACTTGAAATCCCGATTTGGGCTGTAACCTCAATAGCAAGGTGTTTGGACAGACAGCCTAATCGCAACCCAATTGAGAATTGAGCCTTTTCGTGCGCGATTGGGCTAAGCTGGTAAGGATCAGCTTTGAGGAGAACGCGGTCAAACCACAGTCAACACGCGTGTGTAATATCCATCATGCCCTCATTCTTTCCCCTTCTCCAACCGTGTCCTGCACAAAAATCAAAATATTAGGTGCTTCGCCAAGTTTCGAAGCCACAACCTTTGGCTCCCCAAGGAGGAACTAAACCACTCCGGTATAGGCCATTCATTATCTATTATTGTAAAGGGAAAGACATTAGTGGGGTGAGATTGGTTTGGCTCTAGGTGGAGCAAAACCACTGTACATATGGCAGGTGTGGATTGGAAGGGAAGAGGAATGCTGCCACATGTCAGGGGCATTAAATTCTATGCAAAGAAATGTGCCAAATTTGTAAAATACTAAGCATCACTATATTGTACCTTATGGAATAAATGTTGTAAATAATTAAATAAAATTCAAGTTTGTAAAAAAAAGAAAAGTAAATAGCAGGTTTGGACTTTCCTAAGGGTTGTTTGGACTCTGCAAAGAAATGTGCCAAATTTCTAAAATACTAAGCATCACTATGTTGTACCGTATGGAATAAATGTTGTACACAACTAAATAAAATTCAATTTGTTAAAAAAGAAGAAGTAAATAGCAGGTTTTGTCACACCCCAACCCGCCTCGGTGGATTAGGACACGTGTAACAAAGCCCAACACCAATTTATTCTCAAACTATTAAGAAAATCATGAATTTAATTAACTTCATAAAACAAGTTTGTAGTGACAAAACAGTCCCAAGGGTAAAATGGTCATTAATAAGGTATAGAAAATTTTATACCAAAAGATAGGTTTTTAAGTCCCGGTTCTAACGCAAAAAACGGCGCGCGAACCCAAATTTTCTAGAGAGAGTTATGCTTGTTTCCGTAAAAGCCGTTGGGCTAAAACCAGACCAGCAGATCGATCCGCCCCAAAACCCGATCGATCCGGTTTTGGCATAATGTCATTTTCTGCTCCTCCAGATGCCCTGGATCGATCCGCACCAGACCTGAATCAATCTAGATTCTGCAGAAGACAACTTTTAGCAGATTTCCCCTATTCAAAAAAGTTCCAAACATAACCAAAACCCAACCAAATCTCATGGACACTTCAAAAACTACCCCAAAAGCATTTATAAGTTCTCTCAAACACTATAAAAACCATTAAACTCAAGATATTAATACAAACTTGCATCTCACCTCAACATTTAGCTAAACGTTAGTAAAAATTCTGTCAAAACTTGATTAAACCATACCAAATCCTTATAGTCACATCCAAAACCAGTTGGAAATCACTCCCAAGTGTCTTAAAATTTTACTAGACATCATAGGAGTTTCCCAACCATTTCCAACTCTTTGAGAAGTTATATTGAAACACCCAAAACACTTTTGTTCCAACTAAGTTTATGAACTTGCATAAAAAATTCACATTTTAACATACCACAAGTTTCAACACAAGAACTAGGAAAACCTAAGTTAATGTTACATCAAAAGAACTACTCTACCCAACAAGACTTTCTCACACATATGCAACTTATGAACTATAAAAGAAGTTCTACACCCTATTCCACTACCAACCATGGCAAGCTTAACATATTACAAGAACTCCCCAAAACATAAATTGTTCCTAACATTCTTCATACAAAAGTTTCAACATGAGATTCAACACCTAAACATATGAACATATTCACATATACATAACTTCTACGCCCAACCTATCGCGCGAATCATTTCCTCTTGTTCTCCCGTTCGGTACCTACGATGGTTATTCAATAACCACAACAGAAAATACATTTTTCGTTTAAGCTTTCGCTTAGTGAGGGAACTAATCATGCTATTGGAATGCAAAGTATGTAAATGCAACATTCATTGTAAACAACAACAAATTGATCTCCGGAAAGTCAAGTAACTCCAGCCACCACCCCTGGGTCCTTGTCACCTCGGATCTTTCTCACTTTTGGGCGCATATAGCGCAGCACACACTCTCTCACGACCCCGAAGGCATCACCGACATTTCATTGTGGTCGTCACCACGCCCTTTGTCACGACCCAAGTCTCGCTCAGTAAGATATTGTCCGCTTTGGACCCAAACCCGCACGGATTTGTTCTTGGGTCACTACCCAAAAGGCCTCTTACTAGGGAGACTTGAAACCACACATATATAGCACATTACCCTTCCTTCCCCAGGCAATATGGGACGAACTTCCCATAGTGTGTAGCCTACCAGCACTTACTGCAGCCACAAAGGCACGTACAGCAGCCCGCCCACAACACCAGGGTCGTTACATTCCACCCCCCTTAGGGCCCAACGTCCCCGTTGGCATACTTCCGGCTGGGTCAGGCTCTGATACCATTCTGTCATGACCCAAATCTTGCTCAGTAAGATATTGTCCGCTTTGGGCCCAAACCCGCACGGATTTGTTCTTGGGTCACTACCCAAAAACCCTCTTACTAGGGAGACTTGAAACCACACATATATAGCACATTACCCTTCCTTCCCCAGGCGATGTGGGACGAACTTCCCATAGTGTGTAGCTTGCCAGCACTTACTGCAGCCACAAAGGCACCTACAGCAGCCCGCCCACAACACCAGGGTCGTTACGTTGTCACACCCCGATTTTTGTACAATCAAATATTCAATCTAGAGCATGTATCTGGACTAATATTCAATTGCCAAAACCCCAAGAGTAACACCCCCACACAAGCTAACAGTAATTTATTAAAAAAATATGAAATACTCATTAAATAAGGACATATGATCTTGTTTTAAAATATAAACTCATTGAATAACAAACTTATAGTTCCAAACATGCATTTCATAAAAAAAATAATATAATAATAATAATAATAAAGTTCTATTACAAATATTATATCTTTTCGATTTACAAAAGAAACATCATTTTTCATTAAATAAAAATATCTTTACAAAGTTCAGCAGAGAGAAAAATAAAATCTATACATCCGGTGGTCAGAGCAACTACAACGTTCCAATGCCCAAAGACTCGACAGCCAAGCACAACGGTCACATCATCAAAAGCAATATCCTGCACATGTCATCCAACTACGTTTCAAACAGAAACGCACCCGAATGCATAACACACTCGGGTCAGTCACATAACTGGTATAAGTTAAACAAAAATAATAAAATTTTAGGGCTCCAACCTGAACCCGTAGACTATAAACCACATTACAACACTATTGGGCCAAGACAGGTAGTTCTACACACATATTTGGACAAAAGAGTAGTTTCCATTTATGTGGTGGCAAATAATTTCTTGCCCAAAATCCAAAGCTACTATAAATTTCATACTTACCCATCTACTTATGGTGAGCCAAACCTGTAAAATATTAGTGGGCCCACCATCCTAAAAATTGAATGATCACAAACCAAGCAAAAAATTCCGTATACAAACCATCCACATTCTAACTCAAACGTCGCATTCATTATTCTACGCTTATCAGTCTTATGAAATAATCCATATTCATTACTTATTAGCCTTAAATTTATCTTTGCATTACCTAGCTTCACCACTTGACCACCCTCCATGGTACAACCCACACATATATCCCATGTGTGCCCGGACCTACTACTAACATCCACTCCGGTGCCAGTTTGGTTGGGGTATCAACCAAACTAGGTATACACAACGGAAGGCCGGTCAATATCCCTAGACTTAGGCCAGCTTGATCACGAAGCCACTGGCAAAAGGGTACACTCAGCAAGTCGAGCTACTAAAAACACATATCACACAACGGGGAGCGGTGAGCACTAAGGAATTATGTTGCAATTATCATTTATCATTTGTATTATCCCAATAATTGTGAATTTCACGTTTATCACCTAGTTCCGTCTCATCATAGTCTA
Source organism: Hydrangea macrophylla (assembly GCA_033977485.1). Taxonomy (NCBI): domain Eukaryota; kingdom Viridiplantae; phylum Streptophyta; class Magnoliopsida; order Cornales; family Hydrangeaceae; genus Hydrangea; species Hydrangea macrophylla. Next base: position 119,128,692 of record CM066982.1, on the reverse strand, counting down.
ATCACATCTCTAACTTTTAGATGCATTCCAATTTCTTACAATAAAAGGGTTTTTATCAATTAACCCATAACAATCTTCCCTAAAAAATTTCCAATCAAATTACAAGATCCCCAATATACTATTCAGCGTATCTAATTTACTCCTTTTTATCAAAATGACCACACAATAAGGTCAGTTATTTCAGGTACAATAACCTCAACCCAACATTCAATATTAGCCTAGATAAACCCATAATAAAATTTCAAATTCTCATATCGTAAAGTATTATAACAATCGTTCCACAATATTTTCATCGGACTCAACGTTAATGACTATCACCCAATTTTTTTTTTATAGCTCAACAGTATATGAGAATTCATGTATCTCTAAGTAATTTTCGTTAAGTCATACGAACGAATATTAAAAAAAAAAACACGAGTCATATTTCTCCAATTTCGTACATTTTAATATACTAAAAACTGCTACTGAAATCTTCAATTTCTGCCCAAACGGTGCAGAATCAGGAAAAACTCCATTAGACGAAAAGTGTGCAGACTCGCGGACAGAATGTTCAAATTCAAAGTCACAATTTTACAATAATTTTCTAAAGTTTCTGCAACTGTGTGAATTAAAAAAATGAATTTCACACATATTTCTTAGTTACCATGAATATTTCACATATAGTTTTATCAAACTAACTATTCACCTAACCTTTTCGAATACCCTAAGTCTAAATCACAAAGTCACACGAAGGGGAAAGAAAATATCTAGATTACTTCAACAATAACAACGTATATCCATTATTAAGATTTAACACTAATAATTAAATTAAACATGTACTACTTTAATTTACTCCCGTATACATGCATATATATACATACGTATATATATACTCGGATACACAAAATTTAACACACCGCGTTGATCAAAAATTGACAACCACGAATGCTCCGCGATTCCCCACGTGCCCATGAACCCTAGACCCTTCTCTTTTTTTTTTTCTTCCCTTTTCTTCTTCTTCTTTCTCATCTCTCTCTCTCTCTGTCTCTTGCGGCTGCCTAAGAGATGGGTTTCCTATTTCTTTCGTGTAATATTACCTAACCTAATATAATATTATGTTATGTATATAACTATGTGATGTTGTCAATATCAAGATATAAAAAGTGTTCTTTACTTTTCAAAAGATTTGTAGTGTGAAAGCAAAGGTCGAACCCACAGGGATTGGTTAACTACAGCGACTTAATTTTAAAACCTAACTTTAGTTAATTATGAAAACGGATTTTGATTTGATTTTAATTAAACTAATAACAATAAAAATAAATCTAAATTATGAAAGCAATTAAAGTTGTTTTAAAGATATTTAAAGGGAACCTAGGATTGCAAATCCAACACTAGCTTCATAATAGGAATATTTATGAATTACTTTAGCTTATTACGTTGGATGAATATGGAGAATTGTAGCTACAAGCCCAATTCCTCCGACAAGAAGATAATCATGGTTCAAGCACCAACATAATCCATCTTCGGTTAGCACGAATTATCCCACACTAAACTAGGGTTGTGATCTAATCCGTCTAACCTAGGCATGGACTATTCGGATACTTGATAGCACAAATCAATAAAGCACCATCACATGTAAACAATCTAAACAAGCACAGCAAGAATAGATCGTTGAGCACATTACAGTCAAAATAGATCTAAGACAAGAATAAACTTTGAAAGCAATGATTTAATCAATAGAAGTACGATTTATTTATAAAAATCCTCTAAACATGTGACTGTCATCCATACATAATAAACTAAAATAAAAACATAAATAAAACCCTATTACTTGGCTAGAGTTTCATTGAAACCCTAGATCTATGATCTAGCCGTCCATGGAAGTGATGGATGGCAAGTAGTTGATGGAGGAAGCCATGGAAATCCTTGGTCTTCTTCTTCTTCTCCTTGTTTCCCTCCCTTCAATGGCTGGAAGTATGGTTGTAGAATGTGTGTATAATAATTGCCAACCCTAAAATTGAAGTAAAATAGGGTATAAATAGATTTACAACAAGTTTTGGAAGCTCTCCTAACCCGAAACGCACTAAAACTGCTGTATTTTGCAATCTGGACGTAATTAGGCAGTTTCGTTCACGTAGGAATCATCAGTATACTGAAATACGCATCTTTGATTTTTACACATATCGCGCGAGCGGGTCGCGCGAGCGCGACATTTGGCTCCTCGCGCGCGCGGATTGCGCGAGCGAATTCTGGGTTCTCGCGCGAGCGGATCGCGCGAGCGATTCTCTGGTTTTCACGGGCGCGGGTCGCGCGCGCGACTTGGTTTTTTCAGCTTCTTTCTCTCTGCTTTTTCACCCTGTTTAGCCTGATATACTTGATTTCTTCCAAAACCTGTCAGAAAATAGAAAACGAAGTAAAAATATACAAAAACAGGATAAAAAGGTACTAACAAATGCTCGTTAAGGCTTATAAATAGGATATGTTCTCTCCCGATCACACCCCCAAACCTACATTTTGCTAGTCCTCGAGCAAAACTAAAAACTAAACTACTATTAAAATACTACTCCATTTTCGCATGGATCACGATTGCATTTAGCCTATGCAACAAGCCTTTTAAACCTCTAGGTGTCCCTAGTCGGACGAGTGAAGTCTCGTGAGGGTTCTCGTCAACAAGTCACCCACAACCATCTTTATTAACTTATAAATTTAAAAAGTTTTATTAAAAAGAAAAACTAATAAACAATACTCCTTATTATAAACAACGATTCGAAATAGAATAGCGAACAAGAAGAAACATAATCAAACGTTCACCTATATCATGAGAAACAATCAAGTGTATGCAATGTACGAATCAATAGAGTTCCTCATAAGATTGCACATGTGTGATATGGTAGTCAAATGAACACGCGCATGTCATGAACTTGGAATATAACTCGGATAACCATCCAACTATGCTTCGACTACGAATCTCACAATGAATTACACTCTCAAATGAAACACTCAGAACCAGGTGTAATTTATCTAAAATATGTGAGTAAAGGAAATATGTTTTCAAAACGAGAAATGCTCACATATAACTCGAAAAAGACGCATGACACGAAAGAATAGTAGTCTCATGAATAGGACGCCAATAATCAAGAGGAATTACTCATTACCATGTTTTAATCCCCCTCCCATCGTTACATATCAAAACCATGTTTCCTAGGATCAATTAGGACTTTTTTAAAGGTTGTAATGTGGCTTAGATAATGAAAAAGGATAGAACGGATATATCAAGTAGTTTCAGAATGGCATTGTAAGGCATGTTCGATTTCTTTCATTCTTCTTCTACAAACTTTCATCTTTTCTTTCTCTTCATTCCTTTTCATTCATTTTTCTTCTTTTCTTTCAATTTTTTTTTCAACCTTCCTCTTCTGCATTATGTTTCTTTTCCTTTTTCTTTTCTTGCTTCTCAAATGATTATTCATCGAATACCAGCAACTACCCCAATAGCATATTATTTTCTTCTTCTTAATCAACACATCGCCTTAATACTACTAAAAGTTGATCACTCTTCCAGTGGTATACTCCAAGTTGATCAAGTTGGAGCTTTTAAAGAGAATAATGGTGAACAAAGAAAAAGAAGCATTGTAACGGCTCAAAGGGCGAACTAAGGAAATTTTTATCTTTTATCGGCCGATAGTAAACAAAGAGGGCCTAAAATCATGTCCTAGGGTGATATGGTTCTTCAATGTTTACAATGGAAGATTATTTAGCATGGTAACAAATATTTTAACTTGACTATTAACCAAAACAAGAATAATGAGACTAAACAACAAGTTAATGCGCTAATTCAATGAAATTCGCCGAACACAAATGTATTTATAACCCTCGAAAAAGAAAAGATAGGCTCAAAAGCTCACCGGGTCTAGTCTCCACCATGTGTTATCTAGAAATCCGAACCATATTATAATTCACAACCAACATGTATTCAAGCGACTACGTGCAGTGCATAGGTTTGTATACAAATCTATGATATAAAACTACGATTCAAACAATACATAACTTAAAACATTACATCATAACTTTAGTAAATGATTAATCACAATTCTCTTGTTTAGCATTCTATAACAATCATACTTACATAACAAGAAGTATCAAATTGATATTGCAAAAACGTCGGTATCATCGTTTATTTAAACACACTTATCGAAAATTTTTGAAAATTTTGAAAATTTGAAAATTTAGTGTAATAATGTGCATGTGTGCATACCCCCAAACCTAAACCTTTCATTGTCCCCAATGAAACAATAAAACGAAAGAAAGGAGAGTAGGTAAGGAAGGAACGATAGTACCTCGATCTCGACAAGCATAGAACAGGTGAACACAAAGGAATATGACAATAAAGTTCAATGTTACCTGTTACTTATTAACAAAAGAAAATTAAACAAACAAATAAATACTAAAAGCTAACATATAAGTTTTTTTTTTTTTTTGATGCAAAAATGTATATAAGTTCAAAAATAAATTATTCCCGACCCCCAAACCTATTCAGAAAATTTAAAAACTAACCAAAATGACCCAAAAATATGCAAGAATGAGATAAACAGACGAAATAAAGCTTGGGTTGCCTCCCAAGAAGTGCTAACTTTTACGTCTTCAGCTAGACCATTCTAGCTCAAGAATCATGGAGGCCGTAACTCGGACTGTGAACCCTTTAGAATATCAGGTAGAGCTCGGTGGTAAGCAGAAATCACGTCACTTTGAATTAATTAGATTGACGGTTTGTCAGTATGTTCAAATCGATTTCTTACCTTCCGAGTAGATTCAGCGTTAGGGTCCGAGGTATTAGGGTTCATCCACTCATCATCCGCTATATCTTTGTCGTTACTCACATTTATTGCTTTGTTAGGCTCAGTATTCCGTCTTACCTCACCTTCCTCCTCACATAGGTAATCGTCGTCTTTAGGAGGTTGATCCATAGCATTAAAAACGTTTAATTTTAAGTTCATGTTCCCAAATGACACTTTCATTACCCCCGTCCGGCAGTTAACACGTGCGTTAGCGGTTGCTAAGAATGGACGGCCTAGAATGACAGGAGTGTGTTTCCTAGCATCTAGCACGGGTTCAGTGTCAAGGACCATGAAGTCGATAGGAAAATAGCATTTATCAACCTTAACCAAGACGTCCTCGACGATTCCTCTAGGTATTTTAATAGAACGATCCGCTAATTGTAGTGTAGCGGCCGTAGGTTTCAGTTCACCTAAACCTAATTGTTTATAGACGTGATAAGGTATGAGATTAACACTAGCTCCTAAGTCGAGGAGAGCCCGATGAATGATAGTGTCACCTATGACACATGAAATCGTAGGCGTACCAGGATCCTTATACTTCGGAGGAGCGTGTTGAAAAATAGAGCTTACTTTTTCCGTGAGGAAGACCTTTTTAGGAGTATGACTACGTATTTTACGCTTTTGAGTACAAAGGTCTTTTAAACATTTAGCATACGCGGGAATTTGTTTTATAGCGTCGAGGAAAGGAATATTGATTTTAACTTGTTTAAACACCTCGAGTATATCCTCTATTTTTGACCCTTTCTTAGAAAAATGTGACGGTCCCTCATTATTAGGTGGATATGGCATTCTCGGAATATAGTTCGTTGGGACCGGTTCTTTATCTTTTTTATTTTTATCCCCATCCTCACCCATCCTATTCGAGTTAGTATTCACATCTTTCACATTCTCATTCGGAAGTTCAACACCTTCCTCTTCTCGAATAGTCATCCTAGTTGATACGGCGTTTACTTGTTCAATCGACCCCTTAACCTCATATTGTCCCTTAGGATTTTGAATTGTTTGACTAGGCAACGTCCCCTCATTTCTACGACTCACTACAGTAGCTAGTTGTCCCATTTGGGATTCAAGCTTCGCAATGGATTGTGTGTGTGAGTGCACTATTTGTGCTTGTGCCTGTACTTGTGTTTCGATTTTATTAAGGGATGCCAACACCTTTTCCTCAAAAACATTACCCCTTGAAGGATTCGAATTAGGAGGTGGTTGTTGGTATTGATTAGATTGAAACTGAGGTCGATATGCATTTGGAAAATTAGTTGCCTCATTAGGATTATTATTATTATTTTTCCACGAGAAGTTCGGATGGTTTCTCCATGGCGCGTCCGGATTATTATTAGTCGAATTATAATTATTTCGTGGATATTGTTGAATAGAATTAATGTGTTGCTCCACGAATTCCGGAAATTGACTTGCCGATGGACATGAGAGTATAGAATGTGAAGGATCAGAACATAATGCACAAATTTCATGAGAGGGCGGGGCTGTCGTTTGATTCATTGTTAAAAGTCTGTCAAGTTTTTGAGATAGTTCTTTAATTTCAATTGACTGACTCGATTCAAACTTTACCTCTCTCTTAGGTTGTGAATGATATCCCTCATTACGGACAGACACCGCTTGATGCATCGAATTCTCGCTCAAAGTTTCGAAAATCTTCCAGGCCTCGTCGGCGCTTTTGTGTAGGAAAGTTCCCGCACAAACGGCATCGACGGTATTCCTAACCGAGGGAATAAGTCCCTCGTAGAAGACTTGAACCAATTGCCACTTGGGAACTTGATGATGTGGACACGATCGTAATAATTCTTTAAATTTTTCCCAAGTGTCATAAAGAGTCTCCCCATCTTGCATCACAAAATTAGTTATATCTTTTCTTATCTTATTTGTACGCATAATAGGGAAAAACTTTTGTAAAAAGGCAGTGTGTAAGGCTTCCCATGTTTTTATTGTGTTTGGCTCAAGTGATTGAAGCCAATACTTCGCTTTGTCTCTTAAAGAGAATGGGAAGAGCCGTAATTTTAATTCATCATTATTTAGGTTTTGTATTTTCAAAGTAGAGCATATACCCTGAAAATCCCCTAAGTGTTGGTAAGGGTCTTCGTTTAGACGGCCATGGAATGATGGAAGTAGCGAGATGGTAGACGACTTTATCTCAAAGTGAGATGCCGTCGCCTCCGATAATTCGATACCGGCTTGTGGCGTGTAAGTCGTAGGAATAAAATAATTTATAAGTGGAGGAGGTGGTGGTATATTAAGGTTATTCATATTAGCACCGTCGTTATTTTGGTTGTTTTCGTTATTATTTCCAATGTCTGCCATTTTAATTGGTTCTATGTTATTAAAGCGTGGTTTCTTTAGTCTTGTAAGAGTACTACGTATTTCGGATTCAAATAAAGACGTCGATTTCGGTGTCAAATCGTCGTCTATTAAAAACCTAGCTCTAGAAGTTAAGTTTGAAGACTTGTTAAGTCTTAGGGTGCGTTCAAGTTCAGAGTCGAAAGGTTTTAAATCCGGTTTATTTAAACGTGTACCTAACATAAACTAAAAGAAAGTAAACTACAAACAAAAACTGACTCAACTAAAAAAAACAAATAGCAATCACGCAACTAAGATAACATACACTCAACTACTGTGATGCATGAATATTATTCTGTAATGCAATGACCGCGTCAAGCCCAGCGCCCCGGGTTTCCTAGCTAATGCAGTGCAAGTAACCCTAGACTAATGCAAATAGTGCGTCACAGCGCCCTGACTTACAGTGGTTTAAAGCGGGTTTCAAAGGAAGCAAATTACTTGATTTTTATTTATTTTATTTGCGTCAGCTCCTTTGATGTGATTAGCTAATCCACTCGGAAACGTTAGAATTTTGACGACTCGAGAAACTACAAAATAAAATAAAAAGTTAGTAACTCAAAATAAACGGAAAAATAAGAAAAAGAAAACCTAATCTAATATTTACGAATTAACTAAACTAAGATTATAAAACTAAAGGTAGTAGTTTGCAATCCCCGGCAACGGCGCCAAAAATTGATGTTGTCAATATCAAGATATAAAAAGTGTTCTTTACTTTTCAAAAGATTTGTAGTGTGAAAGCAAAGGTCGAACCCACAGGGATTGGTTAACTACAGCGACTTAATTTTAAAACCTAACTTTAGTTAATTATGAAAACGGATTTTGATTTGATTTTAATTAAACTAATAACAATAAAAATAAATCTAAATTATGAAAGCAATTAAAGTTGTTTTAAAGATATTTAAAGGGAACCTAGGATTGCAAATCCACCACTAGCTTCATAATAGGAATATTTATGAATTACTTTAGCTTATTACGTTGGATGAATATGGAGAATTGTAGCTACAAGCCCAATTCCTCCGACAAGAAGATAATCATGGTTCAAGCACCAACATAATCCATCTTCGGTTAGCACGAATTATCCCACACTAAACTAGGGTTGTGATCTAATCCGTCTAACCTAGGCATGGACTATTCGGATACTTGATAGCACAAATCAATAAAGCACCATCACATGTAAACAATCTAAACAAGCACAGCAAGAATAGATCGTTGAGCACATTACAGTCAAAATAGATCTAAGACAAGAATAAACTTTGAAAGCAATGATTTAATCAATAGAAGTACGATTTATTTATAAAAATCCTCTAAACATGTGACTGTCATCCATACATAATAAACTAAAATAAAAACATAAATAAAACCCTATTACTTGGCTAGAGTTTCATTGAAACCCTAGATCTATGATCTAGCCGTCCATGGAAGTGATGGATGGCAAGTAGTTGATGGAGGAAGCCATGGAAATCCTTGGTCTTCTTCTTCTTCTTCTCCTTGTTTCCCTCCCTTCAATGGCTGGAAGTATGGTTGTAGAATGTGTGTATAATAATTGCCAACCCTAAAATTGAAGTAAAATAGGGTATAAATAGATTTACAACAAGTTTTGGAAGCTCTCCTAACTCGAAACGCACTAAAACTGCTGTATTTTGCAATTTGGACGTAATTAGGCAGTTTCGTTCACGTAGGAATCATCAGTATACTGAAATTCGCATCTTTGATTTTTACACATATCGCGCGAGCGGGTCGCGCGAGCGCGACATTTGGCTCCTCGCGCGCGCGGATTGCGCGAGCGAATTCAAGGTTCTCGCGCGAGCGGATCGCGCGAGCGATTCTCTGGTTTTCGCGGGCGTGGGTCGCGAGCGCGACTTGGTTTTTTCAGCTTCTTTCTCTCTGCTTTTTCACCCTGTTTAGCCTGATATACTTGATTTCTTCCAAAACCTGTCAGAAAATAGAAAACGAAGTAAAAATATACAAAAACAGGATAAAAAGGTACTAACAAATGCTCGTTAAGGCTTATAAATAGGATATGTTCTCTCCCGATCACTATGGTTCACACACACAACACTTATCAATAAAACACACACAAACATGTAAATCCCATTTTTTGTCTAAAGGCCTTACAAAAAGGCTTTATATGGGCCCGAAAATGCATTCTAAAGTGACAAATGATTAGCCCAATGGATACCCATACCCCAGGCACTAAATTTCTATGTTAAGCATACTATTTAACATACTAACGACCCGTACACGCTACTTCAACATTTGTTTTAGGTGTCACTAAGATACATACACATAGTTAATGTATAATACTTCAAAATAATAATATAACAATTACTAAAAGCATGTAGAAAATTAGGGTTGTTACATTCTACCCTCCTTAAAGAAAATTTCGTCCCGAAATTTGTAGCAACGGTAAATACACAAGTCAGTCATAAATAAAGTTAGGCACTCAATTTCATACAACTATGTATTACGTTTGACTTTCAACCATACGAGACCAAGTACGTCGAGCGACTAATCCAAACAAGGAAACCCTCATATATATACCTTATTCTCGTATAGTCAATTGTCAAAGTTAATAGATATTCCAAAGCACAGAGATTGATGCAAACCATGTGAATAAGAACTATGCATGCAACATGCTCACAGTTAATCAAAGATTTAACTATATACCCATGTCGACCTCTTACCGTGTCCCGTACCACTTCTCATCGGGATACCTAATACTTACCACTCAAACCGATAGCTTCAAATCTTCCATAAGCTTGTACTAAGAATAAGAATACCCGTCTAGATCCATAAGATGTTGTAGACATAAGAATACTGCCTGCTCAATATATGCTCTCGAAAAAGTATAGAATTTCTACACGGAGATATACGATAGAGATGCAGTAGTAGAATACCAATCGATAATAACAGCTTCATAATAAGAAATCCAGAGTGCCGATAATAATAATGTCTACCAAAAATGGCCAGATAAGAATAATATAAATAGAAGTCTTACAAATAATAATAGAAATCCCGATCCTACGATAGAATAATAATTCAGCTGGATGATAATTAGACAACTATCCGATAATAATAGTTTGAAGAAGATAATTCGATATCACGCCAGAATTTCACTACTTGTTCAAAACTCCAACTCCCCGCTACTTCTCCAACATGTCACAAAATATGCATGCACTACTATGCGACTCATAATATAGCAAATGATTTTAACAAATTAACATATAATGATAGGCTCGTAAAGTTATGCAATTAATCGATTGAGAATAATTAAATAACATGTAGGCAACACATGGATAATACATAAGTACACATAACCTGAAACCCAAATAAATCGCGACCTGTAGCTCTGACCAACCTCTAGTTCACAATCCGAGGATCACTTAGACTCGCTAAGTTAACCATAAGCTCTGATACCAAACTGTCACGACCCAAGTCTCGCTCAGTAAGATATTGTCCGCTTTGGGCCCTAAGGGGGGTGGAATGTAACGACCCTGGTATTGTGGGCGGGCTGCTGTAGTTGCCTTTATGGCTGCAGTAAGTGCTGGCAGGCTATACACTATGGGAAGTTCGTCCCACATCGCTCGGGGAAGGAAGGGTAATGTGCTATAAATGTGTGGTTTCAAGTCTCCCTAGTAAGAGGCCTTTTGGGTAGTGACCCAAGAATAAATCCGTGTGGGTTTGGGCCCAAAGCGGACAATATCTTACTGAGCGAGACTTAGGTCGTGACACCCTTCCTCTTGAGGGCTTACTATCCCTTACATATGTGACCTATAAGTAGTGACCACTACTTGACTTCCCTTTGATCCACATAGGCATTTAGGAAACTTAGCATATAAACATAACAATTTCACATTATTAACATGTTTTTTTTGCCTAAACACCCAATTTTGGGATTAGACACTCACCTCTTCGAATTACTAGCGAATTAAGCTTAAAATATCCCAACCTCTTGCCAATTTTCAACCCAAATCCTACCAGTGTAAATCCTATATAGTTTTTACCTAACAAAAGTGATCTATCAAGAATGGTCGCTAGAAAAATGTTGCAAAAATGAAAACAAATTACATGCATGTAATCCTCTTACCTCCACGAGTCCAAAAATGGTCTCAGATCGCAAATTCGGCGTCAAATGTCGTCGAGGAAAACCGTCGCCGACTTGAGAGCTCTCACTTCTCTATATTTTTTGTAAAACCCAGTTGTGTATTGTGTCCTTGAGACACATATCAACATATGCATATGTGTTGTAACAAGTTTTCATTATTTCTGTTTAGCACCCCCGATTTTCTTTAAGCTTTATTATGAAACCCCTATGTTAATTACATTAACTACATGCACCTTTTCTAAATGGATTTAATCTAAGTCCCGCGTGAGTCCTAATCGTGGTCCCGTATAAATTATGAGATTGCTATTAAACCTACCAATTATGAATTGTATTCAAATACGCCCTCACATGGGTACCCAAATTGGCCCACTTAACCTACCATAAGATAATAATATCTTTAAGCATTTAAACAAGTACTCATATAAACATATAATGACATCAAAATGCAAATGATTTTAATTAGACCCTCATTGGGCCCCACTTCTATACCAGTCCTGCCTTCTACAGAACTTTCATCTGTGTCCGCATTTAAACACCTTTTCTTATGTGGGTTCATAATTTCACCTTAAATCATCTTATGCATTAATTATCTTTACTTAACACATATTAATACCAAATTTTTCTTCTTTTTCGGGTACGGGTACATCAGACAGTGGTGGGCTTATAGTAGCCGACTCTGGTACAGACTCGATAATTGGAAGTACAGACTCCGGGGGAACAGGGAATTGGGAGACACGGACAGATGACTCTACAGCTTGGTTGTTCAAACCCTCCTCAGTTGGCATGATATGATCATCTTGGCTCTTGGCCCTCTTTCCTTCCTTTTTCTAAGCAAATTCTTCCCACATTTTCTTAATAGCTTCGGTGTCCAGGCACTTCAACCAATCTTCCTCTGGGGTTTTGACAACTTCTTCTGGATAAAACGGGTCTTGATAAGGGGGCCTTTCGCAGTCAGCGAAGATCTCGAGCCCAGGATGCCTTTTTCCGGTGGCCTGATGGATCCTAGGTTCAGGGAACCCAAAATAGGGGAAGTCATCCCCTTCTTTGATGAATTGCCCGTTCAAGGTCTTACGGTATGGTGGGAGACTCCGCACTCTCTTTTTCCATGGCCTCTGTAGCTCGATGTCTTCTCCAGTGGGCTTGTACCCCAACCCAAAAGTGCTTTGTTGCCCTTTGATTTGAGGGAATTCACGGATCCCTTGCTGACGTCGGCCCAATCCCATTCCAGGGAAATAGTTTATCTTACGGACGATGTTGACGACTGTAGAGTGGATTTTAGGGAACCTGTCTTCATCACTAATCATGTGGACTTCTTCCATGAAGAATCCTCCGATTTCTCCTTCTTCTAGCTCAGGTATTTGGATTTCAAAGATGGGAGCATAGCTTGGGAAGGATTCATTACCCCAACTGTTGCCGAGGATGATTTTCACCTCTTTATCATGAATGTACTTGATCATTTGGTGCACAGTGGATGGTACAACTTTGTTGACATGCAGCCAGGGCCTCCCAATCAGTAAATTGAATGAGGCGGGTATATCCATGACTTGAAAGATTTCAGTGCCGACCAAAGACCCCTATCCGGATCTGGAGAGAAATGGTCCCATTCACATTTCTCTTAGTGTTATCATAAGCCCTCACAGATTGCATAGACGGAGTGATGTCCTGGATGTTGACCCCCAAGGCAGTGGCTGTCCTTAGAGCACAAACATTTAAGGCGGAGCCTGTATCGACCAGACAGAATGGCACTTGCTGCCCCTTGCACCCAACAGTGATGTACAAAGCTTTGTTATGTGCCGACCCTTCCGGTGGTAAATCCTCATCGGAGAAGGTAATGATTGGATTGAGGGTGAGTACGCCCAAGAAAGCCACCATGTCTTCCGGTGTGGCGTCGATGGGGACTTCAATTCTAACCAAGGCATTTAACATAGCTTGCCTATGCTTGTTGGATGTCACCATGATGTCCCACATCGAGAGATGTGCTTGGGTTTTCTTTAGCTATTTTATCAACTCATTGTCTTCTTTAATGACATCATCCATTTTCCCCTTTCCCTTATCGTTGATCGAACTTTTCTCGATTGCTTCAATGGTAGGCTGTGGAGGCTGATAATGGCGTCCTGACCTAGTCAAATGATTGATCTCGGCAGGGGTAGACCCTTCTATAGTCCCATCTTCTTTGAACCAGTCATAATCTGTTCCCACAAATGGCTTCTCCAGCTCGTCCCAGATAGAAGCATCACTTTCATTATTGGGGTCATACCATTTAAGGTCTACCAACCCTAGATCATGCTCTTCCAGAAAGAACAAGTCTTGCTCATCGTCTAGCTGCTGCTGCCACCCATCATTTTCTCCTTCAATCAGATGGATCTCAGCAGAATTTGGGATGTCCATACGGGCTAAGGGAAGTCCTATGTGGGTGATATAAGCGGCAGGGTTGAAGGATACGGGGTTGAACTCAATGAAGCTGATTTTTTGGTGGTTTAGCAGGGGATTTTGAGTAACATGGGGCTGCTTCGGTGGTGGCTCGATGATGTTTTGGTCAATGAGGTCCTGGATATCATGGCAGAGGTGCATGCAATCATCAGTGTTGTGGCCAGAGGCGTGGTGGTAGGTACACCATTTAGGCATATCACAGTTTGGCGGGAGCGGGGTATTTCGGGGCTGGAGTAGTTGGAGGTGGCCTTTTTTGAGGAGACAATCTAAGGCTGAGGAGAGAGAGATCTCTAGCTTGGCGAAGTTATGAGGGGGCTTTTTCTGGAAAGGGCAATTGGAGGTGTTGGCTTGGTTAGAGGATTGGTATGTCTTGAGAGGGTATGTTATGAGTTGACTGCTAAGAGCATTGACATTCGGGGGATTGCGGGAGTTGTTGGGACTTCTTGAGTAACTCGGAGACTCCTCCTTCTTGATCTTTCCTTCCCTGATTGCATCTTCAATTCGAGTTCCAACCTCAAACAGCTCTTCGAAAGTGGAGATGGACTGATAAAATAATTTCTCATGGTAGAGCGGCTGCAGATTCCGGATTAGCATCCTTACTTGTTCCTTTTCAATTGGTCGGTGGGTCATCTGGGACACTTTATTCCTCCATTTGCTCAGAAATGCAGCGAAGGATTCATTGTTGTTCTATCGAGTTGTTTCCAAATCCCTGATAGTGACATCAAGTTCTTGATTATAGGAATAATGATTGACAAAGACTCGAACGATGTCTTCCCATGCCCGAGTTTTGGAGGCTTCTAAGGTTAGGAACCATGACAGTGTAGACTTTACAAGAGTGTGTGGGAACAGCATTGCAATGTGCTCATGAGTGCAGCCCATTGATTGAAAAATGTTCATACACAGCTTTACATGGCTTTTCAGATTCCCAGTTCCGTCAAAACAGTCAATGACAGGCATCTTGAAGTTTTCTGGCAGCTTCAGCTTAACAAGCTCGAAAAGTCCTTCCAAGTCTAGCATGTAATCATCAACCCCTTTATTCTTCCTCAATAAGCTTTCCAGCTTGTCGACTTTGTCCATTTTTTCTTGGAACTTTTTCTCATATCGGTGGTGGGGCCCCTTGAAACCAGTCTTCTTCTCCATTATTTTCGGGAGGCGGTACGAATCCGAACGGCGGTGGCGGGAACTCAGGGGGGCACTGCTGTCGCTGCTGTTTTAGTTCTTCCATAAATTTTAGGACTTGGGCCAGGCTGTCGGACTGATGACCTATGGTTGCTCCCTACTCGATAACCTTGTTTTCTAACTCTTCTTGATTCATGTTGAAGTAGGCTGTCGGACGGATTCTGACCAAGAGATTATCTGAATTTCTGACCCAGGATGAGGATCCCGGCTGTTGACTTTGAGAATCTATAGTGACCTTATAGATTCGAGAGGATTTGTATCAGATTCTGACAGTGATGACTTTAGATGGACAATGACAGTGACGTTAACAGATGTGGACTGACTTGTGTAAGACTGACTGAGATAGTGCGTGCAGACTGATAGGAATGGTGCATACATATGAGGCAAGCATACGGATGTAAGCCCTGATCTATATGATACTCCTATTTCTAACAGATAACAGTTAAACAAATAAGGTCCTAACCATTTAGAGTGTGCTAACTTTACTTTCCAATATGATCACCGGGGATAATGGGAATTCTGGGATATTTCGGGGAAATATGGATAGAGTTTCTGGGAGAAATAGGTTATATAGAGATTTTTTGAGAGAAATCGGTTATATCTGGGATATCTGGACAGAGTTTCTGGGAGAAGCAGGTTATATCTGGTATATGTGGACATAGTTTCTGAGAGAAATAGGTTATATATGGGATATCTGGACAGAGTTTCTGGGAGAAACAGGTTATATCTGGGATATGTGGACAGAGTTTCTGGGAGAAACATGTTATATCTGGGATATCTGGACAGAGTTTCTAGGAGAAATAGGTTATATCTGGGATATGTGTGGATATAATTTCTGAGGGAAACATGCCATGATGGAAGCAGGTGATCGTACCGTCTAGCAAGTTTTCATACTCCTATGTCTTAGGACCGACAAACAAGGTTTGCGGTGTATATCTTTGTGAACATAGAGTAGACATCCTTATTGCAAAGCGGGGGTATTTGTAAAATACAACCGCGCTAAAAGAAAGAATTGCATTAGTTTTGATCACAACTTCCCGTTTTATCTGCAATTTGAATTACAATGCTAGTTTTAGACAATATGATTAATCTATGATAAGTTGTATTGTTTTAGCTACTATTTGTGCAGGTGAATGCTGCTGTATAAAAGACTGAAAGATTTGATAAAAAGGAGATGCTTTGTTTCAAAGAAGAAAGATTGAAGAAGAATTGCAGAGTTCGAGCGATCGACATAGTTCGAGCGATCGAGGTTTCGATCGATCGACGGAAGTTAAAGCGCTCGAATATTCAAGACGTTCGATCGATCGAGAAAGTTTCGATCGATCGAAAGTCCCTTTTATCAGATTATACGCGCATGCAGCAGTTGCGGGTTTTTAACCCTAGCTCTTAGGTTTACTATAAATCTTCGTGTGGTATATGTCCAGGGAGGACGCCCAACTTTGTTTTATCAGTTTTAGATAGAGAAGAGAGAGTTTTTCTTTGGTTTTTGTAGGTTTCATTGAAGATTTATCATTGTGAACTAGATTTCTTTAGTTAATACAAGTTATCTTCATTCCAGGTTCTTGATCTATTGTTTATTTGTTTTCTGCACTTAGTTAATCGTAGTATACTTATTAATCTCGAGTAGTTTTATGTTAGTTAGATTCCAATCTCTAGTTTTATAGTTCTAATGCAAAACTTTCAAACAAACATAGTTTCAATGAACTTTTACGTTAAATATCAATCTGTGGTACTCCAGACAATGTCTGAGTAGTCCTAGGGTTGGGAAATCGCGATGAAATCGTGATTTCTGGCCTCTGCCATGCAATATTTTTTTCCCTGTGTTCGATCGATCGAAAGTATGTCGATCGATCGAGACAGTGACTTAGTCGAGCGATCGAGTAAATATCGATCGATCGAGAGATGAAGATATTCGATCGATCGAAAGCGCGTCGATCGATCGAGGATTCTGATTCTTGAGAACACCCAAAACAGTATTCTAAGACTTTCTGTTTTAAGGATTTGTTATCAAATTGTCCCTAAATGCTCAGTTTGTCAAAACAGTCTTTAAACTTAAGGCCTTAAGGCATTTTCTTTCAATATATTTTGCAAACCACCCTCAATGCTAACACCATTGTAGGTGAGAGTCTTAACTATTGGATTAAACCATCTTCATGTATTTCAAACTTAATTGTGATGATGTAGTCCCGGTCATGAAAGGGCTATTGATTTTATATCTTTAGAGAAGTACAGAATACTGTAGTAGGTGTACTCCTTTGAGCTTAATTGCAATTGCATGGTGGAAGGTTAGGTCACGGTGGATTCGCGTAATCCCAACACTTTCTTTTATTAAGAAGAACCGTTTCTTTTAGAATCTTGCTTAGTTAGTTAATTGTTAGTTAAGTTAATTTAGTTGTCTTTAATTCTAGTAGCTGTTAACTGTGGAACTTTGTGTTCTACATTTCATTTTAAATATTGATTTCTGTTTTCTCTTTAGAGTCTAATCTAGGTAGTTTAATTCAACACCTTCCCTGTGGGATCGACCTGGACTTAATCCAGTTACTACTTGCACGTCTACCTACACTTGGGTATTGCACACAAGCACACACAGAAAATATTCGTGTCAAGTTTTTGGCGCCGTTGCCGGGGAAGGCGACGAGTTAATTCTTAGATTACCTCAATCTCTCTTCATCTATTTCTCTTTTTGTTTTCTTTATTCTTTAGTTCTCTAGGTAAACTTTCGCCCTAGGGACTCTCCTAGTTCATGTCCGAGAATTCCATTGAAGGATTCTTTGGAAATCCATTCTACTGCTCTGACTCTGATAGTTCCATCAACCCGATTATCACTCCAACTGCATCAATGGATGATCATCAGAGTGAAAACGGTGACAACGTTGTGGTGCCAATCGATGAGGCACTCCGCCCTCTTTGCGATCTTATGCAACCAGAACATGCACCTACGCCCTCTTGCATTCAAATCCCACCACACAATGGCGAATTTCAGTTTCGCAATGGGATGATTCAATTGCTTCCCACTTTTCATGGGATGGACAGCGAGAAGGCGTATTTACATGTCACCGATTTCGAGGATGTTTGCAAAACATTCTCGCAAAATTGTCCTAGGGAGGTGACGCATTTAATGCTATTCCCCTTCACTTTGAAAGATAAAGCGAAGGCGTGGCTTCACTCCCAAAAGCCTAATTCAATTTTCACCTGGCATGCGATGAGCACCGCATTTCTGAAGAAATTCTATCCTACTCGCATGACCACAGATCTTCAGCGTCAAATTAATTCCTATAAACAAAAGAGCAATGAAACCTTCACACAAGCGTGGGAGCGTTTCAAAGATTTGCTGCTCTCATGCCCACACCATGGGTTTGAGAAATGGCGAACGATCAGCTTCTTTTATCAGGGATTAAATGGTGAAACAAAGAAGTTGGTGGAAACAATGAGCTCTGGGCCATTTCTGCGAAAAAACACTGAAGAGGCTGAAGCCCATTTCGAATGGTTAGCTGAATACGCTCATGAATGGTCGAATTCTGACAATATCTCACGATCACAGATATCCTGTGTAGAAGAGAAAAGCCTATATCAGCTAACCAATGAAGATCGCCTCATGACTAAGTATGCCGAGCTAGCAAAGAAGGTGGAAGAGTTAAGCATGAAAGGAGAGAGTTCTAGGCAAGTCATGCCTGAAGAACCATGTGGCACATGCAACATGTTGGGACATACAACTCAGTATTGTCCTAATGTGCCATATTTTCAAGAGCAAGCCCCTGTAGAGATGAATGCCATGCAAGGTTTTCGAGGGGCGGGGAATTCCAATAATACTTTTCAAAGTAATAATAGATGGAATCACCCCGGTTTTGATTGGAGAAACAATGCTGGAGCCCAAAATCAATATCAACAGCAGCCCTACAACAATAATCAGTATCAAGGGCAAAACAATAGGCCGCCCCAGCATTACAATCAAAACAGAACTAATAATTACAATCAAGCTCAACCCTCTAATGCACCACAAACCAATGCCTATGTGCCCCCGCACAAGAAGGTACAAGAGGAGGAGCCACTTGCTAATGCCAATCTAACGCAGCAACTCATCCAAATGATGAGTAAAATGTCTGCCACTTTAGAGAGGATAGATGCACGGCAAGAGAGCTCAGGAGGAACATTCCCTGCCCAACCACTTCAGAACCCCAAGGGACATAACAATGGTCCTAATAATCAAGAACATGCTAAAGCTGTGACCACACTGAGAAGTGGAAAAGTCATAGAAAAAGGCATACCTCTGTCCACTCCCGAAGTGTACAAAGAGGGGGAAGTGTTGGACGAAGAAGTTGAGCTACCATCTACTCGAGAGGAGGAGCCGTCTACTAATGACGAACCAATAAAGGAAAACCTTGAAGCTCCTAGAGTAGAAGAAGAAGTTGAGCGAAGGCCGGGAAAGGAATCTGTTAAGGAGGAACCACCAAAATGCCCCTTTCCTGCACCTTATCCTCAACGGTTGAAGAAACCCAAGAATGAGACGAAGAATCAGGAGTTTTTGGAATTGTTTAAGCAAGTTAAGATTAACCTTCCGCTCCTAGATGCTATCAAGCAGGTGCCGGCCTATGCAAAGTATCTCAAAGATCTATGCACGGTCAAGAGGAGGCAAAGCGTGAAGAAACATGCTTATGTCGCGTGCCAAGCTAGCGCGATCATTCAAAACGAGTTGCCTCCAAAACTCAAAGATCCCGGTACACCTACTGTCTCATGCAGAATTGGGAATCAAAAGATAGACAACGCACTCCTTGATTTAGGAGCAAGCGTAAATCTGCTGCCATATTCAGTCTATAAACAGCTAGGGTTGGGTGAACTCAAACCCACTCGAGTTGCTTTGCAGTTGGCAGACAGATCCGTGAAGTACCCTAGAGGGGTATTAGAGGACGTCCTGGTCCAAATAGACTCGTTTGTATTTCCGGTGGATTTTGTGATATTGGACACAGAACCTGTGTCTAATCCTGGTGCACATATCCCGGTTATCTTTGGACGGCCGTTCCTCAACACCATCGATGCCACAATCAAAATTAGAAGTGGTATCATGACAATCGTATTCGGGAACATGACATTGAATGTCAAGATCTTTTCTAATCCCCGACCTGAAGAATACGATGATGAGGAGGAAGTCCATTATATAGACACGGTCATTGAAGATGAAGTTGACTTGGTCGACTACAAAGATCCTTTGGAAGTTGTGATGACACAATTTGGCGATAACTATCAGCCTGAAGAATCAACTCCATTGGATGCTGACCTAAATCGGACGTGTCTTATGATGGATACGATAGAGGAGGATAGAGCCGATTGCATGTGGGTAATGCCATATGAACACCTACCTCCTAAAACCAAATTGGTAATGCCCTCTAGTTTCCAGTTCCCGGAGTTAGAATTGAAGGAGCTCCCAAAAGAGCTGAAATATGCATTCCTAGGAACTGGAAAAACTTATCCTGTAATTATTTCATCGGCTTTAACTCATGAACAGGAAAGTAAGCTAGTGGATATGCTGAAAAAGCATAAGGATGCTATGGGATGGACAATCGCTGACCTCAAAGGCATAAGCCCATCCATATGCACGCATAAGATATATCTGGAGGAAGACGCCAAACCCTCAAGGCAAATGCAAAGGCGTCTGAATCCCAACATGCAAGAAGTGGTTAAGAAGGAAGTGCTTAAACTACTTGATGTTGGGATGATATATCCAATATCTGACAGTCCTTGGGTTAGTCCTACCCAAGTAGTTCCAAAGAAAGCGGGCATAACGGTCATTCCGAACAAAGAAGGTGAATTAGTACCGACACGTGTCCCCACTGGATGGAGAATGTGTATCGACTACAGGAAGCTAAATACTGTGACCCGAAAGGATCATTTTCCTTTGCCATTCATGGATCAAATGCTGGAACGAGTGGCGGGTCATAAGTACTACTGCTTCTTAGATGGATACAGTGGGTATAATCAAATTGAGATTGCTCCTGAAGATCAGGAGAAAACCACGTTCACGTGTCCATTCGGTACTTTCGCCTACCGACGAATGCCATTTGGCTTATGTAATGCACCGGCTACCTTTCAGCGGTGCATGCTAAGCATCTTTAGTGATATGGTCGAAAACATCCTTGAAGTATTCATGGATGACTTTTCAGTTTTCGGCCATAGTTTCGAGGATTGCCTCAGCAATCTCGAACAGGTTTTAATGAGGTGTGAGGACAAACACCTAGTCTTGAATTGGGAGAAGTGTCACTTTATGGTGACCAAGGGTATAGTTCTAGGCCACATAATATCCGATGAAGGAATCCAAGTGGATAAGGCTAAGATCGACATAATCTCAAACCTACCTGTCCCTCGTACAGTGCGAGACATTCGTTCATTTTTGGGGCATGCAGGTTTTTATCGTCGATTTATCCAAAATTTCAGTGCAATCTCTCGACCCCTTTGTCAACTTCTTGTCAAAGATGCACCTTTCGAGTGGTCAGAGAGTTGCCAGAAGTCCTTCGAGGATTTAAAAGATCTCCTCACCTCCGCACCTATAATACAGGCACCCGACTGGAGTTTGCCTTTTGAATTAATGTGCGATGCTAGTGATTACGCCATTGGCGCAGTCCTAGGCCAGAGGAAGGACAATAAGCCGCATGTGATATACTATGCCAGCCGAATCTTAAATGAAGCTCAGATGAATTACACTACTACTGAAAAGGAGCTTCTGGCCGTAGTATTCGCTCTGGACAAGTTTAGGTCTTACCTGATAGGGTCGCCAATCGTCTGCTTTACAGATCATTCGGCCCTCAAGTATCTTTTGTCAAAGAAAGACGCTAAACAACGGCTTATCCGCTGGATACTCTTACTCCAAGAGTTTGATTTAACAATCAAGGACAAGAAAGGAGTAGAGAATGTGGTTGCGGATCATTTATCCCGGTTGACTTTTACCGATAACACTGAATCCCAATCCATTAAAGATGAGTTCCCAGATGAACAGCTACTGGCAGTAAGTAGTCTGCCTTGGTATGCTGATGTGGTAAACTACCTGGTCACGGGTGAAACACCGACCCATTGGTCGAATCAAGATAGGAAACGGTTCCTCTCGTTTGCACGCCATTTTTTCTTTGATGACCCATACCTTTTCAAATACTGTGCTGATCAGGTCATCAGGCGTTGCGTACCCAACGAGGATATAACCGTTATCTTAGCGTCATGTCATTCTGAGGCATGCGGTGGCCATTTTGCGTCGCAGAAGACCGCACAAAAAGTGTTGCAAAGCGGTTTTTACTGGCCCACAGTCTTCAAAGATGCTTATTCCTTTTGTAAGACATGCCAACGCTGTCAAAAGCTTGGAACCATTTCTAAAAGGAATTCTATGCCTCTAACCCCTATCATCACAATTGAAATATTTGATTGTTGGGGCATAGATTTTATGGGCCCATTTCCCAAGTCGAATAACTGTGAGTACATACTCCTTGCTGTGGAGTATGTATCGAAATGGGTAGAAGCGATACCAACGAGACGAAATGACCACAGAACAGTCATGTCATTTCTCAGAGAACATATTCTGTCTCGTTTTGGTACTCCGAAAGCTTTACTAAGTGACCAAGGCAAGCATTTCTGCAATAGGCCCTTGGAGTCACTTCTCAAGAAATACGGAGTCCATCATAAAATCGCTCTTGCTTATCATCCACAGTCAAATGGGCAAGCAGAATTGGCTAACCGAGAAATCAAGCATATTCTCGAGAAAACGGTTAGTTCCAATCGAAAAGACTGGGCATACAAATTGACTGACGCGTTATGGGCATACCGCACTGCCTATAAGACGAATCTTGGTATGTCCCCGTATAGACTAGTTTACGGGAAAGCTTGCCACCTTCCGGTTGAAATTGAACATAAAGCTTATTGGGCGACACGCTCATTGAACTTTGATATTCAAGAGGGAGGTCAGCTACGCAAGCTCCAACTTGCAGAGCTAGAGGAAATACGACGAGATGCGTATGACTCTGCAAAGTTGCATAAGGAAAAGTTGAAGGCTCGACACGATCGTACGATTTTTCGTAAATCATTTGAGCCGGGGCAGAAAGTGTTGCTGTATGACTCTCGCCTCCATCTTTTCCCAGGAAAACTCCGTTCCCGGTGGACAGGCCCGTTCATCGTAAAGACTGTTTTTCCACATGGGGCGGTTGAGATTGTCAATCCCAAGAACGATGAGTGTTTCAAGGTCAATGGCCAAAGATTGAAGCCGTTTTTGGAGAATTTTCGCACTGAAGTGGAGCACATCCAGCTGGATGAGCCCACCTATTCCATCACTTAAAAATCTCAAGTGGAATTCCAACTTGTTGTTGTATTTCTTTTCTTTCCTTGCATTTTAGTTCTTTCTTTCTTTTGTGTTTAGTTGTTCTTTCTTTCGTAATTGTGATTTAGTTCTAATCCATTATTCCTTAAATCACTCTGCTGCAGGTGAATATGCGAGGTGATGAGGTCCATTCTATTGGTTCATGGGCTGATTCCGAGTGTTGTTGTGGCACCTGGACTGAGGGTGAACCTACGCCCTGCCCCTTGCATCCTTATGATCCTGAGGTTCACACTCGAATCAATGGTTCCATCGGATATATCCCATTCGACCCTGCTCTCCTGGACATCAATCCGTTTGAGAATATGGATTTTCCTAATGAGGAGGAGTTGGATGAGGAAGACGACCTGTATATGGGGAGAATGGTGGATGATGCCCTCATGGCCCAATGGGAAAACGATGATATGTGGGAGCCATGGGAAGATCATATCCTCCAGGATGTCGTCCCAGAACGCCACAATGCCGTCTTTGTTTTCGTGGATGATTTCCTCATGCTTGAGTTGGTCCCATACCGCTATGTGCACTTGAGCTATTTGCTTTTCAGGCTTCAATGCCCCTTGCCTGCTAGTGCATTTTGGGAATCTCTGCCGATAGTGAGGTTGGAACTTGGTCATTTTTCTGTGTTTTGTTTGTTTCTGTTCCTTGTTTTTCCTTTCGTTTTTATTTCTTGTGTTCCAATATCTTGATGTCGTTTTGTTTATTTTCTTCTTTGTTTTTCTTTTCTTTGTCAGGATTGTCACTATGAATCTTCCATACCCACCTATTTTCCTTCCACATCAGCTCTTTCATAGCTTTTACATTCAACGGCCGCAGACTCCGCCACAAGAGGAATGTCCATTGCGCAATATCACTCCGTTATCTCTATCTCCATGCGGATCACCTCTTGACAATGCTATCACTTCCTTAGAGACTCCAGATTTGTTCGATGATGTCCTTGCTGCTTTCCGACTGTTCTGGGAAAGGGAATCATCGAGCCTGGACCCCGTTTTTGAAGATTTGGTGCGGCATGAAGCAATTGTGGAAGAGGATCTTTTCACACTCGAAGAATAGTGCCACACTCCAGTTGTTTTCATTCATTTCCTTTTTATGTTTAGCAATTGGAGTGTAATCTTTGACAGACATGTTTTTGGTTTTAGTTTTATTTTAGTTTTCTTTAGTTAAATAAGGTTTAAATACCAATTGGGAGGCACTACTGTGTAGTTTGGATGTTTTTAAAAGGTTTTATTTCTATCAAATTGCAATTTTTCTAGTGTAAGGATGAGTTTTTGGCTTACAGGCCCTGTTTATGCACTGTTTTTCTTTCTGCTGTTTGTCCAGAATATTTTAGATCTGTTGGGGGTACTTATTTCATCCATTCTGTGATATCTTGGAATTTCCAAGCTCGATCGATCGAATGTATCTCGATCGATCGACAATTTCTTATCCTCGATCGCTTGAACACTTTCAATCGATCTAGATTTGTATTTAACCGAGGCTTCCAGCGTACATTTCCTCAGTATTTTCATCTCCGTCATCACTCTCGAGCGATTGAGCGCAGAGGAGCACACCCGAGGCGATTTTTGGTTTCCCTTCATTCCACTCGGTTATTCAAGGAGCTCTCCCTCCCCAGATCATCACCCTCAACTCCGGCATCCTCACCACTACACGCACCTCGAGGTAAGACCTCGAGTTCCCCCTTCACTTCACTTGATTCCATTTCTTATGGGAGTGCCCCAGTGTGTTTTTACGCTTTTTCTTTGCTTGTTTGTCGTGTTTGGTTTGTGTTTGGGCCGTTTCTGTTCTCAGAAATGGTTCCTGCACATTCGCTGTTCTCGATCGATCGAGCTAGGTTCGATCGCTCGAACCTTGCACCTTCTCAATCGATCGAACTTTGCCTTTTTTCAATCGATCGAACATAGTTCGATCGCTCGAAATCCAGCAGTTTCACTTTCATTTCATTTTTGCCTTGTTTTGATTTCTTTTCTGTTTCTCTTCTATTTTCAGGGGCCCGCAATGAACCCTGTTACGGGTTACCACAGGGAGAAGCCCTTTGACCTTGCTATTCCTGATCCGGTCCCACACCATGGCTTCCGGAACACCCCCGACCGCCAGTGGTTCACGAGATATTTTCAGACTAGGCCGGTCATGCTAGAGCGACCACTCGAGACAGTCTGGCTCGATATTCCATGGTTTCTCGCCCGCATCCAGGCCATGCCACACTGGTACGATTTGCTCTCTCGGGCAAAGAGAGTGAATCTCGCATGGATTCGCGCAGCTTGCGCGACGATGATCAGAGATCCCGGTGCCGCATTCACACTACGATCATTCTTTCGCGGCCGGGAGATCGTGTTCAGCCCTGCTACCGTTTCCGCTGCTCTTGGAGTCCCTGAGGTGCCTGATTGTGTATGCCCACACCGTGACGGTACACCAGTGCTCTCACCCACTGCTGTGATCCGAGAGCTTACTGGAGGTGCATTACCGAGCTGGGATGGTAGGGCACTGATTGCTGATATTTACTTGACCGATGATTACCATATGCTCCACCTCGCGTTGAGCAACTGTTTATTGGTCACCTCCTACCGGGAGAAGATTGCCCCCTGGTATGCACATGTGTTATTTGCCATAGGGACGGGGTTGCCTGTTTGTTTGCCTCGCTTATATATTGACTTCATGAGGCACCCCACTCGCTACACTGCTGCCAAGAAGCACCTGAAAGGTGCTTGGGCTATACACAGAGTGATTGAGCATGCTGGCCTCCTTCCCTTACCTGGCGATGCGACATCACAGGCTCGCAGTCGTTTTGGTGAGGCTGCTTCTCGCCGCTCAGATGCTCAGAGGAGGAGAAGAAAGGGCAAGGGGAAGGCGAAAGTTGGAGGGAAGAGGAAGAGAGCTGATGGCACCGATACTGAGGGTGCAGCTTCTGGGACGCCCACTGAGGCTGAGGAGCCAGATTCGGAGGAGGATGATCCCGTTCAGGAGGTGGCACGTTTTGAGCTGAGACAGAGATCTCAGGCCCCAGCCCAGGGAGAGTCGTCATCTGCGCCTCCCCCGACTATCCACGATCTATTATTGGAGGAGAGGGAGGCACGGATACGGCTTGAGGGTAAGATTGATCATATCTCTACCCTGCTGACTACACTGCTGGTCCAGCTTGGGTTTGACCCGTTTGTGCCCCCATCTGCTGCCACTGCACCACCACCTGCTGCTGATCCATCCCCTACTGTTGTTCCAGTTACCACTGCTGCTGATCCATCATCATCCGCTCCATCCACGACCGATCTTCCATCTACTTCTGCCGATATTCTGCCAGCCACCGCCCAGCCACAGCCTGCTCCCATCGACATCCCGTCTGATGTGGCTGAGGATGCTCCGTCTGGAGTTGATTAGTATTCTTAGGGGAGGTGGTGTTTCTGTATTTTTGTTTTTTGTTGGTGTTTTTGGTTTGGTTTGGTTGGACAGGTTGGTTTATGTTTTTATGTTTTTTGTTTTGTGGTTGTTTTGGGCATGTATGGATATTACTACTGATATTTCAGTTCTCTTTATTCCAGTGGTTAATGTTGTTTGGATCATAGTTTTACTTGTTTTATCTATTGATCTGTTGTTTTGGAGATTGTGTTTTATATTTCTATGCCAGGTTGCTATGCTTCGTATCATCGCGTTACACTATACAGGTGATACCTATCTATTTTAATTGTTGAAAATCAACTTCTGGGACTATGTTGTTTTCAGTTGGGGGTAGGAGATAATAGATAGGTATACACCCGTGACGATCTAGTTTTGCACTTGGATATGCTTTAAATTTAAGAACACAGTTTGTTAAAATTTTGAAATTTTGAAATTTTATTGGATCGTATTGATAGAATAACTCTGAATACTCGCTCCTGCTTGTTAGTTAGGCAATGATACATTTGTAGTATTCTTATCTTTTTATGGATTAAATCCACGCGTTTTCTGTATCACTGAAATAAATTGCATTTGTAAAGCTAGTATGTACCCAATATTTGTGCACACTAATTGACAGCTATGTAGAAAACCTGAAAATTGAGTTAAAATGAATATTGTACGAAAAGAACAAGTAGTGGAAGCTAATAACCCTTTGTGAGTTTTTGAGCCAATCTTCATTTCTGAGGGAATTCTCATACATTGTCGAATGGTTTTTCTTGCATATACTGGTGAATTCGTTGTTAAGTCTTAGTTTTCGTTAAAAGTTTTGACTGCTTGTTAGAGGAGAATGTTCAGGATTTACCAATTAAACTCAATGAACACTTAAGTGCTAAAAATTGAAAGTTGAGAAAATGATTCAAGCCATCGTATTACCCATTCCTTTACTTAATATAACCCACCTACATTCATTGATTCGTTTCACCCCTTGATCCCACCTCAGATAAATATTTCCAATAAAAATCACAAGAATCCAAATCCTGGATTTATACTTTGACCTCATCGAACTGTTTGATAAATTTTATTGAGAATGAGTCATCAAAGTATGTGAAATGGAAGGAAGTTGTTGTGGGACATTCTAAAAAAAAAAAAAAAAAAAAAAAAAAAAAATGAAATGAATGGGAGATTGGGTGGAGAAAAGAATGAAGAATAAAAAGAGAAGTGGAAATTCCATCACATACTACAAAGCACACTCTTCTCTACAACACCCCCACCTACTAGATAAAAGCCATAATTCAAAGTCTTGAAGATTCTCAACAATTGATTTGAACATGAAAGTGTGAGTGGAGTTATCCACGGTATTTCGCTCCTCTAGTAAGTAGTATTCCATTCATGAGACTATACACTCTTAAATGTCCGTTTTTCATAGAGTCAGGTATGAAAGCATTAGCACTTAGAATATCATCTTTATCAAAGCTTTCATACTATGTGCGATCATTATAGAGCAAGTTTCTGAGAGACGTTGTTTTTGAGTGTGACCAATGTGAGAATTGAGCTAAAACTGCAAGTTTCCAAAGTACAATAATCTAGATAACTCTTAATAAGGGTTGGACGCATGGTTGTTGATTCCACACACACACGGGTGCATGATGGTAATACATTTGTATATTTTACTTGGTGATATAGGGGAATATGTGGATCTCTTTCATGGGTTGATAGAGGATATTATATCCTTGTAGAGTTGAATTAACAGTTTAATGGGGGGAGATGTCATAAGTTATTCTAATCTTTTTGAGCTTAAAATTGGAATTTTGTGGGTATATTCACTGCAAACCCTCACGAGACAACACTCGTCCACTAGGGGGAACCTAGGGGTTTAACGGCTTGTTGCATTCGCTAAATGCAACCGCGATTCCTGCGAAAGTGAGTTAGGATTTTTCTCTCTATCTTAGTTTAGGTTGTTTTTAGTTTTTCTTTGTTTCTTAGTTGAGGTAGTATTAGTTTAGGAGTGTTTGGTTTAGTTTATTTTTATTTTTATTTTCGCTTTATCGCTAGGGACTAGCAATAAGCTAGTTGGGGGTTGTGCAAAGCGGGGGTATTTGTAAAATACAACCGCGCTAAAAGAAAGAATTGCATTAGTTTTGATCACAACTTCCCGTTTTATCTGCAATTTGAATTACAATGCTAGTTTTAGACAATATGATTAATCTATGATAAGTTGTATTGTTTTAGCTACTATTTGTGCAGGTGAATGCTGCTGTATAAAAGACTGAAAGATTTGATAAAAAGGAGATGCTTTGTTTCAAAGAAGAAAGATTGAAGAAGAATTGCAGAGTTCGAGCGATCGA
Source organism: Hydrangea macrophylla (assembly GCA_033977485.1). Classification (NCBI taxonomy): domain Eukaryota; kingdom Viridiplantae; phylum Streptophyta; class Magnoliopsida; order Cornales; family Hydrangeaceae; genus Hydrangea; species Hydrangea macrophylla. Next base: position 119,099,766 of record CM066982.1, on the reverse strand, counting down.
CATAGTTCGAGCGATCGAGGTTTCGATCGATCGACGGAAGTTAAAGCGCTCGAATATTCAAGACGTTCGATCGATCGAGAAAGTTTCGATCGATCGAAAGTCCCTTTTATCAGATTATACACGCATGCAGCAGTTGCGGGTTTTTAACCCTAGCTCTTAGGTTTACTATAAATCTTCGTGTGGTATATGTCCAGGGAGGACGCCCAACTTTGTTTTATCAGTTTTAGATAGAGAAGAGAGAGTTTTTCTTTGGTTTTTGTAGGTTTCATTGAAGATTTATCATTGTGAACTAGATTTCTTTAGTTAATACAAGTTATCTTCATTCCAGGTTCTTGATCTATTGTTTATTTGTTTTCTGCACTTAGTTAATCGTAGTATACTTATTAATCTCGAGTAGTTTTATGTTAGTTAGATTCCAATCTCTAGTTTTATAGTTCTAATGCAAAACTTTCAAACAAACATAGTTTCAATGAACTTTTACGTTAAATATCAATCTGTGGTACTCCAGACAATGTCTGAGTAGTCCTAGGGTTGGGAAATCGCGATGAAATCGTGATTTCTGGCCTCTGCCATGCAATATTTTTTTCCCTGTGTTCGATCGATCGAAAGTATGTCGATCGATCGAGACAGTGACTTAGTCGAGCGATCGAGTAAATATCGATCGATCGAGAGATGAAGATATTCGATCGATCGAAAGCGCGTCGATCGATCGAGGATTCTGATTCTTGAGAACACCCAAAACAGTATTCTAAGACTTTCTGTTTTAAGGATTTGTTATCAAATTGTCCCTAAATGCTCAGTTTGTCAAAACAGTCTTTAAACTTAAGGCCTTAAGGCATTTTCTTTCAATATATTTTGCAAACCACCCTCAATGCTAACACCATTGTAGGTGAGAGTCTTAACTATTGGATTAAACCGTCTTCATGTATTTCAAACTTAATTGTGATGATGTAGTCCCGGTCATGAAAGGGCTATTGATTTTATATCTTTAGAGAAGTACAGAATACTGTAGTAGGTGTACTCCTTTGAGCTTAATTGCAATTGCATGGTGGAAGGTTAGGTCACGGTGGATTCGCGTAATCCCAACACTTTCTTTTATTAAGAAGAACCGTTTCTTTTAGAATCTTGCTTAGTTAGTTAATTGTTAGTTAAGTTAATTTAGTTGTCTTTAATTCTAGTAGCTGTTAACTGTGGAACTTTGTGTTCTACATTTCATTTTAAATATTGATTTCTGTTTTCTCTTTAGAGTCTAATCTAGGTAGTTTAATTCAACACCTTCCCTGTGGGATCGACCTGGACTTAATCCAGTTACTACTTGCACGTCTACCTACACTTGGGTATTGCACACAAGCACACACAGAAAATATTCGTGTCAAGTTTTTGGCGCCGTTGCCGGGGAAGGCGACGAGTTAATTCTTAGATTACCTCAATCTCTCTTCATCTATTTCTCTTTTTGTTTTCTTTATTCTTTAGTTCTCTAGGTAAACTTTCGCCCTAGGGACTCTCCTAGTTCATGTCCGAGAATTCCATTGAAGGATTCTTTGGAAATCCATTCTACTGCTCTGACTCTGATAGTTCCATCAACCCGATTATCACTCCAACTGCATCAATGGATGATCATCAGAGTGAAAACGGTGACAACGTTGTGGTGCCAATCGATGAGGCACTCCGCCCTCTTTGCGATCTTATGCAACCAGAACATGCACCTACGCCCTCTTGCATTCAAATCCCACCACACAATGGCGAATTTCAGTTTCGCAATGGGATGATTCAATTGCTTCCCACTTTTCATGGGATGGACAGCGAGAAGGCGTATTTACATGTCACCGATTTCGAGGATGTTTGCAAAACATTCTCGCAAAATTGTCCTAGGGAGGTGACGCATTTAATGCTATTCCCCTTCACTTTGAAAGATAAAGCGAAGGCGTGGCTTCACTCCCAAAAGCCTAATTCAATTTTCACCTGGCATGCGATGAGCACCGCATTTCTGAAGAAATTCTATCCTACTCGCATGACCACAGATCTTCAGCGTCAAATTAATTCCTATAAACAAAAGAGCAATGAAACCTTCACACAAGCGTGGGAGCGTTTCAAAGATTTGCTGCTCTCATGCCCACACCATGGGTTTGAGAAATGGCGAACGATCAGCTTCTTTTATCAGGGATTAAATGGTGAAACAAAGAAGTTGGTGGAAACAATGAGCTCTGGGCCATTTCTGCGAAAAAACACTGAAGAGGCTGAAGCCCATTTCGAATGGTTAGCTGAATACGCTCATGAATGGTCGAATTCTGACAATATCTCACGATCACAGATATCCTGTGTAGAAGAGAAAAGCCTATATCAGCTAACCAATGAAGATCGCCTCATGACTAAGTATGCCGAGCTAGCAAAGAAGGTGGAAGAGTTAAGCATGAAAGGAGAGAGTTCTAGGCAAGTCATGCCTGAAGAACCATGTGGCACATGCAACATGTTGGGACATACAACTCAGTATTGTCCTAATGTGCCATATTTTCAAGAGCAAGCCCCTGTAGAGATGAATGCCATGCAAGGTTTTCGAGGGGCGGGGAATTCCAATAATACTTTTCAAAGTAATAATAGATGGAATCACCCCGGTTTTGATTGGAGAAACAATGCTGGAGCCCAAAATCAATATCAACAGCAGCCCTACAACAATAATCAGTATCAAGGGCAAAACAATAGGCCGCCCCAGCATTACAATCAAAACAGAACTAATAATTACAATCAAGCTCAACCCTCTAATGCACCACAAACCAATGCCTATGTGCCCCCGCACAAGAAGGTACAAGAGGAGGAGCCACTTGCTAATGCCAATCTAACGCAGCAACTCATCCAAATGATGAGTAAAATGTCTGCCACTTTAGAGAGGATAGATGCACGGCAAGAGAGCTCAGGAGGAACATTCCCTGCCCAACCACTTCAGAACCCCAAGGGACATAACAATGGTCCTAATAATCAAGAACATGCTAAAGCTGTGACCACACTGAGAAGTGGAAAAGTCATAGAAAAAGGCATACCTCTGTCCACTCCCGAAGTGTACAAAGAGGGGGAAGTGTTGGACGAAGAAGTTGAGCTACCATCTACTCGAGAGGAGGAGCCGTCTACTAATGAGTGATTGCCTTGGGAATCATAAAAAGGACGTCCTGTTCTATGCCACATAAGCGTCTACATCGTGCAGGTAATCCCTGTCAGGGCATACAGCAACTATATCACATTGTCCTATCTTGGAAAGATAAATTAACAGTCCTATGAAAAGTTCTACAGGAATCTATATGCAAAGGCTAGGTTAAGTCAAAGAGGGTTCGTTGACGAGAGTTCCAATATACCGTCAGGGAGACAGTACGGAGGTTTTTTTTACTCTTTTTGATATACATTGGAAGGTACAGTATCAACGGTGACTTGTGCCCTGGCACAGCAAGACCTGAACAATGTCAGCACCGCATTTCAGACACAGTCGGAGGGATAATACAGGAGTGCAATGCGGTGAACCAGACACAGTAAAAAGATGATTTTAAGGATGCTTCTTATGAGTCAAACCTCTGTATTATTTTGTTTTGAAAATAAATTTCCCTAGCAGAGTCGCCAAATTGTGGACATCGGCATTTGGGCCTCTCTTGTTTGTTTGAAATTAGATTGTTTTGAAAAGGAAAGGAACAGGTCTGTTGAAAACAGATATAGAGTCGCCACTTGTCTTTAAGGAACCAAGAAACCTAATTTGACTCACCCAAAAGGATAAAGGGCACCGGCCTTTCATAACCAAAGAACTTGGCTCGGGGTTTTGGTACGAGAGAGGAAGGAGCCTTTGTCACGACTAAAACACCCTCAACTCGCCCCGTCTCTCGACGGGCCTCAATTAGCATCCAAAAAATCATCTTGTACTATGTTTGGTTCGACAATTAATACTATGGTAGTATATTACATTTCATAAGAATATTGAAATGGAAGATCAAAAGATAAGATATCATTCATAAAATCTAAGCCAGTATCACACAATGCAAAAGTGGAAAATCACACAAAAAAACCTAGGAAAAATTGTCTATTCACATATCAAGTAATTGAGTTTTCCTAATCTAAAGGGGACATGAATTGTTCTTGAAACAAATAATCAAAGAAATCAAAATATGCTTAACAATCTAGTATGATGCATGTTAATCTTTGAGAAAAGAAGACCTCTCAATCCCCGGGACGGATGAGAAAGGAAGATTAGATCGAGGGGAAGCATGAACGTATGATCAAGTTCATCCCTTATGATCTTCTTAGATTAGGAGTCACAAAGAGCCCAAATCTTGCATGGATGTAATGTATGAACCTAGAATGTGCCAAGATTGTAGTGTGTTTTGTGTACATGGATTTCTAAAATAACTTAGAAGTCTAAAATATGAATGACTGTATAGAGGAAATCATCATGGGATGTGTACAAATATGGTATGGACCACTTCCTAAGATATGAACTAATTTGGAGTGCATGTAAGCATCAAATCAAAGAATGAAAGTAAATGAATGTTTGCTGTGAATAGTACACAGAATAGTAGCTTGATCTTGTGGAAATTCAAAAGTAAGGTTGGGAATTTTTTCAATGCATGATTTTTAATGGAGATCTTCCTTATTATGTATAGAACACAACCCAAAAAGACAATCTTTAATAACTATTACAGAATGAGAGAAATCATATAAACAATGAAGGTTACTCAAAAACAGAGTCCGTACTATCGACTAAAATGTTGAAACATCTTAGAAAATGAAAACAAAAGATCTAGATGCCCATATTATACAGAACGTTTCCTAAGACATTTAAGTTTAAGGGAAAAATAATTTGGGACCACACGTTTTGGAAAAGTTTTCCGAGAGACAAGTTGAAAGTCAACCAAGCTGCTGTGACAGCAAAAACAGAATATCTGGAGAGAATGTTTGGGTCCAAATGGACCAATTCCAAGTACTTCCAAGTCAAACCAAAAATTGTGGGTGTTCTCTAATGAGTTAGGAAGACTTTCCAAGTGGACTCATGTTAATACCTTGAGTATTGAGTCCTAGAAAAATCTTTGAACTCAGATTGTTCACTGTTTTGAAGATTTTGGGAAGAACAAGGGTTTTATTCTTTGAAATCAAAATGAGGGGTTTAAGAGGGGTTTTGAAATAGAGGTTCTAAAAGGGTATTTTCAGCACTTTAATAGAGATTATGACCACTTGAAATATCAATATTTGAACCCATATCAAGAGCCTCCAAGATTGTTGGAGACATTGTTTTCATTTTGAAGACAACTTCAAGAATCCATAGAAATGTAATGAAGTTGAAATCATCATCTATCAAACAAGTTTTTGAGATCAAGAGCTACTATCCATAAGGATTCACTCATCTCAAACTTCATGTCATCATCTAGATGATGATGAACTAGTAAGTAAACAAGAAAAAGAAAAAGAAATGAGATAAGAAGAGATGAACATTAAAGTAAACAAGCAAGTATATAGCAATCAATAGATGATATTCATGATGTATTGGACTTGTAGCTTGGTGTTTCACTCATATATGGTGACATTGGACATGGAAGTAGCTTCCTCTCTCTTAAATATCCACTAAAATGGTAGTTAGGTATATTGAATGTAAAGTAAATGTGAAGTAAATGGAAGTAATGAAGTAAAAACAAAGCTTAGAACTCACTTTCTTGTTTGAAAATCAAAGAAGGAAGCTTCTTTTCTCTCTATTCTAACCTTATCTCAACAGCTTTCTCTCCTAAACTTTTCAAAGCTTGCATTTGACACCCCCAAAATGAGAAGTCAAGGGGGGTTTATATAGGCCAATTTGGGGGTGGTTTTGGGGTTTTAGAAGTGTTCCTATTGGCTCTAAACATCTGAAAACATAGAACCACGTCGTTTTGACTTCTAATTAATCAAAATGGACCCCCAAAAATATTTGCAAAAGTGTACTGTTTGGAGGGGAGTACTGTGGCAGCACTGGGCCAGTGCCGCGGCGGCACTGCTCCTCATTCGTCCAGAAAATTTCATTTAGGCCCCCAGAGGTTCCGGTATTCACAAAAGGCCATATTTCGTCCGAAATTCACAGAAAATGCATACGAACTCCAAACTGAGCTTGTGATATACCGTTGGAAAGGTAATGGAGTCCACTTTGCATAGAAAATAGTTCGGAGATAGGTTACTTTGAAAAGTTTTGTGGTATTCGCGATAAAGGCCGATTTGATCGTTTTTTTCACCTTCGAAAATTCATAATAAATTCGTTTTAAATCCAGAAATTATGTGTGATATACCGTTGGAAAGCTATTGACCTCTAGTATTCATGAAAAATATTTGAAAAATGATGTGGCACTCCGATTTGAAAGTCAACTTTTGGTCAAACTGGTCAAACTTGGGATTCCCAGGGAGTTCTGGGAACCTTCGGGAGCTCTCGGGAGCTGACGTTTTCGTCCAATTCTCTTTTAAAAACTTATTTTAGTACTTTCCACATGATCTAGGATGATTCCGGAGCTTTTTGGAAAATTTGGATGATTTCGGTGAAACCTTGGTCAAACCTGGTCAAACTTCGGTCAAACCGGTCAACGGGGACTTTTCGGGAACTTTCGGGACTTCCGAGGGTCTCTGGGAGCTGACAATTTCATCCAATTTTGCTTGAAAACTTGTTTTATGATTTTTCTTACGACATAGCATGTTTCCAAAACTTTCGGACCAAATCTGGGAGTGTTTGGGCTTTCAAGGGCATTTTGGTCATATGTACCACTTTCTGAGCATTTTGAGAGATTTGAACTAACTTCCAGGAGTCCTTTTGAGTCGTTTCGATCATTGTGAACCACCAAGCTATGAGTCTCCTAAATTTGGTAGCCGACAAAATGGGGTGTCTACAGCTGTTTGGATTTATTTGCTTGTTGAAAAAAAGGAGGTGCCTCATATACTCAAAAGGTTTTTCTCACTAGTTGAGAGATAATTTGACAAACAAGTTAAAATTTTGTGAAGTGATAATGGAACTGAATTCACTTGTTTGACACAATATTTTCTTGATCATGGAATTATTTTTCAAACCTCTTGTACGGGAACACCTCAACAAAATGGAAAAATGCCTTATAGCGTTTTATATGGTAAAGAACCCACTTATAGTCATTCACGTATTTTGGGTTCCTTGTGTTATGCCCATGTGAAGACGGGGGATAAGGTTGCGAGTAGAAGTCGAAGGTGTGTCTTTGTTGGGTATCCTTATGGGAAAAAGGGATGGCATTTGTATGACTTGGAGAAAAAGGATTTTTTTGTTTCTCGTGATGTTGTGTTCTCGGAAGGCATTTTTCCTTTTGCTGACAATTTTAAGTTTGACACTGGTGGATCGTCTCAGGTTGAGGCGATGGATGAGGATTTTGAGGAGTCACCCACGTCCGTGTTGGGGGGGGGGTGCCGAGGAGTGTGCCGTGGACATTGTTGAGGAGGGTATCGTGGACACTCTTGCACTGTCGATAAAAGGAGCTGCATGGAAGCCTATTTTGGGGTGTAGGGAGGACAGCCTGGCAGACAATCCGAATCCAAACAGTCCGGAAAGAAGTGTTGGGTCGGGGTCAACGTAGGCGAGAAGCTTCAGTACGACTCTGTGATTATGTTACCCATACCATCCAAAAAATGAGTCCATCCGCATCATCACCACCCGTGCCACGGCATTCCTCAGATACTCCTTATCCTATAGCACACTATGTGAATTGTGATAAGTTTTCAGTGCGACATAGAAATTTTCTTGCAGTTTTGACCATGGAGCAAGAACCCGCATACTACTCTGAGGTTGTGAAAGACAGGCGCTTGAGGCTAATGAGACATGTGAAGTGGAAGATTTGCCAGTAGGAAAGAAAGCTCTCGGGTGCAAATGGGTATACAAGATCAAGTATAATTCTGATGGTACTATTGAGCAGTTTAAAGCTCAGCTTGTTATTATTGGGAATCATCAAATTGAAAGAATTGATTGTACAGAGACTTTTGCCCCTGTGGCCAAAATGGTTAACGTACGGGTATTACTTGCAGTCGCTGTAGCAAGGAATTGGGAGGTTCATCAGATGGATGTACTTAATGCGTTTCTACACGGCAATCTTACGGAGGAAGTATACATGCATGTCCCACCCAGTTCTAGGTGGGGACTCCCAAGAAAGTGTGTAAGCTCAGGAAATCGCTTTACGGTTTGAAGCAGGCACCCCGGTGTTGGTTTGCTAAATTGTCAACTGCTTTGAAAAATTATGGTTTTCACCAATCTTATTCAGATTATTCTTTATTTACTTTACAAAGAGCATCTGTTCAGCTTAGTGTTCTTGTCTATGTCGATGATCTCATCATCTCCGGGAGTCATTCAACTGATATGCAAAAATTCAAGGCTTATCTCAGTGCTTGTTTTCACATAAACGATCTTGGTCTTTTGAAGTATTTCTTGGGAGTAGAAGTGGCATGAGGACCTGATGGGTTTGTACTTTGTCAACGTAAATACACACTGGACATTATTTCTGAGGTTAGACTCTTAGGCGCACATCCCACTGCTGTGCCGTTGGAACAGAACCAACGCCTTGCTTTGTCCACAAGTAAAGAAATCGACGATCCCGAGTCCTACCATCGTTTGGTGGGGCGGCTCATTTATTTGTGTTTTACCTGACCTGAATTGTCCTATAGTGTTCATGTTTTATCTCAATTTATACACCATCCTCGGCTAGAGCACTGGGAAGCTGCTTTGCGGGTGGTCTGGTATCTAAAGGGTAATTCGGGTCAAGGCATTCATCTGAGTAGCAAGTGTGACTTGCAGTTACATGGATGGTGTGATGCAGATTGGGCTGGATGCCCTCTGACTAGGCAGTCCCTCACTGGTTGGTTGGTGTTTCTTGGGAATTTGCCAGTTTCTTGGAAATTGAAAAAATAACATACAGTTTCCCGCTCTTCTGCAGAAGCTGAATACCGATCTATGGCAATGACTACTTGTGAGTTGAAATGGTTGAAAGCTCTTCTATTGAGTCTTGGGGTCCCTCAGTGGTAAAGAAGGAGTGACACGAATAAGACCTTTCCCCGAGACTGAGGAAAAGGTACCATCGGCAATGCGGACTCTATCTTGACCTGGGCAGGGCTTATAATCACAAAACAAGTCTAAGGAACGAGACATATGGTCAGAAGCACTTGAATCTATAATCCAATGAGAGGAAGAGAGAGAAAGGAAAGCTCTTGCCGTCATGACAATGTTACCTGATTGTGCAAAAGAGGATGAGGTATTAGCAGCTGATGATGAAGTACACCGGGTCATCAAATTCCTAAGAATATAGAGCTCAGCAGGAGATAACGGGCCTGATCAGAAGTAGAGGCAGTATCAACACTAGGTGGAGTCTCAGTATTAGTAGTAGCATGATGAGCATGAGTACCACCTCCTCGGCCTCCTGAACGACTTCCACGACCGCCCCCACGACCACCTCCATGACCTCCCTGAGCACCAGGAGGTCGTCCATGAAGGCTCGAACAATTGGTCCGATATGATGGGGCCGATGACAATAATCATAAATCATGACAGGATGGTCTAAAGGAGTAGGCTGCTGAGTCCCCTCTCTAGGCGGAAAAGAAACGAGTGCAGAGCACTCAGTGGAAGTAGGTGGAAACATCACAGAATGATGACTCTCTTCGTTCTGAACATAAGCAAAGGCCTCCTGAAGAGGGGGCAGAGTGTCCATCCCCAGAACCCGACTACGAATAGCATCATAATCGGAATGAAGCCCTAAAAGAAACTTAAAGACCCATTGCCTCTCTAGAAATTTTGGGTACTCCTCTACATCAGTAGTACAAGCGGGCTGGATGGAGTGTAGGTGATTAAGATGATCCCAACTAGTAGCAAGTGAGGTGTATTATTGGGTGACGGTCATATCACCTGCTCTGAGCGCTTCAATGGAGCGGGGCAGCTTAAACTCCTGAGCATAGTTCTCCCGATGAGAGAATGTGGAGGCAACTGTGTCCCAACTAGCCCTAGCTGTCTTCATGCGATAAAAACTCTCACCAATCTCGGGGACTATGGAATTTGTTGGCCCGGTATGGAAACCTTAGAGGGGGGTGAATAAGGTTTTAAAACTAATTAAGAATTTTGTTAAGATTATTTGCACAATTAGATAAATCACAAATGCAAAGAAAAGAAAAAGTGAAGAGACACTTTGCAAACCGATTTTTAGGTGGTTCGGGAAACCGCACGCCGCGCCCTACTTCCACCCCTCAAGAACACTTCTTGAGGATTTCACTATCTCAATCTTCTTTTGGTGAAGATCAAACCCTTTACAATCCTTCCAATTGAAGAAGAACCTCTTCACTTGGACAAGGATTACACCAACCCTTAATACAACCTTCTTTTGAATGGAATTTGTTACGAGTAAAGAAACTCTCACAATAGAGTAGATAGATACAGATTATGGCTCACAATAAATGCTCTCAAGATATACAATTGAAGACTAGAGCAATGGTATTTATGATCTCACCAAACTAGGGCACAATAAGTGAAGATGTTAAAAAATCTGTTCAATTGATTGATCAAGAGGTATTAATGACGTTCAAATACATGAATTTATAGCTTCCTCAAGAAATTCAACCATTGGAAGTGGTTGGAAGCTTTAAATGCTTCATTAATTGCAGTTAACTAGCCGTTACTGTTCTTTTCGCAGAAGATCAGTCGACTGGGTCGGGAGGGCAGTCGACTGGTTTGTACTTTGATAACATATCTGTTCAACCAGGTCGACTGACCAGTCGACTATTGTCTCAGTCGACTGAAATGAAGGACAATCGACTGCTTTTATGCAATTTCAAAAGTTTGTTGGGTTTAAAAGCTTAGTTCCTTTTTGAAATGTATTGAGCCCTTAAGAGTGATGGTGGCATAGATAAATTGCTTTACATAAACTTCTAGATAAAGATTGGAAACGAGATCTTCAACTTTAACATTTAATACTTCAACAAGCTTCAATCAAGAGGACATTTAGGAACTTATGATTTTCTTTCTGCATATATAAACACTTTTAGACCATTAGAAAATGCAACTTAATAGTTTGTTAATCATCAAAACCATGGAATAATACCTTGGGGCTAACAATCTCCCCCTTTTTGATGATGACAAACTACTAGTTGCCTATGGTAGAAAGAGTGAAGATAATTCTATTTAACACATAAATAGAAAGAAAATTTTTCAAAGAAAATAGCTTGTTGCAATCAATAACTAAATCTCATAATCATCAAAAAATATAATTATCACACATCACACATGGCAACTATTTCTCCCCCTTTTGACATCATTAAGAGAAAAAAGGAGGCGAAGCTCCCCCTAAATGGATGCAAGGGTGTAGGAGATGTGTCGGGAATCACCGGATAAAACATTTTGCATCATTTTCCCGATTGAGAAAGGAGTGAGAAAAATTTTTTTAAAACAAAATCATAGATTGAGTAAAGAAATTTTGCATATACATAGGAAAATGTATTGACTTTCAACAGTGATATGTCCAAAAGCAATTCAACATATACATATAACCAAAAGAAAATATCAGTCCATTCAAGATAAAGAAACTACATAAGTTAGAAATCAAAAAGAAATGTCTATCTGTAAGTCCAATTATTTTTAACCAAAAACTGTCTATCTATCCATATTCCTCATCCAGTACACCAAGAGAAAACACTATCGAGTAATACCAAGTTGAATCCGTATCACGTGCATTTCCTCACGAACATCATCAAGAGAAGACTGGAGAGACGCGAGACGATGATCAACAAGCTCCTGAGTAGCAGCAGTCGAGGTACGCAAGGTGTCCAGAGAGCCTCCTATCTCAAAAACATCGGCCCGTAAGGACTCTATAGCACGCTGATGTGCCTCAACAACCTGCTACTATGAGGATGAGAAGGTGGCCTGCATAGTCTCAAGGGTCTGAGAGTGAGAGGTAGAAAGAGATGTGATGGAAGTGGAGAGGCTCAACACCTGAGCGAAGAGAATGGATAACTGCTCCAAAATGTCAGGAACTGGTAAATCTGTATGCATAATAGGTGGAGGAGGAGGATCAGATGACGAAGACGGAGCAGAGGACGAAGGAGGAGGAGGTGTGGTAGACTGAGGATCAGAGAGATGAGGGACAGGTGTAGGAGCAACAGGGGGATCAGGAGTGACCTTGGGAACGAAGGCATCACCCTCGAGTTTGTATCCCATAAGGGATAGAATAGTGGATGAGTAGAAATCAGTGGGAGAGGGGTCATGACGGTCAAGTTCGTCCTCCAAAGGGACTTTGAAGTGACGAAACACAGAAGTTATGGCAAAGCCGTAGGGCAAAGAGCTGGCCTTGGACTTCTTTTGGCATTCGCCAATGTGGCGATAAATGAGCCAAGGTAAGTCAAATGATTTGTGCTCAAGAATGCACCAAATCAAGAAAACATCCAAAAACAAGACCGAATCCCGTCCCCTGGCACGGGGTAGAAGAGTGTAGGTGAGGAGGTGGTGGATAAGACGAGCCTCAAAAGTGAGGGCAGAAGCTTTGGGCTTCGCAGGGTAGGATAACTCATTGTTGCCGGTGATGAGATGGCAAGCAGTGAGAGGGTCGAACCCATGCCCTTGATTCCAAGCATTAATGTTTTACTTTCTAATATTACCATGAGGAATATGGAGAATAACAGACATGGAATCAGGAGTAAGGCTAATTCAGACACCACAAACGAAAGAGGAGAAAGTGTCTGTGCGATGTCCGATAGTCATATTACAATAAAATTCTTTGACAAGAGTGGGATAGCACGGTTGATTAAGACTAGTAAAAAGATGCCATTTTAAACATTCTATGAGAAATCCTAGACGAAGATTCGCGGATTTAGAAAAAGGGATAGGAAGAATCTTACCAAAAACCACATGTCGGTGAGAGAAGACCTCGTCAAAGCTTTCCAGTTCCTCTTTGGTTGGGAATCGCTTAGCTTTGGTTGCCAGAGGAGCAGACGAGGGGCCACTCACAGGTTCCTTTCGTTTGGGCTTGGGAGCCATGAGAGAAAGCTGTGAGTAGCAAGAGAGAAAAAGAGAACCGCAGGGAGAGAGAGAGAGAGAGAGAGAGAGAGAGAGAGAGAGAGAAAGAGATGACAATGGTGATTAAAAAAAACTGAAGGAGATGAGGGGAGTGGTGATGAGAGAGAGCGGGTTGAAGATGAGAAAGAAAGAGAAGATAGAGATGGGAAGAAAACAAATCGCTTGAAGAAAGAAGGAGAGATGAATAAAAAAAAATGAACTGAAATATATATAGAAAACAACAATCCAGGTTAAGTCGACGCCTCAGTTGACGGAGGAGGGCAGATGGTAGCTGGTGTAAAAGCAGTCGACTCCACAGTCGACTGGTGAGGGAAGGAAAAAGAAGGCAAAGAACAGGGAAAGGTTCAGTCGACGAAAACCTACAAGCTTCAGTCGACTGAGCATACTTTCAGTCGATGCCACAGTCGACTGAGAAGGGCAGAAACAACATACTGCAGAAAGGGATAAAGATTCAGTCGACGGGTACGGGGCTCTAGTCGACTGCTTTAGACAGAAAAGCACAGAACAGAAGAAAATTAAGCTAGGAGGCTTAGAAAGGGAATTTTAGCTCAAATCACACAAACGAGACATGCCTAATTCCCTTCTTATAATGCTAAAGCGTTCTTCGGGAAGAGGTTTGGTGAAAATATCGGCCCATTGATGATCGGTGTCGATGAAAACAAGATCGACATCCCTCTTTTGAACATGATCGCGAATGAAATGATGACGGATCTCAATGTGTTTAGTCCTTGAGTGTTGGATGGGATTTTTGGATAGACATATGGCACTAGTATTATCACATTTTATAGGAATATGATTATAATTGAGTCCAAAATATTCTAATTGTTGTTTCATATAAAGAGTTTGAGCACAACAACTCCCGGCGGCTATATATTCGGCTTCGGCCGTAGATAGAGCTACCGAGTTTTGTTTCTTACTAGACCATGAAACAAGCGAGTGTCCTAAGAAATGACATGTGCCACTAGTACTTTTATGATCAATTTTACACCCGACAAAATCCGTATCCGAAAAGCTTGTTAATTCAAAAGAAGTATTTTTGGGATACCAAAGACCTAAGTCTATAGTACCAAGAAGATAACGAAAAATACGTTTAACCGCAACAACGTGTGATTCCTTAGGTGAAGCTTGAAATCTAGCACAAAGGCATACACTAAACATGATGTCCGGTCTACTTGCAGTGAGATACAATAGACTACCAATCATACCCCGATAAAGCTTACAATCTACAGGCTTGCCGACTTCAACTTTATCATGTTTTAAAGTAGAACTCATTGGGGTTTGAAAAACTTTACTTCCTTCCAATCCAAATCTTTTCAAAAGATCTTTAATATAGTTGGATTGGTTTATGAAAATGCCATCCTTGTGTTGCTTTATTTGAAGTCCAAGAAAGAAGTTAAGCTCCCCCATTAAACTCATTTCAAATTCATTTTGCATACATGATGCAAATTCTTCACACATCTTCTCATTTGTTGCTCCAAAAATAATATCATCCACGTAGATTTGAACAAGCAAAATATCTTCATTTGAGGTTTTAACAAAAAGTATAATATCTATTTTTTTCTCGATTAAAACCAAGATCGATAAGATATTTACTTAATCTATCATACCAAGCACGTGGAGCTTGTTTTAAGCCATGTAAGGCTTTTGTAAGTTTAAAGACATGATTCGGAAGATGTGGATTTTTAAAACCTGGGGGTTGTTTGACATAGACTTCCTCGGATATAAAACCATTTAGAAAGGCACTTTTCACATCCATTTGAAAAAGTTTGAAATTTTTATGGCAAGCAAAGGCAAGAAGCATCCTAATAGCTTCTAGTCTAGCTACGGGAGCATAAGTTTCCTCGTAGTCTATACCTTCTTCTTGATTGTAGCCTTGGGCAACTAATCTAGCCTTGTTTCTCACAACAATGCCGGATTCATCCATTTTATTTCGAAAAACCCATTTTGTTCCAATTATAGTATGATCATTAGGTCTAGAAACAAGAGTCCAAACTTCATTTCTCTCAACTTGATTAAGCTCTTCTTGCATAGCCAAGATCCAATATTCATCGTTCTCGGTTTCATCAAAATTCTTAGGTTCAATTTGAGATAGAAATGCTAAGTTATTACAAAATTTTTTAAGAGATGATCTTGTAGCTACACCTTGACTAGGATCTCCTAGGATTTGATCAATAGGATGATTAGGCACGTTTTTCCATTCAAAAGGAAGATCACTTCTTGCTTCCACTCTAGGTGGTTCAATGGAAAGAGGTGCTTCTTCCTTAGAGTTTTCAAGAGGTAGAGAGTTTGAAGCATTGTTTTCAACATTATTTGAAATATCCTTTGAAGCATCAATTTCATCATCCAAGGTTTTCTTAAAAGGATTTGCTTCATAAAAAACAATGTGCATTGATTCTTCTACAACCAATGTCCTTTTATTAAAAACTCTATAGGCTTTGCTAATTTGTGAATATCCAAGAAAAATGCCTTCATCCGATTTAGCATCAAATTTTCCTAGGTTATCCTTAGTATTCAAGATAAAGCATTTACATCCAAAAACTTTGAAATAACTTATGTTGGGCTTTCTTCCTTTCCAAAGCTCATATGGGGTCTTATTGAGCTTGTTTCTAATGACCACACGATTAATAACATAACACGAAGTGCTAGTGGCCTCGGCCCAAAAATATTTTGGTAAAAAGAATTCGTTTAACATGGTTCTTGCCATATATTGAAGAGATCTATTTTTCCTCTCAACAACCCCATTTTGTTGAGGAGTTCTAGGTGCCGAAAAATTGTGACCAAACCCATTTTCTTCACAAAACGAAGTAATCTCATTATTATCAAATTCTCGGCCTCTATCACTTCTTATGTTGTTAATCGCGTAACCTTTTTCATTTTGAACACGTTTACAAAAGTTAACAAAGATAGAATAAGCTTCATCCTTATGTGCAAGAAAGAACACCCAAGTGAATCTAGAGAAATCATCAACAATGACAAAAGCATAGATTTTTCCACTCATGCTAGCAACTCTATTTGGACCAAATAAATCCATATGAAGTAACTCAAGAGGTCTACAAGTTGATATTTCCTTTTTCTTTTTAAAAGAGGTTTTGATTTGCTTTCCGAGTTGACAAGCATCACAAACTTTATCTGTAACAAACTTTGTTTTAGGCAAACCTTTAACCAATTCATTTTTGGATAAATTTGAAAGTAAATCACTGCTAGCATGCCCCAATCTTCTATGCCAAAGCCAACTTGTTTCATTCAAAGCGGCAAAACACTTAACATCTTGAGAAGAAATATCATCAAAATCAATTGTATACACATTATCTTCTCTATAAGCAATAAACAAAATTTTATCACTACGAGCATACTTAATCATGCAATAATTAGATTCGAACACAACTTGAAAGCCTTTATCAGATAGTTGACTAATGCTAAGCAAGTTATGTTTAAGACCTTCTACTAGAAGTACATTTTCAATAGTCAAGGAGGAATTCTTACCAATATTACCTATACCGATGATCTTTCCTTTAGAGTTGTCTCTGATTGTGACATTTCCTCCATCCTTTGGAGAAAGAGATGAGAACTTGGATTTGTCTTCGGTCATATGTCTTGAGCAACCACTATCCAAGAACCATCTATCCTTGCTAGAAGATTTAAGGCAAACCTACAAAACAAACTTAAGTGATCCTCTTTGGTACCCAATATTTGTTGGGTCCAACTTTGTTAGCAAAGGGAGGTGTTGTTCCCTTTTTAATCCATACCATTTTGACTTTTCTTTTGTTTGGACACTTGTAGTTTACATGTCCTTTCCTTAAGCAATAATGGCATGTAACATTAGGATTGGAAATACTTGAGGAATTTGCTTTAACAAAGATGTTTTGATGTGAGCTTTTCACTTGATTCTTGTTAGAGCTAGTGGAGGTGCTTTTTGAGAAGAAGTTATTGTATTTCTTTTCTTTAAAGGTAGGATTGAATCCTAAACCGGCTTTTTCAAAGACACACCTTTGTTTTCCCAAAAGCATATTTAGATTTTGCTCCCCAAGAGTGAATTTTGCTAAAGTTTTATTTAAATCCTCCACTTGCTTTTTCAAGTCCTCATTTTCTTTCTTTAAAAGACTTGAAGAAGAATCATTTGATGAAGACTCTTCTTTTTCTTTTCTCAATAAATCATTTTGAGATTTTAGATCAATTAGAGCTTCATTCTCTTTTCTCAAGAGGTCATTTTGAGTTTTCAAATCATTTAATTCATTTGAGAGTAATGAAAAATTATTTTTAAGAGAGACATACTTTGCTCCCAAGTTTTCCAATTCTTGATGTAACTCTTCAAAAGCATTTTGGAGTTCATCATATTTTTGAGAATCAATATAAGTATCGGGAGTAGAATCATTTACCTCACTCAAGTGAGCCATTAGACAAATATTTGCCACTTCCTCATCACTTGAGTCATCGTTTGACGAGTGTAGACACCCTATTTTGTCGGCAAACAGATTTAGGAGTCCACAAGCATGTCAAACTTCGATGATTAGAAAGATCGGATTTTCAGAGATTGCCTCTAACTCTCAAGAAGTCAAAGAATTTGCAGAAATGACCAAAATGCCCCTAAAAGCCCAAAATTCTCCAGGATTGGCCCAGAATCTCAGAAATCATTCGATGTTGTTCCAAATAAATTTTAAAAGATGAATATTTGAAATTGTAAGCTCCTAGAGTCCCCCGGAAGTTCCCGGAAAGTCTCCGTTGACCGGTTTGACCAAGGTTTGACCAAGTTTGACCAAGGTTTGACCAAGTTTGACCAAGGTTTGACCAAAATCATCCAAAATCATCCAAAAGTTCCGAGATCATTCTAGATCATTTGAAAAGTCTTAAAATATGTTTTAAAAGAAAATCGGACGGAAACGTTAGTCTTTGGAGGCTCCCAGAACTTTCCGAAATTTCCTGGAAGTGCACTGTTTGACTGATTTGACTGCAAGTTTGACCAAAAATCAAAGTCTTCTTTTCGAAATTGAAATATTTTTATCAAATACTAGAGGTCAATAGCTTTCCAACGGTATATCGCACATAATTTCTGGATCTAAAACGAATTTGTTATGAATTTCTGAAGGTGAAAAATGCGATCAATTCGGCTTTTATCGCGAATGCCGCAAAACTTTCCAAAGTGACCCAACTCCAAACTATTTTTTATGGAAAGTAGACCTCAATGCATTTCCAACGGTATATCACAATCTCAATTTGGATTTCTATGAATGTTTTGTGAATTTCGGACGACATAGGGCGGTTTCGCGAATTTCGGGAGTTCTGGGGGCCAAAATGCAATTTTTGGTCAACGGGAGAGTTGACTGCCGCGACGGCACTGGCCCACTGCCGCGGCGGCAGTGGCCAAGTGCCGCGGCAGCACTCTGAATGATTTTTCATTTTTTTTGTAATTTTTGGTTAATTTTTGGGTTTTAATTCAAATTTTTAACAAATAAAACGACATAGTTTTGATTATTCCGGGATTTTGGACCAATTAGAGACTTTTTAAAACCCAAAATACCTCCCCAAGTTGGCCTATAAAGGAGACCCATTTACTTCCATTTAGGGGGGAGCTTGGAAGCCATTAGAGAGAGATATAGAAAGTTAGGAAGAAGTAGAGAGAGAAATCAAGATCTTCTTCTTCAAATCCAAGCCAAATGTGAGTTTTTTTTATTTAGTTTTCTAAAAACTAAACTTTTATTTTCAAGCTTTCAATCCATCTTCTTTGAGTTTCTTATGAGTTAGAGAGTGATGTACTCACCCATATACACACATATGAGAGGTTGAATGCTTGTGGTTCCACCATTGAATATCATCTATTGATTTGTTCATTTGCTTGCTTATATACAATGTTCATCTCTTCTTACCTCATTTCTTTTTTTATTTTATTTATTTACTTACTAGTTCATCATCATCTAGATGATGACATGAAGTTTGAGGTGAGTGAATCCTTATGGATAGTAGCTCTTGACCTCAAAAACATGTTTGATAGATGATGATTATAACTTCAATACCTCCAAGGTTTCCTTGAAGTTATGTTCAAATAAAAATGAATCTCTCCAATAATATTGGGGGTTCTTGATGATAAGTTTGATGTTGATATTCCAAGAGGTTATAATCTCTATTTGATGTTGAAAATATACTTTCAAAACCTCTATTTCAAAACCCCTCTCAATCCCTCTCATTTTGATTTCAAGAAAGAAAACTAAAGTTTTTCCCAAAATCTTCAAAACAGTGAGTCAAAACAGTGAGTGATCTGAGTTCAAAGATTTCTGTAGAACTCAATACTCAATGTATGGATGCAAGACCACTTGGAAAATCGTCCTAAGTCATTATAGAACACCCATGATATTTGGTTTGACTTGGAAATACTTGAATATGGTCCATTTGGACCCAAACACTCTCTCCAGATATTCTGTTTTTGCTGTCACAGCAGCTTGGTCTACTTTCAACTTGTTTTACAGAAAACTTTTCCAAAATGAGTGGTCCTAACTTATTTTTCCCTTGAACTTCAATGTCTTAGGGAACTTTTTGTTTAATATGGGCCTCTATATCATTTGTTTTCAATTTTCATGATTTTTTGACATTTCAGTCGACAATACGAACTCTGTTTATGAGTAACCTTCATTGTTTATATGATTTCTCTCAATCTGTGATAGTTATTAAAGATTGGCTTTTTGGGTTGTGTTCTAGACACAATAAGGAAGATCTCCATAAAAATCATGCATTGAAAACATTTCTAACCCCTCTTTTCAATTTCCAAAAGATCATGTTACTGTTCTGTCCACTATTCACAGCAAGCACATTTTAACTTTCATTCTTTGATTTGATGCTTACATGAACTCCAAATTAGCTCATATCTTAGGAAGTAGTTCATACTACATTTGTACATATCCCATGATGATTTCATTCATTCATTCATACACATTATAGACTTTTAAGTCATTCTAGGAATCCATGAACATAAAGCACACTACAACCTTGGCACATTTTAGATCACTGCACCAGAATGGCCGATTTGTCACTGCTCGGGGAGGTGACAAAGGGCCTTTGTCACTGCTCCAGACCGTGACCTTTCAGGGGGTGACAAAAACCATTTGTCACTGCTCTGGGAGGTGACAAATAGCCTTTGTCACTGCCTATTTGAGGACCCCTTGAAAGGGTAATTCCCTCCCCTTTGTCACTGCTACAAGCAGTGACCATAATTTATATATTTGTCACTGCTCTGAGCAGTGGCAATAATTTTATCTTTGTCACTGCTTTCTGCAGTGACAATACTAGTGACAATAAGTTTATATTCGTCACTGCCATAAGCAGTGACAAAGTTAGTGACAATAATTTAATTTTGTCACTGCTTAAAGTGGTGACAAATTTGGTGACAATATATATAGCAGCGACAATAAGTTGAATTTTGTCACAGCTTCCAACAGTGACAAATTTTTGGTGACAAAGTTTGTAGAAAACTTTTTTTTTAAATCCTATTTCTGTTGGTACCTGTACATTTGCAATACAAGACAATTTAATTAACTCTAAATAACACAAGTTGCCTAAACACCATTTTTTCAAATTCGAAGGAAAAAAAGAAGTTAACACACAAAACTACTATAAATTCGATGAAAGATTAGTTAACACAAACTACTATAAATTCAATAAAAAGATTACTACAAAATACAGTGAAACCAACAAAGTAGCACTTAATTAACCACATAAGTTCAGCGAAGCAACCATTTAGGCCAAAAGACCCACCCACCCTCAGTATCCTTAATAGTTGTGGCACACCCTTGGCTTTCTAGATACAAAATCTGCCCCTCCTCGCCCGGAACAACGTCAATAACTTCAACTTTATGTTCATAGTCCATTAGTACATGACCATGCACCACCGTTCCAGGAGTTGCCATTGAAATAATCTTTCCAGTTGCAATCTTCTTTGTGTTTGTCACTGCATATATATCACATCTTGATGACGAAGCGGGTGTAGGGAGTTGAGTATCACTTCTTGATGATGACGCCGGTGTAGGGAGTTGAGTTGCTTGGAGTGAAGGACTTGGAAAAGAGCTTAAAGGTTGAGATGGAAATTGTTGGGGAGGAATTTTTTGGCCTTCAGAATAAGCTCTTACTAAAAGATTGAGGGAATTTTTGATATCATCCATATCTTGCTCCATCTTCATGTTACCCTGTTTCACTGCTTTCTCAATCTCTAAGCGTATAGGACGTATGGACTTCAATTTAGTTTTGGACACTGCACCCACGCCACGAGTCCTCCCGCTGCTGTCTTTCCCGTAAAGTGTGGTCAATGCATCACCATCCAAAGTAGTTGGGCTTGAAGAATCTTGACTACTTCTCAACTCAATCAGTTTTTGCTGCCAATATATAATGATGAGAAATATTAATATTTTTAATGATTAAGATTGGATGATGTTTAGCAATATAACTTTGGAAGTGAACTAACCATGTCCTCAGCAGTTTGAGGATGAAATTCTCCTGTTTTCTTCTGCCTCTGGGATTCGACGAAAACCTCTGATCGCTCAGGTGGTTGATGAAGTGGATCCTTGAGCATCTACAAATTAATAACCAATATGAGAGCTATATACTCCAAATAAGTAGTATGAACACCAAGGACAAAGTCATGTCAACATAAATATACAAACAAGAATAAAGAAAATGCAGTTAAATTATTGTTATATGCATACCATTTCCTCGGCCTTTTCATGATATGAATGTCGACCGAGACAATGGACATCAGTCTTTTTAGCTCTATTGGCTTTGCCTTTGTCTCTTTGATTCATTTTGGACTCTGTTGCTTCACGTTTGATGAACTCGTTCCAATGATTAAGAGGGATTTGCTCTTTTTCCGGCACCTTATCCTTCAACGCCTTTATCCCATTAATATCTAGGTCTTCAAAATTTTTTAAACGCAACTTCTTCCTCCACGCCTTTAACTGCAAGCCCATCTCTTTAAGAACATCCTCTTTTCGGTCAACCGATATCTTAAATTCTTGCAAGAGGGTTGCCCATAAGTCATCTTTTTTGGTTTTTTCAACATTACTCCAACCATCGTAAGCAAGACCAACTTGGGTTTTCAATAGAGACAAGCACCGACTTTTTAAAGCATTTTTTCCACCAATAATCCCACCGGTCAAATTAAAGGTAACCTCTTTCCGTAGATCGGTGCCAGATTCGTTGGTTTGAGGAGTACTACACGAAGAAGTATAAGTTTGACCCTCATGTTGACTCGAATTTGCCATTTACTGCACTGAGATATAAAAAAATAGTTTGGGATCATAGATTAACAATGGTATTAATGAAAAAAATTGAAAGAAAAAGAGAGCTATTTACATCACAAGGTTATAGCTTCTCCACGAATTTGAGAACACTAGTAATTCCAACAGTGTTAAAATATGCTAGAGGATGGTGCAATGATCAATTTGAGTTACATGTACGGACGATTAGTTTTTATACACTTTTAGTGTGTGTGTGCGTGTGTGTATGTAACTCTAATACCATGTACGGGTGATTAAATTTGACCAACCAAGTAGTAATGTTATCCTACTATTATTATTATTATTATTTTTCTACTAACATATTTTCTGACTATATATATTAGGGCAAGCATAATTTACATTTTTAACTGAATATTTAAAATCCAATGTCATCTCATTCAAATTACTTTAGTGAACACGTGGGGTAGAGGGGGTGGGGGTGGTGTCCATGAGATCGATGACATTATTGAATTGAACACTTTGTTTTTTTGGGTGCTATTGACATCATGCCTCGTGTCTTTTATGCATGTCATCATATTTCTATACAGAGAGAGAGAGAGAGAGAGAGAGAGAGAGAGAGTGTGTGTGTGTGTGTGTGTGTGTGTGTGTGTGTGACCAAATTTATGAGAGAGATAGTGTCTTTTATACACTTTTATGCATGTCATCATATTTCTATACAAAGAGAGAGAGAGAGAGAGAGAGAGAGAGAGAGAGAGAGAGAGAGTGTGTGTGTGTGTGTGTGTGTGTGTGTGTGTGTGTGTGTGTGTGTGTTTGTCTTTTATGCATGTCATCATTATGCATGTCATCATATTTCTATGCGTCGTGTCTTGAAAAGAGTAGCATTAGAGTGTGTAGTATGTGGATTTGAGAGAGTTAGTGTGTGTGAGTGTGTGTGCTATTTGTGCAAAGAGAGAGAGAGAGAGAGAGAGAGAGAGAGAGAGAGAGAGAGAGAGAGAGAGACTTGAAAAGAGTAGCATTAGAGTGTGTCGAGAGAGTTTGTGTGTGTGAGTGTGTGTGCGTATCTGTGCAAAGAGAGAGAGAGAGAGAGAGAGAGAGAGAGAGAGAGAGAGAGAGAGAAAGCCTTAAAAAGAGTAGCATTAGAGTGTGTAGTATGTGGATTTAGGAGAGTTTGTGTGTTTGAGTGTGTGTAGACCTGTGCAAAGAGAGAGAGATAGAGAGAGACAGAGAGAGACTTGAAAAGAGTAGCATTAGAGTGTGTGGTATGTGGATTCGAGAGAGTTTGTGTGTGTGAGTGTGTGTGCGTATCTGTACAAAGAGAGAGAGAGAGAGAGAGAGAGAGAGAGAGAGAGAGAGAGAGAGAGAGAGACTTGAAAAGAGTAGCATTAGAGTGTGTAGTATGTGGATTTAAGAGAGTTTGTGTGTTTGAGTGTGTGTGTAGACCTGTGCAAAGAGAGAGAGAGAGATAGAGAGAGACAGAGAGAGACTTGAAAAGAGTAGCATTAGAGTGTGTAGTATGTGGATTTAAGAGAGTTTGTGTGTTTGAGTGTGTGTGTAGACCTGTGCAAAGAGAGAGAGAGAGAGAGAGAGAGAGAGAGAGAGAGAGAGAGAGAGAGAGATACTTGAAAAGAGTAGCATTAGAGTGTGTAGTATGTGGATTCGAGAGAGTTTGTGTGTGTGAATGTGTGTGCGTATCTGTGCAGAGAGAGAGAGAGAGAGAGAGAGAGAGAGAGAGAGAGACTTGAAAAGAGTAGCATTAGAGTGTGTAGTATGTGGATTTAAGAGAGTTTGTGTGTTTGAGTGTGTGTGTAGACCTGTGCAAAGAGAGAGAGAGACTTGAAAAGAGTAGCATTAGAGTGTGTGGTATGTGGATTCGAGAGAGTTTGTGTGTGTGAGTGTGTGTGCGTATCTGTGCAGAGAGAGAGAGAGAGAGAGAGAGAGAGAGAGAGAGAGAGAGAGAGAGAGAGAGAGAGAGAGAGAGACTTGAAAAGAGTAGTATTAGAGTGTGTAGTATGTGTATTTAAGAGAGTTTGTGTGTTTGAGTGTGTGTGTAGACCTGTGCAAAGATAGAGAGAGAGAGATAGAGAGAGACAGAGAGAGACTTGAAAAGAGTAGCATTAGAGTGTGTAGTATGTGGATTCGAGAGAGTTTGTGTGTATGAGTGTGTCTGCTATCTGTGCAGAGAGAGAGAGAGTCAGAGAGAGAGAGAGAGAGACTTGAAAAGAGTAGCATTAGAGTGTGTAGTATGTGGATTCGAGAGAGTTTGTGTGTGTGAGTGTGTGTGCTTATCTGTGCAAAGAGAGAGAGAGAGAGAGAGAGAGAGAGAGAGGGAGAGAGAGAGAGAGAGAGAGAGAGAGAGAGACAGAGAGAGTGTGACCAAATTTCTGAGTTGTGTGTATGGATTCGACTGTGTATGAACAAAGGTAGTTACCAAAATAACTAAGCTCTAAAATGTACGGCTACAATTGAATCTGGAAACCAAACATCGCTCAAGAAAAACTGGAAGGAAAAAAGAAAGATCAAACAAGAAGAATAAGGAGATTTGAATAGTTAGAAGCCCTAAATTGAAAACACAAATACTCACCCCCAATTAGAAAATCAAACACTTAGAAGCACTAAATCAAAAACCCTGCACATATTTGAGGAAAAACTTATCAACAATCTCCAAAATCTGCACCGATACAACCCTCCATGTTTACACTACATTTTATAACCATACAAACATGTTCGAATAGTCATGAGCACGTAGAGTTACTGCACAGTTACTGCACAGTTACTACACAGTTACTGCACGAGACTCGGACATAAAAAGAAATTAAATAAAAGTCCATCACAAAATTTCATAGCTACATTTCAAAAATTGCCTCGCATCAAAATATCTCAATTTTTCACCTACCTTGGTATCGAGCTACCTTGTTTTCTTTTCTTTTGCTTCTTATACCACTCGTATAATTTTAAGGACAACGTTGTTTGATCTAACTCACCCCTTAATCTCTCATTCTCTTTTATGTCACAGAGAAGCAGACAATTTCTTCCTCACTACATCTTCAGACAATGTTATGTCAGTAAAACTAGTAGTAGGTATCGAAGACCTATCTCCTCTTTTCCTCTTATAACTCAGTTTGAATGATAGATCTTATTAGCAAAATTATGAATAGGCAAAAGCTAATTTTAATAAAAAAAAATAGTTTAGTTTTTTTGTGTTTGAATTCCATAAGCAGAATCTGTGCCAAACGACCTGTCAACAAAATTCCTAAACCTAGTAAAAGAAATAAGAAACCTAGAGAACATATATGTAAGTATGTACAAATGAATGTCATTCTTTATAGAAACGAAAACACTAAGGAAAATGTTAAGAAAATAAAATATAATGAGTAATGAACTAAAATTTAGTAACCATCTCTTCTTGTTTTTTTTTAAAACAAAGCTGCAATCAGCTGATAAGTTTGAACTATGCTTCGGGATATAGAGGAACGGGAACTTGAAGAAGCTCAAGCTCTACTTCAAGAGGCTGAAAAGCGTGGTGGTAAAAAGAAGGGAAAGAAGCCTATAATAGAGGGAGGGAGCAAAAAAACTGGTTTTCCTCTTTATCCTTCACCAGAGTTGATGAATGGGACATCAAAAATTGACAATTGCTTGCCTGTTTATCCAGGGAAAAGTGACAAAGCAATCTTTGATGGAGTTAGCTCTGAGTGAGCAACTGATGGAAAGGCAAGAAATGGAGAAGAAACTACAAAAATTAGTTTAAGACGATGGATTACTTGGAAAGAGCACAAAGAGAAGAGGCTGCAAACACAAATCTGCAGAAGATATAAAGAATACATATTTGCTTCTAAAGTCAAAAAAGTTACAATGAAAAACATCCCAACATGCTTCTTCATGAGATGAGAAGATATAAAGAAAGAAAAAAGTTCCAAAAGTGGCAAAGCATTGCTACAACATAATATGAGTTGATCAAACAGTTCATGATTTGATTTTGTAATGGCCTGTTGTCGTGTTGTCACCCATCTCTCTCTCCTTTTTTTGACAACCTCTCTCGGACGTGTACCTCTTCATTAAACATCATCGTGTAACGGCTATATTTCATGTACGTTGATGAAAAAATCTAGTGAACTGCCACCTTAAACGGTCCCATCCATGGACTTTTTTTACACTGCGTGTATTTCTTTGGAAGATCTAAAATAAAAGGAAAGATATTAACTAAGGCTTTAGAGGTGGCGGGGTCTTATTCATTGATGGGTTTCTTAATGCTCCTAATTAATGGGTCATCCTCTGAGCATTTTTTACAAATAAATTTATTTTTATCCAGTTGTTAAAAGTTAAACATAGAATGAGGTTAATGGAGAATTAAATATCTATCACCTTTCATCACATACAATAATATAGACCTTGACACACAGAGGAAGAAGAAAAACAACACAAAACCTTAATGTTTATGCATGGGTTATATGTATACTACCTGGTTGCTTTCTTTGACTTCACTCGTGATGTTAAATTTTCTATGTTTAACGTGGATACTGGATATGCATGGTTTAATGAGTATATGAATAAGGATATGCCAAAAAAAAAATAGTAACAACTGGGTGTTTAAAAATAGTTAGTTGTATGCATATACACTTCTTCATCTCCACAGGCCTAAAAACCAAAAAAAAATTTCTAAGAATTTATGTTGTTAGTTTGACATTATCTTTTATTGTTTATACACTGGCTTTATGAAATTTGAAAGGTCATTGGTCTTCCAAAATGTCTATATATTACCCCTAAAATGTCTATATATTACCCCTAATGATGGGAAGAGAAAGATGTGCTTCTAAGGAGTTGGATTTCTGGTACACTTACAGAGGAGTGTATATGTACCTGGTAATTGGTGTCAAGACAACAAAAGAGGTCTGGGAATGTCTTCAACAATACCTACTTCAAGCAATAAAGGATAAAGAATTTCAACTGAAGCAGCAAGTTCAAAATATAAAATTGGGAGATAAGAATTACAGCACAGGCCAGTTTGAATCTGTATGGTTTCTCAGATGCTCAAGTAAAACTCATTACTCAGTTTGTAACCTATACAGCTTAGGTGGCAGATGTTCTGCCCAAGGCATTGCCAAGCTCTCATCTTATACTTTTGAGATCCAGATTGGGTGTAGTTGAGTCCCCATCCTTTGGATTGAGGGAGGGTGATAAACATAAGGTCATGGACACCAACCAAAAGTCACACTTGAATGCAAAGACTTCTGAAATGAAAAAAACTAGTGTTGTAGGATTCTAATGTGCAAAAAACTGAGTATTACCAGACTTCTAAAATGATATTTGATCAGTGATATGTATCTCATTTTCCACCACTAGTAGTTGGTTGTATGGTGCATGATGAAGAGAAAGAATTCTAATGTGCAAAATATTTCTTCTAACATCGAGGAGATGAAAGGATAAATGGAAAGAATTCCAGCTGCTATTTTTTGGCAAGAAACAAGTTGGAGATGCAACTGGTAACCGCTCCACATTTTAGTCCTTTCAGGCGGTTAATTGTTCATTGCACCAAAATACAATGCCAAAGATGGTTTTTTGCAGACAGACTATGCAACTATAAGATCATGGGAAGACATGAAGACTGCTATGACTCGTTACTTTGCTCGCTAACTACAAGTAACTTTGGCATGTTTAGAGAGGAATTACCCTCTTTGGAAACCTACTGCCAAGACCATTGTTAACAAGCAAGAGCGTAGTACTTTCTGGTCTAAAGGAAACTACAAATGGTGAATGAATGTGACAGCTAGAGGATCTGTTCATAATTTTATCATGCCTTTTTTGGTTTTCTAAGTTCAAAGTCCTTTGGTCTTCCAAATCCATGTTTCGTATTTATTTAGTGTTTTAGGTTCATTGTGCTCTCTCTCTCTCTCTCTCTCTCTCTCTCTCTCTCTCTCTCTCTCTCTCTCTCTTGTAGTTTTATCTCTATAAAGGGACACTTCGTAAAGTTTTGAAAGTAGCATATGAATGATATGAAAATGAACTAAGTTGCTTGTTGAATGCCAAGGGCCTTGCTCTCTCTCTCTCTCTCTCTCTCTCTCTCTCTCTCTCTCTCACACACACACACACACACACACACACATACACAGGGTATACACACACCTACACACATAATATGTAGAGTACCATAACTAAAAATTCAAAATCAACAGTAGACATTATACCCCATAACTTTTAAGGCCTCCCTCTCTCTCTCTCCCTCTCTCTCTCTCTCTGTCACACACACACATAAACACACACATACACAGGGTACACACACACACCTACACACATACATACACACACACATACATATACACACATACACACACGTATATGTAGGGCGTGGTTCTATGAATCTTATCCAAGCTTGTCAGGATTAGAGACGTTAAGATTAGATTAGCATATTAATTAAGGATGGGTCAAGAGGCTAAAATGTTAATATGTAATAGAGTAGCATACATAAAAAATTCAAAGCAATAGTAGTAAGTGGACACCAACCATAGTGCAAGACAATAAAACTTAAAAAGTAACATTGTTCTTTTAAGTTGTGACACCAACCAAATTCACTATTCTACAATGTTTATAAATTTCTTCAATTCCGGATTATCATCCAGGATAGACTGAAACTCGGTAGGTGTAATAACCTGCATTTCCATTTAATTTTAAATTACATTTTCATATTTAATTGGTAATTGCATTGTCATGTTTAATTTCATTTGGTATTGACTGCTTCATTTAAATACATTTCTCATGTTCTAATTATTATCTCTTGTGTTATTTCATATTAAAATTCATGTTGGGGTTAAATTGTAATTTTATTAGAAGTTTAGCAACACCTGTATTGAATTTCAAATCTGTATTTCAAAACGGTGGAAATGTTCTCTTTTATTTCAAGCTGTATTTTTATGAACCAGAAAATCACTTCCTACATTAAAATGAAATTCCTGTATTTTTGTGGTGACCACCGCGCCCCGAAAATACCAGTTTATGTCCAAAACTGTCCGCGCTGTGCTAAACTTCCACAGATGTTGGAAGTGACTGATTTGGACATTTACTTTATTGCCATTTATGGCAAGTGATCATTGGCTAAGGCAATGTTTGGGAATGTTTAACTCATACATGTAATTGTTGTGCCTAAAGCCAAATTTCCCAAACACTTCTACTTAGGTCCCTATTACTCTAACTTGACCCTTGGTGGAGCTTTGGAGTTATATCAGTGGTTATCTACGTATGTATAAGCTGTGTATATTGTGTACTTAGTTAATTAGGAAATCAAACTAATTTGTAGAGTAATGTTCACACAACTTGGGCACCAAGTTGAATTTTGCTACTTATACCTCACACCCTCGTTCATAAACTACACATGTATCTGTACAAACTAAAATTTTCAGAGAGTTTCAGAGAGAGAGAAGAGAATTGCAGTGGTTATTTTGTAAAGAGAGAAAGCACACCACCATAGCCAAAGCTTCAATTGGGTTTTCTTAATTTCTCTTTCTTTCTCAACAACTTCTCCTACCATTATCTCAGTGAGTATTTCTAACTCACTAAGAATGTTAATTATACTTGTTTGCTATGTATATGACTGTAATTTATAATCCTCCATTTCAAATTTCGTCCATGGAAGCTTGAGCTTCAAAATTAAAACTTTCAAACCTAAACCAAAACTTGTTTTTAGAGTTGATTATGAAAGATTATACCTCATTGATGATATGTCTGAAGTTTTAGAACCCAAATTGTTCATATAAGAAAGTATATTGAAAATGAAGTTTGGACATGTTTTAGTTTTTCATGAAATTGGAGAGCTATGGATCAAATGGTGTTAAATTAATCTTAGATTCTTAATCCTTGTTTAAAAACAAAGAGATCCATATATAACATGATAAACATACTTACGGATTTGAAATGGGTCAAATTTAGACCCTGTTTTGCTGAAACAGAGCAGTTCCACGAAGAAGATGAAGCCTCTGCATCACCTCGCGCGCGCGAGCGATCCGCGCGAGCGACCCTTTCGCGCGAGCGATCCGCGCGAGCGAGGTGTGCGTCCCCAGGCAATCAGAAGAGTTTATATATATAAAAGGAAAATTTTGGCTGGTTGCGCGAGCGAGGGTCGCGCGAGAAACCTTCCGCGCGAGCGATCCGCGCGCGCGACCTTGGCTTTTCTAAGTAGACAGAAAAGTATATATAAAAAGGAAAATTTGGCTTATCGCGCGAGCGGCCCGCGCGAGCGACCTTTCGCGCGAGCAGCCCGCGCGCGCGAGGTTTGGCAGTTTCTGTTTTTGTCTGTCTTGTGTTTAAGGACTGTTTGGTTCAACTTTTTAGTACTGTTAAGGTTCTGTTTGGGATATTTAGTTAATCAGAACTCTATTGGTTATGTTTGAATGATTAAAACATTGTGTTATGACTTATCAATCCCCGTACGCGCGTTGTTCCTTTAATTCAGCATTTTGCTTCCGTTTAAGTGCATATCATTCATGTGGGGTCAGTGGTACATGCATGGGGGTGTCAGTCTGTGTGGAAAAGAGTAATGGTAATGTGGAAAGAGTATGAGTTTGAGTTGTGGTTGTGGTCGTGGTTGTAGTTGTGGTTGTGGTTGTGGTCGTGGTTGTGATTGTGGATGAGATTGTGGAGAGGGTATCTTTGAAATGCGACGGTGGCAAATATGGACACTCCCTGACGCCCATGGAAGCGTTAAAGTGTGTGACGCCGAACTCGGACATTCCCTGGCACCCATGGTAGTGCTAAAGTGTGGCCTACGGACACTCCCTGATAACTCGAGTCTGGATACTGTGTGAGGGGTTGCCCCGGTATTTGCATGGCGGTTAGGGTATTCAAAGTGTGAGGCATTGGACACTCCCTGGTACCCCGGACCAAAGTGTGAGGCAAACTGGACACTCCCTGGCGCCCCGTTGCTAAAGTGTGGCTATCTTAGTGTTTCAAAGATACCAGGAGTAGGATAGTGGGTTGTTGTGGCTGTCGAGAGAAAAGAGTCGGCAAGATGAGTGTGGTGCATTGTCTCATACACGAGTAACTGTTTTTATGAATGAACGACTTTTATTATATTCCTTGTGGTTTTATAAAATGAATTCTTTCTGCGATTTAATGATGGATTTCGTAATTTAATAATGGAAAAAGGTAAATTGGTATGTTTTACATTCAAAGTCATGTTTTTAATACTCACCAGCTTCTTGAAGCTGACGACGTTGATGCGTCCTGGACATTCGTGTTCAGGCTTTTCAGGTTATAACCAGGAGGAGTCATACGACTATGCTAATTGAGAATGGCTGCTGTTGGGATGAGAAATTGTTTATTTACTATGAGTTTTAAGTTTTTAACTGTTTTGTTTTATAAGGATGACTGTAACAGACATTAAGCTATTGTTTTAAATTCAAGGCGGTTTGTGCCTTTAGAAAACCCGTGCTGTAATATTCTTTAAGATAGAATAATTTTGTAAGCTTTGATTGCTCTGCTCTGATTTATATGTTTTGTTGTTCGACGTTTGGGACGGAATCGATCCTTCAAACTGTCGCGACCTACGGGTCCATAAAGGAAATTAAACGCTTTCCTTATTTATGCTACGTCGGGGCGTGACAGTAGGTGCCTCTCTGTTGTCTACAGATGTAGTCAAATGCTTGGGAGAATATAGAACAACAGACCATGGATCATTGTTAGGCTCTTTGCGTAGTACACTTGCTTCAACTTTTGGAATGCACAAACAAATGGCTCATCGTTCATTTGATCTTTGCTCTTTAACTTGGTCAAATCTACCTTCACCATATGAGTGTCAGGGTCGACCATACAAGCGGTCTTATCTTCCACTCTCACCCAATCACAGTAAAATACGGTTTCGCTGAAACTTACATAGTCTAATACCAAAATTTGCATTATAACCCCGTAATATGTAATCTCGGCTTCTTTCAAATTTTTGTCTTTTGCACTAGACCTGAAATATGTAAGGGCTTTATATGAAATACCGCTATTTTGCTTTCCAACAAGCTTTAGCTCGTAAGTGCTCGTGGAGAATACAAAACCATTGAGACGATATTTGTTGAACGCCTTGGCCACAAAACTAGGTCCGTTGGCTAAACGTGCAAGCCTCGATGTGACATCACCGATTTTCAACAGCTGAAATAATGAAATGATTTGCATTTTTGGTTAGGTTGCTAAGGACTTATAACTAAAACTGAGAACTGAGGTAATATAATTAGTACCTCGCTCGCTACCCAGTTCCTAAATTCGTTGTCTACACACATGACTCTTTTTCTTTTTTTTTTTCCAGGTCCAGATGCATTATATTGCCTACATAAAATACACGACATGAATTATAAAGAGGCTTATGATGTACAATAAATAATAGTATCACACATCATAATTAAAGGCACTTACGCTTTCCATTCATCTATATCAATGTGAGTCTCAAAAACATATCGAGCCACTTGTTCATATTGTGTACTCGTCAGCGTAACTTTCTTGCCGTTCCCCAAAGCCTCCTCATCGGCAAACTCATTTGATTCGTCAATGAAACGTTCACGACCTCCAATGCCTGGGTTCGGAATGTATTCCTTTGCATACAAGGAAGCCTCTTCTGTAATGTACTCCTCTTCAATAGACCCCTCAATGTACCGTGGATTCTTAACGTATTCTTTAAATGTTTTCATCAACCGTTCAAAAGGATACATCCAACGATATCTAGCCGGGCCACATATCAGTGCTTCATCGCACAGATGCACCAATAAGTGGATGCTTATGTCAAATAATGAGGGAGGAAAGTACTTTTCCAATACACAAGTTGCCTCAGCTAGAGTTGCTTTTGCCGCCATGATGTGCGCCCTATTTACAACCTTTGCACACAATAGAGTGAAGCAAAGGCTTATCTGCATAATAGCCCTCCGAAGATCCTTATGTTTGGAAAAACAATGTCCAAACAACAAAGGGACCAATTGCATAATGATATGCCAATCATGAGACTTGCACTGTTTCAAATCATGTGTTGCGTAGCTCACTATCCTACGCAAATTACATGAGAAATTGGAAGGGACCTTCAACTCGTACAATGTATCTAGCAACACCTTTCTTTCATCGTTGCTCAAAGTAAAAGCTGCGACCGGCATCATATTTTTTCCAGTTTTGGGATCTTCTTTCAACCATAATGATCTTCTAATCTTCATGTTACAAAGATCCTCACGTGCCTTTACTCCATCCTTCGAATGAGTCCCATCTAGGCATGTGCTCACAAGATGCTCAATGATATTCTTCTCTGCATGCATCAAATCTATCACATGACGTACTGAATGTTCCTTCCAGTAGGGCAAATCAAACAAAATTGACCTCCTAGACAAAGCGCTCTTTATTCGATCAGCATTTCTTTTACGTTTCAGAGCCAAAATAATGGGGTGCTTTCCCCTAAGTTTTTGATCGATCTGTGATGCCCTCTCTTCAATTTCCCAACCCGAAAGTCTTAATGGAGCTGGCCTGGTTTCATTACCTTCTGGGAGAAAATTGCTTCCTATCGACCTAAACTTGTGACCAGCTGGCAAAAATCTCCTGTGGGTATGAAAAAATATCTTCTTACTACTGTCAAGCCATGATGATTCAGTTCCCTCTCCGCAAATAGGACAACCCAAGTAACCATGCACATTGCACCCAGACAATGTCCCATAGGCCGAAAAATCGTGGATTGCCCACAATAACATAGCTTTCAAAGTGAACTCCTCTCGCTTGTATGCATCGAACGCTGTTACGCCTTCAGACCACAATTCATTCAACTCATCTATAAGTGGTGCTAAGAAGACATCGATGTCGTCACTCGGTGCCCTTGGCCCTGGAATCAATAACGATAGCATTGAGAACTCCTTTCTCATGCACAAAGAAGGAGGCAGATTATAAGGCACTAGGAAGAC
This sequence comes from Hydrangea macrophylla, assembly GCA_033977485.1. NCBI lineage: Eukaryota > Viridiplantae > Streptophyta > Magnoliopsida > Cornales > Hydrangeaceae > Hydrangea > Hydrangea macrophylla. Next base: position 119,065,621 of record CM066982.1, on the reverse strand, counting down.
CGGCCAAATACTTTGGTTTGTACTTAAATTACCAAATGGGTTAAACCCGTCAGTTGATAATCCAAGGTGCACATTGCGACTTTCCTGAGCAAAGTTCACGTATCGCAAATTTGCAGACTTCCATATAGATGAATCAATCGGATGCCGCATGAGATTCTCGCCCACTTCTGCTTGAGCGTGCCAAGTCATTGCCTCCGCTATCCATGGTACAGTGAAAAGTCTCCTCAACCTAGGGGCTAGAGGGAAATACTTCAACACCTTTTTAGGTACTTTCGTATTTACATTGTTCCTATTAGTTAAACATGTCTTCTGGACAAATCTCGGTTCCTTACAAATCGGACATTTCCGTTTATCCTTATGTTCTTTGTGGTAAAGAATGCAGTCAAACTTGCAAGCATGAATGGATTTGTACTTCATCCCTAAACCTTTCAAACTACGCTTCATGTTTGGATAGTTATCAGGTAGTGTATTCTCTTTGGGGAGCAAATCCTTTGCCCAAAGAAGGATTTCTGTCACACTATTGCCTGACAAACCAAAACGACTCTTTAAGTTGTGCAAACCAACCATGGCGTACAACATTGTGTGATCTGGGTTACAATCAGGGTACAAAGGTCTTGTCGCCGCTACTCTTAACAATATGTAATCATTGTCAAGGTGGATTCCAATATCAACATGAGCCGCAGCACCTTCTCCGTGATCTCGATCATTTTCTTCTTCATGAAGAACCTCAACTTGTGGAGTATGGTTCGCTTGCATTGCATGGACTCCGTAAGCGTCATTAATGAGATCATTCATTCTAGGATGTGCTAAATTATCATCCTTTACCTGTATCGGTTCCTTGCCCGGTAGTTGTTCTGGAATATACATGAATTCCCTTTCCCCGTGAAAGTTCCAAAATATATAATCTTGTTGCATACCCCACTTAATCAAATGTAACTCAAACTCTGTCCAATTCCAACATTTACCATTTCTACAACGTGCACATGGACATGAGATCTCTTCACTTTTTAGATTCCTCTTTGCATATTTCACAAAGTCCTTAACCCCTTTAACATGCACATCCCCCACCCTATTAACTTCACCCATCCACTCTTTGTAAAGTGGAAACTCCATCGATTCTACAAAAGTGTAAAAAATAAAAAAGTAGCTACGTATTAGATTACAAAGTATTTTTAGAAGTTAGTTAATTTCATAAATGAAGTAAATTTCTCACTCTCTCTACGTTTACCATTTGAACTCCATTAAATTTTAAAGTTCTTTCTATCTATTATTATGATTTCCCTTTTTAGATTCATGTTTGCATTTTTCATAATCTTATATAAGTAAGTTTAAAAGTTCATACAACAACATATTTTCATGCACAAACTTTAAAATCTCTAACATCCTATTCATATAAGCCAACAACTCCACCCCCCCCCCCCCCCCCCCATCATTTTCATGCACAACATATTTTCATACCAACATATTTTCATGCACAAAATATTTTCATTAATATCATCTCATGGACCATCATTCTTCAAAAACAAAAATCAAGAGAATTGGGCCTTGCTTGTGTGTGAGTGTGAACAACAAGAGACTAAAAATCCATGTGAAGACCCAAATAGCATCTCTACTCCAATTTTCATCAACAACAAAATCAAGAGAGTTAGGCCTTGCTTGTGTGTGAATGTGAAGAACAAGAGGCTAAAAATCCATGTAAAGACCCAACTCATCCAACTAAAAGATGAAACAAAACTAAAGAGGTACAATTGACTATACCTCAGTAAAGTTTCTTTGATCAGAAGTAAGACGTTTAGTAGACAACTTCTTCAAGGTTCGGAAGAGAATCTGTATTAACCAAAAAAATCAAAGCTCATGCATTAGCAAAATGGTTCAACTCCTAATTGAATGTTCTACACTTTAGGAGCATGCTAAGAAGAACATTCTCATATCAAAGGCGGTGACAAACTTAACAATCAAAGACCTACATTTTTCATTTGTTCTTAGAGTATCTCCAACCACATTTTTCATAGCATTGCATATCGATACTGAGTATGTTTTTTTGTCTTTTTTACAATAGAGATTCTGGAAGATGACAGTCTCTATAGCATCTCTAACACTAGTATATATATACACTTTAGCTACAAGTTAAGGTTATGATGTTACGAGAATGGGTTAACAATGTATATCTAACAGAATCCATTCCTATATTTTAGCTACCCACTTTTCATACTTAAAACACTTCACAATGCTATCCATAAAAGCTAGCTATTTTATTCTTTTTCCAAACACATTCTTAGTTTTCCTTTTCGAGATACTAAAAACTAAATCTATACCAAGCGAGCCCTAACCGAGATAGAAACGCAGGCACGATACGCATATTCTCATTTAACATGCATAATGATCTATTCAACAAAACAAACTACTCAGAATACTTAAGATTTGTAGGTCCAAGTATATTGTTGGGACCCAAATATCACTTTCATAAAGTGGGCAGATTCATGAACCCCCCCGGTTGTTTTACCAACTAGGGGCATCAAATATGGGCGGTTGCTAGCCAATCACCATGTGAATATTGTCTAGTGGATTCGCCTATCTGTCAATCTTATCGTCTGTCATTATTGCTGATGATCTAAAATAAATATAAAAAAGATGGGGCTCCATGATGTTGAAAGCCACAGACCAACTTTCTGGGGTTGAGAATCATTTTGATGTTTTACATGGAGATACGATTTGCTACAACTATGTTCACACGAGGAAATGGGGATCAAAGGTCGGTTTTAATTTTTGGAAGGTCAACTCAACAAGAGACCGCATAGAGAAATTTCAAGAGATCCATGAATGCTTAAAACATGATCAGATTCAGACCCAGTCCCACTATCATGTATTATATGGATTTGATAAAGTATCAGTTCTTGGGATATTATAAAGTCAGGTACATATTTTGAGAGATTTTGCAAAGTTAATAGCACAAATGTTGAGAAAAGTAATCCGACCCTAGCACCGTTTACGATCGAAATTTTTTTGTTTCGAAGTCCCACATGCACAGAAAGGCGATTATAGATGCAACCTTGAACTTGACATGGTGTGACATAAGGACAAATTGAGAGTTACTCCACGCAAGGCTGATCATATGAATACAACTTTTGGAATATAGAAAAAAAAAAGTTGGTAGACAAACTACTCATCTTTAGAGATAGGATTCACAAACAAAGACAAGAGTGATGAGCTATCAACTTTGGGAATAGATTAAAAAATAGTGCGCATTTCTGAATTTAAGAGAACACAATATGGTGTTCATTCATTTAACCCCTCTACACAGAAGCTCAATAATATCCAGAAGCCAAATAAAAGTAAATGAATATATCAATCACACTCCAAATGAAGGAAAAATCAACTAAGGAGCGCATCAAAATTATGCAGTATCACAGAGATAAGAAAAAGTCATGGAAACTGGAAATTGTAGAAGTTGAATCAAACACAGTTGAGTCCACAGAAGGCAATACTACATTATCTCAGCCCAAGAAATAAAATAAAAATCACAGAATTCGAAATTATTAAGAATCTGGAATATATAGTTTAGGACATCTCCTCTTTATTACTGAAGACTCGTATCAATATCATACTAAATTGGGAGTAGAATGATTGTTTTTAAGTGGTGAAGCAGTCATATCATATGGTAAAAGTTTATCCACTTGCCCAACTGCCTACATATTTAGAAGACAAAGTGAAGGGAAAACATACTAAATCAAGAAAGTAGTTCACTTTAGTAGATAACCCAATATCCAAACAAGTAGCAAAATTAAGCTTTAATATCATAGTCAATGCTCTTAAACTTTGTATCCCAGCTTGATACACCTCTATCTAAGCATTTCGATTTTATACATTTATAATTGACCATAGAAAATTCAAATTATAGAAATTTAGCCGATGTGGGTAATCATATATGCAAAAGTACATAGAAATTCAAATGTGTGTATTTGTTTTAGTGCCTTGTGCCTACAAACAAACAAGAAATTGCTAGCATTCAATGTGGTATCATTTTGACCAAAAGTTTAATGAGCATAGTTCTCAACACACACACACACACAAGAATTTTATTGGAACTCTTTATTGAACATCACAACAGTTGGGACAATGTGAGCAGTAACTTATCAATAATTGGAAAAGACAAGAGCAAAATCCAGGGAAAAACACATTCAGTCGGTTAATTGAAAAAAAAAACCCTAAGAAAAGAGAGGCATTAAAACCTCTTGAATGTCGCATAAAAGCTTGCCAGCATACTCGGGAGATATTAATAAAAAGCAAGTGCGAAGATTAAACAATTAGATAAAGGAGTACGAGCTCATGAACAAATTAGAAGAATCATCTTATGAAATCTATTGCTGTTAAAAATAAGATTATCAATTTTATATTACTCTATTTATTCTATATAAATGATTTTATGAATTCCCTTGTATGGTAGCTATGGTTATGAAAATTTGTAACTGAAACAAAAGAAGAACAGAAATACCTGTATTCATTTGCGTGATAAATACGACACAAGTGATAGAAATACCTGTATTCATTTGATTCTTATTTCACCAATTAAGTCAATATCTTAGGCATTTAGAACAAACAATGAAAGACCCATAATTTTTAAAATCGCTTCCACATCTGAAGAAACTCTCCAACCGACTGGGTTTAATGGGCTAAAGAAAATCTGAATTTAGAAACATTGTTGCAAAAATTATCATGTATCAAAAATTCAAATAAATTGAATTAAGTAGACAACTACAGAGGCGCCATTTTTCTCTGCCCTACTCTGAAATGTACACAAATAGTAATTTTTTTCCTTGATGTGAACAAAAACAGTGCTCTTTGAACACATTTTATTACATTCTGTCCAACAAAAAGAAAACCCATTAAATAGTGGTTAACACCATCCACATAGTATATCTAAAATGATATTATAACCACAAAATATACAATTAACCTTAAGGAGCCTTTTTTGAGAAAATCCCTAAACTTGAAGAACCACCAAATTCAGAAAACCTAATTTCGAAATTCAAAACTTGAAAGCATGTACAAAAGCTGATAGAGTAGTATTTGTAAGAAGTGGGGAAGAAAAGAGGGGGAAGATGACCTTAAACAAAAGATCAAAAAACTACCTGAAATCGCAGATCTGACTGAATTTGTCGGTCAATATTCCTTCAGTCAAGAACAACATGCAAGCCTCCAAACTAGAGAGCTTCGTAAGAGAGAGAAGCGATCCGTTAATCTGCCCAAAAGTTTCAAGTTGCTTGCCAAAGTGAGGTGCTGTGATGGGTTCGTGGTGGTGGAGGAGGAGGTGGAAGAGAGGAACCGAGGTACAGGAGGAGGAGGAGGAAGAGAGGTGGAGGAGGAGGCTGATGTGGAGGAGGAGGAGGAGGAGGAGAGGTGGAGGAGGAGGTTGAGTGTAGGAGAAGGCAGGATGCTTGGGGGGGGGGGGGGGAGGAGAACATTTAGGGTTCTCTCATCTGTCTCATGTGTTTGGTCGGGGGAAACATATTTAGGGGGAAGCAAATATTTGAGGGGGGAAAGGGGGGTGGTTTTTGGGAGTGTTATTTAGGAATGTTTTTCACTGTCTCCAACAGTGAAACTTTTATAATAACCTTTGTCACTGCTGTAAGCAGTGACAAAACGTTACTTTTGTCACCAATTTCATTTGTCACCCATTCGTCACTGCTTTAAACAGTGACAATTTTGTCACTGCCGAAGACAGTGACAAAGTTAGCGAAAATAAGAGTGACAAATCTGCTGTTTTGGTGTAGTGTTATACATACATTGCATCCATGCAAGATTTGGGGCCTTCATGGCTCCTAATCTAAGAATTTTATAAGGAATGAACTTGATCACACGTTCATGCTTCCCCCGATCTAATCATCCTTTCTCATCCATCCCGGGGAATGAGAGGTCTTCTTTTCTCAAAGATTAACATGCATCATACTAGCTTGCTAAGCATATTTTGATTTCTTTATTTATTTGTTTCAATAACAATTCATGTCCCCCTTTAGATTAGGAAGTCTTGATTATTTGATACATGATTAGACGATTTTTCCTTGGTTTATTTGTGTGATCTTTTACTTTGCATTGTGTGATATTTGGCTTAAATCTTATGAATGATAGCTTATCTTTAGATCTTCTATTTCAAATTTTCTTATGTGATGTAATGTACTATCATAGTATTAATTGCCGAACCATACATAGTAAAAGATGATTATTTGGATGCTAATTGAGGCTCGTCGAAAGACGGGGCGAGTTGAGGGTGTTTTAGTCATGACAAAGGCTCCTTCCTCTCTCGTACCAAAACCCCCGAACCAATTTCTTTGGTTATGAAGGGCCGGTGCCCTTATCCACTTGGGTGAGTCAAATTAGGTTTCTTGGTTCCTTAAAGACCAAGTGGCGACTCTGTATCTGTTTTCAACAGACCATTTTCTTTCTTTGATCAATTTCAAAAAAGTTTCAAAACCCAACAAAGAGGCGGAAGCCCTGTGTCCACAATCTGGCGACTCTGCTGGGGATTTTTATTTTAAAACAAAATAATATAGAGGTTTGACTCATAAGAAGCATCCTTACAATTATCTTTTTACTGTGTTTGGTTCACCGCATTGCACTTCTGCATTTCTCCTTCGATTGTGTCTGAAACGCGGCGCTGACATTGTTCAGGTCTTGCTGTGCTAGGGCACAAGTCACCGTTGATACTGTACCTTCCAAGGTATATCAAAAAGAGTAAAAACCTCCGTACTGTCTCTCCGACGGTATATTGGAACTCTCGTCAACGGACCCTCTTTGACTAAACCCAGCCTTTGCATATAGATTCTTGTAGAACCTTTCATAGGACTCTTCATTTATCTTTTCAGATAGGACAATGTGATATAACTGCTGTATGCCCTGGCGGGATTACCTGCGCGGTGTAGACGCTTATGTGGCATAGAACAGAACATCTTTCTTATGATTCCCAAGGCAATCACTCATATGTAATCACATTGAGTTGACTTACCTAGGCACCATGATAAGGTTGTGTGCTTCATGCTCACAAAGACATACACCGCAAACCTTGTTTGTTGGTCCTGAGATATAGGAGTATGAAAACTTCCTAGACAGTATGATCACCATCATCACCTATTCCCGTCGTATATCCCTATTTCTTCCAGAAACTCTACCCAACTCATGAGGATATCCTTGTTTCTCCTAGAAACTCTGTCCGAATCACCCAGATTTCCTAGAAATCCCTATTTCTCCCCATATTACCCAGAAATCTCAATTTCTTCCAGAAACTCCGATATACTTATGCCCCCCCAGATATTCTTGCTTCCCCCCAGAATACCCAGAAACCTCAAATTTTCTTAGAAACTCCGATATACTTGTTTCTTCCACAAACTCTGTTCGACTTACCCAGTTATACCTGTTCTCCCAGAAGCTCTGTCCAAATCTCTCAGATTACCCAAAAATCTCAATTTCTCCCTGAAACTCCGGTATACTTGTTTCTCCCAGAAACTCTGTCCAACTTACCCAAATTTTCATGTTTTCCCATAAGCTCTATCTAAATCTCCAAGATTTCCCAAAAATTCCAGCAACTCCATCCAAAGTTCCCAAAAATGCCTAGATGTACCAATTTCTCCCAGAAATTCTGATTTCCCAATTTCTCCTAGAAGCTCAGTCCAAATCAACCAAAAATCCTTATTTCTCCTAGAAACTCAAATGACTTCTAGAAATTTCTCTGAATCTTCCAAATCCCTATTTCTCCCAGAAACTCTGTCCAAAATTCCCGAAGTATCCCGGAAATCCCTATTATCCCTTGGTGATCACACTGGAAACTAAGGTTAGCACACTTTGCATGGCTAGGGCCTTATTTGTTTAGCTGCTATCTGTTAGAAATAGGAGCATCATATAGATTAGGGCTTACATCCGCATGCTTGCCTCGTATGCATGCACCATTCCTATCAGTCTACACGCACTATCTTAGTCAGTCTGTACACAAGTCAGTCCACGTTTGTTAACATCACTGTCATTGTCTCCCCAGTCATCACTATCAGAATCTAATACACTCTTCTCGAATCTATAGGTCATTATAGATTCCCAAAGTCAGCCACTAAGATCCCCATCCTGGGTCAGAAGTTCGAACATTCGTTTGGTCAAGATTTGCCCGCCAAGTTACTTCAACATGAATCAAGAAGAATTGGAAAATAAGGTCACTGTGTTGGGAACAACCATAAGCCACCAATCTGATCATCTGGCCCAAGTTTTGAGTTTTATGGAAGAACTAAAACAATAGCAGCCACAGTACCCACCTGGTTTCCCACCACAACCAGGGTTCATACCACCACCACTGCCTGGGTTTGGACCACCTCCTGAGAATAATGGGGAAGAAGATTGGTTTCAAGGGGTCTCGCCGCTTGCATATGAAAAGAAGCTCCAAGAGAAAATGGACAAAGTTGACAAGCTTGAAAGTGTGTTGGGGAAGAGCAAAGGGGTTGATGATTACATGTTAGACCTGGAAGGCTTCTTTGAGCCCATCAAGCTAAGGCTGCCCGAGAACTTTGAAATGCCTGAAATTGACTATTTTGATGGAACAGGGAATCCAAAAAGTCACATCAAGTTGTGCATGAGCATCTTCCAATCGATGGGCTGCACTCATGAGCACATTGCGATGCTGTTCCCGCAAACCCTTAAGAATGTCGCACTATCCTGGTTCCTAACCCTTGAAGCCTCCAAGACCCGAGTCTGGGAAGACGTTGCTAGAACTTTTATTGATCACTACTCTTACAACCAAGAGTTTGATATCACCATCCAGGATCTCGAGACTACCAGGCAGAACTTTAATGAGTCCTTCACTGTGTTCTTGAGCAGATGGAGGAATAAAGTGGCTCAAATGATCCACAGACCTGTTGAGAAAGAGCAAGTACGTATGCTGGTCAAGAACATGCAACCAGTATATCATGACAAGCTATTCTACCAATCCATCTCCACATTCGAAGAGCTATTTGAAATAGGCACCAGAATAGAGGATGCCATCAGAGAAGGAAAGTTCAAAAAGGATGAACCCCAACACCAGTCCAAGAGACCTAACTACCCCCTGGACTCCCCGGATATCAATGCACTTAGCAACCAATCAATGGCCTGCGCCCTTCGTCTATTCCAGTCCATTCCGCCAAATCGCCCAAAAGGCCCTCGCGAATTCTCCAAACTTGATGTTCCTCTTTCTACAGCCTTGAACCACCTACTCAAAAAGGGCCACCTGCAGCTCCTCCCTCATAAGCCGCTACCAGATCCTATACCCTCCCACTACAACATGAGCCTTCGATGTGCTTATCACCAAAATCTAGGCCATACCACCGATCAGTGCATCCGCCTCCACCATGACATTCAGAACCTTATAGAAGATGTCCCCTATCCTAATCCCATCCACTATCTTTGCTTGGACCAACCAATCGAATGATCCCTTCCGTCGATGCTAATGAATGTTGAAGCTACGCAGTAAAGTGATGGTGTTTGGAACTTCTACTAAAAAAAATAGAATAAGAATATTAAATAGGTTGCAAAGACACTCCATTTGAGACCGGGTCGAGTCAAGTTGAGTCTATTCTATGTTCTGAGTCCATTTCAATTCTAGTCTTGTGATCGAGTCTATCTGTCATCGAGTTGTTAATAAGTCTGTAAACCTTCTCTATTGATGGAATGAAATCTCATTTTGCTTAATCTGATGTGCCTAGTCATAAATGCATGAATCACTAAACTGAAGTGTCACTTTTCAAATTACCATGGATATTACTCTGCTAATAATTTTTCTACAACAAAACAAAAAAGAATCCTGAAAGGTTAAAGTCGATTTCACGCTGACACTGATGAAGAGCTGAGAATTGAATAGTCTTACTTTAAGAATTTAAAGATGCTCTTGCCTCAATCTTGAAAAGACATACTTGAAACTGACTTAGGGCTTGCCCAACACCCTTTTTCCACCATTTCGAAGCCTTAAGCCCAATCCAATTGGGAGCCACGCAATCTGTCCGATTGAAAGCAATGCAAACTTAGCCCTTGATGGTAGCCAAACATTTCAGTGAGTTTCTTCTCCACTTTAAAAAAAAAACCCAAAAAAAAAAGAAAGAAAAAGAAAAGAAAAGAAAAAAAAAAGCTCGCTAGGTTGAAAACCCGAAAGGGCACCTAGGCAAAAGCTAGAGCTGAAAAAGGTGTTGATTTCCGAAATCTGACCCTAGCTAGTCAAAATGTTGGAGAAAATTTTGATGAACCAAATGAGAGAATCATACGCTTCAAGATACATTTTAAGAACGTGCCAAGATCACATTTCAAAAGGCATGGAATGACCACAAATAAATTCCGAGAGCTGACATGCACATTCCGGAATTCTGAGATTGCGATTGAAGATCTCACAAGAATCGACTACATAAAAAAGCAAAATTGACTGGCTAGGCGAAAGTGAAAAGGATCAATCCTCAAAACAAAACAAAAAGAAAAAGAAAAAGAAAAAGAAAAAGAAAAGAAAGGGAGATTAAAACTGAATCCTTTTATTCAAAGCTACCACAAGTGGCTCAAGTTTGAACTTATTTGACGATTGGTTTGAGAAACCCTCATACCCAATTTCTTTCAAGCCCTGACTTGAACTACGCTTGACCTGATTCCTACTTAGGGATACGTAGGCAACCGCATCGGTTCAGTCGACACCATCATAATCAAACCAATTTCTTTCAAGACCTTGCCTTGAACTACGCTCGACCTGATTCCCACTCGGGGATACGTAGGCAACCATAACGGTTCGGTCACCCCACCTACCTAAAAATCAACCCGCTTCTTTTCGACCATGGCCCGAACTACGTTGGACCTGATCCCAACTTGGGGGTACGTAGGTAGACTTTCAAAAAAGAAAAAAAGAAGGATAGCTCACTAGGTCGAAAATCCGAAAGGACGCCTAGGCAAAAATTAGAGTTAAATCCAAGGTGAGCAATAACAAAAGAGAGAAAAGAGCTTGCTAGGTCACCTCACTAGTGCCTAGGCAAAAGTTATGAGCATTTGAGAGATTAAAGTCACGGTCCATGCCTCAAGCCAGAAAATCACCTTCCACACTAGGGGTAAACTTCGGCTACCCGCCTCATTTGCCTGACTTTTACTATCTACCCTTCATACAAGGGGCAAACATCGGTCACCTACCTCGTTTGCCCAAAACCTCAAATAAACCATCATCCAAACTAGGGGCAAACTTCGGTCACCCACCTCGTTTGCTTGTGAATCCCACTTTGTACAGCTCAAACTAGGGGCAAACTCCGTTTTCCTAACACAATCCCTTCACACCGAGGGCGAGTTTTCAAGTAACCAAGTTGTTTTGAAAATTTTGAAATAGAGCATCTTTTACTCTAAAAGCTAAGGCACTAATTCAAAGCACTTCCTGGGAGAAGTAGAAAATTGACTAGATCACTAGGGAGAAATTTTCAAAAAAATAGATGTATCAGCAAAGTGCTACCATGTTAAGATGAGGGGTGAACACCAAAAGAGAAATGGTACATCATTTATGACAAAAGCACATCAAGTTTTGACAAGACGAGCTTGTTTCATTTTGGTGTCAAATGTGTCGTCCTCGTGCGTCAATGTCTGTCAAGTTTTTGAGTCTGTTGTAGTCTCAAATGTGTAAGTCAACAATGACTAATAAAATTTTCAAATCAAGTTATAAAGAGCATGCCAATACAAGCAGGAGTACCAAACACCATTACTACACCGGTTAAGGCGTCATCATGAGAAGCGTCCAAACTTAGGGCAAATGCGAATTTCATCCCTTTCCAAACCATCAAAAGTTGACCATCATCTCCTTGCAATATAGGTCCATGAGTGGCTGTCGATCTTCCTTCATGCAACATAAGTCCATGAGTGGCTATTGATTACCTTCCCTCGTCCATGCAATATAAGTCCATGAGTGGCTGTTGATTTTCCTTCATCTCCAAGCAACATAAGTCCATGAGTGGCTGTTGATTGATCTTGGATTGGGCACCGCAAAGATTTGATCAACCACGAGAGATTTAGAGATGGATCCTAGTTTTGGGACAGCAAGATTTGATCAACTATTAGAGATTCGAATTTTAATCCTGGTTCCCGGTCAAGAGAAGTAGTTGAAGAGAGATCCCAGAAAGAGTCGCTTCATCCCCAGCAGATTCAGTTTAATCCCCAGCAGGCATATCGATTTGTACATCGTCAGTTCGATCTATGACAGTCACAATAGTTCACTGTTGACTCGTTCTCTCGATTTGTACATCGTCAGTTCAATCATGACAGTCACAGTAGTTCACTGTCGACTCGTCATCTCGATTTGTACATCGTCAGTTCAATCATGACAGTCACAGTAGTTCACTGTCGACTCGTCATATCGATTCGTACATCGTCAGTTCAATCATGACAGTCACAGTAGTTCACTGTCGACTCATCATATCGATTCGTACATCGTCAGTTTAATCTATGACAGTCACAGTAGTTCACTGTCGACCCGTCATCTCGATTCGTACATCGGCAGTTCAATCCTGACAGTCACAGTAGTTCACTGTTGACTCGTCATCTCGATTCGTACATTAGCAGTTCAATCATGACAGTTACAGTAGTTCACTGTCGACTCGTCATCTCGATTCGTACATCGGCAGTTCAATCTTGACAGTCACAGTAGTTCACTGTCGACTCGTCGTCTCGATTAGTACATCGTCAGTTCAATCCATGACAGTCACAGTAGTTCACTGTCGACTCGTCATCTCAATTAGTACATCGTCAGTTCTTTTGATCATGGTTAGTCCAACCGTTGGTCCAACCCATGACAGTCACAGTAGTTCACTATCGATTCGACATCTCGGTTAGTTCAATCGTCAGTTCAATTCATGACAATCACAGTAGTTCACTGTCGACTCGTCATATCGATTCGTACATCATCAGTCCAATCTATGACAGTCACAGTAGTTCACTGTCGATTCATCATCTCGATTAATACATCGTCACTTCTTCTAGTCACGGTTAGTCTAACTGTTGATCCAATCCATGATAGTAATAGCAGTTCACTGTTGACTCATCATCTCGATTCGTACATCGTCACTTCTTCTGGTCACGGTTAGTCCAACTGTTGATCCAATCCATGATAGTCACAGTAGTTCACTATTGACTCATCCTCTCGATTCGTACATCGTCACTTCTTCTGGTCACTGTTAGTCCAACTGTTGATCCAATCCATGATAGTCACAATAGTTCACTATTGACTCATCATCTCGATTCGTGCATCGTCACTTCTTTCGGTCATGGTTAGCCCAACTGTTGATCCAATCCATGATAGTCACAGTAGTTCATTGTCAACTCATCATCTCGATTCGTACTTCGTCAGTTCATTAATCATCATTAGTTTACCATCACTCTTATTCAAAATATGCCATCTTCATCATTCTCATTCAAAATCTTAGGCTTCTATGTCCATTAATGGGGCTTCCATGTTCATTGCTTGACATCTCGGGATTTCATGTCCATCACTTGACATCTCAGGACTTTTGTGCCCGTCTCTTAATTTACAGGGCTTCCATGTCCGTTGGTTATCTGTCAAACTGCATCTCCGATTATAGTCCTCTGGGATCCCACATCCAATAACATCGTTTGCGAAGCACGCTTCCCAAAATTTAGAAGTTTGCTTCAAGACCCAGAGTCTTCAAACCTTGGTGTCCCTATTTGGGTCAATAACTGCATCACAGTTAGAAACACTAGCACGACACAAGTACACTTGGAGTGGTACACCCCACATCACCAATTCATGCTAGGATCAGAACACTAGACATGATAGGACTTAGGACAAAATTCATATCACATCCATGCATAGCATATCACTCTTATAGCATAGCATCCGCCTGATTATTGTGTATGTGCATGTGTGATTTATTCCTTTGTGCCCTGAACTACGTCCTGGTCTGATTCCCCTTGAGATACGTAGACAGCTCACGCAGAGCGCGACCAGCACTAGCCTCAGCATCATTGCATCTTTTACAATGCTTTTATCCTAAATCTATAGCCTCCAAAAAGACCTGTCTCTTTAAAGCTTTGTCACTCGCTTGCGACATGCGTTGCTTCGCAAGTTCATGCCAAAGAGGGGCAAACTGTAGACACCCCATTTTGTCGGCTAACAGATTTAGGAGGCCACAAGCATGTCAAACTTCAATGACTAGAAAGATCGGATTTTCAGAGATTGCCTCTAACTCTCAAGAAGTCAAAGAATTTGCAGAAATGACCAAAATGCCCCTAAAAGCCCAAAATTCTCCAGGATTGGCCCAGAATCTCAGAAATCATTCGATGTTGTTCCAAATAAATTTTAAAAGATGAATATTTGAAATTGTAAGCTCCTAGAGACCCCCGGAAGTTCCCGGAAAGTCTCCGTTGACCGGTTTGACCAAGGTTTGACCAAGTTTGACCAAGGTTTGACCAAAATCATCCAAAATCATCCAAAAGTTTCGAGATCATTCTAGATCATGTGAAAAGTCTTAAAATATGTTTTAAAAGAAAATCGGACGGAAACGTCAGTCTTTGGAGGCTCCCAGAACTTTCCGAAATTTCCTGGAAGTGCATGTTTGACTGATTTGACTGCAAGTTTGACCAAAAATCAAAGTCTTCTTTTCGAAATTGAAAAATTTTATCAAATATTAGAGGTCAATAGCTTTCCAACGGTATCCTATTTTTATCCTATCGCGCATAATTTATGGATCTAAAACGAATTTGTTATGAATTTCTAAAGGTGAAAAATGCGATCAATTCGGCTTTTATTGCGAATACCGCAAAACTTTCCAAAGTGACCCAACTCCAAACTATTTTTTTTTATAGAAAGTAGACCTCAATACCTTTCCAACGGTATATCACAATCTCAATTTGGATTTCGTATGAATGTTTTGTGAATTTCGGACGAAATAGGGCCGTTTTGCGAATTTCGGGAGTTCTGGGGGCCAAAATGCAATTTTTGGTCAATAGGGAAGTTGACTGCCACGGCGGCACTGGCCCACTGCCGCGGCGGCAGTGGCCAAGTGCCGCAGCGGCACTTTGAATGATTTTTCATTTTTTTTTGTATTTTTTGGTTAATTTTTGGATTTTTATTCAAATTTTCAACAAATAAAACGGCATAGTTTTGAATATTCCGGGATTTTGGACCAATTAGAGACTTTTTAAAACCCAAAATACCTCCCCAAGTTGGCCTATAAAGGAGACCCATTTACTTCTATTTAGGGTGGAGCTTGGAAGCCATTAGAGAGAGATATAGAATGTTAGGAAGAAATAGAGAGAGAAATCAAGATCTTCTTCTTCAAATCCAAGCCAAATGTGAGTTTTTTTATTTAGTTTTCTAAAAACTAAACTTTTATTTTCAAGCTTTCAATCCATCTTCTTTGAGTTTCCTATGAGTTAGAGAGTGATGTACTCACCCATATGCACACATATGAGATGTTGAATGCTTGTTGTTCCACCATTGAATATCATCTATTGATTTGTTCATTTGCTTGCTTATATACAATGTTCATCTCTTCTTACCTCATTTCTTTATTTATTTTATTTATTTACTTACTAGTTCATCATCATCTAGATGATGACATGAAGTTTGAGGTGAGTGAATCCTTATGGATAGTAGCTCTTGATCTCAAAAACATGCTTGATAGATGATGATTATAACTTCAATACCTCCAAGGTATCCTTAAAGTTATGTTCAAATAAAAATGAATCTCTCCAATAATATTGGGGGTTCTTGATGATGAGTTTGATGTTGATATTCCAAGAGGTTATAATCTCTATTTGATGTTGAAAATATACTTTCAAAACCTCTTGATACGAACCCCGCCAATAATGTGACGAAACCCGTAACACGATTAATGTCTCGGACCGTTCTACTGTCAGATTCAATGGAAACCGCGACCCAACACCTATAACAGATGCGAACCTTGGTATAAAGGATGAAGACGCCACAATCAAGGATGGAAAACTCGATTGATAAGTCCAGGTATGAACGCCACAGAGTAAATCTGATAAGTTCGAATAGTTCTTCAAAGAACCAAAGAGAATACTCTCACAATATTATTAATGATCAAAAATTGAATATTACAAACCCTAAACTGTTTAAATAGATGAGGCTTATGGTTGGGCCCTATAAGCCTACGAAATATTATGGCCTAATATAATTCACCCCAAAACTAAAATAAAAACAAACTAACAAATATGAAAAGTTCCTAAGTTGGCATGCAAGCCTATAATTTACTCTAGAGCTTGAATCATGGACACCCAGCCTTGTGGATCACTAGTATCCTCCTTTGGGCCACAAAGATTAGTCTCAACCCAAATTTGTTGAACCAGCCCATTGAGATTGTCCTTGAACCGTTTTGTTCGCGCCCTTGTAACTGGACCAATTGGCACGTGGTTCGGGTCCGCATTCCACCTTGTGCTGGCCACCATGTTCTCATCATTCCCCTCCTCTTGAAAAGGATTTGTCCTCAAATCGTCACCTACATCAAAAGGAGATAAATCAGCAACATTAAAAGTAGTACTAACATTGTACTCACCAGGCAACTCTAGCTTGTAGGCATTATCATTGATGCGCTCAAGAACTTGAAAAGGACCATCGCCTCGAGGAAGCAATTTAGAACGGCTTTGTGCAGGAAATCTTTCTTTTCGCATGTGTACCCAAACCCAATCTCCGGGTTCAAAGATGATATTGCGTCGCCCTTTGTTAGCTTGCATCGCATATTGCTTCGTTCTTCGCTCAATATTGAGCCTTGCTTTCTCATGAATCTGCTTAACAAAATCTGCTTTCTTTTTGCCATCTAAATTAACATGCTCAGTAACAGGTAAAGGAGATAAATCCAAAGGAGTTAAAGGATTAAAACCATACACAATTTCAAAGGGTGAAAATTTAATAGCAGAATGGATGGTACGATTATAAGCAAACTCAACATGTGGTAAACATTCTTCCAATGTTTTGATGTTCTTTTTAATAATAGCCCTTAACAAAGTAGATAAAGTCCTATTTACTACTTCGGTTTGACCATCAGTTTGTGGATGACATGTAGTAGAAAATAATAACTTAGTCCCCAACTTACACCACAAGGTCTTCCAAAAGTAACTCAAGAACTTAACATCTCTATCTGAAACAATGGTTCTAGGCATACCATGTAATCTCACAATCTCCTTAAAGAACAAATCAGCAACATGTGAAGCATCATCAGTTTTGTGACATGGAATAAAATGTGCCATCTTGGAAAATCTATCCACAACCACAAAAATTGAGTCTCGACCGTGTTTAGTCCTAGGTAAACCTAACACAAAATCTATTGAAATATCAATCCATGGTTCACTAGGAATTGGAAGAGGTGTGTATAAGCCATGGGGTTGTACTCTAGATTTCGCTCGCCTACATGTAACACATCTACCACAAATCCTCTCAACATCTTGTTTCATACGTGGCCAATAGAAGTGTTCTTGCAAAACGGCTAATGTTTTAACTACCCCAAAATGTCCCATTAACCCTCCCCCATGTGACTCCCTCACAAGCAACTCTCTCACAGAACAATTTGGAATGCACAATTTATTTTCTCGAAATAAAAACCCCTCATGCCTATAGAATTTATTATGGGCAATTTTTTCACAAGATTCAAACTCTTCACTAAAATCTAGGTCTAAAGGATATATTTCTTTAATATGCTCAAAACCAAGAATCTTAGCATCAAGAGTGGAGATTAGAATGTACCTTCGAGAAAGTGCATCGGCAACGATGTTCTCCTTACCTTGTTTATATCGAATGACGTATGGAAATGTCTCAATGAATTCAACCCATCGTGCATGTCGCTTGTTCAGCTTGTGTTGGACTTTAAGGTGCTTTAAAGACTCATGATCGGTGTGAATCACGAACTCTTTTGGCCACAAGTAATGCTGCCATGTCTCCAAAGCTCGAACCAATGCGTACATCTCTTTGTCATAAGTGGGATAGTTTAAGGCAGCCCCACTTAACTTCTCACTAAAATATGTAATTGGTCTTCCTTCTTGCATAAGCACGGCGCCAATACCTAATCCTGAAGCATCACATTCAATTTCAAAAGTTTTGGTAAAATTAGGTAAATCAAGTAAAGGTGCATGAGTTAATTTTTCCTTGAGTAATTGAAATGCCTTCTCTTGCTCTTACCCCCATTTGAATCCAACATTTTTGTTGATGACTTCGGTTATTGGTGTAGCTATACTACTGAAGTCTTTCACGAACCTCCTTTAAAAACTAGCAAGTCCATGAAAACTTCGCACATTACTTACACTAGATGGGCTTGGCCATTCGTGGATAGCACGAATCTTTTCTTCATCAACCTGTATTCCTTGTCCACACATAACAAAACCAAGAAACACAAGCTTATCGGTGCAAAAAGTGCACTTCTTTAGGTTAGCAAACAACTCTTCCTTTCTAAGTACATCTAACATAAGTTTTAAATGCTTCAAATGCTCTTCCAAGTTTTTGCTATAAATAAGGATATCATCAAAATAAACAACCACAAATTTTCCAATGAAAGCACGCAAAACATGGTTCATCAATCTCATGAAAGTACTAGGAGCATTAGTTAATCCAAAAGGCATAACTAACCATTCATACAAACCATATTTGGTTTTAAATGCAGTTTTCCATTCATCACCTTCCTTCATTCTAATTTGATGATACCCACTTTTCAAATCAATCTTAGAAAATATACAAGAACCATGCAACTCATCTAACATATCATCTAAGCGAGGAATAGGGTGTCGATACTTTACCGTTATGTTGTTGACGGCTCGGCAATCAACGCACATTCTCCATGTCCCATCCTTCTTAGGAACCAAAATCACTGGAACGGCGCATGGACTCATACTTTCTCTTACGTACCCCTTTTCCATCAATCACTGACCTACTTTTGTAGCTCCTTTGTCTCCTCGGGATTGCTTCTATAGGCTGGTCAGTTTGGAATGGTAGCACCGGGCACGAAATCAATTTGATGTTCAATCCCTCGAATAGGGGGTAAACCATGTGGAATCTCCTCAGGAAAGACATCACCAAACTCCTGCAAAAGAGAAACAACAGAACTAGGCAAAGATGAGTCAATTGGGTTAGTGTTTAAAAATGCCTCTTTGTACAAAAGTACAATCATAGGCTGATTTGAAAACAACGCTCGTTTGATCTCACTCTTTTTTGCATAAAAATTCTTTTGGTTTCCCTCTAATTTTCCCTCAATGGCTGCATTTTTCTTTTCTTTTTCTCTCTCAATTTTCTCACTCTTTCTCTTTTGTTCACTCTCTTTCTTTTGATCACTCTCCTTTTGCAACCTCACTTGATCTTCATAAACTTGCTTCGGTGTCAAAGGCACTAAGGTGATTGTCCTTTGATTAAGCACGAATGAATATTTATTTGTGAAACCATCATGCTTAACACGTCGATCAAATTGCCATGGCCTCCCTAACAACAAGTGTCCAGCTTGCATCGGAACCACATCACTCAAAACTTCATCTTTATATTTCCCAATACAAAAAGGAACTAATACTTGTTTAGTCACCCTTACTTCTCCACTATCATTGAGCCATTGCAATTTATATGGCCGTGGATGCTTGATTGTTGGCAGCCCTAATTTCTCCACCAGAGTTGTGCTAGCAACGTTAGTGCAACTCCCCCCATCAATGATCACACTACACACCATATCTTTGATATGACATCTCGTATGAAAAATGTTCTCCCGTTGCGCCTCATCATCTTCTTTAACTTGCATATTTAGAGCTCTCCTTGCCACTAACAAATCCCCTTGGGCAGCGTACTCTTCATCATCGGCATCCTCCAATGGTGGCACAGATTCGTTGTCATCTTCATCTTCGGTTTCAATCTCACCATTATCTCGTAACACCATAACTCTCTTGTTCGGACATTGGCTAGCAATGTGTCCCCTACCTTGGCACTTAAAACACTTAATATCACGGTTCTGAGAAGTAGACGAATCGGATTTACCTTGATTTCCATGGCTGGCCACCTCTTATTTTTGCTCAGTTTTTGGCTTCACCAAAGGCTGCTTCTCATCTCTTTTCCAATTATTTGGTTTCCAAGCGGATGCATTGGAATTTTGGCTTGGATTTTGGCTTGGACGTGTGCTACTGCCCCTCCTCTTGAGTTGATTCTCAATTTTAATAGCCATGTGTACCATATCCTCCAATTCAACATAGTGTTGCAATTCCACTGCATTGGCAATTTTTCGATTCAACCCAACTAAGAATCTAGCCATTGTAGCCTCTCGATCTTCCTCTACATTCGTTCGAATCATAGCAACTTCCATCTCCTTATAATATTCTTCTACACTCCTATTACCTTGCCTCAAACTTTGCAAACTGTTATACAACTCCCGATAGTAGTAGCTTGGAATGAACCGCTTCCTCATAATAGTTTTCATCTCCTCCCATGTCTCTATTGGATGCTCCCTATTTCTTTTCCTATTTAGTACCAATTGATCCCACCAAATAATAGCATAATCGGAAAATTCAATGGTAGCAAGTTTTACTTTCTTAATCTCGGAGTAATTATGGCAATCGAATACTAATTCCACCTTCTTCTCCCATTCAAGATATGCTTCCGGATCAGTCTTTCCTTGAAACGAAGGAATCTTCATCTTAATACTACCCAAATTATTATCTTCTCGATTCCTAGCTTCTCTAAACCTAACTTCTCTACCCCGACCGCCATATCTCCTATGATTATCTATTGACTCCCGATCATTTTCTTCATCAAAGTCTTCCCCAAAATACTCCCCTCTTTGTACATTATGAACATTTTGTTGTTGCCTCTGTGGTGTACCCTCTTCAAATCTATCCAATCTCTCATGTATCGGTTCCAATTCTGCCCTCATCATCTGCCTCATCTCCCCCACTAAAGCTTGCATTTGTAGATTCGTAACAACCGGCTGTTGAGCCTCTTCATTTATGACTCTTCCCTGATCTTAAGCCATAATCCCTGCAAGAATGGATTAGAAATAGAACTGATCCTCAGTACACTCCCTCACGTGTTTCACTCAAGAATATGTGATTCACTCTTGTTTACACTAAAAAATCAAGTCGACTTTTACCCTCTTATGTGCTCACTACTCCTGCCTTTTTCCACTCGTAGTAATTCTCACTTAGTTTTTATGAAACTGATCAAACAGTGACCAGAATTTCTCAGTAACAATCTACACCCAAACTAGACCAATCAAATTTGGAAGTTGAAAGCACGACTAAAAACGAACGCGGAAGGCTAGGTTTTCAAAAGCACAAAAAAATGAAATTTTCGGAAATTTTTTTTTTTCACACTATGGAGTAAGGTCAGATTTGGACTCCTTAGACCCCCAATATGGTAAAAAAAAATTAAAATTTTATCGAGGCTTACCGATCACTTTTCTTCTCTTCTTTTATTTTATTATTTTTTTTATCGCGGCTTACCGATCTCTTCTCTTCACTTCTTTTCTTCTCTTTTTTTTTTGAATAATTAGGCAGACTTCACAGTTCACGTATCTGATTCAGAAACCCTAATTCTCGAGAAGGAATAAACCACAATAACAACGATCACGAGAATGAACAAACACGAAGTAACAAGAGCAAATCACAAATCTGATTCGCAAACCCTAAACACGAAATTCCAGATCGTAATCGAACACCCTTTGTTTTTTTTTTTTTTTTTTGATACGGTTCAGAAACGAGAACGAATAAGAAAACGAACAGAAACAAAAATGAAAGAAGAACAGAACCAGAAGAAACGAATAAGAACAGAAACGAAAAAGATATGATAAACCTGAGACTAGAACTGTGCTCTGATACCAACTGATACGAACCCCGCAAATAATGTGACGAAACCCGTAACACGATTAATGTCTCAGACCGTTCTACTGTCAGATTCAATGAAAACCGCGACCCAACACCTATAACAGATGCGAACCTTGGTATAAAGGATGAAGACGCCACAATCAAGGATGGAAAACTCGATTGATAAGTTCAGGTATGAACGCCACAGAGTAAATCTGATAAGTTCGAATAGTTCTTCAAAGAACCAAAGAGAAAACTCTCACAATATTATTAATGATCAAAAACTGAATATTACAAACCCTAAACTGTTTAAATAGCTGAGGCTTATGGTTGGGCCCTATAAGCCTACGAAATATTATGGCCTAATATAATTCACCCCAAAACTAAAATAAAAACAAACTAACAAATATGAAAAGTTCCTAAGTTGGCATGCAAGCCTATAATTTACTCTAGAGCTTGAATCATGGACACCCAGCCTTGTGGATCACTAGTATCCTCCTTTGGGCCACAAAGATTAGTCTCAACCCAAATTTGTTGAACCAGCCCATTGAGATTGTCCTTGAATCGTTTTGCTCGTGCCCTTGTAACTGGACCAATTGGCACGTGGTTCGGGTCCGCATTCCACCTTGTGCTGGCCACCATGTTCTCATCACCTCTATTTCAAAACCCCTCTCAATTCCTCTCATTTTGATTTCAAGAAAGAAAACTAAAGTTTTTCCCAAAATCTTCAAAATAGTGAGTCAAAATAGTGAGTGATCTGAGTTCAAAGATATCTCTAGAACTCAATACTCAATGTATGGATGCAAGACCACTAGGAAAATCGTCCTAACTCATTATAGAACACCCATGATATTTGGTTTGACTTGGAAATACTTGAATATGGTCCATTTGGACCCAAACATTCTCTCCAGATATTCTATTTTTGCTGTCACAGCAGCTTGGTCTACTTTCAACTTGTTTTACAGAAAACGTTTCCAAAAAGAGTGGTCCTAACTTATTTTGCACTTGAACTTCAATGTCTTAGGGAACTTTCTGTATAATATGGGCCTCTATATCATTTTGTTTTTCATTTTCCAAGATTTTTTGACATTTCAGTTGACAGTACGAACTCTGTTTTTGAGTAACCTTCATTGTTTATATGATTTCTCTCAATCTGTGATAGTTATTAAAGATTGGCTTTTTGGGTTGTGTTCTAGACACAATAAGGAAGATCTCCATAAAAATCATGCATTGACAACATTTCTAACCCCTCTTTTCAATTTCCAAAAGATCATGTTACTGTTCTGTCCACTATTCACAGCAAGCACATTTTAACTTTCATTCTTTGATTTGATGCTTACATGAACTCCAAATTAGCTCATGTATTAGGAAGTAGTTCATACTACATTTGTACATATCCCATGATGATTTCATTCATTCATTCATACACATTATAGACTTCTAAGTCATTCTAGGAATCCATGAACATAAAGCACACTACAACCTTGCACATTTTAGATACATACATTGCATCCATGTAAGATTTGGGGCCTTCATGGCTCCTAATCTAAGAATATTATAAGGAATAAACTTGATCACACGTTCATGCTTCCCCCGATCTAATCATCCTTTCTCATCCATCCCGGGGAATGAGAGGTCTTCTTTTCTCAAAGATTAACATGCATCATACTAGCTTGCTAAGCATATTTTGATTTCTTTGTTTATTTGTTTCAATAACAATTCATGTCCCCCTTTAGATTAGGAAGTCTTGATTATTTGATACATGATTAGACGATTTTTCCTAGGTTTATTTGTGTGATCTTTTACTTTGCATTGTGTGATATTTGGCTTAAATCTTATGAATGATATCTTATCTTTAGATCTTCCATTTCAAATTTTCTTATGTGATGTAATATACTATCATAGTATTAATTTCCAAACCATACATAGTATAAGATGATTATTTGGATGCTAATTGAGGCCCGTCGAAAGACGGGGCGAGTTGAGGGTGTTTTAGTCGTGACAAAGGCTCCTTCCTCTCTCGTACCAAAATCCCGAACCAAGTTCTTTGGTTATGAAGGGCCGGTGCCCTTATCCGCTTGGGTGAGTCAAATTAGGTTTCTTGGTTCCTTAAAGACCAAGTGACAACTCTGTATCTGTTTTCAACAGACAATTTTCTTTCTTTAATCAATTTCAAACAAGTTTGAAAAGCCAACAAAGAGGCAGAAGCCCGGTATCCATAACGAGTCGCTATCGGAATCATCCCAAGTAGCCTTCATTGCCCTTTTCTTAGTTTTCTTATAATTTTTCTTCATCAAAGGACAATCGGCTTTGACATGTCCCGGCTTTTTGCATTTGAAGCATATAATTGGCTCCTTTTTTGCTTCTATTGCCTTAGGAGTTCTCCTAGTGAAGTTCTTATCCTTCTTTAAGAATCTTTTGAACTTCCTTGTGATCATAGCCATCTCATCATCTTCATTGCTATCACTATCCTCTTCATTATCTTGAGATGTTTTGAGAGCAATGTTCTTCTTCTTGTCTTCCTTATCAAATACCGCCAACTCCATTTCTTGAGTAACGAGAGAGCCCAAGAGTTGCTCCAATGAGAGTGTTGAGAGTTCCTTGGCTTCTCGGATTGCCGTCACTTTAGGTTGCCAATGCTTTGGAAGAGACCTAAGCAATTTCTCAATCATCTCCTCATTAGTATATGTTTAACCAAGACTTTGTAAACTATTGATAATAATGGTGAAACGAGTGAACATTTCACTGATGGTTTCATTAGAAGACATTTTAAACATCTCATACGATTGAACAAGTAGATTTATTTTTGATTTCTTAACTTGATTATTACCTTCATGAGCAACCTCAAGTTTATCCCAAATTTCCTTTGCAGACTCGCAAGAACAAATTCTATTATACTCATTACGGTCTAATCCACAATATAGGATATTCATAGCATTCGGATTCATTTTGATAAACCTTTTATCAATATCATTGTATTCCTCAATAGTTTTCTCAATTTCAACACCGTCTACAATCTTGATGGGAATGTGAGGTCCATTCACAACAAGTTGCCAAAGATCAAAGTCTTGAGCAATCATGTAGATTCTCATTCGATTTTTCTAATAGGCATAATTTGAACCATTAAAATAAGGAAGTCTATTTGAGGATTGCCCTTCAATATAAATGATAGTGGTAGTGGTGGTTTCCATTTGATCTTAAACTCAATTATGTTTAAAAATTGAGCCGAGGCTCTGATACCAATTGTTAACCCGGTATGGAAACCTTAGAGGGGGGGTGAATAAGGTTTTTAAAACTAATTAAAAATTTTGTTCAGACCAATTTTTAGGTGGTTTGGGAAACCGCCCGCCGCGCCCTACTTCCACCCCTCAAGAACACTTCTTGAGGATTTCACTATCTCAATCTTCTTTTGGTGAAGATCAAACCCTTTACAATCCTTCCAATTGAAGAACAACCTCTTCACTTGGACAAGGGTTACACAAACCCTTAATACAACCTTCTTTTGAATGGAATTTGTTACAAGTAAAGAAACTCTCACAATAGAGTAGATAGATACAGATTACGTGACAACATTGCAATGTGCTCGTGGGTGCAACCCATGGATTGGAAGATGCTCATGCACAGCTTTACGTGACTTTTTGGGTTCCCGGTTCCGTCAAAACGATCGATGGCAGGCATTTTAAAGTTCTCCGGCAGTTTCAGCTTGACAGGCTCAAAAAGGCCTTCCAGGTTTAACATGTAATCATCGACCCCCTTGCTTTTTCTTAGTACGCTTTCCAGCTTGTCCACCTTATCCATTTTCTCCTGGAGCTTCTTCTCATACGCAAGCGGTGGGACCCCTTGAAACCAGTTTTCGTCCCCATTATTCTCATGTAGAGGAGGTTCAAACCCTGGTGGTGGAAACCCGGGCGGAGGTTGCGGCTGCTGTTGCTTCAGTTCTTCCATGAATCTCAGGACTTGGGCTAGACTGTCGGACTGTTGGCTTATAGTTGCTCCCAACTCGGTGACCTTGTTTTCAAGTTCTTCTCTATTTATGCTGAAATAGGCTGTCTGACTGATTTTGACTAAACGATTATCTGAATTCCTGGCCCACGACGAGGATCCCGGCTTCTGACCTTGGGATTCTATACTGACCTGACAGATTTTGATGAAAAGGGGGTGCATCAGATCCTGACAGTGATGACTTTTAGACAGACAAATGACAGTGATGTGGACTGACTCGGGACAGTGCGTGGGAATGTATGCATGTGAGACAAGTATGCGGATGTAAGCCCTAATCTATATGATGCTCCTATTTCTAACAGATAGCAGTTAAACAGATAAGGTCCTAACCATATAGAGTGTGCCAATCTTACTTTCCAGTATGATCACCAAGGGATAACAGGGATTTCCAGGGTTTATGGAGGCTTCTGAGGAGGATTGGGCATTCTTGGTTGATATCTGGACAAAGTTTCTGGGAGAAACCGGTAAGTACGGTTTATATCTGGGATATCTGGACAGAGTTTCTGGGAGAAACTGGTAAGTACAGTTATATCTGGGATATCTGGACAGAGTTTCTGAGAGAAACTGGTAAGTACGGTTATATCTGGGATATCTGGACAGAGTTTCTGGGAGAAACTGGTAAGTACGGTTATATCTGGGATATCTGGACAGAGTTTCTGGGAGAAACTGGTTAGTATGGTGATAGTGATCATACTTTCTAGCAAGTTTTCATACTCATATGTCTCAGGACCGACAAACAAGGTTTGCGGTGTATATCTTTGTGAGCATGGAGCAGACATCCTTGTCATGATGCTTAGGCAGGTCAACTCAATGTGATCACATGTGAGCGATTGCCTTGGGGATCATAAAAAGGAGGTTCTATTCTATGCCACATAAGCATCTACATCGCGCAAGTAATCCCCTCAGGGCATACAGCAGTTATATCATATTGTCCTATCTGAAAAGATAAATAAACAGTCCTATGAAAGGTTCTACAGGAATCTATATGCAAAGGCTGGGTTTAGTCAAAGAGGTCCGTTGACGAGAGTTCCAATATACCGTCAGAGAGACAGTACGGACGTTTTTACTCTTTTTGATATACCTTTGGGAGGTACAGTATCAACGATGACTTGTGCCCTGGCACAGCAAGACCTGAACAATGTCAGCGCCGCGTTTCAGACACAGTCGGAGGGGAGAAAATGCAAGAGTGCAATGCGGTGAACCAAACACACTAAAAAGATGATTTTAAAGATGCTTCTTATGAGTCAAACCTCTGTATTATTTTGTTTTAAAAATAAAAATCCCCAGTGGAGTCGCCAAATTGTGGATACCGGGATTCCACCACTTTTTGTTTGGTTTTTGAAACTTGTTTGAAATTGTTCAAAGAAAGAAAATATGGTCTGTTGAAAGCAGATACAGAGTCGCCACTTGGTCTTTAAGGAACCAAGAAACCTAATTTTGACTCACCCAAACGGATAAGGGCACCGACCCAACTTGGTTCGGGGTTTTGGTACGAGAGAGGAAGGAGCCTTTGTCACGACTAAAACACCCTCAACTCGCCCCGTCTTTCGAAGGGCTTCAATTAGCATCCAAATAATCATCTTATACTATGTTTGGTTCGACAATTAATACTATGATAGTATATTATATTACATAAAAAACTTGAAAATGGAAGATCTAAAGATAAAATATCATTCATAAGACCTAAGTCAAATGTCATGCAATGTAAAGTGAAAGATCACACAAATAAACCTAGGAAAAATCGTCTAATCATATACCAAATAATCAAGACTTCCTAATCAAAAAAGGGGGACATGAATTGTTCTTGAAACAAATAATCAAAGAAATCAAAATATGCTTAGCAAGCTAGTATGATGCATGTTATTGTTGAGAAAAGAAGATTTCTCAATCCCCGGGACGGATGAGAAAGGATGATTAGATTGAGGGGAAGCATAAACGTGTGATCAAATTCATTTCCTTATAATCTTCTTAGATTAAGAGTTACAAAAACCCCAAATCTTGCATGAATGCAATGCATGTATCTAAAATGTGCAAAGGTTGTAGTGTGTTTTGTGTACATGGATTTCTAGAATGACTTAGAAGTCTAAAATGTGTATGAATGAATGAATGAAATCAACATGGGATATGTACAAATGTAGTATGAACTACTTCCTAAGACATGAACTAATTTGGAATGCATATGAGCATCAAATCAAAGAAGGAAAGTTGAAATATGTTTGCTATGAATAGTGGACAGAACAGTAACTAGATCTTTGGAAAATTGAAAAGAGGGGTTATGTATGTTTTCAATGCATGATTTTTTTAGGAGATGTTCCTTATTGTGTCTAGAATATAACCCAAAAATCCAATCTTGAATAACTATCACAGAATGAGAGAAATCATATAAACAATAGAGGTCACTCAGAAACAGAGTCCGTACTGTCGACTGAAATGTCAAAAATTCTTAGAAAATTAAAACTAATGATCTAGAGGCCCATTTTATACAGAAAGTTCCCTAAGACATTGAAGTGTAAGGGAAAAATAAGTTAGGACCAACCCGTTTGGAAAGGTTTTCTGTAAAACAAGTTAGAAGTGGCCCTAGCTGCTGTGACAGAAAAGGCAGAATGTCTGGAAGGAATGTTGGGGTCCAAATGGACCATTTCCAAGTACTTCCAAGTCAAACCAAAAATCATGGGTGTTCTACAATGAGTTAGGAAGACTTTCTAAGTGGCATTGCATCCATATGTTGAGTATTGATTTCTAGAGAAATCTTTGAACTCAGCCCACTCACTGTTTTGACTCATTATTTTGAAGATTTTGGAGAAAACAAAGTTTTGTTTCTTGAAACCAAAATGAAAGGGACTGAGGGGGGGGGGGGGGGGGGGGGGTTTAAATAGATGTTTTGAAAGCATATTTTTAATACTCAATAAGGATTATAGCCACTTAAAATGTCAACATCAAACTCATCATCAAGAACCTCCAAGATTGTTGGACATATTTATTTTCAATTTTGAACATAACTTCAATACATTCCAAGAATACCTTGGAAGTATTGAGGTTATGATCATCATCTATCAAACATGTTTTTGAGGTCAAGAGCTACTATCCATAAGGATTCACTCACCCCAAACTTCATGCCATCACTTAGATGATGATGAACTAGTAAGTAAATAAAGAAAACCAAAAAGGAAATGAGATAAGGAGAGATGAACAATAAATAAACAAGCAAGTAGATGATGATCAATAGATGATATTCATGAAGCATTGAACTTGTAGAATGGTGTTTCACTCATATATGATGACATTGGATATGGAAGAAGCTTCCTCTCTCTTAAATTCTCACTAAAATGGTGGTTGGGTGTATTGAATGTTGAAGTAAATAGGAGTAATGAAGTAAAAACAAAGCTAGAACTCACTTTTGTTTTGAAAATCCAAGAAGAAAGCTTCTTTTTTTCTCTATTCTAACCTCTCCCAAACTTTCTCAAAACTCATATTTGACTCCCCCAAAATGAAGAGAAATGGGGTGTTTATATAGGCCAACTTGGGGTGGTTTTGGGATTTAGAAAGTATTCCCATTGGCTCCAAATATCTGAAATCATAAAACTATGTCGTTTTGGATTTTAATTAATCAAAATGGGACCACAAAACTAATTACAAAAATACACTGCTCTGGAGGGGAGTGCCGCGGCGGCACTGGGCCAGTGCCGCGGCGGCAGTGGGCCTGTGCCGCGACGGCAGTGCTCCTCCTTCGTCCAGATAATGCTATTTAGGCCCCCTGAAGTTCTGGTATTCGCGAAAAGGCCCTATTTCGTCCGAAATTCACAGAAAAAGCATACAAACTCCAAATTGAGGTTGTGATATACCGTTAGAAAGGTAATGGAGTCTACTTTACATAAAAAATAGTTCGGGGATAGGTCACTTTGAAAAGTTTTGCGGTATTTGCGATAAAAGCCAATTTGATCGCCTTTTTCGTCTTTGGAAATTCATAATAAATTCATTTTAAATCCAGAAATCATGTGCTATATACCGTTGGAAAGCTATTGACCTCTAGTATCCATTAAAAATATTTGAAAATTGTTTCGGCACCCCGGTTCCCATGTCAAATTCTGGTCAAACTGGTCAAACCTGGGATTCCCGGGAAGTCCTGGAAACCTCCGGGAGTTCCCGGGAGCTGATGTTTTCGCTTGATTTTCTTTTGGAACTTGTTTTAACACTTTTCTCATGATTTAAAATGATTCTGGTGAATTCGGACGATTTTGGTCAAACTTGGTCAAACTTTGGTCAAACCGATCAATGGGGACTTTCTGGGAACTTCCGGGACTTCCGGGGGTCTCTGGGAGCCGACGATTTCATCCGATTTCTCTTAAAAACTCATTTTATTGTTTTTCTTACGACGTAGCATGTTTCCAGAATCTTTGGTCCAAATCTGGGAGTTCCTGGGCTTTTAGGGGCATTATGGTCATTCTGAGCATTCTGAGAGATAGAGCTGACTTCCAAGAGTCCTTTTGAGTCTTTTATGATCATTGTGAACCACCAAGCTATGGGTCTCCTAAATCTGATAGCCGAAAAAATGGGGTGTCTACAAAGTGATGAATCTCAATCACTAGAGTGTAACTCTTAGTTGATATGCTAGTGCTTATAGTGCATTGACGAACCTGAGCTTTTCTATTGACACTCAAGACTGTCAAACAGTTGATAGGAACTCATAACTTGTATAAGCTACGTGTTCTCTATCTTGAGACAATTATGAACACAGACTATGGATATAGCTGCTTTGACTTACCAATCAGTGAGGTCTATAAAAGATCAACACCTGGGTATCTTGGGTATGTCATGTGCATAGGGTTATGAACATATATTGTCAAGATAGAATCTACCCTCTGATTTAGAGTAAGTATTCCCTTGAGAATGTCACCAAGTTGATTACTAAGTACTGCAGTCTTGTTGATAAGAGTTGTCAACATGTTTGGTAATCATGAGAGGTGAATGGGACTCAAGGAATACAAGAAGTAATCATGATTCAGGTTGACAGTAACAGTTATCCCACTACCTGAATATGATTACAAATGCTGATGGTAGAGGGACATTAGTACACCATATAAGTCTAGTTATCGCTTCGGATATGTTCTTTTGCGTTGGAGTTCAGTTATCATTTTATAGTGTAGTAAACGGTAACTGCCAGTTGGTTAGTTTGCTGATCAAAGAGTTTGGTCATGGTAATTAACAAACTGGTCTGAGCCAACAATAAAGAGCCTAGGAGGTCCCACTCTTAGCTCCGCTAGGATGCTTGGAAAGGCACATGAGGAAGTTGTCAAGACAAGTTCGATCGATCGAATTATGTTCGATCGATTGAAGTCATGGCAGGTTCGATCGATCGAGAATGGTTCGATCGATCGAAGGTTCAATCGATCGAAGCTCTTTGATCTCTCAAATTCTAGGTCGGTTCTGAAAATCTATAAATAGGGCAGCTGCGTTCTGGAAAAGGTGTTCATCATTTTTATTAACCAGACGCTACAGAAACTGTTTTAGAGTCCCAAACCTTCTCCTTCCTCTCTATTTGGGTTCCCACCAACCCTAGTCCTTCCGGCAAGCATTCGCAGGAGACATAAGGGTGAAGACAACCTAGTGGAGACTGCTGCATCACTAAGGAAAAAGTAAATCAGAATTGGGTTCAAGACCTGAGGTATGTTTCTTCTACCCTCTAGCTAGTACACATCTATGGAATTGACGAGTAGTAGATTTTGGGCTACCAATAAGTTTTTGAAACTTAATCTTTCCACTGTGCGTTTAAAACTTTAATTTAAACCTATTTTTCCAACAATTGGTATCCGAGCCACGCTTGTTTGGATCTATAGATGCGTTTTGGAATACTAGTTTTGATTTGCATGTTGATTTTAGAACTGTTTTCGAAAATGCATCGTCACATATCTGCTTGTGTAGTGTTATCACAGCAGAATACAAATATGTGATTGCATAGGATGCAAGGTGGGTTCGATCAATCGAAGATTCTCTGTTCTCAAGCGATTGAACAGGTTTTGATCAATCGAACATTCATGGTGTTCGATCGATCGAATGAGGTTAGATTGATCGAGATAGATTCTCTGTGCAGGTGTTCTATTCGCAGTTTTAAAAGGTTTTTAAGTTATATACTTTAATTTTAAATTATTCTGTTAAATTTTTAAATCATTCTGTGAAACAAAAAGTTCAAGCGATTGAACAGTGTTCAATTGATAGAAGGTTCGAGCGATCGAATGGTCTATGATCGATCTAACTGTGACAGTGAATAGTGATGTTGTTTTAAGTTTTAATTTAGTATATAAAGAGTTTATGTACTGTGTGAATCAATTAGGGTTCCAATAGTTACATATATTTGTTATATATGCGTGGATGTGCTACGACTAACCTTTTTGCAGCAAGTTTAGTCTGCTATCTCTCATGGCACCAACACTTTTAAATTTAGTATTTAAATGTTTTAGATTGGTGCATGTTGTAATTTATTGTTGGTTTGGTTTTAAAGGCACATATAAAGGGCGCTGCGACTTCAATCCTACGAAAAGGAAAGTCGCACCGGTTTCCCTAGCCTTTTTATTTAACTGTTGCTATTTCTTTTTCTAGATAAATTATAAGCTTCGAAAGAAGCATATGACCAATGTATTAGAATTAGAAATTCCATGAAGATGGAGGGGTAAGCCGTTGTCCATGAAGATGGAGCTGGAGGTGACCAAACCAAGAGGAGGTTCTATGGAGATAGAGCCATGGGAGATAGAGGCATCGTTTGGATGTCTTTATTTTCAATTTTAGTTTTTGTTTTATGTGCTTGGTTTGTGATTGAAATTTAATTATATTGTTACTACTTGCATGCACGTAAAAGAAGTTTTCTAAAATAAAATTCAAAAACTATTTTCAATGCATTAGTAAACATTGGATGTTTATGGGCAATGTGTAGAAACAAGTTTTCCAAAAGCAAAATCCTTAATTTCTAAATCTAGTGGGAGAGGGTCTTATTAATAACACCCACGATCTTCCATTAACGGTTCACTATAAGATGAGTGATGCATTCTGTGTCACCTCACCAGGGGTGATCATTCCATACGGAGGGTGCATTACTCATTGGTTACCAGATGTGAACTTCCTTTGATAGGATCAATCAGACGTGTTAGAGGGTGACCACCACACGGAGGCACTACTTGAGACGGTTGTGATTGGATCCTAGTTAATGGTACACACTAGCTAAGCTATGGATAAGGGATCCCACACGGGGCATTATTCAGAAACTTAAAGATCAAATAGGTTCGGGAGTCATAACTTATTTTGCAAGAGTTGCATAGCAGACAAGTCATGATTAATTGAAAGATCAAACATTGACCACCACACGGAGGCTTTATTCTTTCGTTTTGATATTCCGGCGACTTTATTTTTAAAATAAGAGTTTTAAGGATTCTTTTATTTCAAACTATCAAATTCTGATATCCACATTTATTTTGTTTGATTTTCAGTAATCATAATGTTTGGATCTGCATTTAGTCCACTTGCCACCATACTCACTCAAAATAAGTTAACTAGAAATAACTACACTGAATGGAAACGAAACCTTGACATTGTTTTAACTACGGAGGATCACATATATGTCCTCACCACCCCAAGCCTCAAAGAACCCGCGGCAAATGCTTCAACAGCTGTCATACGTGAGTTCGACAAATGGAAGAAGTCGAATGGAATGGCTCGTTGCTACATTCTGGCCTCAATGGCTGGTGTGTTGCAACACCAATTCCAATCAAACGATTCTGCTAGTGACATTATTACATCCCTGAAAAAGGGAGCATGGCTGGCCTGCCAAGAAGGTAGCTATGCAGAAGATAATGAGTGCTAAGATGTCGGAAGGGACTCCAGTCAAAGAACATGTTTTGAAAATGATTGGTTATTTAAACAAGCTAGAGACCCTAGGAGCCAACATCGATACACAGACCCAAGTTGATATGATCCCCAACTCGCTGTCGCCTTCATTCGCTTAATTCAAACTTAACTATAATATGAATCAAATGGATTTTTCAATGAGCGAGTTGATGAGTTCTCTTTTGGCAGCAGAAGGGGTGATCAAGCCTGGGGTCAACGTTTTGAATGTTGAGAAAAGCGCTTCCTCTTCCCGATCTCACCGAAAGGAAAGAAAGGAAAGAAGAAGGCTGGCACTGGTGGTCAAATTATTGGACCGGTCCCTAAGATTGCAAAATCTAAGGGAAAAGATGAAGGCAAAGGGAAGGTGGGTGGCCAAGGCAAAGGAAAGTGTTTCCAATGCGGTGAGAAGGGCCACTGGAAGAGGAACTGTCCAGAATTCTTAGATACAAGAGTTCAAGGTATGATTGAATCATATGTGATTGAAGTAAGTTTTATTATGGATGCTTCAAACACTTGGTGTATTGATTCTAGTGCGACTAACCATATCTGTAATTCGTTACAGGGGTTCAGATCAACCAAGAAATGCAGTGATGGGGAGATCGTGCTTACTCTAGGTTCTAGCGCAACCTTTCTGCAGTTGCTATAGGAGTGGTAGTTTTAGAATTTCTAAACAATAAAGTTTTGATTTTATCAGATGTACTTTACGTCCCTTCAATGAGACGTTAAATTTAATTTCAGTTTCTAATTTATCGAATAATGGTTATTCTTTTCATTTTGGAACTGAAGTTGTGATTAAAAGAAATAGTTCTTTTATTTGTTCTGGTGTTAAATCAAATGGTTTGTATGTGATTACTCTCAATATTTCTAAAGATTCTTGTATGGAACTTAATAACACAATGGTAATTGTACCATCTAAAAGAAAAGAACCTTCCACTAATCCAACAAGGCTTTGGCATATGAGGCTTGGGCATATCAATCTAAATAGGATTGGCAGACTAGTCAAAAGAAGGGGTCTTAGGCGATTTGGTTCTCGAACCAATGGAAGTCTGCGAGTCTTGTTTAGAGGGTAAGATGACCAAAATGCCCTTTCCTCCAAAGGGCAATAGGACCAATGCATTGTTAGAATTAGTTCATACTGATGTGTGTAGACCAATAAATATTAGAGCAAAGGGTGGTTATGAGTATTTCATAACATTTACCGATGACCACTCTAGGTATGGATATGTGTACCTAATGTAGCACAAGTCTAAAGCCTTTGAAAAGTTCAAAGAGTTTAGGGCCGAAGTGGAGTAGCAATTGGGGACACATATCAAGCCCATTCGATCTGACTGAGATGGCGAATACCTCTCTAATGAGTTTATTGGTCACCTTGTATAGAATAGGATTCTGTCACAGTTGACTGCACTTGGTACGCCTCAATAGAACGGTGTAGCAGAGAGAAGGAACCAAACTCTTTTAGACATGACTAGGTCGATGATGAGTTATTCTGAGTTGCCATTATTCCTTTGGGGTTATGCTTTGGAAACCGCTGCATATATACTAAATCTAGTACCAAGAAAATCTGTTCCCAGGACACCACGAGAGATGTGGATTGGATGCAAGCCTTCTTTGCAACATCTCCAGATATGTGGGTGTCCAGCACATGTGCTAAAAGGAAAGATGAGCAAATTGGATTCTGAATCGGAAGTATGTTACTTTGTAGGGTATCCAAAGGGTACTTATGGATGGTATTTTTATGATCCCAGATAACTGGAAGTGTTCGTTAGTACGAATTCTATTTTCCTGGAGGATGATTATATCATGAACCATAAACCTAAGGGAAGGATAGATCTGAGAGAGATAGAAGGAGAGCCCTCAGTCCCACCCGCAGTTGATAATGATGTAAATCAAAAAAATACCACTTCTTCACCCACTTCCGTACTAGTACCTCATCGTAGTGGGAGGATTATTAGCCAGCCTGATAGGTACATACGAAGAGGCAATGGCTGATGTTGATTTAGCTCATTGGATTAAAGCTATGAAGGCTGAATTGGAATCTATGGATTCCAATCAGGTCTGCGATCTTGTAGAACTTCCAGCCAATATTAAACCCATTGGCTATAAGTGGGTCTACAAGAGGAAAAGAGGATCTGATGGAAAGGTTGAGACCCTTAAGGCTAGGCTTATAGTAAAAGGTTATACTCAGAGGGAGGGCATTGACTATGAGGAAACCTTTTCGCCTGTAGCCATGCTCAAATCCATTAGAATACTCTTATCCGTTGCTGCATGCCTGGATTATGAGATCTGGCAGATGGACGTTAAGACTACATTCTTGAATGCCAATCTTGAGGAGGACATCTATATGCAACAACTAGAAGGGTTCATAGCTAGTCGGAAAGGTAACTTGGTATGTAAGTTGCAAAAGTCCATTTATGGGCTTAAGTAGGCATCCAGGAGTTGGAACATTCGATTTGACCTAGTGGTTAAGTCGTTTGGTTTCATACAGAATCTGGATGAAGCTTGCGTATACAAGAAGTGTGAAGGGAAAGTGGTGGCTTTTCTTGTGCTTTACGTTGACGACATTCTACTCATTGGGAATGATGTAGCGGCATTGTCAACGGTTAAGGTTTGGCTAGCTAGTACTTTCGATATGAAGGATCTAGGAGAGGCAAGCTATGGTTTTGGGATAAAGCTCTTTCGGGATCGTAAGCGAAAGATAATGGGATTATCTCAAGCTGGTTATATCGAGAAGTGCTAACTAGGTTTCCTATGGATAATTTGAAAAAAGGTTTGTTACCTTTTAGGCACGGTTTAGCGTTCTCCAAGGACTAGTGTCCAAAGATACAGGAGGAGAGGAATCGCATGGTAGGAATTCCCTATGCTTCAGCAGTGGGAAGTCTCATGTATGCAATGTTATGCACTAGACCATATATCTGCTTTGTCGTAGGCATGGTTAGCAGGTATCAATCGAATCCATGTCCAGAGCTCTAGACAGCCGTTAAGCACATTCTTAAGTACTTGAGAAGGACTAAAGATTGCATGCTTATGTATGGTAGTAGTGAGTTAATTCCAGTGGGATACACTGACTCAGACTTTATGTCAGATAAAGATTCATGGAAGCTGACATCTGAACATCTCTTTACCTTGGGAGGTGGTGCTGTTAGTTGGAGGAGCATTAAGCAGAAATGCATTGCTGACTCAACTACAGAAGCTGAGTATGTGGCTGC
Organism: Hydrangea macrophylla; assembly: GCA_033977485.1. Classification (NCBI taxonomy): domain Eukaryota; kingdom Viridiplantae; phylum Streptophyta; class Magnoliopsida; order Cornales; family Hydrangeaceae; genus Hydrangea; species Hydrangea macrophylla. The sequence continues at coordinate 119,028,734 of CM066982.1, read as the reverse complement.
TTGTCAAGCCGTAAAGGAAGCTGTTTGACTCAAGAAGTTCCTTATGGAGCTCGAGGTGGTACTAGCGTCGCTGTCACCTATTACGCTTTATTGTGATAATAGTGGGACAGTGGCTCAGTCCAAGGAGCCAAGGAACCACGGGAAGGAAAAGCATGTAGAGCGAAAATATCTTCTTATCTGAGATATTGTTCAATGTGGAGATGTGACTGTCACCAAGATTGCCACCGCTGATAATCTTGCTGATCTGTTTACAAAGGCCTTGCCACAGAAGGTCTTTGATCGTCATCTAGATAGTCTAGGTCTCAGATGTAATCCTGTATGGTTATGAGTGCAAGTGGGAGTTTGTTGGGTTTGTGCCCTCAAACCATTACTTTATATATGAGACATTAGCATTTTAATATATGGATATCGGCTTTACATTTCATTATGTATGTTTCTTTCATGAGATGATTGTTAATCCTTAAGTATCATAGTAAGTAATTTGTGTATGTATGAGATGCATATAATGAGATACGAATTAGTATTCATTGATACTTAGAACTTGTCACAGTGGATGATGAGACTGGATATCTCATCAGGTCTACACTGTAGCATGATTAACTACCATTGGATGGAGTGATGAATCTCAATCACTAGAGTGTAACTCTTAGTTAATATGCTAGTGCTTATAGTGCATTGACGGACCTGAGCTTTTCTATTGACACTCAAGACTGTCAAACAGTTGATAGGAACTCATAACTTGTATAAGGTATAAGTTCTCAATCTTGAGACGATTATGAACACAGACTGTGGATATGGCTGCTTTCACTTACCAATCAGTGAGGTCTATAAAAGATCAACACCTGGGTATCTTGGGTATGTCATGTTCATAGGTTGTGAACATATATTGTCAAGATAGAATCTACCCTCTGATTCAGAGTAAGCATTCCCTTGAGAATGTCACCAAGTTGATTACTGAGTACTGCAGTCTTGTTGATAAGAGTTGTCAACATGTTTGGTAATCATGAGAGGTGAATGGGACTCAAGGAATACAAGAAGTAATCATGATTTAGGTTGACAGTAACCGTTATCCGACTACCTGAATATGATTACGAATGCTGACGGTAGAGGGACATTAGTACACCATACAAGTCTAGTTATCGCTTCGGATATGTTCTTTTGCGTTAGAGTTTAGTTATCGTTTTATAGTGGAGTACACGTTAACTGAGCAGTTGGTTAGTTTGCTGATCAAAGAGTTTGGTCATGGTAATTAACAAACTGGTCTGAGCCAACAATAAAGAGCCTAGGAGGTCCCACTCTTAGCTCCGCTAGGATGCTTGGAAAGGCACATGAGGAAGTCGTCAAGACAAGTTCGATGGATCAAAATATGCTCGATCGATTGAAGTCATGGCAGGTTCGATCGATCGATCGATCGAGAATGGTTCGATCGATCAAAGGTTCGATCGATCGAAGCTCTTCGATCGTTCGAAATCTAGGTCAGTTCTGGAAATCCATAAATAGGGCAACTGCGTTCTGGAAAAGGTGTTCGTCATTTTTATTAACTAGACGCTACAGAAACTGTTTTAGAGTCCCAAACCTTCTCCTTCTTCTCTATTAGGGTTCCCACCAACCCTAGTCCTTCCGGCAAGCATCCGTAGGAGACATAAGGGTGAAGACAACCTAGTGGAGACTACTGCATCACTAAGGAAGAAGTGAATCAGAATTGGGTTCAAGACCTGAGGTATATTTCTTCTCCCCTCTAGTTAGTACGCTTCTATGGAATTGACGAGTAGTAGATCTTGGGCCACCAATAAGTTTTTGAAACTTAATCTTTCCGCTGCGCGTTTGAAACTTTAATTTAAACCTGTTTTTCCAACACTAACACCCTTACATACAGCAATAGGGACATCAAGATCAGAGTCAGACTCCATAGGAACAGGTGTATAAGACTTACTAGGAATATCAATAACAGAATCAGAGTTACCTTGATCCTTATCACTTGAAGGAGATAACAGTGGACGAGTAGAAGGAGTGAGCTCTTTATTCTTGGACTTACTCCATGTGCCTTTAGAGTAAACCATCAACTCCTTTTCTTTCAATGGAGTACAAGCATCTTCTTTCTCCATATCCTTCCCAACCTCATTTTCTCCCTCAAATTTTTTTCTTTTTCCTTTACTTTCTCAGAGAAAGACCCCGAACATCAGAATGAACTAAAGCAAACAGAACTTAACTTTTATTAAAACTAGGAGCAAGAGAAGCTCTATGATGTTTACCCAGTTCACAAGTCTCACAAAGGAAATCAGAGACATCTTTAAAACCCAGGTATTAGGGAGAGGGGAACTTAGGCCTTATAAACCGCACAGGCATCAACACAGCGATGTGGGACGACAACACGCCCCCACACATGTGGCAAAGGTACACACGTGGATTACAGAGATAGGGGACAAACATGGCTCTGATACCACAAGTGATGACATCAGTGGAGAAATGGTTGACATGGGGAGATACCAGAGACTTGTTGGGAAGCTCATTTATCTCTCCCATTCACGTCTTGATATTGCCTTTGCTGTAAGTGTGGTAAGTCAATTCATTCATGCACCTTGGGAATCACATATGGATGCAGTTTGCAGGATCTGGAGGTATCTTAAGTCTGCTCTTGGTAAAGGCTTATACTTCGGGAAACACGATCATCTCAGAGTTGAGGCATACACTGATGCCGATTGGGCAGGTTCTATGATAGACAGACGGTCTACTTTAGGATACTGTACATTTGTGGGAGACAACCTTGTTAGTTGGAGGAGTAAGAAACAAAATGTGGTTGCTAGAGCCATGGCTCAACGTGTATGTGAGCTCCTATGGGTCAAGTTGTTATTGAAAGACTTAAAACTAGAGATTGGTGATTCAATGAAATTGTACTATGATAGTAAGGCTGCTATTAGTATCGCACACAATCCGGTACAACATGACAGGACTAAGCACGTTGAATTTGACAGGCATTTCATCAAAGAGAATCTGAATAACAAAACTATCTGTACTCTATTTGTGAAAAGCTATGATCAACTGGCGGATATTCTTACTAAGGATGTTGGTTCGAGAAAGTTTCATGATGTATTAAGCAAGCTGGGATTGAGAGATATTTTTGTACCAGCTTGAGGGGGAGTGTTAGATATTAGTTTTTTATGTGTTATTTTATGTTTCATATAAGTGTCAAGGACACTATTGTAATTTGATGTTTTTACTCTCTAAATAATTTAAAAGGGCTAATCTGTGTGATTAACCCTAAGCTTTACCAAATATTGATGTTAACACAAGGAACATAATTTTGGCCATTGAACAGAGAGGTCGTGATTTTAGGAGTTAGGTTATCCTATGGAGCAACTAACTGCCTCATCTGAGGCTATTGAGGATCTCCAGACGATGTAGTCTTATCGTCAACCATGGTTCCAACAAGCAAAGGGAATACCCACAATAATCACACCAAAAAACACGAATGTAGGGAGCAAAACTAGGGACTTTAAGGCATACGGATCAGCACGAGGCTGATCTAGGGTCCATGACGGAACCCAAAAAATAGGTTGAAATTAAACGTCAATCAAAATGAAGGCCTCGTAATGATGTGAGGGTGAATGAATAAGACTAGAATAAATAAGGAATATAGAGGTGGTGTAGCAAATCTAGGCCAACATAAGATAATTGGAGGGCTGGAATATGGAGTATTGGGTTCGAATATGGTGGGGTTAGAGATGTGAGGCTTGGCTGCACTGGTGTGTGTGTGTGATGTCGGCGAGGGTTGAGGAAGGGTTGGGTGGCTTCGGCGAGGTGTTGGTGGACTTAGTAATAGCGGCGCAGTATTGGGCAGATTAGGGTTGCGGCTGGTCTGGGTCTGGTGGTGTGGGTTGCGGCTAGTCTAGTTCTGGATAGGGGTCAGTGGTGCAGGTTATGGTGGTGATGGGGTGACCGGCTCAAACTGTGGTGGTGATGAAGCTGCAGACGCAGGGTAGGGTTAAGGTTCTGGGTATAGTTTTGGCTCTGATACCATGTTAACATCAATATTTGGTAAAGCTTAGGTTAATCAACTGATTAACCCATGTATATATATTATTAAGAGAGCACAACATAAAATTACATATAAAAGCTAATATCTAACACAAAAACATTTACAAAATTACATCTACTAGTCTTTCCCTAACTAGCATAGCCATATTCGTCCTCTGTGTACTCTTCATCCGCGCCTTCCTCTTGGGCATCACAACCTGTCAAATCGTCATATGGAAAAGCTGGACGTGGGAATGTCTAGCGACATAAATGCTATTAGCTTATGAAATCCGAGTTAGAAAACTAAATCAAATGGAACTTATACAGCTACACACAAAAGAAATACGCTCATTCTTTTTTATCTCGAATTTAAGGAAATCCACATACCCTTAACTCGCCCGACTAGGTATTCGAAAAAAAATACTAACAACCAACATGACTCATCCTGACATCCTTAAACACCACTACAGTCCATTACCAGAGTCTGACACGAAGTCCCAACTCTTTAATCGCGTGTCCGACATGGAGTCCCAAATTGACCTACATAGAGACTGACATAGAGGCCCAACTCACAACACTGAGTCGGACACGAAGTCCCAACTCGTAACACTAAGTCTGACACGGTGTCCCAACTCGCAACACTGAGTCTGACACGGAGTCCCAACTCATAACACAATCACACCCTCACACTAGCCGCCAATCCGACAATTATACCTTTTCCACACTAAACCGGCCTCTGCTGCCCGGTTGACCCAAATCGACCCAAATCGACACTTGGTTCTAGCATACGTTGATCCCGACATAGCACAACTGACTTCAACATTACCCAACCATATACGTGTTACTTAGTGCAAAATTAGGTTCCTTATACGACTTCTGATTATGACTTTCAAAGTTACACATATACGTTCATCATTCGGTTTTGTACTATATAACATTCACAAAATCAGAATAAACCTTATCGTTCAAAACACTGCTACGAACATTCAATTAGGAAACTTTTCTAGAAAAGCACCCACAAACCGGTTACTCTCACTAATCGGTTTCTGGGAGGGGCCAACTAATTGGTTTCTGACTACTAACTGGTTTCTCAAGACAGTTTAAGGATACATTGTTTTGTGCAAGGTACAACATTCTAAACCATTAGGGGTTACATATATAAGCTTCAGCTGACAATTTAGAACTTCCACAGTTACATCTATAAGCATCCTAGTTCCACTTTAGGGTAAGGTACAACATTCAATGCACATTCCATAGGTTCTATACATGAAAAACCTGCATAAGTCCATCGATATGTCCATGGTACAATCATGTAGTCCTTCTTACTCATAATACAACATATCATACAATTAGGATCGAGGAACAACTAAACAAAACTTAAGAAACTAAACTTCATGAAAACACTGACCAGAAATTGGTTTCTCCAAGGAACCGGTTTGTCCCTCTAATCGGTTACTCCAAGAACCAGTTTCTCCCACTAATCAATTTGTTTGATTTCTCTCATTCTGTAACTTCGATTGTAGTTTGCCTTTTTCCTATGTGTTGTAGACTCAATAAGGATGATCTCCATAAAATTTCATGAATTTAGCATGTTTCTAACCCCTATTTTCCATTTTTATAAGGTCGCATAAACATTCTGTCCACTATTCACAACAAGCATATTTTGACTTTTAGGCTTTGATTTGATGTTCAAATGCATTTTAACTTAGCTAATATCTTGTGAAGTTTTTTTGCCATATTTGCTTGTATCCTACAATGTCATTCTTCATGCATTCATTCATACCTCATACTTCTAAATCACTTTAGAAAATTACATGTACACATGCACACTACTACCTTACACACTTTAGGATCATGACATTGCATTCGTGCAAGATTTAGAGTCTTTGTGACTCCTAATCTAAGAGGATCATAGGGAACAAGATTGATCACACATTTCATGTTTCCCTTAGATCAAATCTTCCTTTCTCAGCTGTCCCGGGGATTGAGAGGTCCTCTTTCTTCAAGAATCAACATGCATACATTCTAGTTTGCTAAGCATGTTTTGTTTTCTTTGATTATTTGTTCAAGAACAATCCATGTCCCCTCCTAGATTAAGAAAGCTTGATTACCTGATATGAGATTAGACGATTGTTCCTAAGTTTGTTGTATGATTTTCATTTTGCATTGTGTGATATTTGGCTTAAATCTTATGAGTGATATCTTATCTTTTGATTTTCCAATTCAAGATTCTTGTGTGATGTAATATACCTATCATAATATTAGTTGTAGAACCAAACTTAGTGTAAGATGATTATTTGGATGCTAATTGAGGCCCGTTGAAATCCGGGGCGAGTTGAGGGTGCTTTAGTCTTCGCGGAGGTTCCTTCCTCTCTCGTACCAAAATCCCTAGCCGAGTTCTTTGGTTATGAAGGGTTAGTGCCCTTTATCCTTTTGGGTGAGTCAAATTGCGTTTTTTGGTTCCCTAAAGACCAAGTGGCGACTCTGTATCTGTTTTCACAGATTGGTTAAAAAAAAGCAAATTTTGAAAGAGAATTTCAAAATAAAAGGACCTTCGAAATGCCCCCGGGGTGGAACCCGCATATCCACCATTGCATTGAAAATTAAAGGGTGAACTCCTTGGTACTGAAAATTTGATCGACTTACTGGCACAATCTAACTTTGCATGACACTGAGTAAGCCAGTCGATTCCTCGGATTACATCGAATTCCTTTATTGACAGAATAATTTAATCCGCGGGTAGGTTCCTATCCTCCAAAGTCAGAGTGCGGTCCTTGCACACTTTTCCTAACTTCACGGTTACTCCCAAGGGTGATACCGCATTCAGGGCTACTTTGAGTACCTGGGGCACTATACCCAACCGTCGCACAATTTAAAAGGCAATAAATGAATTTAAAGCACCAGTATCAAATAACACTTTAACTCGATTAGCATATAATATGAGTGTACCTTCCAAGTTCTATTGCTTTCTTTCATCGTAACCTGCTACTTCAAGTATGATGCATTGAGTCGAGCTCTACCAGCTTGACCTTGAGTAGTAGGCCCATGATAGTTTTCTCGTGGTGCCTTGCATTTCTTGCTTATGTGCTCTCTTTTTCCATAGTTATAGTAGATAACACTAGCTCGGTTGTTGGTCTTGAGGGCTGTGCAGTCTCGTGCCATATGTCCGGGGATCCCATAATTAAAATATCCCTCCTTGTTGTTACTGGTATTTACGGTTGGTACTTGTGGTGCGGGGGGGTGTTGCGTACTTGTCTCGGGAAGGGATGAGTTCTGGCTTCTTATCACTGCTCCATGGACGTTTGATTCGTTGAAAATGAGTCAGAGGTCTCACTTCAGGTCCATTCCTTGGCAGGGGTGGTCGGTTTGCCATTTGCTTCGGGCCCTGACAGTCATCTCTTTCTAATCCTCCTACCAACCTGACCAATGCCTCAAAGGTCTGGTTCAGATGTCCAAATGTCAAATGTCAGAGGTGAGGACTGGGTCCTCAATGAAATTTCTTGATCTTCTTCTGAGGAGGCTCAACTATGTGAGAGGAAAAGCGGGACAGGCGTTCAAATTGTGTTGTGTATTCTCATACAGTCCTATTCCCTTGGACTAGTTTAATAAATTCCTTCTCCCTCTGGTCCTTCTCATCTTCAGGGAAATACTTTTCCAAAAAGTTCTCCCGGAAGGTGGTCTATGTCATTCTTCTTAAAGCTTTTCCTTCGATGGTTGCCTTCTCGGCCTCCCACTACTCGGCCGCCGTGTATGTGAGCTGGAAAGTGGCTAGACGATGCTTCTTCATTTTTAAACACTCTACCATTTCAAAAATGTGATCCATATCTCTCAACCATTATTCTGCTCACCAAGTTTCACCTGTGTCCTCAAACCTATTAGGGCGTAAAGCTCTGAATCTTTCAAGTAATCTGTGTCTAGTCGGGGGTGGAGGTACAGTGTGGTTGTTCTTGCTATGATTGTTGCCTATTTGATCTAGACGCTATAGAAATGCGCCAAAAACTCTAGTAGGGTCCATTCCTTCAGGAAGGGGGTCTGGTGCTCCTCTGTTGCGATTCCTTCACGGTCCGCCTGCCATCGTGCTTTGTGTGCTTATGTACCTACATAAATATCTTTCTTGACACAGTTTTGTTGAATTAAACTAGGCATATAAGAGTTTCTTTCCTCCTACAGTATTTGGCCAGATAAAAGTATGGTAACTAAACACTTGGCGATCTTGCAGGTAGTAGATTATGAGCATCCTTTCTGCAGAACCTGCACAGAGGAAGAAGCTCATAATCCATGGACAGAAAATCCTTTGAAAATGGAGGTTGGGAATAATAACAGCAAGCATTTTGTATTAGCTCTCAAGGTAAGTGTTGATGGTTGCTAGAGAATTGGTATTCTTAGATCCCTGGTTCAAATTTCCATAAAATCTTCTATACTTTATACCTTGCACAGGTTAAGAGTGTGCTTGATTCTTGTGAGGACGAAAATGATAATCATTATGATGTGAGCTTGGGAGCTGATTCTATAAACTTGGGGGTTGATTCTGTAAAGAGAATCCTCGATCCTTTTTCTATAAAGGATATATACAATGCACTACTTTTTAAAAGTGGGAAACTACTAGATTTTGATCCACTTACGGGGAACATGAAATTCCAGAGTTCTGAGGAATGGTTTAAGTTTTTCAGTAGGGTTACTTCCAATACAACAGAAGATGACCTATTCTATTTTCTCCGTACAACATGGTGAAGTGGATGGACAAGGCTAAGCTGGAAGACATGAAACTCCTCGAAGTAGCACTTAGACTAGACCATTGTTACATATTTCCCAATACCAAGAGAACATTTAATCCCATATTTGATAGGTTTTTCGCACCTCCAAGAGAAACTTGGAAGGTCAATTGTGATGCGGCATTTTGTAAAAAGACTGAAATGAATAGCATGGGTTATGAGGAATTGTAAAGGAAATAAATTGGATTGGGAGGGGCCGCATGATATCATCCAAGACATCGATGGATGCTGAGGCACAGTCCCTAAAGTGGGCACTGGAAGAAACATCATATTACAAGGAAAACCAGATAATTTTTGCGTTTGATGCTGAGCATTGTGTTCGGTGGATGACGGATAAAAATAATCAACAGTCTTCAAAAAGCTTTACAGCTATACTCACGTAATGTTGTTGTTGTTGTTGTTGTTGTTGTTGTTGTTGTTGTTTTTTGTGGTTGATAGTTCTATTAAAGTGATATTAATGTAACTATTATTTTCTTGTGGCAGCCAAGCTGAGAAATTAATGGCGTTCTTTCCAAAGGCATCTCTTGAGCACACGCCAAGGATGGCGAACCAATTGGTCGACAACCTTGCTCAAATGGTGCTTCAAGGTTGTAGTCGCAACACCATGAAACTAGAAGTCAGAAAATTGATACTGTGGGACAAATTCGGCTCGTGGTTCCGAAGATGAAAAGATCGAGATTCTTGTTGGAGCTATGAACTCACCATGAAACTAGTATTTTGTTTGAGATGTGAACTCACAAAATTGACCCTGGAGGACAAAATTGATTAGTACATTTGTGAATATATTTCTTCTTTGTAAAGTTTCTTGTACAAGCATTGAAAAAGAGCGAGGACGCAATTCCACTCAAATCCTCGGTTAAGGTCCATTGTTGTTTTATATTGATATCTACATTTTTGTGGTTATTGTTCTTGGTGGAGCAATTTTGGTGTATGCACGGTAGACATTCTAGACTCCCCATCTTAGTCCCATTAGACCTTGAACTAGAACGTACTTGTAGGAGATTAGGAGCCTTGTCTCTTGATTCTCACATTCGAGTTGACTCTCCAATACCTCCAATGGCTGACCCTCCACCTCCGAGACCACTTAAGGAGTATTTTACTCCCACCACATAGAATTCTCCCTCATGTATCACATTACCAGAAATAGCCACTGCACACTTCAAAATTAAGCCCAGAACCATCCAAATGCTTCCAAACTATTTTAGGCTTAAAGACGAAGATCCCTATAAACACTTGGGAGAATTTCTTGAGATGTGCTCGACCTTCAAATTATAAGACGATGAGACCAAAAATTTTCATATCTTTCCGTTCACTCTAAAAGGCAAGACCAAAGCTTGGCTACACTCATTAGGGGCCAACACTATTACCACATGGGCCCAACTGTAAGAAGCCTTCCTAAAACAATATTTCTCCATTGGGGAAACAAATCAAATTCGGCAAGAATTAACAAGCTTCACCCAACTTGATAGTGTACAATTTCATGAAGCATGGGAAAGACTTAATGAACTTGTGAGATCATGTCCACACCACAAAGTGCCCAAGTGGCAATTGACCCAAAGTTTTTATGCGGGGCTAACACCCCCAAACCGTCAAATGGTCGATTTCGCTTGTGGGGGCACATTTATAAGAGAGAATGAGGATGAAGCGTGGGTGGTGTTCGAGAATCTCAGCGAGAATTCTCAACAACACTCCACATCGAGTCGTGGGGGATATCCGAGTAATGTAGCAAATAGAGGGGGGATGAATGAGGAAGACAATTCCAAAGTGTTGAACTCGAAAGCAGATGATTTAGCATAGAAATTTGATAAGCTTCTAGTGTCCATCCAATCTGAGTTCAAGTATCGGCCTTCAATGCTGAGGTCAAGCATTTTTTGATTCCAACCACTAAAAGTTGTAACGCTTCCCAAGTATCCTATCATGAGTCTAATGACTAAAAGATTTGAAACTTCGGATATACCTTGTTTGAAAACTATGAGAGTTCTTATTTTGTTAGTGAGGGCAATATTATAATTCTATATGTTTTTGCTGCATTATATAAATATTTGGTAGTGTGTAGGAAGCCCTACACACAATTAGATCTTATTCTCTAATGTTTTCTTCTCTCTTTCTCTCTACATTTCTCTTCTTCAAACCCTAAACTTATCAATCTTATAATCTAACTTGGTATCTGAGCAATTTGACCCCAAGTATATCACAATCAATATACCGAAAGAAATAGGAGGTGCTGGGGTTTTGCCGGTGATGATGTCATCCTGTTGGTGATGATGTCATCTTTTTTCGATGACGCACGACAAGGTGAAACGTACCCGTTGGCTCATTTTTCCAAGGCGAAGTCCGTGGTGGTATTCTTGTAAAGCTTTGAGATCGTTTGAGCAGGGTTTCCATTTTTTTTTGTATTTTCGAAGGAAATAAAGTTTTTTTAGATATGTTGTTTTGACTTAATTGGAACCTCTTTAGTGCTTGAGCTAACTTCCATGGGATGCGCCTAGGGTTCGTACAACCTCTCTATGTCCCGTTGTTGACATGCAAGTTTGGTTTTTTTGTTGGTGTTTGTGCATCGACTGGTGCTTTATGGGCTTCTAATCGTGCGATTAGTCTGTGCGGTATCTTTCTCGTGGTTTCTCAACTTTGTTTGATTCCAAAATTTGCTTTATTTACCCTTATGGCTTCGGTGGATAATGCGAAGGGTTCAACTACGGATGATCAAGTTAGAGTTATTACATCTATAAAATTATATGGAATCAATTACCATTCGTGGGCTCATGCTATTAAGGTTTACCTTCATGCCAAAAAGAAAATAAAGTATCTTATAGATGATCCATTGGCTGTGGATGCCAAAGATTCAGAGGTTTGGTGGAGTGAAAATTCGCTGGTGATGACCTGGTTGTGGCTAAGCATGGAATCGCATGTTTTATCAAATGTGTAACTTCTAAATACTGCTAAGAAGATATGGGCATCTCTTGAAGAGATGTATTCACAGGAAAATAATCTGTCCCGGGTGTATGAGATTTTTGAGTGCATGTTCAATACTAGATCTCTTGCAAAACATTATGGTGCTTTGAAAGGTTTATGGGAAGAACTTATGCCTTTTCAGCCGTTGAGTACAGATTTAAAAGTTCAACGTCATCAGCGTGAAGAGTTTCGGTTGCTTTATTTTTGTCGAGTCTTAATTCTGAGTATAGTGTATTCAAGGATCAAATTTTGGCTAGTAAGAAACTTCCAACTGCTGCCAATGCCTATTCTCGTCTTCAATGGGCTTCTCACAATCATAGTTCCTCTTCCTCATTGAAGGAATCATCTGCCCTAATCTCTAGTGATGGCTTTCGTGGTGGTGGTCATTTTGGTGGCTGTCGTGGTGGTCGGAATTCTAATCGTGGTGGACGAGGTGGCCGCACAGGCCGTAGTACCCACTCAGATTTGAAGTGTACCTATTGTAATGGTATAGGACATGCTAAAGATTATTGTTGGAATAAGTGGGGTAAACCAGTGCATGCCAATCAAACTTTCGAGGATTCTTCTACTACCACATTACCACAGGCAGCTATAGATGGTCCTAATGCATCGACTTCTGGTTCTCATGATGGTATTACTTCTCAACTTAGCTAGATCCTCCAGAAGTTATCTTCTTTATCCCCTCAAGTGCCCATTTCCACGGCTACCTTTGCCAACTCAGGTAATTCTGCATTGGTGGTTGGTTAACCTGTAGCTCCTTGGATAATTGATTTTGGAGCTAGTTCTCACATGTCTGGTATTCCTTCTTTGTTCTCTAACTTCCGTCATTCTAAATCATGTATTGTGTTAGCTGATGGTTCTCTTGGAAATGGTGATCTTCATCCCACCAAGTCCATGCACTTATCGTCTAGTTTATTTGTGCCTCATTTTCCTTTTAACTTGTTGTCTGTCAGTCAAATCACCAAATCGTTACAATGTTCAGTGACCTTTTCTCCATCCTCTTGTGTTTTTTAGGATCTCAGGAGGAGGAAGGTGATTGGTTTGAGGCATGAGCAGAATGGACTTTAGTGTTTGGACCTTAGAGATACTCCTACTACCTTGAGTGCTATAGTTTCCCCCCTTCAATGGCATTTTTGTTTGGGTCACCCGTTGCTGCAGGAGTTACGTCAAGTTGTTCCTACTTTGAGTCCTATTTCTGTTCTAGAATGTGAGACTTGTCAATTAGGAAAGCATCACCGTAGTACTTTCCTCGTAGTCTTAATGGTCGTCGGTCTAGTCCTTTTAATCTTGTACACTCAGACATTTGGGGACCTACCAGGATAAAAAGCACTTATGGTTTTCATTATTTTGTGATATTTGTTGATGATTTCTCTCTTATGATTTGGTTATTTTTTATGAAAGAGCGATCCGAATTACCTAAGATTTTTCTCACTTTTTATAATGAAATCTTAGTTCAATTTGACAAGTGAATTAAGATTTTTGCTCTGACAATGCTCTTGAATATACTAAATCCTTTATGCATGATTTTTGTGTTGAACATGGTATTGTTCATCAGACTAGTTGTCCAGGTACCTCTCAGCAAAATGGCATTGCTGAACGTAGTTGTTGGATGTTACTCATACATTACTGTTTAACATACATGTGTCAAAGACATACTGGGCTGATGCTGTCCTTACTGCCACCTACCTCATTAATCGCATGCCATCACCCATTTTTGACAATAAGTCTCTTTTTTTCCTCCTTTATCCCAATGCCAAACCTTTTAACCTAACTCCTCGTGTCTTTGGCTGTATTGCTTATGTCCATCTTCTTGGCCCAGGTCGTGATAAACTTGCTCCACAAGCAGTTAAATGTCTCTTTCTTGGGTACTCTCGTACTAAAAAATGTTATCGCTGTTATGATCCTGTCTCTCGTCGCTACTATACCAGCGTCGATGTCATATTTTTTGAGTTGTCCTTTTATTCGGCCTCAGGACATGCCTTTACTCCTGATGTGATCTCCTTTAGTCAGGGGGAGCTTCCCCTGCCAAACCTGTCTGACACTGTGTCATCTTCATGTTCTGAACCTCCACTCCAAGTTTACCACCGCTCCAAGGAACGACAGGTTGTTCAGTATTCTCGTACTCCTCAATTATTTCCTAATTCTTCTGAGGTTTGTCCCCCTGAGCCATCAGTTATTCCATCATATCCTGATTTGCCCATTGCATTAAGGAAAGGTACTCGTACCTGCACTCAACATCCCATTTCTAATTTTGTGTCGTCTCATCATTTGTCTTCGTATTTTCGTTGCTTTATTTCATCATTATCTTCAGTTTCTGCCCCTAGTTCTTTTCAACAGGCCTTGACATCTCCTGGATGGAAACTGGCTATGGATGAAGAGATCAATGCTTTTCTAAGAATCAGACTTGGGATCTTACCTCTCTTCCTCCTGGGAAACAAACCGTTGGTTATCGCTGGGTATATACAGTAAAGTATCAGCCTGATGGATCTGTTGAGCGTTTGAAGGCACGGTTGGTTACCAAAGGCTACACATAGACCTATGGTGTTGATTATTGTGAGACTTTCTCTCGGGTTGCACGTCTTAACTCTGTGAGAGTTCTTATTTCTATTGCGGTGAGTTTGGACTGGCTTTTATATCAGATGGATATAAAGAATGCATTTTTACATAGGGATTTACAGGAAGAAGTTTATATGACCCAACCACCTGCGCATGTTGTTTCTAGAAAGGAACAACGTGAATGTCGTTTGAGGAAAGCATTATATGGTTTGAAACAGTCACCACGGGCGTGGTTTGATAAGTTTAGTTCTGTTGTACTTCAATTTGGCTTCCAGCACTCCACTTCAGATCATTCTGTGTTAACTCATCGTTCCTCGTCAGGTATAATTATTTTAATAGTAAATGTCGATGACATTATTATTAGTGGTAGCGACTCAGCCGGTATTGTTGACCTGAAGATTCATTTGAGTAAGCAATTCTACACAAAAGACTTGGGTCTTCTTCGATACTTTCTTGGAATTGAAGTTGCTAGATCCAAGGAAGGTATCAGTTTGCATCAGCGTAAGTATGTTTTGGACTTACTCTCAGAGATTGGAATGCTTGGTACTCGACCAGCCAATACACCAATGGATCCCACTGTGAAATTAGACACTAAAAAAGGAGAAGTTTTTTAGGATACAGGTTGTTATATAAGATTGGTTGGAAAGCTAATTTATCTTACAGTGACTCGTCTTGATATCACTTATGCCATTGGCATTGTTAGTCAGTTCATATATGCTCCTCGTAAGCCTCCTTGGGAGGCTATCTGTCATATTCTTCGGTACCTTAAGGGAGCACCAGGTAGAGGTTTGTTGTATAGACTGTCATCATCCTTATTTGTCATTGGATTCTCCGATGCTGACTGGGTAGGGAACCGAAGTGATAGGAGGTCTACTTCGGGGTATTGCACATTCATTGGTAACAATTTAGTTACTTGGAGTAGTAAGTGTTGGAAATAATTATCTTTTAAGATATTTTAGGAGATTTAATTTTGTCTTTATTGGTCATGTTGACCTATTTAATTTCTCTTTAATTGTGACTTTATTTTCTTTTATTTCTCTCCTTCAATTGCTCCTTGTAATGTTATATATACAAGGGAATGTATAGCAATAAGAATTATCCTTTTCCCTAAATTCTTCTTGGTATCAGAGCCAAATTCGATTTTGGCATTGTTTCCTCGCTTTCACCTTCGGCGGGCGGCGACCTGTCTCTCGCCGGACCTCGCTTTGCTTTCAGCTTGAAGCCTCAGTCTGACGACCCTCCCTGCAACAACTCCACTACCCCTTATGGGCCTCGTCCAGCCTCCGGCCAGGCCCTATGAGGCTCGTCCAGCACCTACGGGCTATGTCCAGCCCTAGGTCAGCCCTTTTGGGCCCTGTCCAGCCGTAGGCCAGCCTCATTCGGGCCTTGTTCTGCCTTTGATGGGGAGTGATGGAGTATATTATGACGGCTTGAACCCTTCAAGATTTGGGTGTACTGGTGCAACCACTGTTACTTGTTTGAGCAAGAAGTAAGCCTTTTTTTTCTTTTTGGTGATTTATTGTGGATGATCATTCCCACAGTCTCACCCTCTATTGGTGGATAGTGTTTTCCACTCTTGTCAACTTTCATGAACAGTCTTGTTGTAACCTTATCATTCCAAACTTCTGTGGTTTATTTCCACCTTTAGTTTGCAGGGGAGTGTTGGAAATAATTATCTTTTAAGATATTTTAGGAGATTTTATTTTGTCTTTATTGGTCATGTTGACCTATTTAATTTCTCTTTTATTGTGACTTAATTTTCTTTTATTTCTTTCCTTCAATTGCTCCTTATGAGTTGGCACAAGAAATTACTATCTCAATATTGGATTTCCACTTGGTATCAGAGCCAGAGATCTTCAAGCTCCATCGGCGGGTGGCGGATCGCCGCCCGTCGGGCCCCTATCATCTTATATTCTTCGTTATTTTTTTGGGTTGCTGTTGTGCACCCTTCGTTTTTGTCCCCCCCCCCCCTTTTTTTTCCAAATAAACCCCCACTCCTTCTGCTACTTTCAGATTCAACCCCCGTCAAATATCGGCTAGCCCCTATGGGCATTGTCAAGCGATCGGCCGGCCCTTTCAAGCCTTGTCCAGCCCTTGGCCAGGAATTTACGGGGGAGTGGAAGTATGCAACCCCTTTGGGGGCTCTCTTGATGGGCTTGAACATGTATGCGCTCACTGGTTGATTTGTTCTGCCGAGTTTTATTGGCAGACATGACCCTTTTTATTGCCTTGAGTGTTCGGGTAATCTTCCATTTGTCAGTTCTAGTTGATTAGCTTCGCCATGGTTTTCAGCGGCCTTGTTCATTTATCGCACTGTGATGTCCAGGCAATTTGTCAAGGGATTGTTTCGCTTCTACTGGAACTTCCACGCTTCTTGGTTATGGCTGTTCGACATATGGTAGGATCATCCAAAGTCCAAGTTCAAGTTGCTCACTTTATCAAGTTTCCGTGACTCAACTTGCGGGGGAGTGTTAGAGATAAGATTTTGTGGATAGAATTTTGACTCAAAATTCTATCCCAGGATTCTAGGATTAGACTGATTTTATTTCATTTCTTTGTTATTTCCTTTCTTCTATTTTCTTTCCTTTTATTGTTATCTTGGATGTGTATGGACTACATAGAATGAATAAAGAATATCAAAAAATTCTCCTTCATCTTTTTCCACCGTAAGAAACAAAATGTGGTGGCACGCTCTAGTGCTGAAGCTGAGTATCATGCCATGACTCATATGACATGTGAGATGTTGTGGGTTCATGCTTTACTTCGTGATATAGGTGAAGCGGCCATCTTCATCGCTAATAATCCTGTGTTTCATGAACGGACTAAACACATCGAGGTTGATTGTCACTTCATTCGGGATCTTCTCATGCAAAAGCAAATTTCCACTCCTTATGTCCGGTCTGAAGATCAGTTAGCTGACATTTTTACCAAGTCTTTAGCCCGATCCACCTTCAAATGTCTATGTTCTAAGCTGGGCATATTTGACCTCTATGCTCTAGCTTGAGGGGGAGTGTGAGAGTTCTTATTTTGTTAGTGAGGGCAATGTTGTAATTCTATATGTTTTTGTTGCATTATATAAATAACTGGTAAGTGTGTAGGAATCCTTACTACACACAAGTAGATCTTATTCTCTAATCTTTTCTTCTCTCTTTCTCTCTACATTTCTCTTCTTCAAACCCTAAACTTATCAATCTTATAATCTAACTACAAGGCCCCACCAGCCCGTTAAGAATGAACCTACCTAAGAGAATGCATAAAATATCTTCATGAGAACAACATCAAAATAAATACCGAATGAAACTATATGAGAAGCAAATTGTGTGATCTTATGTCTACAAGGGAGCTTAGAAGGCCCTATTTTAAGAGAAGACCATAGGTGTGAACCAAATTCCCAATAACCGTGATGAGAACATGGCGGCTAGCACAAGGTGGAATGCGGACCCGAACCACGTGCCAATTGGTCCAGTTATAAGGGCGCGAGCAAAACAGTTCAAGGACAATCTCAATGGGCTGATTCAACAAATTTGGGTTGAGACTTATCTTTGTGGCCCAAAGGAGGATACTAATGATCCACAAGGCTGGGTGTCCATGATTCAAGCTCTAGAATAAATTAAAGGCTTGCATGCCAACTTAGGGACTTTTTAGTATTTTTATTAGTTTCCTTTTATTTTAGTATTGGGCGAATTATATTGGGTGATTATATTTCGTAGGCTTAAAGGGCCCAACTGTAAGCCTCAGCTATTTCAACAGTTTTAGGGTCTGTAATATTCAGTTTTGATCATTAATAATAGTGTGAGAGTTTTCTCTTTGGTTCTTTGAAGAACTAATCGAACTTATCAGATTTACTCTGTGGCGTTCATACCTTGACTTATCAATCGAGTTTTCCATCCTTGATTGTGGCGTCTTCATCCTTTATACCAAGGTTCGCATCTGTTATAGGTGTTGGGTCACAGTTTTCATTGAATCTGACAGTAGAACGGTCCAAGGCATTAATCGTGTTACGGGTTTTGTCACATTGTTGGTGTGGTTCGTATCAGTTGGTATTAGAGCTCAGTTCTAGTCTGAATCTGACCTTACTCCATAGTGTGAAAAAAAGTGTACAAAAACTCGGCTTAAAATTTAATTTTTGTTTTATAATATTGGGGGTCTCAGGAGTTCGAATCTGACCTTACTCCATAGTGTGAAATTATTTTTTTGAAAATTCCATTTTTTTGTGCTGTTGGAAACCCAGTCATCCACGTTCGTTTTAGTCGTGCTTTCAACTTCCAAATTTGATTGGTCTAGTTTGGGTGTGGATTGTTACTAAAAAATTCTGGTCATTGTTTGAGCAGTTTCATAAGAACCGAGTGAGAATTACTACGAGTGGAAAAAGGCAAGAGTGGTGAGCACATAAGAGGGTAAAAGCCAAATTGAATTTAAGTTTAAACACGAGTAAACTTGAGTGATACATCCTAGTTGAGTGAAACACGTGAGCGAGAGTTGTGAGGTCCTGTATTTTTTTATCTAATCTTTGTTTTGCAGCGAAATATGGCCCTTAAAGACAAAAATACTGCCGGGGAGGTTTCGGGAGAGACTGATGAGAAACTACTAATGGAGGCATTAATGGGTAAAATGAGGAGGGTATTGAGGATGGAGATGGAACAAGTGCATGAACGGTTAGATAGAGTAGAGAATTCACGTGTGCAGCAGCCACATAACAATGCTCCTCATGTATGTAGAAGGGAGAGAGTTCAACCGAGGGGAGTAAGAGTTGAAGATGAGGAGTATTTTTGGGAAGACTTTGATGAGGAAAATGATCAGGAGTCAATCGATAATCATAGGAGATATGGTGGTCAGAGTAGAGAAGTTAGGTTTAGAGAAGCTAGGAACCGGGAAGATAATAATTTGGGTAGTATTAAGATGAAGATTCATTCGTTTCAAGGGAAGAATGATCCGGAAGGTTATCTAGAATGGGAGAAGAAGGTAGAATTAGTATTTGATTGCCACCATTACTCTGAGGCTAAGAAGGTAAAACTTGCTGCCATTGAATTTTTTGATTATGCTATCATTTGGTGGGATCAATTGGTGTTGAATAGGAGAAGAAATAGGGAGCGTCCAATAGAGACGTGGGAGGATATGAAAACTGTGATGAGGAAGCGGTTCAATCTAAGCTATTATTACCGAGAGTTGTACAACAAGTTGCAAAGTTTGAGGCAAGGTAATAGGAGTGTGGAAGAATATTATAAGGAGATGGAAGTTGCTATGATTCGAGCGAATGTAGAGGAAGATCGAGAGGCTACAATGGCTAGATTCTTAGTGGGGTTGAAACGGGAAATTGCCAATGCAGTGGAATTGCAACACTATGTTGAATTGGAGGATATGGTACACATGGCTATTAAAATTGAGAATCAATTCAAGAGGAGGGGTAGCAGCACACGTCCAAGCCAAAATCCAAGCCAAATTTCCAATACATCCGCTTGGAAAGCAAATAATTGGAGAAGAGATGAGAAGCAGCCTTTGGTGAAGCCAAAAACTGAGCAAAAACAAGAGGTGACCAGCCATGGAAATCAAGGTAAATCCGATTCGTCTACTTCTCGGAACCGTGATATTAAGTGTTTTAAGTGCCAAGGTAGGGGACATATAGCTAGCCAATGTCCGAACAAGAGAGTTATGGTGTTGCGAGATAATGGTGAGATTGAAACCGAAGATGAAGATGACAATGAATCTATGCCACTGTTGGAGGATACCGATGATGAAGAGTACGCTGCATAAGGGGATTTGTTAGTGGCAAGGAGAGCTCTAAATACGCAAGTTAAAGAAGATGATGAGGTGCAACGAGAGAACATCTTTCATACGAGATGTCATGTCAAAGATAAGGTGTGTAGTGTGATCATCGATGGGGGGAGTTGCACTAACGTTGCTAGCACAACTTTGGTGGAAAAATTATGGCTACCAACAATCAAGCATCCACGACCTTATAAATTGCAATGGCTCAATGATAGTGGAGAAGTAAGGGTGACTAAACATGTGTTAGTTTCTTTTCGTATTGGAAAATATGAAGATGAAGTTTTGAGTGATGTGGTTCCAATGCAAGCTGGACACTTGTTGTTAGGGAGGCCATGGCAATTTGATCGACGTGTTAAGCATGATGGTTTCACAAATAAATACTCGTTCGTGCTTAATCAAAGGACAATCACCTTAGTGCCTTTGACACTGAAGCAAGTTTATGAAGATCAAGTGAGGTTACAAAGGGAGAGTGATCAAAAGAAAGAGAGTGAACAAAAGAAAAAGAGTGAGAAAAATGTGAGAAAAAAAGAAAAGAAAAATGCAGCCATTGAGGGAAAATTAGGGGAAACCAAAAAAAGAATTTTTATGCAAAAGCTAGTGAGATCAAACGAGCGTTGTTTTCAAATCAGCCTATGATTGTACTTTTGTACAACGAGGCATTTTTAAACCCTAACCAAATTGACTCATCTTTGCTTAGTTCTGTTGTTTCTCTTTTGCAGGAGTTTGGTGATATCTTTCCCGAGGAAGTTCCATATGGTTTACCCCCTATTAGAGGGATTGAACATCAAATTGATTTCGTGCCCGGTGCTACCATTCCAAACAGACCAGCCTATAGAAGCAATCCCGAGGAGACAAAGGATCTACAAAAGCAGGTTATTTAGTTAATGGAAAAGGGGTACGTAAGAGAAAGTATGAGTCCATGCGCCGTTCCGGTGATTTTGGTTCCTAAGAAGGATGAGACGTGGAGAATGTGCGTTGATTGTCGAGCCGTCAACAACATAACGGAAAAGTATCGACACCCTATTCCTCACTTAGATGATATGTTAGATGAGTTGCATGATTCTTGTATATTTTCTAAGATTGATTTGAAAAGTGGGTATCATCAAATTAGAATGAAAGAAGGTGATGAATGAAAAACTGCATTTAAAACAAAATATGGTTTGTATGAATGGTTAGTTATGCCTTTTGGATTAACTAATGCTCCTAGTACTTTTATGAGATTGATGAACCATGTTTTGCGTGCTTTCATTGGAAAATTTGTAGTTGTTTGTTTTGATGATATCCTGATTTATAGCAAAAACATGGAAGAGCATTTGAAGCATTTAAAATTTGTGTTAGATGTACTTAGAAATGAAAAGTTGTTTGCTAACCTAAAGAAGTGCACTTTTTGCACCGATAAGCTTGTGTTTCTTAGTTTTGTTGTGTGTGCACAAGGAATACAGGTTGATGAAGAAAAGATTCGTGCTATCCAAGAATGGCCAAGCCCATCTAGTGTAAGTAATGTGCGAAGTTTTCATGGACTTGCTAGTTTCTACAGGAGGTTCGTGAAAGACTTCAGTAGTATAGCTGCACCAATAACCGAAGTCATCAAGAAAAATGTTGGGTTCAAATGGGGTGAACAGCAAGAGAAGGCATTTCAATTACTCAAGGAGAAATTAACTCATGCACCTTTACTTGCTTTACCTAACTTTAACAAAACTTTCGAAATTGAATGTGATGCTTCAGGTTTAGGTATTGGCGCCGTGCTTATGCAAGAAGGAAGACCGATTGTATATTTTAGTGAGAAGTTAAGTGGTGCTGCCTTAAACTATCCCACGTATGACAAAGAGATGTATGCATTGGTCGAGCTTTGGAGACATGGCATCATTACTTGTGGCCTAAAGAGTTCGTGATTCACACCGATCATGAGTCTTTAAAGCACCTTAAAGTCCAACACAAGCTGAACAAGAGGCATGCACGATGGGTTGAATTCATTGAGACGTTTCCATATGTCATTCGATATAAACAAGGTAAGGAGAACATCGCTGCCGATTCACTTTCTCGAAGGTACATTCTAATCTCTACTCTTGATGCTAAGATTCTTGGTTTTGAGCATATTGAAGAATTGCATCCTTTAGATCTCGATTTTAGTGAAGAGTTTGAATCTTGTGAAAAAATAGCCCATAATAAATTCTATAGGCATGAGGGGTTTTTATTTTGAGAAAATAAATTGTGCATTCCAACTTGTTCTGTGAGAGAGTTGCTTGTGAGAGAGTCACATGGGGGAGGGTTAATGGGACATTTTGGGGTAGTTAAAACATTAGCCATTTTACAAGAACACTTCTATTGGCCACGCATGAAACAAGATGTTGAGAGGATTTGTGGTAGATGTGTCACATGTAGGCGAGTGAAATCTACAGTACAAGCCCATGGCTTATACATACCTCTTCTAATTCTTAGTGAACCATGGATTGATATTTCAATGGATTTTATGTTAGGTTTACCTAGGACTAAACACGGTCGAGACTCAATTTTTGTGGTTGTGGATAGATTTTCCAAGATGGCAAATTTTATTCCATGTCACAAAACTGATGATGCTTCACATGTTGCTGATTTGTTCTTTAAGGAGATTGTGAGATTACATGGTATGCCTAGAACCATTGTTTCGGATAGAGATGCTGAGTTCTTGAGTTACTTTTGGAAGACCTTGTGGTTTAAGTTGGGGACTAAGTTATTATTTTCTACTACTTGTCATCCACAAACTGATGGTCAAACCGAAGTAGTAAATATGACTTTATCTACTTTGTTAAGGGCTATTATTAAAAAGAACATCAAAACATGGGAAGAATGTTTACCACATGCTGTGTTTGCTTAAAATCATACTATCCATTCTGCTAATAAATTTTCACCCTTTGAAATTGTGTATGGTTTTAATCCTTTAACTCCTTTGGATTTATCTCCTTTACCTGTGACTGAGCGTGTTAATTTAGATGGCAAAAAGAAAGCAGATTTTGTTAAGCAGATTCATGAGAAAGCAAGGCCCAATATTGAGCGAAGAACAGAGCAATATGCAACGCAAGCTAACAAAGGGCGACGCAATATCATCTTTGAACCCGGAGATTGGGTTTGGGTACACATGCGAAAAGAAAGATTTCCTGCACAAAGGCGTTCTAAATTGCTTCCCCGAGGCGATGGTCCTTTTCAAGTTCTTGAGCGCATCAATGACAATGCCTACAAGCTAGAGTTGCCTGGTGAGTATAATATTAGTACTACTTTTAATGTTGCTGATTTATCTCCTTTTGATGTAGGTGACGATTTGAGGACAAATCCTTTTCAAGAGGAGGGGAATGATGAGAACATGGCGGCTATCACAAGGTGGAATGCGGACCAGAACCACGTGCCAATTGGTCCAGTTACAAGGGCGCGAGCAAAACGGTTCAAGGACAATCTCAATGGGCTGATTCAACAAATTTGGGTTGAGACTTATCTTTGTGGCCCAAAGGAGGATACAAATGATCCACAAGGCTGGGTGTTCATGATTCAAGTTCTAGAATAAATTAAAGGCTTGCATGCCAACTTAGGGACTTTTTAGTATTTTTATTAGTTTCCTTTTATTTTAGTTTTGGGGCGAATTATATTGGGTGATTATGTTTTGTAGGCTTAAAGGGCCCAACTGTAAGCTCAGCTATTTAAACAGTTTTAGGGTTTGTAATATTCTGTTTTGATCATTAATAATAGTGTGAGAGTTTTCTCTTTGGTTCTTTGAAGAATTATTCGAACTTATCAGATTTACTCTGTGGCGTTCATACCTTGAATTATCAATCGAGTTTTCCATCCTTGATTGTGGCGTCCTCATCCTTTATACCAAGGTTCGCATCTGTTATAGGTGTTGGGTCGCGGTTTCCATTGAATCTGACAGTAGAACGGTCCGAGGCATTAATCGTGTTACGGGTTTCGTCACATTGTTGGCGTGGTTCGTATCAAACCGACTCTCCAGTTCGTGTTTACCGTTTACTTCTAGTCAACAAGTTTAAATAAACTTCCTAAACTCTAAGTTAGATTGGATGTTTTAACTTGCAAGTTATGACTTTTATAGCACACAGTACATGGAAAATTTTCAATATGTGCCCAAATTTGAAAATTTTGTAGATTTCCTGCGTTTTTATAAGACCATTTTATTGTAGCTTGATCCTCAACAGAATCAGCAGATCGCGATTAGATGGAATGGCCAAAGAGCAAGCATGAGTGTGTAGACCCATATCCAAACCAAGTAGAGATTTTCGTATCCCTCTGAACTTCATCACTTAGCCAGTTTGGATCACCTTATTTGGGAACAACAATCACTTTTTTTAGGGGATTATTGAGAGATATAAGTCCACTTGGCAAAAACCTTTTTAGAGCTTTTTCAAAATCGAATCCACATGACAGCTGAAAAAACAGCTTAAATCAGCAGCAGCAGCAAGTTTTTGCTTTTTCAGAAATTTATTCGAGAAAAAATCTCTTACTCCACATCAATACCAAACTGGCTCTGCCTCATCGAGAAGCTGATTTTCATATGAAAACAATTACACACATCTTTTACCTCCTTACATTATTGTTGGGACAATAACAATAAAGTAGAAAGATAAATGTTCTACACAATTGTCCAAGAAATTTGATTTCGAGTATCTGCATGTGTGTTTGCTCATGTGTGTAATATGCGACTCTGTGTGTGTGTGTGTGATATATATATATATATATAGAGAGAGAGAGAGAGAGAGAGGGAAACCACGCTGGAAGGAAGATCAAGGTATTCAGGCCTTTGATTGATTGTGTAATCAACAACTCCAGGGCCAAAGAGCTTTTGCAGTAGATATCTCGTCAAAACCTTCAAAACGTTAAAAACATCAGTGCTTACATACTAATACGGGATTTCATGAATCGCCTGAATCGCTTGAATCGAGCAATTCGTACGATTCACTCCGATTAAGAATCGATTCACCGCGATTCATGTCAATTTGCGATTCAAACCTACGATTCGAATCGTTGAGTCTATGAAGCAAATCGAATCTTGAATCGTACGATTCTAAACACCATGCTAATACCCATATGAATGTTTTTAATTTGCACAAATACGTGTATTAATTTGCAAATTATAACTGCATCATCACTATGATAAACAATTCCTAATAGAACATCACCATCATCTACTCTTTCTGGAGAATTACAATTCCCAACCAAGAAGAGTGTCATTCCTGTTTTGGCACATAAGAAGGTGCCAAGGTGAATATCTGGGAAGGCCATGAAAGTTGGGTATGAAATTCTGTACGCAAAAAGTGCCAATAAACTTGATGATGACAAACAGCGGATGAACTTGTAATCACCTAGCCATTTATCATTTGGTAGGAAAATCATTTACTGATGTATAGATAAGAGTCATATAAGCAATTAAAACCAATGTATATGCAAAATTCAGGTTAAATGAGCATATGGGCACGCTTAATAGGTTATAGAACAATGCTGCCTGGGCAGAGAAATAGTGAGTTGTATCCTACAACAAGTGTCAGACGCAATAATTGCAAGCTAACC
This sequence comes from Hydrangea macrophylla, assembly GCA_033977485.1. Lineage (NCBI taxonomy): Eukaryota > Viridiplantae > Streptophyta > Magnoliopsida > Cornales > Hydrangeaceae > Hydrangea > Hydrangea macrophylla. The sequence continues at coordinate 119,003,127 of CM066982.1, read as the reverse complement.
AAAAGTAAAAAAATACATCAATGCAATATATAGTGAGGAACAACTATATATTGACAGTTAAAGAATGTAACGTATAGTCGTTTGGGCTAGTCAAATACATACAAAAATGACCAGATGACTAATTCAACTTTGCCACAACAAACGCAGAAAATGAAGGAAATCAAAACGGCTGCTTATGCTCAAATGTTCATTATATCTAGTAACCAAGTGTGAATTAGAAAGAAAAAATGAAAAATCCCGAACAACCCCAGAATATCATAGGCATGATTGTTAGAATCGTACGATTCTGGATTCGAATTGTGCCTATAATCGAAAATCACACTGAATCTATGATTCACGATTTGATTCGGGACGATTCACGATTCGATTCATACAAATTTTGAGTTTCGCTTTTAAAAAAAAAGGTGTAGTCTTATTATTATTATTATTATTTTCCCTATTACATGCCCTTCTATTCTTTTTTTTTTTAGAGAATGCCCTTCTATTCTTAACTTATATTAGTTTACTGATTGTTTAGTTGTGATACAATGACTACGTATAAAGCTTATACGTGATAGTAAATAAATATGTGACTAGTAAAATGATGCCAATCTTTTTATTAGAAAATGTGGAATTACAGATATGCAATCAGAGGAGATCTTGGAGTGCATTTCCTTAATTACAGATTTAGTATCCAAATCTCCAGATTTTTGTCTTAGCTGGTTTCCATTTTTACTTCCTAGAATCAAGGAGTTGATTAACCTAATTGTGAAGGTTGTCTCTCCTATTTATTCTTGTAATTTCTCCTATTCTAAGTAGAAAATAGAGAGAAGAATTTTCTCCCATTTATCTCTTTATGGTATCAGAGCAGCCTCTGAACCTCACAATTTTTTGATGATGGTTAAGTATGGAATGACCACTGATAAAAGCACCACGTCCGACGCCTCTTTCGGCCACAAAAAAATCTCTCATAGCGGCCATGGGCACAATCAGTGATGATGTTCGTATCAGGGAAAGGAAAAGACGACTACCTCACAGGCGCTGCCATACCTCCACCGAAGGAAGACCCAAAATTTCGAACTTGGAGATCTGAAATTAACATGGTGATGTCGTGGTTGATTAATACCATGGACAATGAAATTGGTCAGAATATCATGTTCTATGGAACCACAAAAGAAATTTGGGATGCAGCAAAGGAAACGTACTCTGACAACGACAATACGACAGAACTGCTGGAGAATAAAAGCAGTCTCCCTGATTTGTGGCAAGGTGATCTTTCCGTCACCCAATACTATAACACCCTTACCCGATTTTGGCAACAATTGGATGTCTTTGAAGAACTATACTGGGAATGCACTGGAGATGCAGCCAAATATAAGAAAATATTCGAGAAGGAGCGAGTCTCAAAATTCTTACTTGGGCTAAACAAAGATATTGATGAAGTCAGGGGAAGAGTGTTCGGAATGAGGCCTTTGCCCTCAATTCGAGAAGCCTTTTCTGAGGTACATCGAGAAGAAAGTAGGAAGAAGATTATGATGGGAAATCAAAGCATCCTAAGGGTTCCAAATGTTCCAGAAAGCTCGGTTCTTGCAACACGTGGAATAAATCCAACCAGTGACAATCGAGCCCGTAAAGGTAGGCCTTGGTATGATCACTGGCAAGCCTGGACATACGAAAGAAACATGCTGGAAAATTTATGGGAAGCGAGCTGACTGGAAACCAAACAGACCATCTCAAGACAGAGAAGGCCGTGGCTTTGCAGTCACCACAAATGAGCAACCAACAACCGAAACTACACCCTTCAACAAGGAACAGATTGAGATGTTGCAGAAGATGTTCAGCCAACTTCAGTCAAGCCCTGCAGCACCAATCATCATCACAGGTTCAGTAGCACAAAAAGGTACATTTCTAAGTGCTCATGGAGTCAAAATCGAGAATCAAAAATCTTGGATTATTGACTCTGGAGCATCTGACCACATGACTGGGGATGCTTCCTTATTCCACAAGTACAATCCTTGTTCTGAAAATTACAAAGTAAGAATAGCAGATGGTTCTCTATCCACTGTTGCTGGTATTGGGTTGATTATCATCTAAAAAATCCTTGTTCTAATTTCAGTCTTGTTGGTTCCTAATTTGACCTGTAACTTGTTAACGATTAGCAAAATTACTAGAGATATGAATTGTGTTGCTAAATTCTTTTCCACTCATTGCGAATTTCAGGATTTGGATTCGGTAAGGACGATTGGCAATGCTAAGGAAAGTGAAGGGCACTACCTCTTCAAGAGCGATAATCAACTTGAAAAACAATCTCAAAGTGTTCATTGTGCAGAGAGGCAATCTGTTAGGAATTCCAATTCAGTTTCTGTTTCCAATATTGAAAGTGCAATTATGTTGTGGCATTTTCGATTAGGTCACCCAAGTTTCATGTACCTTGAAAAGTTGTTTCCTTCTTTATTCACTAATAAAAATTCAAAGCCTTTCCAGTGTGAAATTTGTCAATTGTCCAAACATTCTCAAAATTCTTATCCAATTCAACCATACAAGGAATCACATCCTTTTTCAATTATACATAGTGATATTTGGGGACCTTCTCGAGTAAATAATATTATAGGAACCCGATGGTTTATCTCTTTTGTTGATGATCATACTAGAATCACCTGGATATTCCTCATGAAAGAAAAATCTGAGGCAGGACCAATTTTTAAAAAATTTCACTCAATGATCCAAACTCAATTCCAAGCCAAAGTTCAGATTTTTAGAACTGACAATGCCAAGAAATACTTTCATTCTATTCTTGGGAATTACCTTCTTGATCATGGGATAGTTCATCCGAGTTCTTGTATAGACACCCCCACAACAAAATGGGATAGCTGAGAGGAAAAACTGACACCTTCTAGAAGTTGCTCGTTCCATTATGTTCACGAGTCATGTCCCAAAACTTTTCTGGGTAGAAGCTGTCCTTTCCACTGCCTATCTTATTAATCGTATGCCCTCAAGAGTCTTGAAGTTCCAAACTCCGTGTCAAGTTCTTACACAAGTCTACCCACAATCCAGACTCATCTCATCCTTGCCACTAAAAGTCTTTGGTTGCTCATCATTTGTCCACATACCACCTCATCAGAGGAGTAAACTAGATCCCAAAGCCATAAAATGTCTATTCCTTAGATACTCCTCTCACCAAAAAGGTTACAAATGTTACTCTCCTACTACTCGGAAGTTCTATAACACCATGGATGTAACCTTTTTTGAGAATCAACCTTTCTACCCCAAAACTCATATTCAGGTGGAGAATTTTACCATGCTAGAAGAATATCAGTTTTGGCAAGATGTGGATACCTCCTCCGTGCCTTTCATCATCTCAAGTCCACCTACTCCGAGTAACACCACCACACTTCTAATTGTGCCTATCCTAATTGAGTCAACATCTGATCCTATTCATTTTGAATCCACTCCAAACAGTCCTCAAGCTTTGACTCAACAAGTAAAATCAAAAAAATATAAAGGGATTGTTTACTCAAGAAAGTAGACTGCTCAAAGAGAGGTGGATCAACTCACTCTTCCTGAACAGAACCAAGCGTCCGCTCCAAATCCAGTCACTTCTCCTCAAGGTAACACAGATTCTTATCCTAGTAATGATCTTGATATTCCTATTGCTCAAAGGAAAGGTGTTAGGTCATGCACTTGGCACCCGATCTCAAACTTTATAACATATGAGAGATTGTCTCCCTGCTACCGTTCTTTTACCACAAATCTATCCAGCATAGTCATTCCAAGTTGCATACAAGAGGCTCTAATGTATCCTGAATGGAAGAAAGCAGTTGGTGAAGAAATTCGGGCTCTTGAGAAGAATGGCACGTGGGAACTCATAGAACTTCCCAAAGACAAACAACCTGTGGGATGTAAGTGGATATTCAATGTTAAGTATAAGGCAGATGGAAGTGTTGATCGATACAAGGCAAGACTTGTAGCCAAGGGATTCACTCAAACCTATGGGATTGATTATCAGGAAACCTTCACTCCGGTTGCTAAGTTAAACACAATTCGGGTTCTTCTACCTTAGCAGTAAATTTGGATTGGCCTCTTCATCAACTCGATGTCAAGAATGCATTCCTTAATGGAGACTTGGAAGATGAAGTCTACATGGAGATTCCTCCTGGTTTTGAGAACCTAAGCAATATCAATCGTGTTTGTAAACTTAGGAAATCTCTTTATGGCCTTAAGTAGTCACCAAGGGTCTGGTTTGAGAGATTTACCATAGCGGTCAAGAAGCATGGATACACTCAAGGCCAGTCAGATCACACTTTATTCATCAAGAAGTCTCCCAAAGGGAAAATTACTATCCTCATTGTATATGTGGATGACATTATCTTGACAGGTGATCATGAAGAAGAGATAAGTACGTTAAAGAGTACTCTTGCAAATGAGTTTGAAATCAAGGATCTCGGTACATTAAGATATTTTCTTGGCATTGAAGTAGCTGTATCTAGCAACGGCATTTCAGTCTTTCAGCGGAAGTGTACACTTGATTTGCTCAAAAAAATAGGTATGCTCGGTTATAATCCTTCAGATACTCCTATGGACCCTTCCAATAAACTTGACTTAAAGGAAAGTTCAACTTCGGTTGACAAAGGGAGGTACCAAAGACTGGTGGGAAAACTCATTTATCTGTCCCACACAAGACCAGATATCAGTTTTCCTATAAGTGTGGTAAGTCAGTTTATGAACAACCCTACTAATGAGCATTTTGAAGCAGTTTATAGAATTCTCATATATCTCAAAAAAACTCTAGGGAAAGGGTTGTTCTTCAAAAAGGGGACAAATTGTAGTAGGGAAATCTTCTCAGATGCTGATTGGGCAGGATCCATAACTGACCGAAGATCTACCTCAGGCTATTGTTCCTATGTGTGGGGAAATCTTGTTATATGGAGAAGCAAGAAGCAATCTGTAGTTGCTCAAAGTAGTGTCGAGGTCGATTTTAGGGCTATGGCACACAAAATATGTGAAAGAATGTGGCTCAAAAGACTACTAGAAGAACTGACAATCCCTATTGAAAGTCCAATAAAGATGTTGTATGACAATCAAGCTGCTATCAGCATTGCTAAGAATCTAGTTCACCATGACAGAACTAAACATGTTGAGATTGATCGGCACTTCATCAAAGAAAAGATTGATCAGGGAGTCATCAAAATGATATATACTCCTTCAAGTCTTCAAAAACAGATATCCTCACCAAGGCTCTCAATCGAGATCAATTTGAAGTACTTCTTTCCAAGCTAGGAATGATTGACATTTACTGCCCAGCTTGAGGGGGAGTGTGGAATTACAGATATGCAATCAAAGGAGATCTTGGACTGCATTTCCTTAATTCCAGATTTTGTTTGTTTCCAAATAAAGAGAGGATAATTAGCATCCAAATCTCTAGATTTTTGTCTTAGCTGGTTTCCATTTTTACATCCTAGAATCAAGGAGTTGATTAACCTAATTGTGAAGGTTATCTCTCCTATTTATTCTTGTTATTTCTCCTATTCTAAGTAGAAAATAGAGAGAATAATTTTCTCCCATTTCTCTTTAGAAAAAATAAGCAATAATACCATTAATGCATTGTCCTTATGTTTGTTCTTTTTTCCTATTCACATTCATGCATAATGTGAAGTGTTGGGCTTCACATCATAAAAAAACCACACATTATATATGTTGGGTTTGTGCCCTCAAACCATTACTTTATGTATGAGACATTGACATTTTAATATATGGATATCAGCTTTACATTTCATTATGTATGTTTCTTTCATGAGATGATTGTTAATCCTTAAGTATCATAGTAGGTAATTCGTGTGTGTATGAGATAAACACAAGTGAGATACGAATTACTATTCTTTGATACTTAGAATGTGTCACAGTGGATGATGAGACTGGATACCTCATCAGGTCTACACTGTAGCATAATTAACTACCATTGGATGGAGTGATTAATCTCAATCACTAGAGTGTAGCTCTTAGTTGATATGCTAGTGCTTATAGTGCATTGACGGACCTGAGTTTCCTATTGACGCTTAAGACTATCAAACAGTCAATAGAAACTCATAACTTGTATAAGGTACGTGTTCTCAATCTTGAGACGATTATGAACACAGACTGTGGATATGACTGCTTTGACTTACCAATCATTGAGGTCTATTGAAGATCAACACCCGGGTATCTTGGGTATGTCATGTTCATAGGGTTGTGAACATATATTGTCAAGATAGAATCTACCCTCTAATTCAGAGTAAGCATTCCCTTAAGAATGTCACCGAGTCGATTACTGAGTACTGCAGTCTTGTTGATAAGAGTTATCAACATGTTTGGTAATCATGAGAGGTGAATGGGACTCAAGGATTATAAGAAGTAATCATGATTCAGGTTGACAGTAACCGTTTATCCGACTACCTGAATATGATTGCGAATGCTGATGGTAGAGGGACATTAGTACAACATACATGTCTAGTTATCGCTTCGGATATGTTCTTTTGCGTTGGAGTTCAGTTATCGTTTTATAGTGGAGTAAACGTTAACTGATCAGTCGATTAATTTGCTGATCAAAGAGTTTGGTCATGGGAGTTAATCAATTGATCTGAGCCAACAATAAAGAGCCTAGGAGGTCCCACTCTTAGCTCCGCTAGGATGCTTGGAAAGGCAAATGAGGATGATGTCAAGACAGGTTCGATCGATCGAAGTTGTCTCGATCGATTGAAGTCTAGACAGGTTCGATCGATTGAAGATGGTTCGATCGATCGAATGTTCGATCGATCGAAGCCACTTCGATTGCTCGAAAGCTAGGTCGGTTCTGGGAATCTATAAATAGGGCAGCTACATTCTGAAAAGGTTGTTCGTTCATTTTGAACGTCAGAAGCTGCAGAAACTGTTTTGGAGCCCCAAAACCTTCTCTATCCTCTCCATTAGGGTTCCCACCAACCCTAGCCCTTCCTACTATCATCCATAGGAGTCATAAGAGTGAAGGCCATCTAGTGGACGCTGCTGGAAGTTGAAGATTTCAGAATTGGGTTCAAGACACAAAGGTATAATACTTGTACCCCCTTGCACGCATCTATGGAATTGATGAGTAGTAGATCCTGGGATACCAAAAGTTTTTATAACTTGACCTATTTCCGCTGCGCGTTTAAACTTCAATTTAAACCGGTTTTTCCATCAATTGGTATCAGAGCCACGCTCGTTTGGATCTATAGATGCGTTTTGGAACACTTGTTTTGATTTGCATATTGTTTTTAGAACTGTTTTCGAAACTGCATCGTCACAGATCTGTTTCTGCAGTGTTATCGCAGCAGTATACAAATCTGTGATTGCATTGGATGCAAGGTGGGTTCGATCGATCGATCGAAGTAGTCTCGATCGATCGAACACTCTGTACTCAATCGATCGAACAGTTTTCGATCGATCGAAACTTTCTGGTGTTCGATCGATCGAATGTAGTTAGATCGATCGAGACAGACTCTTTGTAAAGTTCTCTGTTTCACAGTTTTAAAGAGTTTTTAAATTATAGACTTTAATTTTAAAATATTCTGTAAAATTTTCAAATCATTCTGTGAAACAGAATGTTCAAGCGATTAAACAGTGTTCAATCGATCGAAGGTTCGAGCGATCGAACGGTCTTCGATCGATCGAACTGTGTCAGAGAAGTAAGATGCTGTTTTAAGTTCTAATTCAGTATGTAAAGAGTTTATATACTGTGTGAATCAATTAAGTGTTCCAACAGTTACATATATTTGTTATGTATGTGTGGATGCATGTACGACTAACCCTTTTGCAGCAAAATTAGTCACTATCTCCCATGGCACCGAGTCGTTTGAGTATTTATATTTAAATCGTTTGAGATTGGTGCATGTTGTAATTTATGTTTGGTTTGGTTTTAAGGCATATGTAAAGGGCGCTGCGACTTCAATCCTACGAAAAAGAAAGTCGCACCGGTTTCCCTAGCCTTTTATTTCGTTGTTGCTATTTCTATTTCTAGATAAATTGTAAGCTTCGAAAGAAGTATAGGACAAATGTAATAGAATTAGAAAATCCATGAAGATGGAGCAAGGAGCCGTTGTCCATGAAGATGGAGCTGGAGGTGATCAAATCAAAAAGCAGGTTCTATGGAGATAGAGCCATAGGAGATAGAGGCATCGTTTGGATGTCTTTATTTTCAATTTTAGTTTTTTGTTTTATGTGCTTGGTTTGTGATTGATTACATTGTTACTACTTGCATGCACGTAAAACAAGTTTTCTAAAATAAAGTTCAAAAACCGTTTCAACGCATTAGTAAACATTGGATGTTTATGGGTAATGTATGGAAACAAATTTTTTTCAAAAGCAAAATCCTTAATTATTAAATCTAGTGGGAGAGGGTCTTATTAATAAACACCCACGATCTTCTATTAACGGTTCGCTATAAGATGAGTGGTGCATTCTGTGTCACCTTGCCAGGGGTGATCATTCCATACGGAGGGTGCATTACTCATTGGTTACTAGATGTGAACTTCCTTTGATAGGATCAATCAGACGTGTTAGAGGGTGACCACCACACGGAGGCGCTACTTGAGACGGTTGTGATTGGATCCTAGTTAATGGTACACACTAGCTAAGCTATGGATAAGGGATCCCACACGGGGCATTATTCAGAAATTTAGAGATCAAAAAGGTTCGGGAGTCATAACTTGTTTTGCAAGAGTTGCATAGCGGACAAGTCATGATTAATTGAAAGATCGAACATTGACCACCACACAGAGGCTTTACTCTTTCGTTCCGATATTCCGGCGACTTTGTTTTAAAATAAGAGTTTTAAGGATTCTTTTATTTCAAACTGTCAAATTCTGATATCCATATTTATTTTGTTTGTTTGATTTTCAGCAATCATAATGTCTGGATCTGCATTTAGTCCACTTGCCACCATACTCACTCAAAACAAGTTAACTGGAAATAACTACACTAAATGGAAACGTAACCTTGACATCGTGTTAACTGCGGAGGATCACACATATGTCCTCACCACCCCAAGCCCTGAAGAACCTACGGCAAATGCTTCGGCAGCTGCTAGACGCGAGTTCGACAAATGGAAGAAGTCGAATGGAATGGCTCGTTGCTATATTCTGGCCTCAATGGCTGGTGTGTTGCAACACCAATTCCAATCGAATAATTCTGCCAGTGACATTATCTTATCCCTGAAAAAGATGTTTTGGGAGCACGGCAGGCCTGCCAGGCAGGTAGCCATGCAGAAGATAATGAGTGCAAAGATGTCGGAAGGGACTCTAGTCAAGGAACATGTTTTAAAAATGATTGGTTATTTAAACGAGTTGGAGACCCTAGGTGCCAACATCGATGCACAGACCCAAGTTGATATGATCCTCAATTCGCTGTCGCCTTCATTCGCTCAATTTAAACTTAACTATAATATGAATCAAATGAATTTTTCAATGAGCGAATTGATGAGATCACTTTTGGCAGCGGAAGGGGTGATCAAACCTGGGGTCAACGTTTTGAACATTGAGAAAAGCGCTTCCTCTTCCCGATCTATACTGAAAGGAAAGAAAGGGAAGAAGAAGGCTGGCACTGGAGGTTCAAGTGTTGGACCGGTCCCTAAGATTGCAAAATCTAAGGGAAAAGGTAAAGGCAAAGGGAAGGTGGGTGGCCAAGGCAAAGGAAAGTGTTTCCAATGCGGTGAGAAAGGTCACTGGAAGAGGAACTGTCCAGAATTCTTAGCTACAAGAGTTCAAGGTATGATTGAATCACATGTGATTGAAGTAAGTTTTATAACGGATACTTCAAACACTTGGTGCATTGATTCTGGTGCGACTAACCATATCTGTAATTCATTGCAGGGGTTCAGATCAACCAGGAGGTCAGTGATGGGGAAATCGTACTTACTCTAGGTTCTAGTGCAACCGTATCTGCGGTTGCTATAGGAGTCGTAGTTTTAGAATTTCTAGACAATAAAGTTTTGATTTTATCAGATGTACTTTACGTCCCTTCAATGAGACGTAATTTAATTTCAGTTTCTAATTTATCGAATAATGGTTATTCTTTTCATTTTGGAACTGAAGTTGTGATTAAAAGAAATAGTTCTTTTATATGTTCTGGTGTTAAATCAAATGGTTTGTATGTGATTACTCCCAATATTTCTAAAGATTCTTGCATGGAACTTAATAACTCAGTGGTAACAATACCATCTAAAAGAAAGGAACCTTCCACTAATCCAACAAGGCTTTGGCATATGAGGCTTGGCCATATCAATCTAAATAGAATTGGCAGACTAGTCAAAGAAGGGGCCTTAGGCGATTTGGTTCTTGAACCAATGCAAGTCTGCGAGTCTTGTTTAGAGGGTAAGATGACCAAAAGGCCCTTTCCAGTAAAGGGCAATAGAACCAGTGCATTGTTGGAATTAGTTCATACTGATGTGTGTGGACCAATAAATATTAGAGCACGGGGTGGTTATGAGTATTTCATAACATTTACAGATGACCACTCTAGGTATGGATATGTGTACCTAATGCAGCACAAGTCTGAAGCTTTTGAAAAGTTCAAAGAGTTTAGGGCTGAAGTGGAGAAGCAATTGGGCACACATATCAAGGCCATTCGATCTGATTGAGGTGGCGAGTACCTCTCTAATGAGTTTATTGATCACCTCGTACAGAATGGGATTCTGTCACAGTTGACTGCACCAGGTACACCTCAGCAGAACGGTGTAGCGGAGAGAAGGAACCGGACTCTTGTAGACATGACTAGGTTGATGATAAGTTATTCTGAGTTGCCATTATTCCTTTGGGGTTATGCTTTGGAAACCGCTGCTTACATACTAAATCTAGTACCAAGCAAATCTGTTCCCAGGACACCACGAGAGATGTGGATTGGGCGCAAGCCTTCTTTGCAACATCTCAGGATTTGGGGGTGTCCGGCACATGTGCTAAAAGGAAAGATGAGCAAGTTGGATTCTAGATCGGAAGTATGTTACTTCGTGGGGTATCCAAAGGGTACTTATGGATGGTATTTTTATGATCCAAGAGAACAGAAAGTGTTTGTTAGTACAAATGTTGTTTTCTTGGAGGATGATTTTATCATGAGCCATAAACCTAAGGGAAGGATAGATCTAAGAGAGATAGAAGGAGAGCCCTCAGCCCAACCAGCAGTTAATAACGATGTAAATCAAGAAAATACCACTTCTTCACCCATTTTTGCACCGGTACCTCGTCGTAGTGGGAGGATTATCAGCCAGCCTGATAGATACATGTTCTTAGGAGAAGTTTTTGAAGCTGTCTCCATAGAATCTGAATCTGATCCTGCCACATACGAAGAGGCAATGACTGATGTTGATTCAGCTCATTGGGTTAAAGCTATGAAGGCTGAATTGGAATCTATGGATTCCAATCAGGTCTGGGATCTTGTAGAACTTCCAGCCAATATTAAACCCATTGGCTGTAAGTGGGTCTACAAGAGGAAAAGAGGATCTGATGGAAAGGTTGAGACCTTTAAGGCAAGGCTTGTAGCGAAAGGTTATACTCAAAGGGAGGGCATTGACTATGAGGAAACCTTCTCGCCTGTAGCCATGCTCAAGTCCATCAGAATACTCTTATCCATTGCTGCATGCCTAGATTATGAGATCTTGCAGATGGACGTCAAGACTGCATTCTTGAATGGCAATCTTGAGGAGGACATCTATATGCAACAACCAGAAGGGCTCATAGCTGGTCGGAAAGGTAACTTGGTATGCAAGTTGCAAAAGTCCATTTATGGGCTTAAGCAAGCATCTAGGAGTTGGAACATCCAATTTGACCAAGCGGTCAAGTCGTTTGGTTTCATACAGAATCTAGATGAACCTTGTGTATACAAGAAGTGTGAAGGAAAAGTGGTGGCTTTTCTTATGCTTTACGTTGACGATATTCTACTCATTGGAAATGATGTAGCGACATTATCAACAGTCAAGGTTTGGCTAGCTAGTACTTTTGATATGAAGGATCTAGGAGAGGCGAGCTATATTCTAGGGATAAAGCTCTTTCGGGATCGTAAGCGAAAGATAATGGGATTATCTCAAGCTGGTTATATCGATAAAGTGCTAACTAGGTTTTCAATGGATAATTCGAAGAAAGGTTTGTTACCTTTCAGGCATGGTTTAGCATTCTCCAAGGACCAATGTCCAAAGACACAGGAGGAGAGGAATCGCATGACAGGAGTTCCCTATGCTTCGGCAGTGGGAAGTCTCATGTATGCGATGTTATGCACTAGACCAGATATCTGCTTTGCCGTTGGCATGGTTAGCAGATATCAGTCGAATCCGGGTCCAGAGCACTGGACAGCCGTTAAGCACATTCTTAAGTACTTGAGAAGGACTAAAGATTACATGCTTATGTACGGTGGTAGTGAGTTAATTCCAGTAGGATACACTGACTCGGACTTTATGTCAGATAAAGATTCGAGGAAGTCGACATCCGGTCATCTCTTTACCTTGGGAGGTGGTGCTGTTAGTTGGAGGAGCATTAAGCAGAAATGCATTGCAGACTCAACTACAGAAGCTGAGTATGTGGCTGCTTGTGAAGCCGTAAAGGAAGCTGTTTGGCTCAAGAAGTTCCTTATGGAACTAGAGGTGGTACCAGCGTCGCTGTCACATATTACACTTTATTGTGATAATAGTGGGGCAGTGGCTCAGTACAAGGAACCATGGAGAGGGAAAGCACGTAGAGCGGAAATATCATCTTATCAGAGATATTGTTCAACGTGGAGATGTGACTGTCACCAAGGTTGCCACGGCTGACAATCTTGCAGATCCGTTTACAAAGGCCTTGCCACAGAAGGTCTTTGATCGTCATCTAGATAGTCTAGGTCTTAGATGTAATTCTGAATGGTTATGAGTGCAAGTGGGAGTTTGTTGGGTTTGTGCCCTCAAACCATTACTTTATGTATGAGACATTGACATTTTAATATATGGATATCAGCTTTACATTTCATTTTGTATGTTTCTTTCATGTGATGATTGTTAATCCTTAAGTATCATAGTAGGTAATTCGTGTGTGTATGAGATAAACACAAGTGAGATACGAATTACTATTCTTTGATACTTAGAATGTGTCACAGTGGATGATGAGACTGGATACCTCATCAGGTCTACACTGTAGCATAATTAACTACCATTGGATGGAGTGATTAATCTCAATCACTAGAGTGTAGCTCTTAGTTGATATGCTAGTGCTTATAGTGCATTGACGGACCTGAGTTTCCTATTGACGCTTAAGACTGTCAAACAGTCAATAGAAACTCATAACTTGTATAAGGTACGTGTTCTCAATCTTGAGACGATTATGAACACAGACTGTGGATATGACTGCTTTGACTTACCAATCATTGAGGTCTATTGAAGATCAACACCCGGGTATCTTGGGTATGTCATGTTCATAGGGTTGTGAACATATATTGTCAAGATAGAATCTACCCTCTAATTCAGAGTAAGCATTCCCTTAAGAATGTCACCGAGTCGATTACTGAGTACTGCAGTCTTGTTGATAAGAGTTATCAACATGTTTGGTAATCATGAGAGGTGAATGGGACTCAAGGATTATAAGAAGTAATCATGATTCAGGTTGACAGTAACCGTTTATCCGACTGCCTGAATATGATTGCGAATGCTGATGGTAGAGGGACATTAGTACAACATACAAGTCTAGTTATCTGTCACAGCCCGGTCCCAGGGTGTTATATTATCGCTTCGGATATGTTCTTTTGCGTTGGAGTTCAGTTATCGTTTTATAGTGGAGTAAACGTTAACTGATCAGTCGATTAATTTGCTGATCAAAGAGTTTGGTCATGGGAGTTAATCAATTGATCTGAGCCAACAATTAAGAGCCTAGGAGGTCCCACTCTTAGCTCCGCTAGGATGCTTGGAAAGGCAAATGAGGATGATGTCAAGACAGGTTCGATCGATCGAAGTTGTCTCGATCGATTGAAGTCTAGACAGGTTCGATCGATTGAAGATGGTTCGATCGATCGAATGTTCGATCAATCGAAGCCACTTCGATCGCTCGAGAGCTAGGTCGGTTCTGGGAATCTATAAATAGGGCAGCTGCGTTTTGAAAAGGTTATTCGTTCGTTTTGAACGTCAGAAGCTGCAGAAACTGTTTTGGAGCCCCAAAACCTTCTCTATCCTCTCCATTAGGGTTCCCACCAACCCTAGCCCTTCCTGCTATCATCCATAGGAGTCATAAGAGTGAAGGCCATCTAGTGGACGCTGCTGGAAGTTGAAGATTTCAGAATTGGGTTCAAGACACAAAGGTATAATACTTGTACCCCCTTGCACGCATCTATGGAATTGATGAGTAGTAGATCCTGGGATACCAAAAGTTTTTATAACTTGACCTATTTCCGCTGCGCGTTTAAACTTCAATTTAAACCGGTTTTTCCATCAATATATATATATATATATCCAGGTGTTTTATGTGCATATACAAATGTATTATTATTTCTTTTTTAAAAAAGTGAATCTTACGATTCACAATTCGATTCGATTCACGGTTTGACAACATGAATCATAGGTATCATAAGTGTTGAGTATTATGGTTGCCGCAGCATGAACTGGGTGTCAAGGGTTCGAGACTCAAAAATAGTTTGTCCACATAAGGTAAGACTACATATATCTAACCCTCCCCAACCACACCACGGTAGGAGCCTCATGCACTAGATTTTCCCTCTTTACCATTCAGGCCTTTATGTTAAAAGTTAAAACGGCCGCGATACAGCTACATATACCACACAACCAACTAACTTTCCCTTTGTTTTTGGGGGTGGGTGGGGAGACATGATTCGAAAAAGATAATAGCCTTGGAGGGAAGATCTTCAAGAGCCTATGGTTCCAAAAAATCTCCTATTATGTTCATCTCATTCAACTCATCGAACCATGAATTCACCTCCTAAGATGTCCAATACCGACAACTTCAGGAATAAGGCTCTTTAAGTTTCTGGTTTGTGAGAGAGGTTTAAGAGAAGTAAGACTCGGTATAATTGCATTTTGTTTGGAGATAATGCTGAGGATAACTTTCAGAATTGATGTGGTCATTTGGCTGTCAAAGTTCTCTTACTTCCTCATGTACATGATCACACTACTCAACATTTAGGGACACCGCAGACCAGGGATGAATTGGGGTCAACCTTTATAGCTTTGCCTACAAAGAGAGAGAATATTTTTTCTCATACGTTAATCACACAATATCCATCATTGCATGCCAGAAGTCCATTCGTTCAAGCCCAGATCTCCACAAATTTAGGAGTTTATGAACAAACTCAAGATATATTAGAGCTTTTTTAAAATTTCGAGTGGGTGGGGGAGGGGGCAACTGCCCCCACTAAGTCCTTACTGTGTCTGCCCATGCCAAAGACTAAACACATCTGCTAAAAAATGAACTCACAACCCTTATTCTGGTCTCCTGACGTGACGATTCCTTGCTCTCCAGATTGATGATTTTTTTACTTTTGTCATTCTAAATCCTTATTGATTGGGACATTACAAGCAAAGTTTCTCCCAAACCAACATGGAAAAACAAGCCCAAAATGCATTTATTAAAACTGATTACTACTCAATATTTTCCACCAGAATTGCTAAGTAGAGATTTTTTTCTTTAATAGATGGTTTCCATTTCAATGCATTAGAAAAAAAATATGAAATTCCAGTTCAAAAACTCCAGTACCATGGTAAAAGTTTCGACACATTATTTATGATATTTTGTCCGTCATCCAGTGATGCAGAAATATTGACTTTAAGATGCTGCTAGGAAACTTCCAATTACCACGCTCAAAGAATGTAGATACAGAGAGAAAAAACATTACAAGGCAATCAGCACACAATTCCTAGATGCCAGCTGGGAAAGAATAATCCACATACTTATCTAGGAAAAGATTAAAGCAAGCAAAGCAAGAAATTTTAAAATATTGCCTCTTACCTCAAGAATTCCAAAAATAGCAAGATGAATGAGGCATGAAATATAATCAATTAACCATGGCAACTTTTCCTTATTCTCCTGCACATAAAAACAATAGCCTGAATGAGTCACCCTGCACATATCCGATCATAGAAGTAAAGATTCCGCACATTCTCAAGTTTAACAAACACGGAATTAGAAATTCACAACCAGGATCTTGTCTTTCAAAAACATAACCCCATATGAATCAGCCTAATTGGCGTGTGAGCCTCTTCATTACCTTCAATGACAACACGTAAAAAAAGAGAAGAAACTAGAAATTGGGTAAAATTGTATCTTATTATTTCCACTGTAATCAACCACTATATATACACAACCTATGCTAGAGAAAAGGAAATAACCAAATCAAGGAAATACCCAAAATAAAAGATTACAGAATCAAAGGAAATAAAAAATTCATAATCTTGGGAGATCATATGAAATATGGGATAAGACCGTATCAAATATTATCTCCAACACTGCCCCGCAAGTTGAGTCACGTAAACTTGATGAAATGACCAACTTGGACATGGACTTGAATGATGCTACCAAATGTCTAACCACCATAACCAAGAAGTATGGAAATTCCAGTAAAAGCGAAACAATCCCTTAAAAAATTGCTCGGACATCACGGTGCAATAAACAGAATAAGGCCGCCGAAAATCACGGTAGAGCTAATCAACTGGAACTAACCAACGAGAAGAAATTGCCCAGACACTCGGTGCAACAGTAAGGGTCATGGCTGCAGAAATCACGGTAGAACAAATCAACCGCTGAGAGCATACGTGTTCAAGACCATCAAGAGAGCCCCCAAAGGGGCTGCACACTTCAACTCCCCACACAAAGGGCTGGCCGATGGCTGGACAAGGCCCGAAAGGGCTGGCCGATGGCTTGACAATACTCGTAGGGGGCTAGCCAAAGTTTGATAGGGGTTGGATATGAAAAGTAGCAGAAGTAGCGGAGTTTAATTTGAAAACAGTGGAATAATCAAAGATGAACACTACCGATGAATCAGCACAAAACGAAGACAAGAAGATGATAGGGGGTCCAACGGTCGGCGAGCCACCACCCGCCGGTGGAGCTTGAGGATCTCTGCTCTGATACCAAGAAGAAACTAGAAATTGGGTAAAAGTGTTTCTTATTATTTCCACTGTAATCAACCACTATATATACACAACCTATGCTAGAGAAAAGATAATAACCAAATCAAGGAAATACCCAATATAAAAGATTACAGAATCAAAGGAAATAAAAAATTCATAATCTTGGGAGATCATATAAAATACGAGATAAAATCGTATCAAATATTATCTCCAACAGTTTTGGATAGAACCTTACTTGCTTTTGGTCTCCGGAGTGACATGTTGTTACAACATCCTCTGGAATAGAAACACTACCGCCATTTTCTACTTCATTGTAAAATGTTTTAGATGTTATTTAGGTGGGGAGTATTCTTCCAATGCCTTTATTGGTTTACTCACTTTTGATGGCACTATTCAGCAATCTTCCTGCACAGATATCCTGAATAGAATGGCGTGGCTGAACGTAAGCAAGACATATCATGGAGACTGCACGGTCCCATTTGTTATCAGCTAGTGTTCCCAGTACGTTTTGGGGGGAAGCTGTACTTACTGCCGTTCATCTGATTAATCGCATTACCTCTATTATCACTTCTGGCATCTTTCCTTTCGAGCGATTGAGTGGCAAGTCTCCTAATTACTTTTCTTTTCGTGTGTTTGGATCCACTTGTTTTATCTTGCTACCTAAAGTTGCTTGTAATAAACTCTCTGCTCATTCTGCAATGTGTGTTTTTCTTGGTTATGGTGAGGGACAGAAGGGTTACCGGGGTTATCATCCAGTAGCAAAAAAACTTTACGTCTCTCGCCATGTGGTTTTTATGGAACACATTCCCTTCTTTTCTATCCCTTCTGCCTCACACTCTTTGACCAAATCTGATCTTGTTTATTTTGATCCTTTTCCTGATGATGTCCCTTCTGATTCATATATCAGTGATGTGTCTATCTCTAACACTCCTTCTGCTCCCCCAATTACTCATCCTTGGATTGTTCATACTTACTCTAAATAGAATACAATTGTCTCTTCTGCAGGTTCAAATCTAACTCTCTTTGGCTGAATCTCAACTAGATTCATGAAACATGGATCCTACCATTTCTCGTTATCCTACGCGTACTCGTAAGGGTCCTGATAGGTTTGGTTTTTTCTAACTCTTGTCACTCTCTTGATTTATGTTCTTTCTTAACTTCTGTTCACTCTTTCTCTGAACCCACCTTCTATAAGGAGGCTTCTCTTGACCCTCTTTGGCAATAGGCTATGGCTGAAGAGCTTTCTGCACTGTATAAGACCGAAACATGGGATTTGCTGCATTTACCTTCTGGGAAACGTGTAGTTGGGTGTCGATGGGTGTACAAGATTAAAACTCGATCTGATGGCTTTGTGGATCGTTACAAGGCTAGACTGGTGGCCAAGGGATTCACTCAGGAATATGGTATTGACTATGAGGAGACCTTCGCTCCTATTGCTAAGATGACTACGATTCGGGCAGTGATCGTAGTAGCAGCAGCCCGTACATGGAGTCTTCCCCAGATGGATGTGAAAAATGCCTTTCTTAATGGGGATTTAACTGAAAAAGTTTATATAGTTCCCCCTCCTGGCCTTCAGGAGATGTTCAAACTTCAAAAGGCATTATATGGTCTCAAACGGGCCCCTAGGGCTTAGTTTGACAAGTTCTCTACAGTCATTTGTGATTTGGGCTTTCGTTCTTGTGATCATGACTCAGCATTATTCCTATGCCTACTTCGACATGATGCACTTTTCTCTTGCTCTATGTGGACGGTATGATCATTACTGGTGAAGATACAGCTGGTATATCGTTGTTGAAATCACAGTTACACAATCAATTTAAAATGAAGGATTTGGGGCCTATTTGTTGGTATATCTATGTGTTTCTTGGTGACTCACTCATTTCTTGGAAAAGCAAGAAGCAATCTGTTGTCTCTCGCTCTTCTGCTGAGGCTAAGTATCGTGCGACGGCTACAACTACTGCTAAGATAGTTTGGTTGCGTTGGTTACTTGCTGATCTTGGTGTCTCATTGTCGGCTCCTACTCCAATGTATTCTGATAACAAGAGTGCCATTCAATCACGCACAACTCTGTTTTTCACGACCGCACGAAGCACATTGAGATCAATTGCCACTTTATGTGTCATCATCTTCAGCTTGGCACTATCTCCCTCCCATTTCTTCCTTCAACCTTGCAGTTGGCTGATTTCTTTACAAAGTCGCATACTATTACACATTTTTGCTTTTTTTCTTGACAAACTATTGATGCTCCTTGCCGTCACATCATCAGTTTAGGGGAGGGGGGTGAGAGTAATAAATAATAATATATTTTAGCATTAAGGGTGTATTTGTCTTTTGCTTATTTCTGTAACCCTACTATAAAGGGCTGTCTCTTTTTTGTATTTTAGATTAATTATGAGAACATCAGTTTTCACGTTATAAGATTTTCCTTTTCTTCTCTTCTTCTTTTCTTCCTCTTGAATGATTATTGTAAGTTCACAATTATTAGCCGGGAATTGTTTGAAGTTTAAGTTTACTTGTTTTATTATTTTTACTTTATTCTCCTTACTCTTATGTATTTAGACATGGAGGTACTATGATATACCTTTTATGTGACCTCTTCCATCTTGCATCCTAAGATACAAGTCTTGAAAGAGCAATAGGTTATGTTCAAAGGTGAAAAACCTTTATCGAAATGTTCTAAGTTGAATCTAGCCAGCAACTTTCCGATATAGAAGTTTGAGATAATCTCATTATCTTAACTTTTCGATCTTGAATGAGCATAATCCAAACAGTATAGCTCGCCTCACGGAGATCACAAATATCAAGTATACTATAAAAACTTAACCTCAACAATTGATAACACTACTTTAACATCTCACAATGATAAAGATGCCATCAATATGAGGAACCATAATCACCACCACACTTCCTTTGCACAAGAATTCTTTCATCCACTTAAGCAACATCCATACTTTAGACGAATCTAAAATATCTTGACCAAAATGTCAAGACAGATGTCCTTATCTCTGGATGATTGCTGAAGTCCGTAGACTTATGCAAATCACATATCAGAGCTTCCTTATCATAAAACTTCAATGCACAAGAGGATTTCAGCAACGCTGAGAATTCTCCCACTACAATGAAGTACCGATGTAGGAACAGATGAAGAGGTAGTAGATTTTAGTTCGAGATGATTGATAGATTGTTTTGAGATATAAATAACTTTACTCTTTTATATTATCTTTCCTTTGCAAAAATCGGTTTCCAACCAACTTTTGTTTTCTCTGGAAACACTACAAAGGTATTATATTTCTAATCTAGATTCAAAAGGGCTCATCCTTCTTATACACTAAAGTGTTAGACAACCTTATCCAAAGTTATCATGAGAAAGAAGTCACATCCTTTTCACAACTTTGGGGATGTCTATCGGAAAGATTTGCTTTTGAATAAGACCCATGGTAGAAATTGTAGTTCCATCGAGAAAAACAAGGAACAGTAGTAACTCTAAATAACTCCCCCCATGACCCAGTCATAACTAAAAGAAGATAGTTCCTTCTACTTGCTACACCATCCCGTGGAGGGGCACTAGGTGTAGACGATCGAGAAAGAATCTCATTCTTATATCTTATAGACAATAAACACATTAGACAGATAGTCACCATTTTGATCAAATAAAAAAGAAACGATATTCTTTTACCAATTACTCTTCATTCTAATCCTTCTAAAATTCTTCAAAAGATTGAGGATGAAAGTGCAATAGGTAAATCTATATCAGTATCTAGAGTAGCCAAAACTACTTTGTAACTCTAATGTTTATTGGCCCGCATACGTGAGTATGCACTAATTCTAATAAGTCTTTGGTCGTGTGATCTTTCATAAGAAAATTCACCTGATCATATTGCCCTTTAGATAGGATTGACAAACAGGCAGTGGTCTTAGCAACCAAAAAGAGTTTAGGATCCAATCCTTCACTCCCCATTTATCCTACTTAGATTTAATATAATCTAACCCCTAAACCTAAGATTTATAGAATTAGTTGAAGGTCCTACCCTTTTAGATGGTAAAATACCCATGAGTTATTTAAATACTACTATTAGATAATTTATGAGAAACAAGAGTACATAGGTGAGATACTTGCTTGACAAGTTATTAGATTAGATCACATTAAAAGAACACTTTCTTTTAATCAACAATTTCAATACCAAAATCAAAAGAATAAATATTATTCATTAATTCAAAACTGAAATCCATCTAATAACTCCAAAGTTTTATTACAATATAAAACTACTAATCTAATAGTAACTCTTGCATCAGATCCCAAAAGGCAATCAAGATCTTCTAATCATTGCACCAATCCCTTGCAACAATTACAGACATATTTAGAAAATTTAGAATCAATGCCCCAAGTAGTTGAAGTATCAGTTTTTCAACTTACTTCAAAGACTAGTGAAAGGATCATACCTTGCCTTTTAGCAGTCAAGTATTCCACACAGTTCCGTTTCCAATGCCCTTTCACGCCACAATGGAAACACTTTCCTTTTGGCACAGCACAAGCCTTTCCATTTCCAAGTCTTGTCTTCTTCCCAATAGTTGGGTTAGGCTCACTTATCCTTGAGTCTTGCTTCTTCTTTTCTGAACTTATGCCCTTAGGCTTAGTTCCAGAAGATGAAGTCGTTCCAATGTTCTGAACATTTGACTCCTCTTTGACTATATCCATCGTTGCCTCAAGAGAGCTCATCAACTCACCTGTTGAAAAAACAATTTTACTCATTTTAAAAACCCTTTTAAATTGAGTGAATGATGAAGGCAACGAATGAAAGATTCTTTCAACTTGAGTCTCACCATCAATGTCAGAACCCAGAACTTCTAGTACCTTGAAATAAGTAATCATTTTAAAAACATGCTCTCTTATTGAAGTTCCTTCCAACATTCTGGTGTCCATGACTAACTCCAAGGCTGTAAGCCTTGCAGTTCGGCTCAGTTCCCCAAACATCTCCTCAAGGTTCAATATTATAGCTCGAGTAGTGTGAAAAGGTTGATGTTGCTGCTTCAACATATTAGATAAAGAGTATAAAATGCTAGAGCGGGCCTTACCATCAACTCTTATCCACTGCCAATATTGATCCGCAAGATCTGTTGGGGTGTCATGGCATGGAATAGGTGGACAGGGAATGGTAAGAACATATTTACATCCATTAGCAGTTAATAATTCATCCAGTTCCAGCTTCCATTCAACGTAGTTATTTCCAATTAGCTTATTCTGGATCATGGTTATAGCAAGTGGGCTAGACATTATGAATCTGAAATACAAATAATGTAACAAAATTACAATATGCAAATCATGAATATGACAATTTATATGATACATTGGAATTCCCTTAACCAACTCATTAATTGTCTTCAAAATGTCAAGCCTATGAAATTAAGTCTTCTGTGGCGATCATAAACTCACAGCCTTATTGGGAAACCCATCATGAATGTCGTGCAACTCTTACAAAACAACTCATGACTCCTGAACTTTTGGTCTCTAAGTGTTAATATATATCATACATTAGTCTAGGGTCATTATGGTATTATATCTTACTTTAGTCTTTACATCTAGACTAGGTTCATTGTGTACTATTGTACTATGTACTTTTGTGCTTCTTTCTTTCCTAAATCTTGTATTCTTCTAGCCTATATAAAGGCATCCCTTATGTAATGATAACACATACCTTTCAATACAATACAATACAATATATTGTATCCATATCACTCTCATCATGGTATCAGAGCCATACGATTTTGGTGATCATTAACCCCAGTCTCTGCCACCGACCTTTGCTTCTTTGAACCAATTAATCCCCAAACAAACAGGCTGCCTGCACTGTTCCTATCATCCGCTGCCTCAACCTAATCGTAAACCCACCATCACTTTTCCTTTTCAGTACATCACGACCCACCACCAATTAAACACCACCGAATCTGCATACCCATCATCACTACTAATTTCCAAACCCACCATCAGCAAACCCATCATCACTATCAAACCCACCGGCCCCACTATCCAACTATTTCCCCAAAAATCAAACCCATTTTGTGGCATCTTCAACCCACAGCCCCACCAACAAAGAAGTTCTACCCATCACTCATCAGTTAACCAATCTGCTCAGCCCACCCCAATTCTGGCTTCATCAATCCCACACCCACCATCACGGAATCAGCCCACTTTATCACCGACCCCGTAACCGCTATTCCTTTTGCACCCAGCCAATCAACACTTGGACCCTACCCAACAAGATTAGACCTAACCGACCCATTTTCTGGAAAGGCCTTCAATCTGACCCAGCCCACCAAATACCTCTACCAAACCCGACCCATCTTGGATCTCACCCAACCCACCAAATAGTCCTACCTGACCCGAGCCATCTTGGATCTCACTCGATGGATCACTTTGATGCTTCACAACCTGTTGGAACTATTCTTGATGGCCCTAACTTTATTATTTGGGCCCAGGCCATGTCTAGTTTCCTCAAAGGTTACAAACTCTGGCGCTATGTCACTGGGGACATTTTTGAACCAAAACCTTTAAAAGATGAAGAAGAAAGTAAAAATCTTGAGAGATTGGAAGATTGGGACAACAAAAACCACCAGATCATCACTTGATTCTACAACACCTCTCTTAGCTCTATCCACCTTCAATTTGGTAGATTTTTTACGGCAAAATCTGTCTGGAATTTCTTGGAAAATTGCTATACCACTGCTAAACTTGCACATCAGTATCAGCTCCTTGGGAACCTTCATCGCATGCGCCAACAACCTGGTCAATCAATCAATACCTTTTTCTATGATATCCACTATATATGGGATCAACTCAGTTCTTCGGAACCTACATGGACTAATTCATCTGATGTTGCAAAGTTCTATCAATATAGAGACCGCCAACATCTGGTTCTGTTCTTAATGGAACTGAATGATGAGTTTCAACCCGTTCAAGCATCTCTCCTCCATCGCGTCCCTTTACCCACACTGGAGCAAGCCGTTTCTGAACTACTTTTTGAGGAGACTCATCTCTCCACTCGCAATCCTACCCATACCGATGATGTACTAGCAGTCCACAAAGGAACTTTATTCACTCATAAAAACCATCAATCCACCTCTTCTGGACAATAATGCAATATCTGTAAATTGCTTGGACATCTCCTCTTAGATTGTCCTACACGTGTCTGCAAGTATTGTAAGAAGCTTGGACCTGGTCACTATCAAAGTGATTGCTTTAGGAATCTTACCAGAACCTCTTGAGGGGTCTCCTCCAATACCACCAACACACCCTGTAGAGGCTCAAACAAAATTGCAACCACAACTATCGACAGTCCACCATCCACTACTCCCACTGCCAATATTTTTGTTGCTTATCTTGAGGATCTTCTCAAACAAGTTCTGGCTCACTCTGGTAATCCAACTTCCACTGCTATGTCTGTCACCCCGGGTAACTCTTCTTGGTTCTTCGATTCTTCCTGTTGTAATCATATGACACCTGATTCTACCATTTTTACCTCCCAATGTTCTAGCCTTTACACACCAACCATCCACACTGCTAATGGTTCCCATATGTCCGTCGATCATATAGAAAACATCTCCACATCTCATACCTCTCTTTCCAATGCCTATTTTATTCCCAAACTGACCATGAACCTCATTTATGTTGGTCAACTTTGTGAACTTGGACTCACTACTACTTTTTCTGCTTCTGGTTATTGTGTGTAGGATCCAAAGATGAGAGAGACTCTTGGGATAGGCCATAAGATCGGACGACTCTTTAAACTCATTAGTCTTCACATTCCATCTCACCTTACCACTCAAAAAGTAGCTTTCACATCATCCACTCCCTCTCTCAGTCTTTGGCACGCTCGATTGGGTTATGCCTCCATTAGTCGTCTTCAAAATTTAGTATCTAGCAGTCAATTAGGGCTAGTGAATAAAGAAAATTTTGATTGTTTTTCTTGTCAAATTGCAAAACAATCGGCATTGCCATTCAATAAAAGTAACTATTTCCTCGGAACCTTTTGATTTGATTCATTCTGATGTTTGGGGACCTTCTCCCACTGTCACTATGGGGGGCTCTAAATACTATGTTATATTTGTGGATGACTTCTCTCGCTATACTTGGATTTACCTTATGCATAGTCGATCCAAATTACCACAGATATACTTTGACTTTGCTAACATGGTCAAAACCCAATTCTCTCGCCATATCAAAGTATTTTGTGCTAATAATGCTACTGAGTATAAGGATTCTAGAGTACTTCAATTCCTTAGCCAACATGGCATCCTTCCTCATCGATCATGTCCTGGCACCTCCCAACAAAATGGGCGTGCTGAACGCAAACACTGACATATTCTCAACACTGTTCGTGCCCTACTTTTGTCTGCCTCATGCCCTGAACGATTTTAGGGAGAAGCTGCTCTCACCTCTGTCTATACTATGAATTGTGTCCCCTCTTCCACTATAGAAAATCAGTCTCCTTATGAACGTCTCTATGGCCATCCACCTGAATACAACACTCTCAAAACCTTTGGTTATGCCTACTTTGTCCTATTCCAACCACATGAGCGCACCAAGTTGGAATCAAGGGCCTGTCTATGTTGTTTCTTGGGTTATGGCATTGAACACAAAGGCTATAGGTGTTGGGATCCCTCTTCCAAACGTCTTCATGTCTCTCATCATGTTTTCTTCTGGGAACACGAGATGTTCTCCTCAATGTCCCAGTTTTACTTTGCTCCTTCCAATTCTCCACCCTTCTTTGTCAATCCTTTAGTCGATCTATTTCCCGATACTCCTAATATAGATTCCCCTTCTGGCCTTGACTTCCTTGATAACCCCCCTCATTCCCTGACTCCACCAGTCATCTCCATTGATGTTTCATCCGAGTTATGCACCTTAGTCTCTCCTGAACAGCCTACTCCGTCTGATGGATCTGCACCAGCTTTAGATACTCACCTTAGTCGTAGTGATCGGGTAAGGACTCAACCTATCCATCTTCGTGATTTTATTCTTTCTACAGTCTTATCTCACTATGAGCCACAATCTTATCGTGAGGCTAGCTCTAACCCTCTTTGGCAGCAACCAATGGATGATGAATTATAGGCACTAGATCAAAATCATACCTGGGATCTAGTAGACCTCCCAAATGGAAAAAATGCTATGGGTTGCAAATGGGTTTACAAAATCAAAACTCACTCTGATGGGTCTATTAAATGCTACAAAGCCCGTCTGGTCGCTTAGGGATTCACACAAGAGTACGGCATTATTTATGAGGAGACCTTTGTTCCTGTTGCTCGCCTTACTTCAGTCCGCAGTCTAATTACTGTTGCAGCTATTCGTCGTTGGGAATTATTTCAGATGGATGTGAAGAATGCCTTTCTCAATGGTGAACTCAGTGAAGAAGTTTATATGTGTCCTCCTCCAGGATATCATCACTCTCCTAATCAAGTCTGCAAACTTCGTAGGGCTCTCTATGGTCTCAAACAAGCTCCTCGTGCATGCTTTGCCAAATTCAGTACAATTGTTGGAAATTTTGGATTCACTTCTAGCTCTCATGATTCTGTTCTCTTTATCCGCAAGACAGATCAGGGAATAATTCTGCTACTTCTTTATGTTGATGATATGATTATCACCGGGGATGACTCAATTGGTATACCAGATCTCAAAACATATCTCAGTCAGCATGTTGAGATGAAAGACCTTGGGAAACTTAATTATTTCTTGGGCCTCGAGATCACTTCTAGCTCTGACGGCTACTCTCTCTCCTAAGCCAAATACTCCTTTGATCTTCTTACTCGTGCGGGACTCACCGATACTAAGACCAGTCCTACTCCTCTGGAACTTAATTCTAAGCTCAACCCTATGGATGGTACTCTTCTAGAGGACCCTGCTCTGTATCGCCAACTGGTTGGGAGTCTAGTATATCTCACAGTTACTTGACCTGACATTGCCTATGCTGTCCATATTGTTAGTCAGTTTCTCTCTGCTCCCCGATCATCTCATTTTGTAGCTGTGCTTCGCATTCTCAGATATGTCAAGGGAACTATGTTTCATGGTCTGCATCTTTCTGCTCATTCTTTACTCAAGCTTCATGCCTATTCTGATGCAAATTGGGCAGCGACCCCACTGATCGTCAATCCACTACAGGGTATTGCTTCTTCTCTCATTTCTTGTCGAAGTAAGAAGCAAACCATCATTACTCATTCTAGTACAGAAGCAGAGTATCGTGCTCTAGCTGATGCTACCCAAGAACTCCTTTGGCTCCATTGGCTACTTGAAGACTTGGGAGTTGTTCACTCCACTGCCACCACTCTCGATTGTGACAATCAGAGTGCCATTCAGATTGCTCACAACGACGTTTTCCACGAACGCACAAAACACATTGAAATTGATTGTCATTTTGTGCGCCATCAACTCACTCGAGGCATCATCCAACTTGTTCCTGTTTCCTTTGCTGACCAGACTGTCGATATCTTCACAAAAACCCATCCTCCGGGACGTCTTCAGGATCTTGTTTCCAAACTCAAGTTGGTCTCAATCCTACCACCTTGAGTTTGAGGGGGGATGTTAATATATATATATATATCATACATTAGTCTAGGTTCATTATGGTATTGTGTCTTACTTTACATCTAGACTAGGTTCATTGTGTACTATTGTACTATGTACTTTTGTACTTCTCTCTTTCCTAAATCTTGTATTCTTCCTTATGTAATGATGATACATACCTTTCAATACAATACAATATATTGTATCCATATCTCTCTCATCACTAAGTTTATGTATAATGCTCCGTGTGGAATCCCTTACCCATAGCTTAGCTAGTGTTCACCATTAACTAGAATTCAATGACAACTGCCTCAAGTAGTACCTCAGTGTAGTGGTCACCCTGTAGCACATCTCATTGATTCTATCCAAAGGAAGTTCATATCTAGTAACCAATGAACAGTCTATCCTCTGTATGGAATGATCGCCCATGGCTGGGTGATACAGAATATACTATCCACCTTACAATGAACCATTTATGGAAGACCGTGGGAGTTATAAAAATAAGTCCTTCTCCCACTAGATTTTTATAAGAAGTTCATATCTAGTAATCAATAAGAAATACCCTCCGTATAGAATGATCACTCATAAATGAGTGACTCAGAGTACTTCTCATACTTACAATGAACTAATAGGAATTTTTAATTTTGAAAAAGAAAATGTTTCTTCACATTACCCATAAACATCCAGTGTTTACTAATGTGTTGAAAAGGTTTTGATTTTTAATTTAGAAAACTTGTTTTACATGCATGCAAGTAGTAACAATATATAAAAAGTCAATCACAACTAAGCACATAAAACAAAAAACTAAAATTGAAATAAAAGAATTCAACAATGCCTCTATCTCCATAGAACCTCCTTCTTGGTTTGATCGCCTCCGGCTCCATCTTCATGGACAAACGGCTTGCTCCTCCATCTTCATGGACTATCTAATTCTATTACATTGGTCCTATACTTCTTTCGAAGCTTACAATTTGTCTGGAAATAGAAAACAACAATAAATATAAAAAGACTAGGAAAATCGGTGCGACTTTTCGTAGGATTAAAATCGCAGCGCCCTTTACACGTGCCTTAAAACCAAACCAAAATAAAATCAACCACAAATTTAAATACAAAATTTAATTCATCTGTGCCATGGGAGACAACGGTCTAACTTTGCTGCAAAATGGTTAGACATACACACATCCACGCATATATACATAACAATATATATATATATATCTATTGGAACTCCTAACTAATTCACAAACCTCATAAACACTTTATGAAGTGAATAGGACTTAAAACAACATCATAAGTTCTTTGTCACACTTCGATCGATCGACGATCGACGAAGGTTCGGTCGATCGAACCTTCAATCGATCAAAACTTTTCAATCGATTGAAATAGAAAGTTTCACAAACTGATTTAAAATTTTCAGCATAGTATATACTATAAAATAAATAATTTTTAAAACTTTTAAAACTGAGGAAAAATTCTAGACAGAAAATCATCTTCGATCGATCGAACGGACATCAATCGATCGAACATAACAAAGTTTGATCGATCGAAACTAGTTCGATCGCGACGTATTGTGTTGATCGATTGAAACACTTTCAATCGATCGAGCATAAACAGTTTCAATCGATCGATTGAAACTTCCATGCATCCAATGTAATCACAAATTTATTTTCTACTGCAAAACTGCCACAGAAACAGATCTGTATCGATGCAGTTTTAAAAACAGTCCTAAAACAACATGCAAATCAAAACTTAGGTTCCAAAACGCATCCATAGATCCAAATAAGCGAGGCTCTGATATCAATTAAAGGGAAAAAAAGGTTTTGAAAACTTATTTTATAAGTAGCAGAAAAACAAAGATCAAAATTTTTATTAGCAGCCCGGATCTACTGCTTATCAATTCCATAGATGCATAAAACAAGAGGAAGAAGATTTTTTCCTTTAGGTCTTGAACTCAATTCTGATTTTGTCCTTCTCCTTTAGTGTACAGCAACAACCTCTAAGAGATCTTCACCCTTACGTCTCCTTGAGTGCTCCCGGATAGACTAGGGTTGGTGGGAACCCTAATAGAGAGGATAAGAAGGCTTTGGGAAACCCTA
The DNA here is from genome assembly GCA_033977485.1 of Hydrangea macrophylla. NCBI lineage: Eukaryota > Viridiplantae > Streptophyta > Magnoliopsida > Cornales > Hydrangeaceae > Hydrangea > Hydrangea macrophylla. The sequence goes on along the minus strand of CM066982.1, from coordinate 118,973,426 downwards.
AAATAGTTTCTGCAGCAGTGGAGTAAAAAAAATGACATTCCCCCATTTTCTGCACGCAGCTGCCCTATTTATAGATTCCCAAACCGACTTTAGGTCTCGATCGATCGAAGCATGTTCAATCGATCGAACAGAACCAGAGTTCAATCGATCGAAAACTTTCGATCGATCGAACTGTCAATCGATTGAAACCTGTTCAATCGATCGAACATGCTTAAAACTCTTTCAATCCATAAGTTCGTCATCCTCATTTGCCTTTCTAAGCATTCTGGCAGAGCTAAGAGTGAAACCTCCTAGGTTCTTAATTACTGGCTCCGATTAATTATTATTCCATCTAGTCAATACTCCTTAACTAAGGAATTAATAATTAATCAATTATCATTAATGCCACTATAAAATGATAATTGCACTCCAGGGCATAAGAACATAATCACACATAAGCGATTGCTAGACTTGTATAATATGATACGGATGTCCCTCTACCAGGCAGTATTCATATCTATCATTGGGATGTATGTTTTAAGATACTGTTGGCCATAGATAGTACATCTTATATTCCTCGAATATCATTCACTATGCTTGGGTTACTAAACCTATCAACAAAACACTTTGTTGACAAGGCTGGCCAGCTCTCAGTAATCACTCCTAGTGATATTCTCGAGGGAATACTTACTCTTCATTTTATAGAAAAGGGTAGAATTCCCTATTGACAATATATGTTCCCAACGTTGCATACCTGATTACCCAAGATACCCAGGTGTTGATCTTGCAAGACCTCACTGATTGGTAAGTTAAAGCAACCAAGCATACAACTTGTGTCCATAATTGTCTCAAGATTATGGACATGTATCCCTATACAAGTTTTGAGTTCCTATTGACGGTGAAAACATTTAGGTGTCAATAGGTTTAACTCAGGTCTGTCAATGCACCATGTGCACTAGCAAATTAACCAAGAATCAAAGACTAATGAATGAGATTCATCATTCTACCTCGTAGACGTTAATCATGCTACAGTGTATACCTGATAAGTTATCCAGACTTATCATCCACTGTGACTTATTTGAAATAACAAGGATTTGTGATTCATATCTCACATGTGTAATCACAAACACAAATGAACCACATACAATGATGTTTAAGTATTTCAGTCTAATATTCATCTCATGAACTAACATACATAAATGCATTATGATATTCCATTGTCTAACTAACTGGTTTGAGGGCATGTTCCCAACAGCCGCAGCCCCCCAGGACTTCACAGCCCAAGTCGCAACCGTCTAGGGCTTCGTAGCTTCTAGGCGCAGCCCTCTTGAATCGTCAGCACACTTATTAGTTTCTTATGGGTTTAAAACCCGAGTTTGGGTCTCTTCGAACTTAGATTTTGAACACATCGCCCATGCCATATCTCTTTGAGGCATTTGCTACTCCTGATGATGATGAAGCCGTCGCCGCCTGCTTCATCTTCCTCCTACGCCATTGCCAAAATCTGCTCCTATGCCTGATCAGATGGCCTTTGTTGCTTCTTCAAGCTCGGGTTTCTGCCTCCTAAGTCGACATCCTCCCTGTTCTCACTTTGGGGTACCGAGTCATGCTAAGGACTGTTGTTTTAAACTCCATCCAGAACTCAGTGAGGCATATAAACAGACTAAAGGGAAAGGTTTGTCTCGTACTGGTATTGTTGTAGAGATTACCCATGGTCCGGCTACAGTTCCTGTCCTCCTTCTGCTTTACACTTAGTTTCAGACTTAGATGGATCAGATTCAGTCTCAACTCAGCTCACTTCTACAACAAAATCACCACCTTGGCTTCATTCCATCTGCTTCTAATCCCACAGCCACTCTAGCCACAGGTACTACTACTTCTCTCTATGTTAAGACTGGCAACCCCTCTTGGGTTCTTGATTCTGGCACTAGTGACCATATGACTGGTGAGTTGTCACTCTTCTATTTTCCTATTATTCCTATATCACAGTCCGTTCGTATTGATGATTGGTCTACCATCTATATCAAAAGTAAGGGTGATGTGTGCTTATCTCCCCACATTACTCTGTATTAAGTTCTTCATGTCCCTAACTTTGTATATAATCTTCTCTCTGTCAGTCGTCTAACAAAAGACCTAAATTATGTTGTCATTTTCTCACACAATAGTTGTCTCTCACATGACGAGATTTTGAAGAAGATTTTTTGCAAGGGGTATGAGCGGGATGGATTATACTATTTTGGTGATCCTCCTGGAGAGAGTTTGTCGTCGGGATTGCATGCATTTATTTTACCTTTTTCAGAGTCTGATTTTTCTGTAGAATCTTTACATTTGTGGCATACTCATTTCGGCCATGCGAACTTTAAGTATTGTTAGAATTAAGGAATAATTAGAGGATTTTTATTCTATCTATTTTTAGTCATGTTGACCATTCCTTTTCTTGTTTATTCTCATTCATTTTCTTTATTTTCTTTCCTTTTTATTTTGCTCATTGTAAATATTTATATACTAGAACAATGAATGAAAGAATTAAGCTTTCACCAAATCCTTTTTGGTATCAGAGCCTTACAACCGCAAACCCTAACCCCATCACTGCTGTCGCAACCCACCACCACCCTCCACACCTTTGCAGCCTACACCACTACCCATCTCCACCCTTGGCGACAACCACCTAGCCTAGCCGCAGCCCCAAGGAAACCTCTAGCTTAGTTGCAGCTCTCTGCGGCACAACCCAAGCCAGTCGGCTTGGTCCTGCAGCCTCTTTGACTACTTCGTCTGCCCTTCACAGGCATGCTTGTGATGATCTAAGAGACTTTTGTGCTCACTCATCATCTTATCGGGTAACAACATCTCCGGTTACCCCCGTCTAAGTCTGCCTCTATCAACCGGCTGTCCACCCCTCTTGTCTCATCTATTTTGGAGTTATCCTCTCCTACTGCTGCCACGACTGATCCTGTTAAGTCCAGTGCTACAACCACTGCTCCTACTACTACTCTCTGGATCTCTCTCATCCAACTCCCGCTCAATGGGTTACTAGCGTTGTCTTGAACGGGAAGAATTTTCATGCTTGGTCCAATTCCCTTCGTCTTTACCTTGGCGGCAAACGAAAGATTGGTTGGTTACTTGGAAAGGATCCCCAACCGACAGAAACTGATGCTAAGTATGAAGGATGGTTTTTCGATAAATGCACTATTTTGAGGTGGATGTTTAATTTGATGGAAGAGTCAATATATCACATGTTTATGCATCACACCACTATTTATGGGCTTTGTACGGCTTTGAAGAAGATGTATGTCCATGCCCACTCTGATTCATGAGTTTTTGAGCTTTACCAGGACATCTCCCATGCCTCTCAAGCTGCTCTGGGTCATTTTGTCTCTGAATATTTTAGCCATTTGCAAACCCGGTGGGAGGAGTTAGCCCAATATGAACCCATCAGTGATTTCCCTAATGATGGTGATGTTGAAGTCAAACGTCTCGATCGTCGGCATACCTACCAATTTTTGATGGGCCTAAAACTTGAGGCCGAGGCACTACGTCCCCAGATTCTAAACACTATTCCTGTGCCCTCTTTATTTGAGGCTTTTGCTACTATTGAGGGTGACGAGCATCGCCATCGCATTCTAGCACCGCCGACTGTGCCTGCTTCTCCAGTCTCAGATCAAATGGCTTTTACAGACCGCCCAAGCCCACGTCATCCTTTTGGTACTTTAGATCCTCGTCCTCCTAGTGGCGCTCCCTCAGGTCCTCGTCCTATTGGCAACTGTCCATATTGCCAGCACTGTTGTGTGCTTGGTCACACTATTGATCATTATTTTGACCTTCATCCTAAGTTAAAGCAGCAATATAATAAGGTTCAGGTGTGGGTCGTGGGAGAGGTGCTCCTCGTACTGGAGCCATTAATGAAATGATTCCACCTTCACCAGATTATACTGAGCTTCAGTCCCAAATTGCCCAACTGTAGTCACATTTGGGCCTTGGCACTACCTCCTCCTCCGCTCCTGGACCTACAACTGCTTTTACCACAGGTACTTCTACTATTCTTTATGGTAAGTCTACCCATCCTACTTGGAATCTGGACTCTAGAGCCAGTAATCATATGATTGGTGAGCTCTCTTCCTTTATTTCTCTGTTTACTTCCATTGATCAGTCAGCTCGTATTACAGATGGATCATCTGTGTCTGTACATAGTCAGGGTGACACCTATTTATCTCCCGATATTAGACTTTCATCTGTCTATTTTATTCCTAATTTTGCTTACAATCTTTTGTCTATTAATCGGTTAGCCAAAGATCATAATTGTGTAGTTGTGTTCTTACCTAGTTGTTGCTATCTACAGGACCTAACTTCGAAGAAGATTTTTGGTAGGGGGTATGAGCGTGACTACCTCTACTACTTGGTGATCCTCCTTCAACCAGGGTGTCCTCTTCCAGCCTTCAAGCTACTGTTTCTTCTATTTCTAATAATTCTGTCTTACCAGATTAGAATACTTATGTTTTTTCTCTTAAAACTTTGGATTTGTTGCAAGCCTATTTAGGACATGCCAATTTTCAGTATTTTTGTTGATTGTTTCCACCATTAAATAAAGCTTGCAAAGATTATAACTTCAAGTGTGTGGTTTGTGAATTTTCAAAGCATAAACGCACCTCTTACATACCTCGCATGCACCGAGCACCTAGTGCTTTCAACCTTATTCATTTTGATGTATGGGTCCCTCACCTACCACGGCTTTGTCCCAACATAGATATTATGTCACATTTATTGATGATTATACCCGTTGTACTTGGGTTTATCTTTTAAAAAAAAGTTCTGAAGTCTTTTCTTACTTTAGAAATTTTTTACAAATGGATAAAACTCAATATCATACTATTGTGCGTAATATTCGATCTGATAATGGTTGGGAATATATCACTGATGAGTTTAGGGCTGCACTTAATAAAGATGGTATACTTCAACAACTTACATGTCCCTATACTCCTGAACAGAATGGTGTGGCAGAACGTAAGAACCTCCACATCATGTCTGTAGTTAGATATCTCTTATATGGTATGGGTGTACCTAAATATTTTTGGGATATGGCTGTTCTCACTACTACGTATCTTATTAATCGTACTCCGTGCCGTGTCCTTCTTGGAAAGGCACCTCTTCATGTCCTTAAGCCTGGTAGTAATCTATTTCCTATTATACCCCAGGTTTTCGGTTATACCTGCTTTGTCCAAAATAAAAGTCCTACCCGTACCAAACTTGATGTTAAGGCAGTTCATTGTGTTTTTCTAGGGTACTCATCCATGTCTAAAGGGTATCGTTGCTATAAAAGTCCTACCCGAGTTTGGGTCTTTTCGAACTTAGATTTTGAACACATCACCCATGCCATATCTCTTTGAGGCATTTGCTACTCCTGATGATGATGAAGCCGTCGCCGCCTGCTTCATCATCCTCCTACGTCATTGCCAAAATCTGCTCCTATGCCTGATCAGATGGCCTTTGTTGCTTCTTCAAGCTCGAGTTTCTGCCTCCTAAGTCGACATCCTCCCTGTTCTCACTTTGGGGTACCGAGTCATGCTAAGGACTGTTGTTTCAAACTCCTTCTAGAACTCAGAGAGGCATATAAACAGACTAAAGGGAAAGGTTTGTCTCGTACTGGTATTGTTGTAGAGATTACCCATGGTCCGGCTACAGTTCCTGTCCTCCTTCTGCTTTAGACTTAGTTTCAGACTTAGATGGATCAGATTCAGTCTCAACTCAGCTCACTTCTACAACAAAATCACCACCTTGGCTTCATTCCATCTGCTTCTAATCCCACAGCCACTCTAGCCACAGGTACTACTACTTCTCTCTATGTTAAGACTGGCAACCCCTCTTGGGTTCTTGATTCTGGCACTAGTGATCATATGACTGGTGAGTTGTCACAATTCTATTTTCCTATTATTCCTATATCACAGTCCGTTCGTATTGATGATTGGTCTACCATCTATATCAAAAGTAAGGGTGATGTGTGCTTATCTCCCCACATTACTCTGTATTAAGTTCTTCATGTCCCTAACTTTGTATATAATCTTCTCTCTATCAGTCGTCTAACAAAAGACCTAAATTATGTTGTCATTTTCTCACACAATAGTTGTCTCTCACATGACGAGATTTTGAAGAAGATTTTTTACAAGGGGTATGAGCGGGATGGATTATACTATTTTGGTGATCCTCCTGGAGAGAGTTTGTCGTCGGGATTGCATGCATTTATTTTACCTTTTTCAGAGTCTGATTTTTCTGTAGAATCTTTACATTTGTGGCATACTCATTTCGGCCATGCGAACTTTAAGTATTGTTAGAATTAAGGAATAATTAGAGGATTTTTATTCTATCTATTTTTAGTCATGTTGACCATTCCTTTTCTTGTTTATTCTCATTCATTTTCTTTATTTTCTTTCCTTTTTATTTTGCTCATTGTAAATATTTATATACTAGAACAATGAATGAAAGAATTAAGCTTTCACCAAATCCTTTTTGGTATCAGAGCCTTACAACCGCAAACCCTAACCCCATCACTGCTGTCGCAACCCACCACCACCCTCCACACCTTTGCAGCCTACACCACTACCCATCTCCTCCCTTGGCAACAACCACCTAGCCTAGCCGCAGCCCCCAGGAAACCTCCAGCTTAGTTGCAGCTCTCTACGGCACAACCCAAGCCAGTCGGCTTGGTCCTGCAGCCTCTTTGACTACTTCGTCTGCCCTTTACAGGCATGCTTGTGATGATCTAAGAGACTTTTGTGCTCACTCATCATCTTATCGGGTAACAACGTCTCCGGTTACCCCTGTCTAAGTCTGCCGCTATCAACTGGCTGTCCACCCCTCATGTCTCATTTGTTTTGGAGTTATCCTCTCCTACTGCTGCCACGACTGATCCTGCTAAGTCCAGTGCTACAACCACTGCTCCTACTACTACTCTCTGGATCTCTCTCATCCAACTCCCGCTCAATGGGTTACTAGCGTTGTCTTAAACGGGAAGAATTTTTCATGCTTGGTCCAATTCCCTTCGTCTTTACCTTGGCGGCAAACGAAAGATTGGTTGGTTACTTGGAAAGGATCCCCAACCGACAAAAATTGATTCTAAGTATGAAGAATGGTTTTCCGATAAATGCATTATTTTGAGGTGGATGTTTAATTTGATGGAAGAGTCAATATATCACATGTTTATGCATCACACCACTATTTATGGGCTTTGGACGGCTTTGAAGAAGATGTATGCCCATGCCCACTCTGATTCATGAGTTTTTGAGCTTTACAAGGACATCTCCCATGCCTCTCAAGCTGCTCTGGGTCATTTTGTCTCTGAATCTTTTAGCTATTTACAAACCCGGTGGGAGGAGTTAGCCCAATATGAACCCATCAGTGATTTCCCTAATGATGGTGATGTTGAAGTCAAACGTCTCGATCGTCGGCATACCTACAAATTTTTGATGGGCCTAAAACTTGAGGTCGAGGCCCTACGTACCCAGATTCTAAACACTATTCCTGTGCCCTCTTTATTTGAGGCTTTTGCTACTATTGAGGGTGACGAGCATCGCCATCGCATTCTAGCACCGCCGACTGTCCCTGCTTCTCCAGTCTCTGATCAGATGGCTTTTACAGACCGCCCAAGCCCACGCCCTCCTTTTGGTACTTTAGATCCTCGTCCTCCTAGTGGCACTCCCTCAGGTCCTCGTCCTACTGGCAATCGTCCATATTGCCAGCACTGTCGTGTGCTTGGTCACACTATTGATCATTGTTTTGACCTTCATCCTAAGTTAAAGCAGCAATATAATAAGGTTCAGGTGTGGGTCGTGGGAGAGGTGCTCCTCGTACTGGAGCCATTACTGAAATGATTCCACCTTTACCAGATTATACTGAGCTTCAGTCCCAAATTGCCCAACTGTAGTCACATTTGGGCCTTGGCACTACCTCCTCCTCCGCTCCTGGACCTACAACTGCTATTACCATAAGTACTTCTACTATTCTTTATGGTAAGTCTACCCATCCTACTTGGAATCTGGACTCTAGAGCCAGTAATCATATGATTGGTGAGCTCTCTTCCTTTATTTCTCTGTTTACTTCCATTGATCAGTCAGTTCGTATTACAGATGGATCATCTGTGTCTATACATAGTCAGGGTGACACCTATTTATCTCCCGATATTAGACTTTTATCTGTCTATTTTATTCCTAATTTTGCTTACAATCTTTTGTCTATTAATCGGTTAGCCAAAGATCATAATTGTGTAGTTGTGTTCTTACCTAGTTGTTGCTATCTACAGGACCTGACTTTGAAGAAGATTTTTTGCAGGGGGTATGAGCGTGACTACCTCTACTACTTGGTGATCCTCCTTCAGCAAGGGTGCCCTCTTCCAGCCTTCAAGCTACTGTTTCTTCTATTTCCAATAATTCTGTCTTACCATATTGGAATACTTATGTTTTTTCTCTTAAAACTTTGGATTTGTTGCAAGCCTGTTTAGGACATGCCAATTTTCAGTATTTGTGTTGATTGTTTCCACCATTAAATAAAGCTTGCAAAGATTATAACTTCAAGTGTGTGGTTTGTGAATTTTCAAAGCATAAATGCACCTCTTACATAGCTCGCATGCACCGAGCACCTAGTGCTTTCAACCTTATTCATTTTGATGTATGGGTCCCTCACCTACCACGGCTTTGTCCCAACATAGATATTATGTCACATTTATTGATGATTATACCCGTTGTACTTGGGTTTATCTTTTAAAAAAAAGTTCTAAAGTCTTTTCTTACTTTAGAAATTTTTTACAAATGGATAAAACTCAATATCATACTATTGTGCGTAATATTCGATCTGATAATGGTTGGGAATATATCACTGATGAGTTTAGGGCTGCACTTAATAAAGATGGTATACTTCAACAACTTACATGTCCCTATACTCCTGAACAGAATGGTGTGGCAGAACGTAAGAACCTCCACATCATGTCTGTAGTTAGATGTCTCTTATATGGTATGGGTGTACCTAAATATTTTTGGGATATGGCTGTTCTCACTACTACGTATCTTATTAATCGTACTCCATGTCGTGTCCTTCTTGGAAAGGCACCTCTTCATGTCCTTAACCCTGGTAGTAATCTATTTCCTATTGTACCCCAGGTTTTCGGTTATACCTGCTTTGTCCAAAATAAAAGTCCTACCCGTACCAAACTTGATGTTATGGCAGTTCATTGTGTTTTTCTAGGGTACTCATCCATGTCTAAAGGGTATCGTTGCTATGATCCTCTCATACGCCATTTCTATAATTCTTTGGATGTTACCTTTCTCGAAACTATTCCTTTTTATCCAGGTTCTTCCACTCTTCCAGCATCTGTGGAACCCATGGAGGAGGATATTGCTATCCTTCCTTGTCCAGTACCTATTTTTGAGTCTCTTCCACCTGTTGTTTCCAGTGCTCCATTACAGGTTTACTCTCGGCGTCAACACGCTCCTGCTCCCTGCCAGCTTCTTCTCCAGACTCAGGTATCTTCTCTCCTCCTTTAGTTTTTGATATACCTACTAATATTGTTTTTGATACTGTACCCCCCCCCCCCTCATTATCCCACCCGTATTCGCCGCCCACCTTCTCCCTTTCTTGTTTCTCATAGTACTAACAATCTCATTTCCCAGTACATTTCTTATCAGGGACTATCACAAGTTTTTAGCTCTTTTGATAAAACAGTTGACTCTATTCCTATTCCTCGATTAGTTCATGAGGCTTCTCAGAATCCTAAATGGATGGATGCTATGAAAGTAGAAATGAGTACTCTTTAGGGCAATCAAACGTGGGATCTTGTTGCTTTCCCTGCTGGTGAGCGTACTATTGGCTGTAAGTGGATCTTTACTGTTAAATAATTGCCAGATGGCACTGTTGATCTGTATATAGCCCGGCTTGTTGCTATAGGCTTTACTCAGGTTCCAGGTAAGGATTTTGGTACTACTTTTGATCTGGTGGCTAAGTTAACCACGGTTCATCTTTTGGTTTCACTTGCAGTATCCTATTCTTGGCCTCTTCATCAGCTGGATGTTAAGAATACATTCCTTAATGGCGACCTCTCAGAGACTATCTATATGGATCCCCTGCTTGGTTTTCGCACTCAGGGGGAGTGTTTTGCGAAAGTCTGTCATCTCTGTAAGTCTCTCTATGGTTTGAAACAATCTCCACGTGCATGGTTTTGTTGTTTCAGTGAGGTGATACTTATTATGGGTTTTATCCGCTGCCATACAGACCATACTTGTTTTATTCGGCACAACTCCCAGAGACAATGTATTATTCTCTCAGTATATATCGATGATATTATCATCACAAGTGATGATGCTTCAGGTATTATTCTAGTAAAGCATGATCTCGGAATGTCATTTGATCTTAAGGATTGGGGGTCTCTAAGGTATTTTCTTGGTATTGAAGTAGCTCGGTCTCTCCAGGGTATCTCCTTATCTTAACGAGAGTATGCTCTTGACTTCTTCAAGAAATAGTTATGCTTGGGTGTGGACCAACATCCTCTCCTATAGATCCAAAACTAAATTATCTCCTGAGTTAAGTGAACTGTTACCGAATCCCTCGGTATATCAGTGTCTTGTAGGTCGTCTCATCTATTTGACGAATACAAGACATGATCTAACATTTACTATTAGTGTTGTGAGCCAGTTTATGCATTCACCCCGCTCTTCTCACTTGGATGTTGTGTATCATATTCTCCGCTACCTTAAGACCTATCCTCGTCTTGGTTTGTTCTTTAAAGTAGGAGTGCAATCAGGTCTCTCCTATTTTGCTGATGTTGATTATGCTGGCTCAAAAAGTGACAGATGATCTACTTCTGGGTTGTGTACTTTTTATGGTGATCATCTCATATCTTGGAAAAGTAAGAAACATGCTATTGTCTCGCATTCTTTCGCTGATGCTAAGTATCGTGCCATGGCTTTGGGAATGTATGAAATTCTCTGGCTTCACTCTCTCCTTGAGGAATTGGGTTTTCCTATGAAGGACTTATCAACTTTGGTGTGTGACAATAAGTCTACTATTATGTTATTGTCAGACTCTGTCCCTCATGAGAGAACCAAACACATAGAAGTTGATATTCACTTTATTCGTGAAAAGGTTTGATCAGGGGTCATCACCCCAATGTTTGTGTCCTCACGTGACCAAATAGCTGATATGTTCACTAAGTCTATTGGTCCTGGTCTACTTCGGTCATCTCTTTGCAAGCTTGGGCTCATCGATATCTTCGCCCCAGGTTGAGGGGGAGCGTTGGAATTAAGCTATGAAGCACGGATACAGACACACCGACACGATACGATATGACACCGACACATCAACACGACAAAATTCTAAAAAAATTGCACGTCGACACTCCAAGAAAAGTGTCCATGAAGTGTTGTGTGCGTGTGTCGGACATGATACAACACGCGACACGCTACCTTCTTAGAAGTGTCGAAGCTTCCAAGGAATTAAGGAAAATTAGAGGATTTTTATTCTATCTATTTTTGGTCATGTTGACCATTCCTTTTCTTGTTATTCTCATTTATTGTCTTGATTTTCTCCTTTTCTTTTCCTCATTGTAAATATACATATACTAGAACAATGAATGAAAGAATTAAGCTTTCACCAAATCCTAGGTTTTAAGGAGTTGAATGGGCTGGGCCTTACAAGTGGTATCAGAGCTTGGTTGGGCTTGTCTTTCGGCGTGCCAAGTGTCCGACTGCTGTGGTCCAGGGTATACTGAGTGTCCGGCTCTTGTGGTTCAGGGGGTGTGTTGGAATGTCCCACATCGCCCATTTATGCCCCTTCTGTGCGGTTTATAAGGCTTTAGTTCTCTCTCCTTAACACCTTGGTCTTAAGGAGTTGAATGGGCTGAGCCTTACAAGAAGTATCTTTGTCAACTTTTTCCTCTATTAAGTAAAGCCTGTCAGAAATTTAAAATTTAGTTGTGTGGTGGGTGAATTGTCAAAGCATACTCGTTCTGGTTTTATTCCTCATAAGAATCGTGTCCCTTGTGCTTTTGATATTATTTATACTAATGTGTAGGGTACTTCTCATGTTATATCTCTTTTTTGACATCGTTATTATGTCACATTCATTATTGCCTACACTCGTTGCACATGGGTTTATCTGTTAAGGAAAAAGTCTGAAGTTTTTACTCTATTTTAAACTTCTTGCAAATGATTAAAACCCAATATTGTATTGTTCTTCGTAATATTCGTTCTGATAATGGTAGGGAGTACATTTTAAATGAATTTTGGTCTGAACTTAATAAGTAGGGTATTATCCAGTAACTCACATGTCCTTACACCCCTGAACAAAATGGTGTTGCAGAACGCAAGAACTACACTATCATGTCTGTTGTTCAATGTCTTCTATGTGGGATGTATGTACCCAAATATTTCAGGCATGTGGCTATTCTTACAAAACCACTTACTTACTTAATCGAACTCCCAGTTGGGTTTTACACGGTAAAGCTCCTCTGCAACTTCTTTAGCCCGACTATATTCTCTTTCCTATCCTACCTCATGTATTTGAGTGTACTTTTTTCGTCCAGAATCGTAGCCCGACTTGTACTAAATTGGATGATAAGGTAGTCCGATGTATCTTCTTAGGTTACTCTAATATGTCTAAGAAGAAAGAAGAGATGGAGAAACTGGATGCTATATTTCTCAATATTGTTACAGCATATATACAAGAGAACTAGAGAAGGAAAAGGAAAGAGAGGTTTAGATAAAAAATAATCTATCCTAAATACATAGGATAATATCAAAAAATCTACTCCTAAAGTACATCCAAAAGATTACGGGAATATAAAATATTCCAACACTCCCACTCAAGCTGGAGCGAAGGCATTCACAAGTCCAAGCTTGACAATAGATGACTTCAAGATAGATGGTCCAATAGACTTTGTGAGCACATCCGCAGTCTGATCTGAAGAAGGAACGAAGCACGGAGAGATAATACCAGAGTGAACCTTCTCACAAATAAAGTAGATATCAACCTCAATGTGCTTGGTACGCTCATGGAAAATAGTGTCAGAAGCAAGCATTATAGCAGACTTATTATCAGAAAACAATGTAGTGGGTTCAGAAACTGGAAACCCCAGTTCCCGTAGAAGAGACCGAAGCCAAAGAAGCTCATAGGTACCTTGTGCCATAGTATGATATTTGGCTTCAGTTGATAATCTTGAGACAACCGCTTGTTTCTTGCTTTTCCAAGAGATAAAGTGTTTACCATAGAATGTACAAAAACCTGAAGTAGAATGCCTATCACTCCTGGAATTAGCTTAGTCTGCATCTATGAAACACGTGACCCCAGATTGTGTTCCTGCAGCAAAGAAAAGATCCAGTCCTGGGCAAGTTTTAAGATACAGGAGAATATGATGAACAACGTCCATATGAGAAGTACAGGGGTTATGCATGAACTGGCTAACAACGCTTACAGTGAAAGCAAGATCAGGTCTAGTATTGGTCAAATAAATGAGACGACCAACAAGACGTTGATAAGAAGCCGGATCAGATAACAACTCTCTTGAGTCAGAAGATTTTGATATTCGGATCCATAGGTGTGGAAACAAGGCGACAACCCATCATGCCAATATCACTGAGGAGATCCAAGATATATTTCCTTTGGTTCATTGAAATCCCATGACGAGATCGAGCAATCTTAATACCAAGGAAATACTTGAGAGGACCCAAGTCCTTGACATAAAATGCCTCTCCAAGTTTTTCTTTTACCTTTGTAATTCCTGCAGCATCATCGCCATTAATAATAATGTCACCAACATAAACTGATAAAATGATACACCGACCATCCGGACGTCGGCGAATAAAGCAGGTGCGATTAGAGTGACACCTAGTGAATCCAATAGAAATAGTAACATCATTAAAACGGCTGAACCACGCCCGAGGAGACTGCTTTAACCTATAAAGTGACCTCTGTAGTCTATAAACTTTACCAGAATACTCCCCCTCAGCCCAAAAACCCGGAGGGGGGGTCCATATAAATGATTTCCTGGAGATCCCATTCAGAAATGCATTCTTCACGTCAAGTTGATGAAGGGGCCAAGAATGAGAAGTACCCAAAGAAACAATAAGTCCAACAGTAGTCAGTTTAGCCACAGGAGCAAAAGTGGCATTAAAGTCTTTGCCAGGGATCTGAGTAAACCCTTTCGCAACCAGGCGAGCCCTATAGCTATCAATAGAACCATCTGGAAGGTACTTGACTATAAACATCCACTTGCACCCAATTATCTTTTTCCCTGGAGGCAGAGAGACAAGATCCCAAGTATGGTTATGCTGAAGGGCATCCATTTCTGCTTTCATGGCCTGAACCCAATGTGGATTTTGGAAAGCCTCAAACATAGACCTGGGAATTGAAACTGAATCAACCTGACCAAGAAAAGCTTGATAGGGTTGTGAAAGAGCTGAACATGAGACATACTGGGCAATAGGGTGATTAGTAGAGCAAGAATAACCATACCGATTTACTGGATGAGAAATTTTGGTGGAACGTCTTATCGGTGCAGGAGAAGCAGGACCTGGGTCCAGAGAAGCATTTGGAGATGGAGCATTGTGGATGCCGTGAATAACAAAATTCAGGAGAAGATGTGATAACTAGTGGGAGGAAGTCCTCATTGTCAACCCCAGGAGAGGAAGAATCAAAGACAGGAACAGGATGAGGTAGCTCGTCAGGTTCAATGGTCGTTTCCTGAGGCACAGAGGAGCGAGTGGAACCCGCAACGTAAGAAACATCCTCCAGAAAGGTAACATCCATAGTAATATAGAAGTGATGAGCAACGGGGTCATAGCACCTATAACTTTTAGATAAAGGAGAATAACCTAGAAAGACACAACGGATTGCCTTATCATCAAGTTTAGTGCGTAGAGGGCTGCAATTCTGGACAAAACAAGTACAGCCAAAGACACGAGGTAACACATAAAAAAGAGTACAATTGGGCTGAAGAACATGCAAAGGAGCTTTACCATCCAAGACACGACTTGGAGTCTAATTAAAAAGATATGAAGCTGTGAGAACTGCAAAGGGCCAAAAATATTTAGGTACCTCCATACTGCGAAGGAGACACCGGACTACAGACATAATGTGGCGGTTCTTTTGTTCTGCCACACCATTCTGCTCTGGGGTATAGATACAAGTTAGTTGTTGGAGGATACCCTTTTTATTAAGTTCAGAACAAAACTCATTAGAAACATGTTCACTGCCGTTATCAGTTCGAAGGGTATGAACAACAGTTTGGAACTGAGGCTTAACCATTTGTAAAAATTGAGTAAATAATGAAAAACTTTAAATTTTTTCTTAAGGAGATAAATCCATGTACAACGTGAATAGTCATCAATGAACGTAACATAATAGCGATACCCATTTAGTGCAGTAATAGGGGATGGTCCGCACACATTGGAATGTATAATATCAAAAACACTAAGAGCACGAGACATACGAGGAATATAAGAACAAGTATGCTTAGGAAGTTCACACACCACATAATGAAATTTATGAGTTTTACAGGCTTTTATTAATTCTGGAAAAAGTAAACACAGTTATTGAAAAGTAGCATGTCCTAGCCGGGTATGCACAAATCTAAAGTTTTATTTGAGAAAGAACTAGAAGCAGAACTAGGTAAAACAGACACCTGTAACCTAGAAGACACAAGTGGTGGTGGCGGTTCCCCAAAGAAGCTCATGGCCTATACCCAAAATCTTCTTCAAAATCAGGTACTGCAAGAGACAACGATCAGGTAAGAAAATGACAGCACAATTACACCTATTACCCTTACTCTGAGCTATAGTGGTGGAACCATCAGCAATACTCACAGTATGGTTAACAGGTGTAAGAGGGGACGAAAAGAGGGATAACTCACCCGTCATGTGATCATTGGCCCCCCAAGTCCAGAAACCACCTTAGAGTTTCAATTTTAACATGTAAAGCAGTGGAAGTACCTGTAACAATAGTAGTTATGGAAGAAGGACCTGAATGCTACTACTGAAGTAGGGAGCAAAGTTGGCTCTGAATATGTTCAAGCTGAGTTTGAAGTAGACTCTGATTCTGATGAAGCTGACCAATATCAGGAATAGTGGGGTCAGGACCGGTCTTAGCAATAGCAGCGAAACGGGTCGGGCTAGGATTGCGGGGCCGAGCATACTGTTTCTTCAACTCAGGATGGAGTTAGAAACAGCGATCTTTGGTATGACCAACAACACTACAATGCTTACAGACTGGAGGTTTCTGATTACTGGGACAAGGCCTAGTGTGTGTAGCAAATGCCATCTGATCAAGAACAACAGGAGCATCAGTAATTGGAGTCGAAGAAGCCTGAATCAATTTTCAGCGACGCTCATCACCATCAACAATAGCAAAAGCCTCGTAAAGTGAAGGCATAGGTTTAGTGTTCAAAATCTGAGTGCGAAAAGATTCGAATTCAGATTTTAAACCCATCAAGAACTGGTAAGTGTGCAGACGATCAAGGCACTAGATAATAATAGTAGCAGCTTCAGCAGGAATATCACTAAGAGGCTCATATTGAGCCAACTTCTCCCAACGGGACTGGAGATAACCAAAATAATCAGAGACACTTAGTTGGAGAGAGTCCTGAGAGGACTGAGCAACTTCACGATGGAGTTGATAAATCTGGGACTCATTATGCTTATGCGCATACATCTGGGTCAAGGCATTCCATAATCCATGAACCGAAGTGTGATACATAAACATATGGTAAATATGAGACTCCATAGAATTGAATAACCAACCTAAGATACAGCAATTGTCCATATTCCATTAATCAAAGGTAGAATCCGTGGGAGCCGGCTTGGGTGTAGTGCCATGAAGCCAAATAGATTTACCTTTGGCACCCAAAAAGAGCCGAAGGGAATGAGACCATGAACAAAATTTTGTCCATCCAAAAGAACAGTAGTAACCCTTTGCGCATGAGCATGTGGGTCAGAGACAGAGAGAGATCTGTACGCGAGTACGACTCAGTAGAGGACTGCGTAATTTCTTTATCCTTGGTCATTGTTGCGGATTATAATAACCAAAAATAAGAACAGCAAGGTGCAAAAAGGAGGTCATGAAGGCTGCTGGCAAAAATAGGGGCTACCAAGACACGGGTAGCCCAAGATTAGGGAAAGAAAGCACTGAAAGAGCTCTAGATCATCACAAGACCCACAAACGGGGTGAGGCGTAGCTTACAGGCAGCACAAGGGTTAGCCGAGGCTAACCAAAAAGAGGTGAGGGCCTGGTGAGTCTCGGCGAGGGGTCTAGTGGTGTCGGCTAGTGGTTTGGTGGTGGCTGTGTTGCGGCGAGGTGTCTGGTGGTTGCGGCGAAGTGTTGGTGGTGACTGGTGGTGTTGTGTGGCTGCCGGCAGAGGGCTGAGTCGTGGCTAGGGTTTAGGGTTAGGCTCTGATACCAAGAAGAAAGAAGAGATGGAGAAATTGGATGCTATATTTCTCAATATTGTTACAGTAAGGAAAAGGAAAGAGAGGATAAGATAAAAAATAATCTATCCTAAAATACATAGGATAATATCAAGAAATCTGCTCCTAAAATACAACCAAAAGATTACGGGAATATAAAATATTCCAACAGTCTAAGGGGTATAGGTGTTACAACCCTGTCACTCGTCACCTATATCATTCCTTGGATGTTACATTTTTTGGAAAATAATCCTTTCTTTGCAGGTACTCCTTTTCCACCAGGACTTGCTATTGAGGAAAATCCTTGTTTGCTTCCCCATCCCATTCCTCTGTTTGAGTCTTCTTTGGAGGCTTCCTCCCCTCTTCCTCCGATCACCACTGCTGACCCTCTCCAAACATACTATCGTCGTCCTCCTGCTCAGGCTCCCTTGCCACCATCTTCTCTGGAATCAGGTATTTCTCTTAGTCCCTTACCTTCTGTTCCACCCAGATATCCTTCCCATGATCGTCATCCCCTGATAAATATGGTTTTCCTAATAGTACTAATCATCCTATTACTCAGTATGTTTCTTATCACAGTATTTCATACTCCTATCGGTTCTTTCTCAGTCAGGTTGCCGTTGTTCCTATTCCTCGGTCTATTTTTGAGGCATGCTAGAATCCCCAATGGGTGGCTGCCATGTGAGTGGAAATGGATGCTCTTGAGTGCAATCGAATTTGGGAACTTGTCTATTTACCCCCAGGTGTGAAGACTTTTGCGGTGTAAATGGGTTTTTAATGTGAAGTATCAGGCGGATGGGTCAACTGAGAGGGCCTTGTTGCTAAAGGGTTTACATAGATTTCGGGAAAGATTATAGCACCATGTTTGCTCCCGTAGCTAAATTGACTATTGTCCGCCATCTTATTTCTTTGGCTGCTTCCTATTCTTGGTCTCTTTATCAAATGGATGTCAAGAATGCCTTCTTAACCGGAGACTTATAGGCTATGAAGCATCGACACTCTCTTTTGCCCCACGTATCAGTGTCGGATACGTAATCCGACACCGACACTCTCCAACACTCTTTGGACACATGTCGGATACTCAAAATTTCGTGTTGTGATTTTTTGTTAGTTTTTCTTGAGCAGACACTCTTTGGACATGTGTCGTGTTGGAATTAGGAAATATTTTAATATTGCTGATTTTATTCTTTTTATTTTAGGTCATGTTGACCCGTCTTTATTTCATATTTATTAGGCTATATTTCTTTTCCTTTTCTGGCTTTCTAGCTTTGTATATATATATACTGTTAGGAAACTGCGTTCCCAGAATCCGTTGACAGCGCGTATAAGTTGGTACTGTAAATATTACGTGAAAACTACAATAACCCTACAAGGGCAGAACTAGGGTTACCTTAAACTGCTAAAACAGATTGCTGTAGTAGATGAATCGAGAACACGGGCTCGATAACAGCTCACGATCTTCTATCGTATTCCTTTGCTGCTAGAATATCGAACTGAGTGTGGGCTCCTTCAAAATCCTTTATGTTTCTGCTCTATCTTTTTACGCTCTCTTTTCTATTCCGAATTATAACACTCTTGGTGGAAAAACACAAAATGAGAAGAGAGCCAAAGCAACATATATATAGGCTACAATAGGGACCATAAGAAGTCAATAAGGATTAGGCTTCCTTACGGAATTAGGAAAACCTAATTCGAACTGAATCAGATTCCTATTTCCATAAATTATAATTTATACCACTAAAGAATTATAATTGCACTCCTACTCTTATCTCAAAAATATAATTCGAGCTCCATATTATTAAATGCTTATTATCTCCCCATGTTAAGATTACAGATATCCATTAATTAAATATAATTACTGACAATCATATTTAATCAATCTCTTAAAATTCCTTGAGATCCTCTGCATAACTTATCTGATATGTTGGATACAAAATCCACCAACAGGGTTTGACATAATCAAAACTTATAAGCTTTCTCAAGGGGATATCATCAATCCCAAAATTGAGACATGGATTCCATCATTAAGTAATATACACCACACAATTAATATTGTCACCCAATCCAATGAGATATTGACCCATTTAAGGAACTCACCCTTTTAGGATCAAAGTGTAAATATCAAATGTACGTGTCTATAAATTAACTTAGGATTTAGAGCATAGGCACTC
Organism: Hydrangea macrophylla; assembly: GCA_033977485.1. Lineage (NCBI taxonomy): Eukaryota > Viridiplantae > Streptophyta > Magnoliopsida > Cornales > Hydrangeaceae > Hydrangea > Hydrangea macrophylla. Next base: position 118,953,847 of record CM066982.1, on the reverse strand, counting down.
ATAATAGTCATGAGGTATTAATTATCTTATAAGTCAGTATAAAGATAATTACCCCAAGTCGGTCCCGTTTAATACACAAAGTGTACCAGCATGGTGAGTTGAAACTATATCGTTTCCCGCAGTCAAGACAAACCTACTACAACACCATGCGGCAGTCCTACCAATGGTGTGTCCAATCCCATCTAAGACTATAAACCAAAATCTTACATTCTACAAGATCCGATGGTCTGATCTTCCGTGTATAAGCCAAACTCTACACACCAAACCACCTACTATGTAGAATGAAAGACACACATGAATAATATTAAATAAACAATATAATACAAACATTGCCGACACAGATTCTCATAAAAATCGATTAACTGATTTTATTAAATGAATAATAAATCAACTACATAAAGCATGGCTTTTAGTATATATCCCTAACATATACATGGGATTAGTTTAATAAAATTACTCTTTTCCTAAATTCTATTTGGTATCAAAGCCAAAACTTACCACCACCACCACCACCCTTGCACCGTACATCACCACCATCAACCACCACCTCTGCACCTACCACCACCACCACCTTTATGCCGCACCCTCATAGCCCCACCAAACCCTACCCTAGCCCCCCAGCCCTGTCATAGCCTGCGCCGCACCCTACCCATCCAGCGGCGCCACTACCAAGCCTCTCGGCTCTGTCAGTAGCCTTCGGGCTACTCGTCTTGCCTGTGTTGTGCGTGTTTGTGATGTACTAGAACCGACTTTGTGCTCTTAGTTTTATGTTTGGGTGACCGAGTGTCCGGTTGCCCCGGTCGTTGTTTCGCCAAGTTTTCGGTTGTGTTGGTTGCTGTTGTGTTTCCGGCTGTATGTGTTCATCAAGCCCCGTTCGCTCGGCAGTGTGTTTTTTAGATTATTAGGCTCTCGTCTTGATCTTGTGACGTTTTATGGTTGATATTGGTAAAGAAGCCGTATAGTTTGTTCGTTCAAGTGCACGGTTACCCTCATCTCTCTCAGCCAAGTTTTCGGCTATTGTTATTGATCGTATTACTTCCTTTTTTAGAGTCGTGTGTTGTTTGTCCTTGCTAGTTTCATGGCTGATACACGAATAGATGGTGCTTTCCTTTATCTTCTGGCCCCACGACAACTATTGTAGTAAGTATTCCTACCGCTCTTTATACTAAGTCAGACCACCCCACTTGGATTTTGGATTCTGGTGCCAATAATCACATGACTGGTGAGCATTCTATTTTTACGTCTCCTTTTACTTCCATTGATCAGTCTGTCCGTATAGCCGATGGGTTGACCATTCACATCCGTAGTCAGGGTGATGCACGCTTGTCCCCAGACATCACTCTTTCATCTGTTTATTATGTCCCAAACTTTGCTTATAACCTTCTTTCTATTAATCATCTTGCTAACAGTCATAGTTGTGCCATTTTTTTCTTACCCAACTATTGTTATTTGCAGGATCTGACTTCGAAGAAGATTTTTGGCAGGGGGTATGAGCGAGACGGTCTCTACTACTTTGGTGATCCTCCTTCGTCTAAAGTGTCCTCCTCCAATCTCCAAGCTTTTGTTTTGCTAGTCTCAACTAATGTTTTGCCAACCTCAAATAATTATGTCTTTTCTCTTCAAACATTAGAGTTGTGGCATGCGCGTCTGGAACATACCAATTTTCAATATTTGTGCTTGTTATTTCCTTCTTTAACTAAAGCTTGCAAGGATTCTAATTTTAAATGTGTGGTGTGTGAACTGTCAAAACATACTTGCACTGCATATATTCCTCGCATGCACTGAGCACCTAGTGCATTTGATCTTATCCATTCTGATGTGTGGGGGCCTTCACCTGTCACGGCCCTCTCTCAACACCGTTATTATGTCACATTTATTGATGATTACACTCGTTGCACTTGGGTTTATCTAATGAAGAAAAATCTGAAGTCTTCACTCATTTTAGAAATTTTTTGCAAATAATCAAAACCCAATATCATACTATTGTGTGTAATATTCGGTCTAATAATGGTAGGGAGTATATAACAGATGAGTTTCGATTTGCCCTTAACAAAGATGGGATTCTCCAACAACTTACATGTCCTTATACTCCAGAACATAATGGCATGGCGGAGCGTAAAAACCGTCATATCATATCTGTGGTTAGATGTCTCTTGTGTGGTATGGGTATTCCTAAATATTTTTGGCACATAGCTGTTCTCACTGCCACTTACCTTATTAATCATACTCCCAGTTGAGTACTATAGGGCAAGGCACCTCTTCACGTGCTTAAGCCTGATAGTACTCTCTTTCCTATTTTGCCACGGGTCTTTGGTTGTACTTGTTTTGTCCAAAATAGGAGTCCTACCATACCAAACTTGCTAATAAGGCGGTTCGTTGTGTCTTTTGGGGCATTCATCCATGTCTAAAGGGTATCGGTGTTATGATCACGCTACTCGTCACTTCTATCACTCTTTGGATGTTACCTTTCTGGAAACTATTCCTTTCTTTTTGGTCCTTACTCACCAATGCAAGTATCTGTGGAGTCTATTGAGGATGATAATGCTGCTCTACCACGTCCTGTTCCCATCGTTGAGTCTACCAGTGAATCACTGCCTTCAGGGCTACATCTACCTTCAGTTATCTCCAGCGATCCATCACAAGTTTACCCTCACCGTCCACGCTCGACTGCTCCCCTGCCAGATTCTTCTCTGGATTCAGGTATCTCACCTTCTCCTTTATCTTCTAATATTGCTCCTGAAATTGTTTCTCCCTGTTACCCCACTCGTGTACGTCGCCCTCCTGCTCGCTTTCTTCTTTCTGATAGTACTAACCATCCAATTTCCAAGTATATCTCTTATCAGGGATTGTCTACTTATTATCAGTCATTTATTAGTCAGGTTGATTTAGTCTCTATTCCTTATTCTGTTCATGAGGCCCTCCAGAATCCTAAGTGGGTGGCTGCTATGAAAGCGGAAATGGCTACTCTACATAGAAATCAAACGTGGTAGCTTGTTGCTCTTCCAGCAGGTGAGCGCACGGTTGGCTGCAAATGGGTTTTTGCCCTAAAATATTTGGCGGATGGGTCTATTGATCACTATAAGGCTCGATTGGTTGCTAAGGATTTTATTCAGGTTCCTGGTAAGGATTTTGGTGCCACTTTTGCTCCTGTGGCTAAGCTAACTATAGTTCGTCTTCTAGTTTCGTTAGCAGCATCTTATTCTTGACCACTTCATCAACTTGATGTTAAAAATGCTTTCCTTAATGGTGATTTATCTGAGACTATTTATATGGATCCTCCACCAGGTTTTCATGCTCGGGGGGAGTATTTTGGGAAAGTTTGTCGCCTCCTCAAGTCTCTCTATGGCCTGAAGCAATCTCCTCGTGCATGGTTTAGACGCTTTAGTGATGTGATTCTTAGTATGGGGTTTATTCGGTGTCACTCCGATCACACATGTTTTATCCGTCGCCAGTCTCATGGGAGGTGTATTATTATCTCAGTATATGTTGATGATATTATTATTACTGGTGATGATGCATCTGGCATCACTCGAGTGAAGCGTGATCTTGGTATGTCATTTCATATTAAGGACTTGGGTCCTCTTTGTTATTTTCTCGGTATTGAAGTAGCTCGCTCACACCAAGGTATCTCCTTATCCCAGCAAAAGTATGCTCTGGATCTTCTTCAGAATACTGGTATGCTTGGGTGTAGACAGGCTTCTTCTCCTATGGATCCAAACCTAAAGTTATCTACTGAGTTGGGGGAATTATTACCTAATCCCTCGGTATATCAGCGTCTTGTGGGTAGTCTCATCTATTTGACGAACACAAGACTGGATCTGACATTTGCTGTTAGTGTTGTGAGTTAGTTTATGCACTCACCTCGGACCTCCCATTTGGATGCTGTGTATCATATTCTCTGATATCTTAAGACCTATTCGGGTCTTGGTCTATTCTTCAAGATAGGAGTACAGTCAGGTCTTTCCTATTTTATTGATGCCGATTATACAGGTTTGAAAAGTGATAGACGTTCTACTTCTGGTTTGTGTACTTTCCGTGGTGATCACATAATATCGTGGAAAAGCAAGAAACAGGCAGTAGTCTCCCGTTCTTCTGCTGAAGCTGAGTATCGTGCTATGGCTCAGGGGACATGTGAGCTGCTTTGGCTTCGTTCTATTCTTGATGAGTTGGGGTTTCCTGTGACGGGCTTGTCTACTTTGTTTTGTGATAATAAGTCGGCTACCATGTTATCATCTGACTCGTCCTTCATGAGAGAACAAAGCACATAGAAGTTGATATTCACTTCATCCTTGAAAAAGTTAAGTCAGGAGTTATCTCACCAAGCTTTGTCACCTCACGTGAACAAACAGCAGATATGTTTACTAAGTCTATTGGTCCTGGTCTTCTTCAGTCATCTATTCACAAGCTAGGGCTAGTCGATATATTCGCCCCAGCTTGAGGGAGAGTGTTGGAATTAGGAAATTTTTTAATATTGCTGATTTTATTCTTTTTATTTTAGGTCATGTTGACCCGTCTTTATTTCATATTTGTTAGGCTACATTTCTTTTCCTTTTCTGGCTTTCTAGCTTTGTATATATATACATGGGATTAGTTTAATAAAATTACTCCTTTCCCAAATTCTATTTGTCGGATACTCAAGTAGGTCATGAGAGTTTGCGGATGTTGATTCCATCCACCATTGGTGGGTAACCTATGATTTATGGAGCACCGACACTCTGTTTTGGCCCTCGTATCAATATCGAAAGAGAAAACGACGACGACACGACCCGATATTTACTGATGATGGTGATGAGGCAATTGAAGAATGAGTGGATGGACATCTTTTTGGGACATACATAGTACTACTTGTTACTACTTAGTACTTAGCCGGTATTTTTGGAACTTAATTCATGATGACAAATATATTTTTTGGGCTAGATACTAGTGGACACAAGTTAGCAAATATCTTTTGGTACTTGGTTTATGTAGATGGACATACTTGGGGGACAAGTGCATACATTACTTAGTAGTTAGCAAATGACAATGTGCTTTGACACTATGTTGATGAATGTTATAAACTTATTAATGAAGATGCTTTTGAATTTTATTCATTTGCTTTGTTGTTTTTGATAACTTCATAGTATTGCTATGATTTATGTGCTTTTTATGCCAGTTTTGATCAGAGTGGTAAACATATATTTCAAAAAAATATTTTTTAAAAATCGTTTTTCCAACGTATCGTATCCTGCTTTTTTTAGAAATGCCGTATCGGCGTATCTGTGTCATGTCGTGTGTCCATGTCGGTGCTTCATAGCTTATAGGAGACTATCTATATGGTTCCCCCATCGAGTTTTCGGGCTGAATTTAGAGGAAGTGTGTCATCTTTGAAAATCTTTATATGGTCTAAAGTAATCCCCTCATGCGTGTTTCAGTCGCTTTAGTGAAGTGGTCTTATCTATGGACTTTGTTCGTTGCCACTCTGATCATACCTGTTTTATCCATCATTGTCCCGATGGCCGTTGTGTCATTCTCTCTGTCTATGTCGATGATATTATTATTACTGGGACGATGCTCCATGTATTTCTAAGGTCAAACATGTACTTGTAAAGTTCTTCAATGTTAAGGACTTGGGTCCTCTTCGGTATTTGCTCGGTATTGAGGTTGCTCGCTCTCGTTGTGGTATATCCTTGTCACAGAGAAAATACAATCTTGACCTTCTTCAGGACACTGGTATGATCGGATGTGGCCAGCTTCCACTCCTATGGACACAAATTTGAAGTTATCATCTGATTATGGGGAACTTCTTTGTCCGTTTATCAGCGCCTTGTTGGTCGTCTTATTATCTAAAACTCACACGCCCATATATCTCCTTTGCTGTAAGTGCTGTGAGTCAATTCATGCATGTCCCATGTTCCTCCCACCTTGATACTGTTCATCACATCCTCCGGTACCTCAAGACATGTCATGATCTTGGAAAATTTTATACCGCAGGACTGCCAGTTGGGATTCTTGTTATATTGATGCTGATTATGCAGGGTCTAGGAGTGATGGGCGTTCCACTTCTGGTTTCTGTACTTTCTATGCAGTCATCTTCTAACATGGAAAAGTAAGACACGACGAGTTGTCTCTCGATCTTCAGCTTAGGCTGAATATCGGGCCATGACCCAGGGCACATGTGAACTTATTTGGCTCCGCTCGTTATTGACAGAATTGGGGTTTCCAATAACAGAATCTTCCACGTTGTTTTGTGACAATAACTCAGCAATTATGCTTGCTTCCATGGGCGTACTAAGCACATTGAAGTGGATGTGCATTTTATTAGGGAAGAAGACCGGTCTGGAATCATCACTCCGAGCTTTGTTCCCTCTTTTGATCAAGTTGTAGACATGTTTATCAAATCCGTTGGTCCCTCTCTACTGAAGTCATCTCTTGGCAAGCTTGGTCTCGTTGATATCTTTGCCCTAGCACGAGGGGGGATGTTTGAGATCAAATTGATCTCCTTGTTTTAAGGAGTTTAACTCCTTGCTTTAAGGAATGTGTGCCTCCTTTTTGTAAGGAGTGTTTTAAGGAGTGTTTGTCTCCTTGTTTTAAGGAGAGATTTGAGGTTTGTGTTTATTGTAACTTGTATATGTAGGCACCTCTATTGAGAATAAAATCACAACAAAAAACTTCTTCTCCTCAACATATATCTCTTTTTCTACTATTCTTTTTACAAGATTTTGGTTTTCAGTTTTGATTTATTGAATTTTGTTCTAACCAATCCAGGAATTGAGGATCTGAAGTCTGGAAAATAGTGACCTCTTTACATACGAAGGAAACATTTTTGGATGATCCGCTAAGAGTTCTTCGAGCTGTTCGTTTTGGTATTTTTGATCTCCATGTTTTATTTGCTCGACAATTTGTGTAGATAGATTCAAGATACGAATTATTAAAAAAAAAATAAGGAATGTTACTTTATGTTACCAAGAAATAAATATGATCTTATGAGAGAGAAAAAGCCAAATAATAGACTCGTTCTTAGCTTGACTTGATTTAATGCAACTTGATATGCACAGCGGCATAGGTGTTAGCTTAAGGTGCTTAATTTTTTGTTATTGTTCACTCGCTTTAGGGTCTTTCTTCCCTTAAATATGCTATAAAATCTTTTCTCGTTAAATCGAGCAGGGTGACAAGCTCTGCTCTTCTTTTTACTTTTTTGATATTCTACTCTTAAACTCTGCTTTACTAGACATGAAACAATCACTTGGTGCTATACCCAAGGTTAGGCAAATCTCAGAAACATTTAGGGCTGCAAATTGCAATGTTCTGACTTCTGATCCAATGCGTATTGTCTATTGAACCCTACATGATTTTGATTTTTGTAGGTGCGAGATTTGTATTTACATTAGATGCAGAGCTAAAAGAGGCTGCTGCTGCTGATGAGGTTAGATCTGCTATTGCTGATAAAATCAGCAGGGAACGTATTGGTCAGGAAGTAAGTTAGTTGTGTTGTTTGATTGACTTAAGAGTGGTTACAAATGCTGAATCATCTCTCTCTTTTCAATTTTCTTTGTATTGTTTTTTCCTAATACCAATTTTCTCTTATGTATTTGGTACTAATTGTTCATTCCCTCCCTTTTTGTATTCTCTTCTTTTCACAGATTGATCTCATGGTATCTGGTAATCAACCTGTTAAAGCAATGAGTTATATCACTGACTTGCTTTTATTTCGGGTTGTCTTTGGTCTTCCGCCAAACCTTTCAGTAGAATGTGATAGGTTTGTTCAAATTTAGTACGTTGCGAATTAAATGTTCCTATTAAACTGCGTCACTTTGACTCATCAACTGTGAGACTTACTGCCAACATTGAACAACAGAGTCACAATTTACACTAGCAACAATGGTTTAACAATCTACAGGTTCAGTATGGAAGCTGTACATCATGATGTTTAAAATGCATTAGTCGTATAGATGCACTTGATATTTTCTCAGTTCAACTAGAATGTTGCATCCTCTGTTGCATGGACACCAAAAATGTGAGAAATACCTGTTTTTAACATGAACGAACAGGTATGGTTATGATTTATGAGATGTAGAGGTCTTTAACAATGGAAGGAATGAGTAGATTCCTAGAAAAAGTAGTTCAACAGAGTTCCTTCAACTCTACTTCAGAATTACTCTATAACAGAAATGAATACCCATGTTGAATTAGTTATTCTACAGTTTTTTGGTACCGTAAGTTGTGATAAATTTATGATACTTTGATAATTGGCCATGCCAAAGGTTAGGAATTCAGATAAATCTGCATTATTGATGCAAACCCTGGCCTGAAACATGATTCCAATATAAAGACATGGAGCCTATGTTACATGGATTCTTCATAATAGGTTGAGGCATAGAAGCACAAAGCTGAGCGGGGGTGGGGGGGTGTGTGGTTGCGGGGGTTGGATGAAGGGCAGGGGCGGAAAAAATTAGTTTGTATTATATGTTTTTCTTCTAATTTCCATTAAATCACACTTTCTGAAAGTCCTACAACTATTACTTTTAACTGCAATTTCATTTCCATGACAAACGGGATTACACCTATACAGAATTAATAATGAAGATAAAGTTATAGATGTAGTTAGTCCTGAATAATTATTCGAGACTTTTTCAAATACTTATTATATTTTGTTCTTTATGCAATTTTCTCAAACTATTTATGTGCCACATTTACTACAAGATATATAGGCTGCGAAACTCAATACCACTATTCTTGAACAACTTGGAGCCAGGCCTTTTTTTCGCACTATTACGGATTTGAAAATCATGGGAAAAATCAGATTCAATTGCTTATATAGTAATATAAATAATTAGGACAAATATTGTACAACAAAAGTTAAGTATAATTAGCTTGAAGTGAGCGAACCTAATAGCTTTACACTTTCTTATACTTTAAAACCACTAACTCTGAGCTCATTATGAGATTCCACATTTTAGTCTCATAGTGTCTTAATAACACCTTTTACTTTCATTTTTTTTAAGCCTACTCCCTTTGAGTTCAACTATTCAATCTCACAATTATTTTTTAAGAAAATAAAACATATAACATAGTAGAGAAGTTGGTGTCTAAATTTCATTGTTAGTACTCTTATCTAACAAAACTAATTTTCTTTTCTAAATCTGTTAGACCATACTTTCTTGTCATTGGGGCTTATTTCTTGAATTAAATAATCTGTGTTAGATCTTAATTTCGTTTCATTTTATTTGTCCCAGTGAATCTGCTTTTATTTTTGGCTTTTCTAATGTGAAATTACTTTTATTCTTGTATTCATTAGTGCTAGCTATGTTTATACATTTGACTTATGAAAATTCTATGTCTTGCAATAACTCTGTCAGTGGTATTTTACTTTGATTGCGACAAACTCACAAGCAAATATGTCACTGTTAAAATTAGAGTTGTTCTAAACTTATATAAGTGTTAAACAATAGTTAATACCCATCTAAATTCATAGTTATAAATACACATGTTTTCAATTTTTTTTAAACTATAACCACCCTAGATGAATATTTATGACTTACGAATAAAATCTAAAACAAGTTTCAACTTAATATTTTATATATAGTTAAAAAAAAACCCATTCTATGTATAGTCTCTTTTAAAGTTTGTTATATATCATCTAACGTATTGCTGTCAACTTAACAGCCATAGTGTGTAATTTGTAAATTACATGAAATACACAATGTATGTAAAAAGTTTACTAAACTACAATAAGATGCAAGAGTACCTTATCACAATTTACTATTATAACCATGTATAATTGTTATTAAGGTACGTCGAGTTGCATAAACATGATGATACAAAAGTTTAGTATCACTTGTAAAATAAATCTATGTAGAAATGTATTTAAGTTGATCATATTATTTCAACTAAGATTTTAACAATAATGTTCACAAAAAGTGCATCATTTCCCATAAAATCTGGTGTAGTCTTTGACTAAAATGCTCAATTAAATCGTACTTTAAGTTTATCTTATTTATTTCAATTTTTTTCTTTTATTTGTAAATTAACATACTCGAAAGTGTTCATATATATATATGTAAAAAAAAAAAAAAAAACACACGAAGTATAATAGATGAGATAGAGTAGGCATGTTAAAATATAATTGTTTGTATCAAATATCCAGTAGACGTAAATATCAACTATGGTAGCAAAACTTTATTAATTTATCCAAAGCATATACATTTTTTTTTAGTCTTCATAAGAATATTGTGATGAGTATTAATTAAGAAATAAAGATAATTTGAGAACTACAATATTTATATAGTAGTTGTACACTTTAGAATAAATATTAGTTCATCTCAAATTTAAAATTAATTTTTTAATTAGAATATGTCTTAGTGTTATATTATGATTATATATTTTAAGATTTTTTTTCCGTTTATTTTTAACAAAATAAGTATTATAATATTATACTCAAACAATATAAATACATGAGATGTTATGGTCAAGTTAAATTGTTATTATTCTAAGAGATGAATGATATAGTAGTATTAAACTTTTAATAAATAAAATTGCAATTTTTAATTTTTGAATTTTTTTTTTTAGTAATGACTACAGACTACACAAGAAAATCAATCAATGAAAGCGATAAACAAAATTTTTGAAGTAATATCTTCTTATCAAATTCAATAATAGCAGATTGCTAAAATAAATAACAAAACTTGATCTAATCAGAGCGTACAATCTAATCAAGTTTTAGTAAAGTATAGCCCTATTTTACTCTAATATGGTTTAATTAATTACTAATTTATTCAATTGAAGAAGTCTCAATTGTCAATATTAATTTTAGTTTTATTAAACAGGACCTAAGATTATGATGTATTGCTATTCAATGAATCTCTTAAAAAATGAAAGAAGATACGACAAAATGGCAACCGAAGCGTGAGGCAAGAGTATAGGTTAAAGAGTAATACTATATCGCCACATATTTTGGGAACCACATTTGGTATACAAAATTTTGGGAAGCGTCGCATTACTCTTTCTAAATTTGAATCTCAAATTTGGTTCCCATATGGCTAGGGATGTCAAAATGGCCCATCGGGCCTGGCCCAGCCCGACATTGATTGCGCTTGGGCGGGGTTAGGCTTTGGCCCACGGGCTCCTTCTCTCTTTCGGGTCGGGTCGGGCTCGAGGGTTCATGCTCTAGGCCCTACCCGAGGGCCTAGGTGTCATGCCCCAGATCCACACATGTAAACTCAAGACACGTGGCACGCCACCAAGGCCTTCAAACAACAAGTTACGAATGAAAAGGAGGGAAAACAAGCACATTTACACTATTATGTTAGATAAATCAAGCCCAAGGGCAAAATGGTCATTAATAAGGTATAGTAAATTTTATACCAAAAGATAGGTTTTTGAGTCCCGGTTCCAACGCAAAAAATGGCGCGCAAAACTGAGTTTTCTAGAGAGATTTATGTCCGTTTCCGTAAAAATCGACAGTGCAGCAAAATGACCTGCGGATCGATCCGCCCCAAAACCGGATCGATCCGGTTTTAACAGAACTTCATTTTTGGCCCTCCAGAAGTACCGGATCGATCCGCTCAAGACCCGAATTTGATCCGGATTCTGCAACACTCATTTTGACAGCAGTTTTTCCTATTCCGCATATCCAAAACACATCCAAACACTTTTAAAACTAAACCAAACTTCATGAAACTTTTCAAAAACATGTCAAAACCATTCTAAAATCATTCCAAACCATTTCCAAGATATATTAATATGTTTCCAAACATTAAACAAGATCCACAAATACTACAATACTCAAACACCCCCAATTCTCACAAAATCAAACAAAACACATGAGTTTTGATCCAAATTCACAACTAACATACCCAACTCATAAAAACAAGAGTTTGAAAGGTCCCAACATGATTTTAAACCATGAACAAGATGTGCAAAGCGGACTCTCTCAAATATTCCCAATTCTCTCAAGATCAACCAAGATATGTTTCTTAAACCAAACTTCCATTCAAACATGCTCCAAACTACATTAGCAAAGTATGGAAGGTACCAACAACATTTTAAGCTCCGGTTACAAGATTACACGAGTCTTGGAGCGATTAAACCAAAACTAACATAATCTACTAAGTTTTGGTACAAACCCAAGTTAACTATTACAAACTACAAGTTTTACTCAAAAACAACTATAGATATAAGCTACTACATTCACAAGCTTCCTCGCCACTACGAACCCCACGTTCATCTCCCCAGATTCTCGCCGCAGTGCTCACCTACAATGGTTATTCAATGACCACTACAATATATAAGCTATATGCTTAGTGAGAGATATCAATCAAGCACACGAATGATATACCAATGTTTATATTCAACTCAACAAATATAATGATCTCCGGATATGCAAGTATTTCATCCACCACTACCAGCAAGTCTGCGACTCCCCCGATAGTCCACAGCACAAGCCAATGACCCACGCCACACACGTGCGGTCTAATGCCATTGTCGGCAACATGTGGTCGTCACCACGGAACAATCTCATGGTGGATTCATACAAGCTTTCCGTTGACCCAAATAGGCAACTAAACATGCTCACATAAACATATCACCATGCTTTTTACATAATTGTAGCTAAACATGGGTAATTAAACTAAATAGGCATGTGATTAACATCCATATGAACATAACCATGAATCTCATCCAAAAACAAGATTGAAACCACTCACCTTTTTGCAATTCGCTCCTAATTGAGAAATTAAAGCCCAATTCTACTCTGGGTTCAAATCCTACATGAATTCGGCAAACTACGGATTACTGCTGTGAATTGGGTCGCGAGAAATATGACGGTAAAACTCAATAAAATCAGTACCAAAACGTAGAACTCACCTCTACGAGTCCGAATCCGGTCTTGGAATTGAAATTGGGTGTTGAACGGCGCACCAATCGTCGTCAAGAAGCTCCGGCAAACCCTGTCTCCTTTCTCTCTCTTTCTCTAACCGACCCAAAATTGAAGAAGAAGAGCTATGGATCTCCATATCTCTACAGCTCATATATGTAACCTTGTGTTTCTATTATGAAACCCACCTAATTTTTTATTATTTGCACTTTTACACCCCACTAATTTTATAACCAACTATTTAATCCTCTAAACTTAAGTGGGTATTTGCCTATGTCTCGCGTGGGTCCCATAAGTGGTCCCATATAATTTTATGAAGTTACTAATTAGCCTACTAATTATATAACGTGTTCATTTCGTTCTCACAAAGGTATTCCAAATGACCACATAATTGGTTTCTAACAATAAACTATGCTTTAATAAACATTTAAGCACATAAGGGTAATTCCACAACCTTGTCCCATTACAATGGAACTTTCTCAACTCATGTCCCAATTTGGGACTTCCTCATTGGCCAACATTGGATTCCCAAACTGGACACCCACAATCAACTAGTAAGTTAAAACTCACTTAAACGTGTGCTAATAAGCACCAATTATGCATGTTAATGCATGCTAAATCATATTTAACGATTAATCGTGGGAGTGGGTGTTACGGGCCAGGTTTGGGGCCTAGGGCCTTGGGCTATGCAGGGCCGGGCCGGGCCTAAGTTGTCTTCTTTTATTTTTTTTTTTTAAATTTATTACTCCTATAAGATATATAAAGACATTATAAATATGTAAACAAGTGAAAAAGTAATGGAAGATATAAAGGGTTAGAGTCTAATTAAATAAATAAAATAAAAATCATTATCTTTTATTAAAAGAAATTAGAAATAAAAATGATTACGCCTCAAATTTGGCATTACACCTATGCATAATTGTACTATATCCTTAAATTATTCTAGTAATACTATGCTTCTTTTCCTAAATGGTTCCCAAACACAAGTGGTAGTGTGCCTACCATCAATAATGATAGGACCACTTCAACTTCGTCCAATCAAAGTAGGCTCATTGTCACATATTTTTGGGAATCATTTGAGATACAAAATTTTGGAAGCATAACATTACTCAATTTACTCACAAGCTGGCAATACTATAAATTTTGTTACTTGCAATTTTGATTATTATAAACTCTTGGAAATGACAGAACAATTAATTGTTGGAAAGCTTCTGGGTTTGATCGGGCTGGGCTTCGGGTCGGGCTTCGGGCCGGGCTTGGGCTTCAAGAGATAGACTCAGGCCCTACTCGGGGATGTAAGGGCCTAGGGCCGGGCTGGTCCTACCTCGGGCTTGGGTCGGGCTTAAGGCTCGTTTTTTCGGACTGGGCTTTGGGCTGTCCTTTGGGCCGGGCTTTTTTTTACATCCCTCCATATGGCTTAACATTTGTACCACATGATGTGACTATGATTGGTGGTACCACATGTCACTGTATGATGTACAACTGACAAATCATTTGAAAACCAAATTTGAGATTCAAATTTGGAAAGCATATCATTACTCTAAAAAAAATAATAATAATAATAATAAGAACCTCAGTTTCAGTTTAGGAGTCCTAAACCATAAGACTCCACCGAGGAAAAAATTAAAATGTTAATTACAATTTGTCCCCTGTGGTTAGTTCTATTTTCAATTCACCCCTATACTTCAACAGTGGTAGTTTCGGACTAAAGTGAAACTGATAAAATTTCTCTCAAAATAGCCACATATGGGGATTAAGTGTTAAAATTAACCACACATAGGAGAGTTTAAGTGTCAAAATAATTGTCCTCACATAGACAGTGAACCCCAAAATTAGCCCCACAAGGCATTAAGTGCTAAAAATTAGCCCTACATACGTGGATTAAATGGCAGCATTATCCCCACATAGGGAATTAGTCCCGCAATTAATCTCACAAGGAGGTTAAATGTTAATATTTTTTGGCCAATTTTAGAATTTTTATCAGTTTTGAGAAAAATCTTAAACTATTTCACTTTAGTCCGAAACCACATGGAGGGTTAAGATCTATTTTTGAAGTACAGGGGTGAAGTGAAATGCATGGGATAAAATGTAATTAATCCAAAATTAAAATACCAATGTTCAGGAAGAGAGAGAGAGAGAGAGAGAGAGAGAGAGAGAGAGAGAGAGTAAAAGTCATTGTTATTTTAAGAATTTAGGAGTTCAAGTAAGGAGTAATGAATTCAAAATTTTGCAATGCAATGTTCAAAAAAAGTAAAAATCAATTTTAGTTCCAGTAAGGAGTTCAAAATCAAAATAGGGAAAAAAATAATAAATAATAACAACAATATATGTAAGACTCTCGTGGACGGATCCACCAAAAAAGGTAATTAAAACTTTAAAAAAATCACTTGAGTGAATCTCAAATTGATTCTCAAATACTTTATCAGTTGTACTAATGTTTTGATAGTGATTAGTGTGACAAAACATTTAGGAAATAATTTAAAATTCAAAATTTGGTAAACATAACATTTTTTTTCAAAAGAAAACAACAAAAATCGTGGCATGCCGACATTGTGATATATGTGTGTGTATAGATATTACACATATATGGGTATAGGGTATATGTATTCGGAGATGAGAGAAGGGGCTTTTCACTTTTGTCTATTTCAAAATCATGTTTGTTAAACATGACTCATTCACGTTTGTTTGATGTGTATAGGATATAATTGTCCAATAGGATACATAGTGTTTGTTTTAGATAGAGTCCCTGTAATTTGACCCAAACACACACAAAAGAAAAAAGAAAAAAGAAAAAAGACAGAGTACTTGTAATAATTAATTTAGGAATCGCAACATATAAATGTAAGAGTGCATTTTTGCTCACCTATTTAATATTATTTAATTCTGGGTCCGACTGCATTGGTCAATGGGGTGCTTGGGTTATGCTCACCCAGGGTGAGCAAATGTGAACTCATAAACGTAATATGATATCCAAAAAAAATAATAATAATAATAAATTAGGATTCTAATAGACAGACAAAAAAAAAGAAGTGGTATATCAAAGTTATTAAACTCTAAAAAAAATCACTTAAGTAAAAGTGCACCGGTTGATAGAAAATTTTTTTCAAAAGAAAACAACAAAAATTGTGGCATGCCGACATTGTGACATATGTGTGTACAGATATTACACGTATATGGGTATATGGTATATGTATTCGGAGATAAGAGAAGGGGCTTTTCACTTTTGTCTAATTCAAAATCATGTTTGTTAAACATGATTCATTCACGTTTGTTTGATATGTATAGGATATAATAATTGTCCAATAGGATACGTATTGCTTGTTTTAGATAAAGTCCTTGTAATTTGACCCAAAAAAAAAAAAAGATAGAGTACTTGCAATAATTGATTTAGGAATCGCAACATATAAACGTAATATGATATCTAAAAAAAAAATAATAATAACAATAATAAATTAGGATTTTAATAGACAGACCAAAAAAAAAAAGTAGCATATCAAAGTTATTAAAACTCTAAAAAAATCACTTAAGTAAAAGTGCACCGATTGATAGAAGTTCAAGACACTGTGCATCGATTGATAGAAGTTCAAAACACTTAAGGTCATCGGTACACTAATATATACTAGTCATACAACACGTGCGTTGCACATAATTGGTACACATTTATAAATATCTTTAACCTTGAGAATAGTTTGTTATGAGATCGAACTTCACGACCTAACATATTTACAATGTTAGTTATCATAACTCATAAGTATTATACAATGAAAGATTTCAAAGATTAGAGCTAGTCTTTATGCCTTTGTGCTTTTTGTATATCCTGGGGTATGCCCCTTATTTTAATATGTAGATGCCATTTGGCTTTTCATTTATTTAATTAGCCCTTTTGCCAAAAAAAAATAAACATTGAGAAGCACATATTATTACTCTATTAATATTCTTATGCAAACCCATAAAAGATGCAAAATAAAATAAACAATCATTAACATGGCAAATGTCAAATGAGATAATAGGATGTCTTCACTATTATGTGATGACCAAACACTTTCCAAGTTGTAGAATATGTTAATGTTGTAGTGTTTGATGGTACCACATAATATTGCATGTTGTATAACTGGCAAAGTATTTTAAAAGTTAAATTTAAAACTCAAATTTGAGAAGCATAACATTATTCTAAAGAAAGATTAAAAAAATCTCTCATTCCCATATTAAGGGTTCCTATTTTTCCACTCGTTTAGTATAGTGGTTCTATATAGTTTCTTCTTTGTTTTTAATTTATTGTTTCAAATAAAGTATTAATTGATCATGAATTTTATTAAGAGTAATTCTTTGGTGACAACTATCATACAACTTTCATACAACCTCCTAAAAAGATGTGTCTATCTCTCTCCTGTGATGTCACTAGACCCCACAGTGACACATGAGAGAGATAGACATATCTTTTAGGAGGTTGTATGAAAGTTGTCACCAAAGAATTACTCTTTTATTAATATTGCATTTTAAAATATACAGTAAGTCTAACTACATATTTGGTTTTTTTTTCAAAAGATACATTAAGAGATTAATGTTATGGTCGTCTTCCCCGTCTCTCAAAGTCTCAGTTTTTTATCTACGTAATAAATTGTGTTTTGTTTTTATGATTCCATGATTCAATAAAATGATTGATGATAGTAGGTTGCAATATCAATATTCTTAGTGTTGTTTATGGAATAACAAATCATGCTCATTGATTACTCACCATTAACTGAGATTTAATTCTTAGAAAACATGACACATGTTGGTTACTATTTTCATAATTTTGTGAGCTAGAGTAAGGATTAGGTCATAAAAAGATTAGACTCTAAAAAGTTGAAATATATATCCCAGCAAAAATAAGAGACTAAGGTTGTGTTTAATAACTAAATTAAGTGGCGAAAATGAAAACTTTTAGCGCGATTGATAATGTACCACTTAATTGAAAAGGCAGCAAAAAACACACTAAAAGCTTTAAGTGAAAAAATTGTATTGAAAATAATAATTGAATGCAATTTATTTTAATACTTGAAACATTGTTTTCAATATTGCAAATTCTGACACTTCAAAATTTTTAGTACTTAAAATTCAACACATAATTTTAAGTATTTCTTTTTCAGTTTTATCAAACGGACCATAAATGTATACAAACCCACAAAAAAAAAAAAAAAAAAAAAAAACCCTTCTCTTGAAAGCATAGAGATGGCCACCCGTGTCATTTCTTTAAAGTTATTGCTTACACTGCGCACTTAAACAAATATATGGTTGTCTATAGCTCAAGTTGAATTAATGTTTAGTTAAACTTACTTATTAAGTTTATTAAGTAAATCAATACTTGATTAAAGGTTGGTATATGGCTACGATAACAACAAAAATAGCATTAACAATAATCATATCATTAGTAATGGATTTTTCAATATAAATACTACTTATTTAGTACTTGCTTTTTTAATGAACTAATTCATTTTTATTTACAATTAAAAATATGCATTAACAAAAAAAAAATGTATATATATATAACCTTACATTCAATACATAAAGCTATACAACTCAATAGCATAATTGTCTTTTGGACATATAAAATCACTTTTGTTTTATGTAACCAACCATTTATATAATCTTCTTCTATCACTACAACCACTTTTGTAAAACATTATCAAAACATCATAACTACCCAATTCTATTTTAACCATTATCTATTATGACAAAAGCAATCACAAAGCAATGGTAATCGCAAAGCACAACTACCCCGATCAAGCCCTATATTGATCTTCTTGATGTTTGGCTTTGTAAAAAGAAATCCTACAAGATTATCAGACATTATTGAATGAGTTACCATGGATACTAGGTAGAGAAAAATGATAATCCTACGATGTTTGTTTTCTAGGTTTAGACATTCACACTTTATTGGGTAACGTTATGAGTTTTAAATATGATTTTCAAATACTCTAACAGTTATAGCACATGCTATGGCTGATGACTAATGAAGATCTTAAATAAGTAAATACTTTCTTTGGATAGATAAAGGGTTAAGTACATTTTACACTCTGTGGTTAGGCCCAATTTTCACTTTATCCCCATGTGCTTCAAAAGTGGACACTTAACCCATGTATTTCCGACAAAAGCGAAACTGTTAAGATTTCACTCAAAACTGATGAAAAATCTAAAAATTGAAAAAAAAAAAATAGCCATGGATGAATTCAATGAAGGCGAGCCTAGGTAAAAATATCACACTATTTAAAAGCCGAGCCTAGGTGACAATGTCACGCTATTTTAAATTTCCAACATAACATATGGCTGCTCTAAATTATTAACTTTATAAAAAGGTCCATATAAATAACGTATTACAGTTAAAATAATCGAAAACTCAAATAGCAATTAAAACCTATACAAATTTGAGTGATGAGTGGTTCTATCTACACCCACCACTTTTACTCTTTACACTCACCTACTCTTTACACCCACCACTTTTATTTAAATTAAAACACTTTACTCTCTACACCCACCCCTCATTCCCAAAATACCCCAACACTTTAAACCAACAATCTTCCCCCAATTCATATTACTCTCTACCCCCACCATCCTCCCTTTCTCTTTCTCAACCGATCAACCATTGATAACCCTCAGGTACATCTTTAATTTCTTTTGTTTAATCATTATTTTATGTACATTATACATACACAACAATTGTATATCGATGATGTTTCGACAGTTATGATCTCACAGATGCAACAATCAGTTCACCGCCTATTTGTATCAGTTCACCACATATACAACCTATTTGTATCAGTTCACCACCTATTTGTATCATTCTATTATAAATATTTAGCTTTAAGAAGCTAGGTTGGTTGCTGCTTTGTTCGGCAATACAGAGCTGAACTTAATTTAATTGTTTGGCTTCTATAGTTGTACAAACCTTTAATGTTTGGTTTGATATGTAGAACATTCACTCAATGTTCTATTTGTTCCACCGAACAAAGTTGAAGACATTTACTTCTTTAATTTTTGCTTAATTAATCATCTATTTTTTTATTCATCATTCAATCTCTTTATGGAGCTTTAACCTTTAGGTGGATTAAGAAGATACACGTAAGTATTGTAGTTCCATTTTTTACACTTTACATCACTTTAGATACAATTTTGTGTGGAGTAATGTTATGCTTCCCAAATTTTGTATTCCAAGCGTGGTTTCCACTTTCCAACACATGTGGCACCAAGCCCACTTGATTTTTATTGGTGGATATTGAAGTAGTCCCAAATAAGAATATTTCATTAAAAGGTGGGTTTACTCTACACACCCACCCCCCCCCCCCCCCCCCCCCCTCCCTCAATGCCAAAATACCCCAACATTTTAAAACCAACAATAATAAAAAATAAAAAACGAGTTTTTTTCTCCAAAAAAAAAAACCAAATGTAAAGTTGCAAGGAATACTTCCACTTCTTTAGGAATGGTTAATGTAGCATAACATTGATATGTATGCAATGGTTAATATTATGTACCAGTTAGATGTTAGATTTCCGAAGTGCATGCATGTGTTTGTCCATGCAGCTACAAATATCTCTTTATATGGAGTCAACCAACTTTCCATCATATATGTAATTGCTTGATGGTAGGTGCTGAACTCCCTCAGCAAGTTCTCAAGATGCTGCATGTAATCGTCCTCAGTGGAACACAATACCAATACACCCCAACTCATTATGAACTTATCCCATTTTTCTTTACTCTCAAATTACTTTTTGCACTTAGCCATAAGATTTTGACTAATGGTAAGAAATTAGGGTTGGTCTGTAGGGTAAGAAATTGTTGCTGAATGCTAAAGTTAGGTTCCTATACCATACAGCTAACTTAAATTACCATATAGCTACACCATTGGGTCTGTTTTTTCCACAAAACTAACTTAACTTACCGTGACGAAAAAAAATTAAGAACACTAAATAAAACTTAATTAGGGTTTATAGATACTGGTGGATGACATGGATGGTTATGCAGCTATGGATTCAAGCACGTCTCGTGTTAGGCCCATTGCCTCGCATAGAAGGCGTCGTGGTGGCAGACATGCACCCACAGTACAGGAGACACATGTTGAGGATGTCGAGTTAGATACATTGGTAGACGAGGCCGTGGATGAGGAGATTTCTGCAGGACCATTCCCAGGAGGTCCGGAGGATCCATCTATGCTTACGAGCTTTAAGACACATATTGTTGCAGCTATATAGGAGCAACAGGTACATGTTTTTTAAGATAAACTATTAGTTCTTTCATATTAAATTTTGCTAATTGTTTGGTATTTAATATTGCAAGAAAGGGATCCGCTGAAATGCATAAGCCATGCGTCCAAAGTTGCAGAATGGGTATGGGACCCTAACTCAACTCAAACAGCCCAATTTACGGCGTTAATTGGTAGTCCAGGTTGTTACCACTTGTGGGATGTTCATACCGTTCCGCTAACAAAATGTTAGTCTCAGCCTTTGTTGAGAGGTGGCAGCCGGAGACTAACACATTCCACATGCCATTTGGAGAGATGATGATCACATTGGATGATGTTAGTGTCATACTTGGCGTTCCTGTTCTTGGTAGATCTGTATCTGCACTGACGGCGACTAGTTTGCATGATTCTATTAAACTTCTTCAGAGGGCATTGGGAGTGGCAGCTACTGTTGCACATGATGAGTTGACGAGAGTTCGCGAATAGTCCATGAGTCTTGAGTGGCTGAGGGACACCTTTAGTAGGGTTACTGATGACCAGGGTGTTCGTGCAGTGGAGTATGCAGCGAGAGCACATTCTTGTATTTGTTAGGGTACACGCTCTTCACCGATAAAAGTGGTGCCCGAGTTTCTGTGCAGTACTTACTTCAATTGGTTAACTTGGGTCGTGCACACACATATACATGGGGTAATACTGGGTTGGCACACACGTACCATTAATTGGGACTTGCTACACGTAGTGGTGTGAAATAAATAGTAGGGTTCATGACACTATTAGAGGCATGGATATACGAGCATTTTCGGGCATTTAGACCTGCACCAGACTTGGCATATAGAGCCAATCAGCCACGAGCATGATGATGGACTGCACGGAGGGAGTTTGATGGTACACTTGACATTTTGCAGGCATTACGAGAGCAGTTGGATGTGTTGGGCTTAGAGGAGGTACAATATTCAAATTTACTTATGTATGGTTATACATTATACTATTTTCCTATGTTGATGTATATATATTGTCTTCTAGGTTCTGTGGGATCCATACAGTGGTAGTAGGGAACAACATCCGTTCCATGAGATTGCCTATTACATAGGTTGCATCAAGTGCATGGACATTGTTGAGCCCTACCATCCGGACAGGGTACTTCACCAGTTTGGTAGGGTTCAGAGGATCCCTCTTGCTCCACTTTCACCCATGCGAGCTGTTCGAGGATCGACTGGTGGCCAGTATAGGGTTGTTTACCAGAGCTTGGATCATAAGTGGAAGCGGTGGCAAGATCATGTGCTGCGAGATAGGAGTATTCCTGTGACGCCTAGTCAGCCTGATTGTATGAGAGACTATATGGATTGGTACAAGCGTATTTCACACTTGACTATACAACACCATGATCACAGAGCCACATATAGAGAGCAGCGGCCCACCCCATTTCATGCAATTGGCGACATTCACTTGGTAAGTATACTATGACAACCATTTTAATATTCATGACTATCCATACACTACACCATGATAATTATTAATTGTATACAATTTGCATCGATTGGAACGTGCATTAAAGATTTCTCGACCTATATTGAATATGAGTGAGGACCGTGGAGTGCACGAGCCTCAGATGCTGTATAGAGCTATTGTAGAGATGTCCTGTATGCTTGAGGGAGACACCCACTGTTATACTCGCAGGCGCATCCACGATTCTTGATGGGTGTTCATTTTGACTACTAGTAGTTTTTAAGGTTTTGTATGGTGGTTCCTTTTGGTTACATTATATTTGACTTTTTTTTTTGGAATGATGTATTGATAAATAACTACTTAATGAAATGACAATGATCAATATTTTCATCGCAACAAAATTCAACAAACTATCTTTATTCAAATATAAATGTAAGTAAATCAAAATCATAAAAATGTCATTCGAATAACTTAATCATTGTCATTAACTAAGTCAATTATCTCTATAGTTGCTACTTCAGGCCCAACAATTGTCTTAAATTCTTTAATACGAAGCGTGTATGCAGTTTCCCATCCAGATGCGCGTGGATGATGATATTGGTGCCAATTGGTTGCTATAGGTGGCACTGGATGTCCTGGCACCAGAAATACCTAAAAAATGATGTGTAATGCAAGATTCGAACAAATGTACTACAATGTTTCAAAAATGTAATCAGCTTTTAAATTATTTTTACCTCAACAAAATGATTATTGTTAACAAAACCTATCGCAATTTCCCTACGAGATGGTAAAGGTAGGGCCATTATTTTTACCTCAACAAAATGATTATTGTTAACAAAACCTATCGCAATTTCCCTACGAGATGGTAAAGGCAGGGCCACTGATCTTAGAGGACAGAATGTAAGGCATTGAACTGACGACAAATGGTACAAAACGACGTTATAGCAAGATGCTATAAGATGTCCCATGTTTGGAATAGTCATCCATCGATCAAATAATGCACCCTCATCAAAGAATGACAATGCATGTGCCAGCTCTAGAATCCTTGTGGGCCCATCATACAACTCTGTGTGTTTAGCTCACGACCCATCTTCTCCATGACCCAGTAAGTCAGCTACAGCCTGGTACCCACAATTTTCATCCGCTATTACATCCTTTATGTGTTGAATATATAGTCTAATGCCCACTGGTAGTGAGTTAATGTATGACCTTTGTGGTGCCCCTTGTGGTTTTTGCACCTGAAAACATAAGCAAAAATCAAGTTAGTACTGTTAAGTAATAAGTGCTTTAAACTCAAATTACAATTACCTTTTCCTTCGACTGTCTTTTCTGAGTCGCTCTACTACTAGCCAAAGGTTCATGACTATCTTATGTAGATGCAACCAACTCGAAACTAGATGGGAGACGACGTGTGGATGCATCACTTTTGTCCTTTGGCCTACCTCGTGTTTTGGTTTTTACTTCTGGCTCTAACAGAGAAGTACACTGAGGACAAGCAATTTCACGTAACTTCTTTAGAACCTGTAGCTGTGTACTAGTATCCAACTCTTTAAACTACTTACTAATTAATTTTAACTCTGGCTCACAAGTCAAATCCAAGGTAGGCTCACTAGACACGTACGATGGCAATATAAAAAGTTTTCTCCAATGTTTATCTGCACTATTTAGGGGTATGGGGAAAAAATCACACATGTACTTGTGGATATCGCAGGTTTTTCTTTCTTTACCCACTTTTTAAAACAAGTTTTCAAATTTCAAAGAGTCGCCACTTAATTTTTAAAAGAAAAATTAAGAAACCATTTTAAAGCAAACTGATCTTTTGCGAAACCAAAGATAAACTGGGTCCGGGGATTATGGAATGAAAGGGGAAGGAGCCCGACGGACTAAAACACCCCCTTTCATCCTATCTCGCGATAGGCCTCTACTCAACATCCTTTTTTATCAAATTATTAATCTAAGCATGCCCTCAACTAATACATATATACATATACATTACACAAGCATGTCGAAAATGGTGTAAAATTGCTAACGGTAAAATATCATTCATAAGTCACATAATTCAACTAGCAAACATCATGATATGCAATAGAGAACTAGAAAACATACCCGGGATCCGGCCGCGAATATCAAACGTGCAATGCATGCAAGAACAAAATAAACCTAAGAAAGGTCTCTAACAAATATATACACATAAGGCAAAACCTAGACTAAGGTGTCGCACATGGAGTCGAAAATCAATTTAAATCAAAGAATGGAATTAAACTAGAGAAGAGTTGAGAAATTGTACCTCAAATGCGCTACAAAAACCAAGGTTAGTACACATGCCTTAGACAAGATATAATATCAGAAACAAGTAATCATAAGTCATATTTAATTAGATACTTCTTAGACAAGAGATAAGTCCTACTTATGAATATTAACATGTATGAATGAATGCATGAATATGAACAAGAATGGGACATGAATTTATTCACTAATTTGGATCCCTAAGCCTCTGGATTTAATCTAAATTATCATTATTCAAAACATGGTTTGGGTCTCAAGACATTAGGAGACCATTTGAGTTAAAATAAATAAGATTAGACAAAAACAGTAGCAGTTTTTTATGAATTACAGAGAGCAGACCAGACGTTCAAAAATAGGAATAAAATACTTTCAACGGTTGGATCTTACTGATTTTTGGATATGTTATGCCTCTGTGAGTGTAGTTTCTAACCCAAAAAGAAAATCAAGGTTTCAACGGTTAGATCTCCAGGAATATGGAAAATACTAGACCTCACTCAGGATTTTGCAACTCTCTGTCCAGAGATCTTGTATGATTTTCTAAAAATAGTAAAAAATGAGAAACACTTAGATCTTTTTAGGGTACCTTCCTAACACATTAAGGTACTTATAAAAAATTATTTGAGACCCCAAAAACTTAATTAAGGTTCTGATTTATTAATTTCAAAACAGACTTACTATTCTGAAAGTATTTTAAAACTCTGGTCAGATTATGATTAGCTCACAAAAACCATGATCCAACCCTTCTAATCACAAGATCTTTATGAAACAAAAATCACAGTGGTAAAACAATATGTTATTGACATTTTCCCGTTGGTTTCACTTAATTTCAACGGTTAGATTTTGAACTAAAAATCTTTGATCACAGAGGGTTTAAGAATTCACTGCACCAATATTAAATTTACGTTCATATTTCAAATCAAACTTAATCCATGACTCTAGAGAGAGCTAGAATCAAGTATGATTATGACCATTAAAATGAATAATGAAATATAAAGTGATCCATAGATTTATCCTTGGAGAACCTCATACTTAGTTCTCCAAATATAGAGTCCTAGTAAGAATAACTAAGGTTTTACTCAATCTAATAGACTTTTAAACATTCAAGTTCCATAGATTTCATCAAACTATGAGAGCTCACACTCAAATCCTCTCCCAAACATATGGTCCTTGAGGAGATTATAACCACGAAATCATACTCTCCTCCCAAATTAATGGTCCTTGGAGATTAAAGACATACACACATGTAAGTTTTGGGTGAAGTATGAAGAACTTCTCAAAACCCAAAGAATAGATTAGCCTAAGCCATAGAGATGGACTTAAACTAAACCATTTCTCCTACCATTTGATGGTCATTGGAGACTAAAAAAAAAATCTATGATCTACTTGAACCTCCATGGAATATGGTATGGATTATATTCCATGAGATTTCTAGTAGGGAGACCCAAGTCATGAGCTAAGACTTGAACCCAACCAACCATAGGTAGATATGACCATGATCAACCTTAGCCTCCATATAAATCATAGGATCATAGGGGACTAGAGGATCAAACTCAAGAGGATCCAATGAGATATTAATGATCTCATGGATCTCAAAAGGAAAATAGAGACAAAGAGAGATAGAATCAAAGTTTACTTGAAGAAAACCAAATGAAGATCCCTTCTCAAACTAGTTTTATTTTAAACTTAAGGCTCTTATTTAGATCCAAATTAATGAAAGCAAGTAGGAATTCAATCACAATTCTATGTGGTGTGTGATGAAATGAGGTAGGAAGAGAGGTTTTGAAAATGTGTAAAAGTCCTAGATCTATGAATTGTGATTGAATTATATATAATAAGTATAGGGATAAGGATTTAACCTCTAGATCTTCTCAGGATTTGATTGATTTGGAGAGATCCAAGTCTTACAAGCAATGCTCTTCTTCTTCTTCCTTGAAGCTTCAAGGTTCTTCAATGGAGATTTGAGGAATTTGGATGAATTGGGTAAGATTTCTATGGGGTTTTGGGGTTTCTCTCTCTCTATATTTCTCTAAGAACAACCTCTCTCTTCAAAATTCAGCCTCTCTCTTTTAGATTCAAGTCTCTCTCAAGATTCAAGTCTCCAACCCCCCAAAATGAGAGAAAATGGGGCTTTTATAGATTTTCATTATCTTAGGGGCTAAGATAAGGGTAGATAGGTCAATTAGGGATGGTGGGAGCATGGTTTGCATGACCTAGGAGTAGTAAACACGTACACAAAAAACGGCATCGTTTGGTGCATTCATTTGATCAAAGATTGAAAAAGAATTTTGACTTAAAAATGCAAATTAGCCCAGGCCGGCACTCGATGAGATGAAACGGCACTCACTGAGTGCCGCGCGGCACTCGCTGAGTGCCGGACGGCATTCACTGACTGCCGTTCGGGCACTTTGAGTGCCGCTGCACAGCAATCCAGCACTATTCACAGCAATTCAGCACCTTAATCGTTTAATTTATGTATTTACTTAAGACATTAAATGTAAGTAAGGAAATACCCCCCATTTGGATTCAATAAAAATATCTAGAAAATCAAAATCCTTAAGGAAAAAAAGTCAACTCTCCCTCCGAAGGCAAAATTTCGATTTTCTGCACGATTCTTCTTAAAAGCCTTTCAATTTCACCATGATTCCTTTCATTTAAAAAAATCTAAAAAATCATTTCTAGCATAAGGGAGACCCAATGAACAATTACCGGGACTTTTCATCTTGAAATTCGAAAATTTACGATTGACTCCCTTTTGACCCGTTGACTTTTCACTGGGTCAACTGTTGACTTTTTCTTTCGGGGTTCATGCTGAATTACTCTCTTTTTGAAAATGATTTTAAGATGCTCCGAGAACATTGCCGTATTCCTATACGTGTTCAAAACTCATGGTCTACAAGGTGACGAGTAGATGAGAATTTTTGGTCTTTTGGCTGAAAATGGTGATTTTGAACCGAGATTCTTCTAGGAAGAGAGTCAGATTGCTTGTAAGAGTCTTGATTTCGTCGAGACATATTCATCATTGATCTCCAGAGGTAAATCCCCCTAAGTTTAATAGTTTGGTCAAATTGGGGTGTCTACAGTACTCTGCAATGTCATGTGCATATGGTAATTCGTATGTCTGTCGTATAATGCACCCACATGCAGTAGAATCAATACCCACTGAGTTCGCACGATTCGACTGAGCGTCGATCAACTCAAGTACAGTTTGAGATATAAAACCCCGTAGTTGCTTGAATTCTGATTACTTGAACTGGTGCTGCACAACAATAACACTATTTTCAAAAGATGCTTTGATGTTTGTATGTTTCAACTCAAGTAGAGAATGAATCTGAGACCAACACAACTCAAAACTGCCTTGGCTAGAACCTAGTTGCCTCTTTAGCTTTGCATGCGAAGTCTCAGCCCTACACAAGAGTAAAAGACAAACAATGAGATAAAATATATAATATAGCATAACGTTGATATGTATGCAATGGTTATAATTATGTACCTGTTCGATGTTAGATTTTTGAAGTGCATGCATGTGTCTGTCCATGCAGCTACAAATCTCTCTTTATATGGAGTCAACCATCTTTCCATCATATATGTTATTATTTGATGGTAGGAGCTGAATTCCCTCTGCATGTTCTCAAGATGCTACATGTACTCGTCCTCGGTGGAACACAATACCAATACACCCAAACTCATTATGAACTTAACCCATTTTTCCTTAGTCTCAAATAACTTTTTGCACTTTGCCATAAGATTTCGACTAATTTGCCATCTACATAACAAGTGTCTAGAATTAGGAAATACCCTCTGAATGGCTTTCATCAAAGCTAACTCTCTATCAGTGACAATAACTCCAGGCATCTCACAACCATCCAATAAGCTACGCAAGTATCTTAGTGCCCATACATAGTTGTCCTCACGCTCGTTCTCAAGATATGCAACACCAACACAGAAAGTAAGATTAGTAGATGTCACTCCTACGATCTCCAAAAGAAGAAGACGATATCGATTTGTCTTGTACATACAATCCATGATCAAAACCTTTGGAAATGTATGTAAAAAGTCAACAGATGTTGGGTGTGTCCAGAATAAGTCTTTCACAGTGTCTATATTCTCGCACGCTCTGTGCCACTCTATATATCAATGTTTCGACAAATTACCCAACAATTGTTGCATCTGTGATCTCCCAGCCTTCTCTACAACCCTATACTGTTGCCGTACGTTGTATATCGTCTTCATTGTGGTAACATTAAGCTCATCCCTCTGTTTTAAAGTAGTCAATACCTCCTTCGGGGGAACCAAGTTCTTTGACATATCAATTAACAATGAAGTCTCCTCACTGGGTAATCTCCCAGCGTAAGAATGACCCTCCAGATAATCAGCAGCAGGGTGATTGTGCACTCCACAAAGTACTTTTAAATGCCATTCATCATCATTTAAAAGTTTTTTTCCCTGTAAACTAAACGGACATCCACATTTTTTGTGCTAGTAATCCTCCCTCTCTTTTTGGTGTCACTGTATGTTTCTTTTGCTGTGATTCTATGGTATCCACCCCGCTCACAACCAAATGTGATCCTCACTTTTCTTCCTCGAATGCCCCCCATGTCGGATGTCTTGATCACGATAACGAGGCCATTCTTTTTGCCAACTTTACTAATCCATTTAGTCATTTCATTTCGAGTCATGAAAATCTACATAGAGTAAACAATCAATATGTTGTGGATATTATAACTTAATCATCTACAACTAAGCAAATATTACCTCTGAAGTAGTGAAGTCATTGGTGTAATCTTTTTCACAAATCGATTCAACTTTGCTATACTCGATGGGTGCATTGATCTACAATAATAAAAGAATAACCCAGTAAATCGCTCGGTGGATGAAGGTGGAACAAAGTATGGTTGTTCAGATCCATATGGTGGAACATTTAAGAAATGTTCAACTCCCTTGGTGGAACATTGTAAATATGTGCAGTGCCATCGGTGGAACATATTATTTATGTTCGACCAAGAGAGGAACATATGAGTAATGTTCGGTGGTTTAGGGTGGAACATTGTTTCCACGTTCGAAAATACAGAACCGAACGATGATGATTCACGTTTGAAAATTGCAAAAAAAAAAAAAAAAAACGCAAAAAAAAAAAAAAAAGAAAGAAAACAAAAGACTCAAAACCATACCTCTTGCTCTATATTTTTTTCCAAAGTATTAGATTAGTCATCCATGAGGAAAATATTGCAATGAACAAACTGAAATTTTATCTAGGGTTTATTAATATTGGTGAATGTGTATAAAGTATAATACGTGGCAAGCAAGAAAAAAAAGAGTATAATACTCTTGTTCTGTAGCAGAGGTGGGTGTAAAGAGTAATCAATTTAGAGTTCTATTTAGTTCTTTGCCCTTTATTGTCATTTTATACAAGGGTGTATTGGGAATGTGAAAGTTTCATTTAAAGGTGGGTGTAGAGAGTAATTGAGGTGTGTGTAGATAGAACCACTCTTGAGTGATAAAAGAAAGGGTAAATATCACCTAGACCTCCTGAGGTTTGCCCCGATCACAGACTCCACCCCTCACGTTTGACATATCAGACCTATCACCCTTGTCGTTTAACAGACTTAAAACGAAGCTAATGGAAAATGTCAGATGACCAACATAACCTTACTCCAAAATAAAATATCACCTAGACACCCTTAAGGTTTGCCTCGATCACAGACGACACCGCTCACGTTTGACATATCACACCTATCACCCTTCAAATATTATCACTGTTCATCTTCTTCTTCCTCCTTTTATTCTTTTCCAATTATATACATATATATACAGTTAGGCTCTAAAGAGGGTGCCCTCTCTTTATTAAATAGAGGGCGTTTGTTTTGGCCGTCAGATCGTGTTTTCATTAAGGGTAATTTTTTCATTTCATAGTTTTTAAACACGATCCGACGGGTAAAACAGAAGCTCTCTCTTTAATAAAGAGAGGGCGCCCTCTTTAGAGAATCTTTGTATATATATATGTGTGTGTGTGTGTGTGTATGTATATGTCACACACGAATTCATCACTACCATAAAATCTCACATTGAAACCCTAAGCCCCAAATTTAAATGATCTAAAAAAATATAATGGGAATGATGAAACCCTAACTCTACCACCTTCTAGTTCAAAACCCATACAAATTTGGACCCAATTAGGCCCCCAATTGAACCCTAAAGCCCCTTTCGGATCTCTATTTGGATCAAAGAGCAAGGACACGATCCTCAAACACCCAACCACCTATCAAATTGCTCTAATGAACACAAATGGTGGCTTCAAATTGTAACTGGCGGTAGTGGGTTAGGGCTGAAATTGCACTTACAAAGAGATTTTTAATGGGGTTCTAAAAAACCCATTTTATAGCACTATATATGCACACATACACATATAGATATATATATACACATATATGTATGTATAACCTATGCATTTTCTGTTTCTCTCTCTCTATACTCATGGACTATAGTGGGAGGAGGAAGAAGAACAGTGTAAAGGGGAAGAACTTGAGGGTAGTTTTGGCATTAAATATTTTTTTAAGTGAGGTCAACAAAAATCTGTTAGTCAAACTAACAAAACTTTAACAGAGGGGAGGTATCTGATACTTACAATCTCAAATAAGGGAGATCGCTTTGATATTCTAAACGTCAGGGTTGGCGTCTGTGATCGGGACAAACCTCAGGGGGTCTAGGTGATATTTACCCTAAAAGAAAAGAAAAAAAGGTACCTTTTTTGTACTATAGTGAAACTGGATGAAAATTTTAAAATTGGCCAAAACAATTAGCCCTGAATGAATTCAATGAAGGCGAGTCAAAGTGAAAATGTCACGCTTTGAATTTCCAACATAACGTATTGGCTACTCTAAACTATTAACTTTGTAAAAGATGAATTCCAAAGAAGGCAAGCCTAAATCAAAATGTCACGCTATTTGAATTTCCAACATAACATATTGGCTGCTCTAAATTACCAACTCTATAAAATGATCCGTATAAATGATGCATTGCAATTAAAACTATAGAAAACTCAAATAGCAATTAAAACCTATACAAATTTGAGTGATAAAAGTGAAGGAAAAATGTACCTTTGCCTAGCTGATGGAAGAAGTTACCGTGAATTCAGCTATTAGTGAGGGTGAACATTCATTTAAAGCCAAGAGATCGATAGACCCTTGATCTCACACTTAGAAGGGAAAAAAATAGTTGTGTGAAAGGAAGAAACAATAAGTTGAAAAAAAATATATATATATATATATAATGTAAAAATGTAGATATGTACATAGGTAGATTTACTATCACGTTAGGTCTTTTATTTACATATTGAATATAAGTGAAAATATTTTTCTTCGCCATAAAATTTTTCTTAAGCATTTTGTGAGTTTTTTTCCCTCTCACTAAATCAATAAATCAAACATACCCTGAACTAAAAACAATATTATAATTCGGTGAGAAAACAGGATGATTCATCGACGGTTGTTTGTGATCCCAACACACTTTCATCAAGAAGAATGATCAAAAAAGTGAATTAAATCAAAGGGAACCATAGCTTGTACTTTCGATGGCATATGATGACTCAAATTCTCAAGAACATGAACACAACAAAAAAAAAAAAAAAGTATTTGAGTAAGAAGTCGTGTAATGGTGGCATTGGATTCTTTGCTTAAGCGTATTAGTGGGCCAAGCAAAGTTCTTGTTAAGGAGGGGACCAAGGTGAGAGTTATAATATCTATGAAAAGCAAAGTACTAAAGATTTTAACATACAAAAAGAGACATACATTTAAAACTCACCTTATAGTTTTACATGTGTGTTGTGAATTTTTTTTATTTATTTGGTGATATTGATCTATTTTTAAATAGGGCTTCAGCCACAATCCCCCCAAATAAAACATGACCAAGCTAAAACTAAAGCTACTTTTCTTTAACTATAGAAAACTCAAATAGCAATTAAAACCTATACAAATTTGAGTGATAAAAGAAAAGGAAAAAGGTACCATTGCCTTGCCGATGGAAGAATTTATCGTGAATTCAGCTATTAGTGAGGGTTAATATTCATTTAAAGCCAAGAGATCGATAAACAACTTGATCTCACGCTTAGAAGGAAAAAAAATGGTTGTGTGAAAGGAAGAAACAATAAGTTGACAAAATATATATTACAAGTGTAGATATGTACATAGGTAGATGTACTATCACGTTAGGTCATTTATTGACATATTGAATATAAGTGAATTCTTCGTCTTAAGATTTTTCTTAAGCATTTTCTCAGTTTTTTTCCCTCTCACTAAATCATTAATAAATCAAACATGCCCAGAACTAAAAGGCAATATTATAATTCGGTGAGAAAATAAGATGATTCATCGACGGTTGTTTGTGATCCCAACACACTTTCATCAAGAAGAATGATCAAAAAAGTGAATTGAATCGAAGGGAACCATACCTTGTACTTTCAATGGCATATGATGACTAAAAATCTCAAGAACATGAACGCAACAAACAAAAAAATAAAAAAGAAAGCATTTGAGTAAGAAGCTTGTAATGGTGGCGTTGGATTCTTTGCTTAAGCATATTAGTGGGCCAAACAAAGTTCTGGTCAAGGAGGGGGTAGGGATGGCAAAGTTCCCCGCGCCGTTGGACCTCCGCCCCGCTCTGCTCCTAATGGAACGGGTTTGGAGGAGTTGTAATAGGAGTAGGAGTGGATTTGGTATGGAAAAACAAAAACCCTATAGGAGTCGGGGCGGAGTTGGTATCCGTGAAATGCTACCATTTAAAACCCGCTTCGCCCGGATTAAATCATTAAGTTACTAAACTACCCTCATGCTTACACTTATTTACAACAAATCAAGGCATGTATATACATCTCTTTCTCTTCAGTATTAATATTTAATTTTTGAATTGTGATTAAAAAATTTAGAATCATTTGTGTGAATGTGATTTTAGGAAATAAAGCTAGACCATAAGTGAGTTTTGAATTATAAATGAACATTTAATTTTGGAATGGTGATTAACAAACAGAGTAGGAGTGTAATATGAGTACCCGATAGTAAATGAAGTAGGAGTGGAGTAGGAGTTGGTATTTTACTTAAACGGGTCGGGGGCGGAGTCGGAGTAGGAGTTTGTACAGAGTGACTCCGTACCAACGCTGACCTGTTGCCATCCCTAAGAGGGGGCCAAGGTGCGAGTTATAATATCTCTGAAAAGTAAAATACTAAAGATTTTAACATACAAAAAGAGATATACATTTAAAACTCACCTTATAGCTTTACATTCGTGTGGTGACATTTTTATTTATTTGATGATATTGAGCTATTTTTAAATAGGGGCTTCAGCCACAGCTGTCACACTCCGATTTTTGGAGAACCAAATATTTAATCCAGAGCATGTATCTAGACTATTATTCAATTTCCAAAACACCGAGAGTGACACACTCACACAGACTAAGAGATAATTTATTTGAAAACAGTATTTTATACTCATTAAATAAGTACATATGATTTTGTGTTTAAAGAAAAACTCTTTATTATTAAACTTGTATTCCCAAACATTCATTTTCATTATAAAAGAAATTAAACTCTATTACACATATTATATCCTTTCGATTTACAAATGAAATATAAGGTTCATTCAATAAAACCCTCTTTATAGAGTTCAGCAGAAAGAAAACAAATAAGCATGAAATTCTATGCATCCATTGGTCAGAGCAACTACAACGTTCCCAATACCCAATATATAATTCTTATTACAATTATACACATGTGGCCCACACTGCCAAAAATAAAATAAAGTACAACAAAAAAAAAGTACAACTCTAATAATAAACAACACTGCAACAATCTCTTCACCCAAACAGAAGCTCCAAAGAAAATCTCCAAATACTAAACTTGCACATACATTCGACTACGTTTCATATAGAAACGCCCCGAATGCATTACGCACCCGGGTTAATATATAAAATACTGGTGTGAGTTAACAAACAAATATAAAACGAGTCTTAGGGAACAACGGTGTCCCATAGACTCCCAAAAGTACTAAAAAAAAAAACATAAGCACCTCATATCATACAATATCGTTGCACAGAAAATAAACAATGTCATCACACATAATTCATGTCGGGTTAGAACAGTAGTTTCACGCACATTTCAGGACAGAACGGTAGTTTCCTTCAATGTGGTGGCAGTGGCTCCAACCCCGAATAAACACAACTGAATACTTACCGGTCGGATATCTATGGTGAGTCAGCCATGCATAAAAGTTAGTGGACCTACCATCCTGTAATATATAGTTATCACAAACCAAGCAAACAAGTCCGTAAACAACATTTCCACATTCTAACTTAAACGTCGCATTAATTATTCCAAACTTATCAGTCTTATGAAATAATCAATTTTTATTATTTATTAGCCTTTAATTTATCTTTGTGTTCCCTAGGTTCACCACTTGGCCACCCTCCATGGTAAAGCCCGCACATATATCCCATGTGTGCCCGGACATACTACCAACACCCACTCCGGTGCCAGTTTGGTTGGGGTATCAACCAAACCAGGTATACACAACGGACGGCTGGTCAATATGTCAAGACGTCTATACAATATAAGCCGAGCATAAGGCTTAGGCCAGCTTGATCACGAAGCCACTGGCAAAAAGTACACTCAACAAGTCTTTAGCCAGCTTGATCACGAAGCCACTGGCAAAAGAGTGCGAGCTACCAAAAACAATAACACAACAACGGGGAGTAGTGAACACTAAGGTCTTTTCCCAGTTTCTTACCATCTACGTTAATTCTCATAAGTACCCATTCATGAGGGTTTAATCACGTCATTAACCCCTTCGAGAATTTATCATTTATTCCATGAAATATCATTATCCAATTATTCACGAGAAGGCCCTTTTTTTTTTTTTTTTGCCAAAATTCTATTCAAGTTTCTGGCGTAGTATTTTCATAATAATTATTTAATACCACACATAGAATAAGTTGGGGTTTCTTAACACATAGCATATAAAATCGACACTCAACAATATTATTTAAAACAGTCCCAAACAAACCCTTACATTAAACAGTCCCCAAACCAATATGGACTAAAATTATTCCTCATAATAATTCCGTACAAAGAAACATCTCTAACAATATTCATAAACATAAATTCGAAATTCAAAGTTAATATTCACTGCTACTGTAATATAAATTTTCTGCCAAAACGGTGCAGAATTGGGAAAAACGCTACTTGACAAAAGTTGTGCAGAATTGCGTTTTACATGGGACTAGGCGGACAGAAAGCTAAAATTCCAAACAAACGATTATGTACAATGTTTTGAAAATTCAGCGATCATAGAAAAACCAATAAAAACGATTTTTCCTACTTATTTAATTAATTTATTTTTCTTTCTCTCTAGGTTAATCTCATGAATCTGAACATTAGTTTATCAACGTATAACCATATCTATTTGGGTAATACTAGGATCCAAATCAACAAATCGCATACGATACTAAAATTTATATATCAATCTAAATATTTAACTTGCAATGATTGATTCAATTGCGTATACATATATACCCACGTGTGTATATATACATACCCAAATATATATATATATATATATATTTAACTCACCAATTGTGCCAAATCCCACAAAGATATGAATCGACGTTAACCACGACGAATGCACCGCATATGATTCAACGATCATTCTCATTCTTCCTCTTCGTCTTCTTCCTCTCTCTTTCTCTTCCTCTCTATTTCTTTATTCTCTTTTCTCTCCCTCTTTCTCTTTCTCTTCTTCTTATCTTCCCTTGGTGGCTAGGGTTGAGATAGTAGGGGTGAATGTATTGTTGGGAGAACTAATATAGGGTTAACAAGACATAATCCCGTTTTTATTTTTACCCCCTCATAAAATTACATCATAAGACCCCAAAATGCATTGCAAAGTACTAAAATGAGTTACCCATTGGGTACCCATGACCCAGGTACTTAATTCTTATGTTAAATACATTGTTTAGAATATTTACGGGCCCTGTAAACACTACTAAATTATAAACACATCAATTCTTTAAAATTTAAACTTACACAAATTTATCCCATCACTTAAGTTTGTAAAAATATTCACATCGTCATTTGTACTAAAAAAATTAATACACATAGATATATAACCATAAACATAAATACTCATAGCTAATTTATCACATATAAAAATTCGGGTGGCCACATTAACATATAAAAATAAATATCTATATCTTGAAAATTACGGGGTGTTACAACAACCTCCTCAAATAACACTTAACCAAGCTAAAATTCAAGCTACTTTTCTTTAACTATAGAAAACTCAAATAGCAATTAAAACCTATACAAATTTTGAGTGATAAAAGAAAAGGAAAAAAGGCGCCATTGCCTTGCTGATGGAAGAAATTACTGTGAAAAGCTATTAGTGAGGGAACATTTATTTAAAGCCAAGAGATCAATAGACTCTTGATCTCACGCTTAGAAGGAAAAAGAATAGTTGTGGAAAGGAAGAAACAATAAGTTGACAAAATATATATAATGTACAAATGTAGATATGTACATAGGTAGATGCATGTACTATCATGTTAGGTCTTTTATTGACATATTGAATATAAGTGAAGATATTTTTCTTAGCCTTAATATTTTTCTTGAGCATTTTCTCAGTTTTTTTCCCTCTCACTAAATCAATAAATCAAACATACCCTGACTAAAACTAATATTATAATTCGGTGAGAAAATAGGATGATTCATCGACGGTTGTTTGTGATCCCAACACACTTTCATTAAAAAGAATGATCCAAAAAGTCAATTGAATCAAAGGGAAGCATACCTTGTACTTTCAATGGCATATGATGACTAAAAATCTCAGGAACATGAACGCACAAACAAAAAAATGAAAAAAGAAAGTATTTGAGTAAGAAGTCTTGTAATGGTGGTGTTGGATTGTTTGCTTAAGCGTATTAGTGGGCCAAGCAAAGTTCCTGTCAAGGAGGGGCCAAGGCGAGGGTTATAATATCCCTGAAAAGTAAAATACTAAAGATTTTAACATACAAAAAAAGATATACACTCACCTTATAGTTTACATATATGTGGTAACTTTTTTTTTTTGTTTGATGATATTGAGCTATTTTTAAATAGGGGTTTCAACCACTATAGAAAACTCAAATAGCAATTAAAACCTATACAAATTTGAGTGATAAAAGAAAAGGAAAAAGGTACCTTTGCCTAGTCGATGGAAGAATTTACCGTGAATTCAGCTATTAGTAAAGGGTCAACATTCATTTAAAGCCAACAGATCGACAGAATCTTGATCTCACGCTTAGAAGGGAAAAAAATTAGTTGTGTGAAAGGAAGAAACAATAAGTTGACAAAACATATATAATGTACAAGTGCAGATATGTACAAAGGTAGATATACTATCGCGTTAGGTCTTTTATTGACATATTGAATATAAGTGAAGATATTTTTCTTCGCCTTTATGTTTTTCTTAATTCTCAGTTTTTCCCCTCTCACTAAATCAATAAATCAAACATACCCTGAACAAAAAAGCAATATTATAATTCGGTGAGAAAACATGATGATTCATCGACGGTTGTGTGTGATCCCAACACACTTTCATTAAAAAAAAAAAAGAGTGATCAAAAAAGTGAATTGAATCAAAGGGAACCATACCTTGTACTTTCAATGGCATATCATGACTAAAAATCTCAAGAACTTGAACGCAACAAACAAAAAAATATAAAGAAAAAAAAAAGAAAAAAGTATTTGAGTAAGAAGTCTTGTAATGGTGGCGTTGGATTCTTTGCTTAAGCATATTAGTGGGCCAACAAAGTTCTTGTCAAGGAGAGGGTCAAGATGAGAGTTATAATATCTCTGAAAAGCAAAATACTAAAGATTTTAACTTACAAAAAGAGATATACATTTAAAACTCACCTTATAGTTTTACATGCGTGTGGTGACTTTTTTTTTATTTGATAATATTAAGCTATTTTTAAATAGGGGCATCAACCACAGTCCCTCAAATAAAACATGACCAAGCTAAAAACTCAAGGTACTTTTCTTTAACTATAGAAAACTCGAACAACAATTAAAACTTATACAAATTTGAGTGATAAAAGAAAAGGAAAAAGGTAGCTTTGCCTAGCCGATGGATGAATTTACCCTGAATTCAACTATTAGTGAGGGTTAACATTCCTTTAAAGCCAAGAGATCGATAGACTCTTGATCTCACGCTTTGAAGGAAAAAAAATAGTTGTGTGAAAGGAAGAAACAATAAGTTGACAAAATATATATAATGTACAAATATAGATATCCATAGGTAGATGTACTATCACGTTAGGTTTTTTATTGACATATTGAATATAGGTGAAGATATTTTTCTCCGCCTTAATATTTTTCTTAAGCATTTTCTTAGTTTTTTGTCGCACTCACTAAATCAATAAATCAAACATACCCTGAACTAAAAACAATATTATAATTCGGTGAGAAAACAGGATGATTCATCGACGGTTGTTTGTGGTCCCAACACACTTTCATCAAGAAGAATGATTAAAAAAGTGAATTAAATCAAATTGAACCATACCTTGTACTCTTAATGGCATATGATGACTAAAAATCTCAAGAACATGAACTCAACAAATCAACAAAAAAATAAAAAAGAAAGTATTTGAGTAGGAAGTCTTGTAATAGTGATGTTGGATTCTTTGCTTAAGCGTATTAGTGGGCCAAGCAAAGTTCTTGTCAAGGAGGGGGCCAAGGTGAGAGTTATAATATCTCTGAAAAGCAAAATGCTAAAGATTTTAACATGCAAAGAGAGATATACATTTAAAACTCACCTTATAGTTTTACATGTGTGTGGTGAATTTTTTTTTTTTTTTATTTATTTGATGATATTGAGCTATTTTTTAAATAGGGACTTCAGCCACAACCCCCTCAAATAAAACATGACTAAGCTAAAACCCAAGTTACTTTTCTGTAACTCATTAGGCCATTTTGTTATTGTACGTTTTGGTCAAAAATGCCCTTTTGTGCTTAAAAAACTTCAAATTTCTATTACAAAATCCTTTTATAAAATTGGCATCATAGGTGCATAGATCATAACATTGATATGTATGCAATGGTTAATATTATGTACCAGTTAGATGTTAGATTTCCGAAGTGCATGCATGTGTTTGTCCATGCAGCTACAAATATCTCTTTATATGGAGTCAACCAACTTTCCATCATATATGTAATTGCTTGATGGTAGGTGCTGAACTCCCTCTACAAGTTCTCAAGATGCTGTATGTAATCGTCCTCAATGGAACACAATACCAATACACCCCAACTCATTATGAACTTATCCCATTTTTCCTTACTCTCAAATTACTTTTTGCACTTAGCCATAAGATTTCGACTAATGGTAAGAAATTAGGGTTGGTCTGTAGGGTAAGAAATTGTTGTTGAATGGTAAAGTTAGGTTCCTATACCATACAGCTAACTTAACTTACCATATAGCTACACCATTGGGTCTGTTTTTTCCACAAAACTAACTTAACTTTCCATGACGAAAAAAAATTAAGAACACTAAATAAAACTTAATTAGGGTTTATAGATATTGGTGGATGACATGGATGGTTATGCAGCTATGGATTCAAGCACGTCTCGTGTTAGGCCCACTGCCTCGCATAGAAGGCGTCGTGGCGGCAGACATGCACCCATAGTATAGGAGACACTTGTTGAGGATGTCGAGTTAGATACATTGGTAGACGAGGCAGTGGATGAGGAGATTTCTACAGGACCATTCCCAGGAGGTCCGGAGGATCCATCTATCCTTACGAGCTTTAAGACACATATTGTTGCAGCTATATGGGAGCAACATGTACATATTTTTTAAGACAAGCTATTAGTTCTTTCATATTAAATTATGCTAATTGTTGGTATTTAATATTACAGGAAAGGGATCCGTTGAAATGCATAAACCATGCGTCCAAAGTTGCAGAATGGGTATGGGACCCTAACTCAACTCAAACAGCCCATTTTACGGCGTTAATTGGGCAGTCCAGGTTGTTGCCACTTATGGGATGTTCATACAGTTTCGCTAACAAAATGTTAGTCTCAGCCTTTGTTAAGAGGTGGTAGCCGGAGACTAACACATTCCACATGCCGTTTGGAGAGATGATGATCACATTGGATGATGTTAGTGTCATACTTGGCATTCCTATTCTTGGTAGATCTGTATCTGCACCGACGACAACTAGTTTGCATGATTCTATTAAACTTATTCAGAGGGCATTGGGAGTGACAGCTGCTGTTGCACATGATGAGTTGACGAGAGTTCGCAGCTAGTCCGTGAGTCTTGAGTGGCTGAGGGACACCTTTAGTAGGGTTACTAATGACCAGGGTGTTAGTGTAGTGGAGTATGCAGTGAGGGCATATTTGTTGTATTTGCTAGGGTGCACGGTCTTCACCGATAAAAGTGGTACCCGAGTTCTGTGCAGTACTTCAATTGGTTAACTTGGGTCGTGCACACAAATATGCATGGGGTGCTACTGGGTTGGCACACACGTACCGTCAATTGGGACTTGCTACATGTAGTGGTGTGAAACAAATAGCAAGGTTCATGACACTATTAGAGGCATGGATATACGAGCATTTTTGGGCAATTAGACCTGCACCAGACTTGGCATATAGAGCCAATCAGCCACGAGCACGAAGATGGACTGCACGGAGGGAGTCTGGTAAGAGTGGCCATGGGCCGAACCGGGCTCAGGCCGGGCTTGCACTCTATACTAAGGTTAAGTACCATTGCCCAAGCTCGGTCAGGCCCGTAGCGGGCCTACAATTGGTTGCCCAAGCCCAGCACGACACCAACCACTAAAATCCCAAGCCTGGCCCGCGGGCCGACCTATTGCTATTTTTTATTTATATTTTTAAAAACATGAACTAAAAAAAATAAAAAATTACCATAAATAATGTTTTGAATGATTATTAAGACACATTATTCACAAAAATGCAATAAAAACTCTTGTGATAATACATATACATTAAATATCTTATGTAAAATTATATTAATTTATATATTATATAATAGAAAATACAAAAAATAAATATATTTTACTAATAGTCGGGCCTGGCCGGGCAAAAGCGGGCCTCATTTGCTTTGTCCAAGCCCGGCCCTAAAATTGATCGGGCCTAAAGTTGTTGCCCAAGCCCGCTTGAACGGGCCAATGTCTTTGTCCAAGCCCTGAAAAATTAGGGTCGGGCTGAGCTGGCCACGGGCCATTTGGCCACCCCTAGAATCAAGTAGTACACTTGACATTTTGCAGGCATTACGAGAGCAGTTGGATGTGTTGGGCTTAGAGGAGGTACAATATTCAAATTTACTTATGTATGGTTATACATTATACTATTTTCCTATGTTGATGTATATATATTGTCTTCTAGGTTCTGTGGGATCCATACAGTGGTAGTAGGTAGCAACATCTGTTCCATGAGATTGCTTATTACACAGGTTGTATCAAGTGCATGGACATTGTTGAGCCCTACCATCCGGACAGGGTACTTTGCCAGTTTGGTAGGGTTCATAGGATCCCTCTTGCTCCACTTTCACCCATGCGAGCTGTTCGAGGATCAACTGGTGACCAGTATAGGGTTGTTTACCAGTGCTTGGATCAAATGTGGAAGCGGTGGCAAGATCATGTGCTGTGAGATAGGAGTATTCCTGTGACACCTAGTCAGCCTGATTGTATGAGAGACTATATGGATTGGTACAAGCGTATTTCACACTTGACTATACAGCACCCTGATCACAGAGCCACATATAGAGAGCAGCGGTCCACCCCATTTAATGCAGTTGGCAACATTCACTTGGTAACCATTTTAATATTCATGACTATCCATACACTATACCATGATAATTATTAATTGTATACAATTTGCAGCGATTGGAGCGTGCATTAAAGATTTCTCGACCTATATTGGATATGGGTAAGGACCGTGGAGTGCAGGAGCCTCAGATGCTGTATAGAGCTATTGTAGAGATGTCCTGTATGCTTGAGGGAGACACCCAATGTTATACTCGCAGGCGCATACTCGATTCTTGATGGGTGTTCATTTTAACAACTAGTAGTTTTTAAGGTTTTATATGGTGGTTCCTTTTGGTTACCTTGTATTTGACTTTTATTTTTTTGGAATGATGTATTGATAAATATCTACTTAATGAAATGACAATGATCAATATTTTCATCGCAACAAAATTCAACAAACTATCTTTATTCAAATATGAATGTAAGTAAATCAAAATCATAAATGTCATTCGAATAACTTAATCATTGTCATTATCTAAGTCAATTATCTCTATAGTTGCTACTTCAGGCCCAACAATTGTCTTAAATTCTTTAATACGAAGTGTGTATGCAGTTTCCCATCCAGATGCGCATGGATGATGATATTGGTGCCAATTGGTTGCTATAGGTGGCACTGGATGTCCTGGCACCAGAAATACCTAAAAAATGAAGAGTAATGCAAGATTAAAACAAATGTACTACAATGTTTCAAAAATGTAATAAGTTTTTAAATTATTTTTACCTCAACAAAATGATTATTGTTAACAAAACCTATCGCAATTTCTCTACGAGATGGTAAAGGCAGGGCCACTGATCTTAGAGGACAGAATGTAAGGCATTGAACTGATGACAAATGGTACAAAACGACGTTATACCAAGATGCTATAAGATGTCCCATGTCTGGAATAGTCATCCATCGATCAAATAATGCACCCTCATCAAAGAATGACAATGCATGTGCTAGCTCTAAAATCCTTGTTGGCCCATCATACAA
The DNA here is from genome assembly GCA_033977485.1 of Hydrangea macrophylla. Taxonomy (NCBI): domain Eukaryota; kingdom Viridiplantae; phylum Streptophyta; class Magnoliopsida; order Cornales; family Hydrangeaceae; genus Hydrangea; species Hydrangea macrophylla. Next base: position 118,910,231 of record CM066982.1, on the reverse strand, counting down.
CTGTGTGTAGTGTTGACTGTGTGTGTTTAGATCACGAAGTAAATCCTTCCTAACTTGTACCCACCCATATTCTCCATGACCCAGTAAGTCAGCTACAGCCTGGTACCCACAATTTCCATCCGCTATTACATCCTTAATGTGTCGAATATATGGTCTAATGCCCACTGGTAGTGAGTCAATGTATGACCTTTGTGGTGTCCCTTGTGGTTTTTTCACCTGAATGCATAAGCAGAAATCAAGTTAGTACTGTTGAAGTAATAAGTTCTTTAAACTCAAATTACAATTACCTTTTCCTTCGGCCGTCTTTTCTGAGTCACTCTACTGCTAGCCAAAGGTTCATGACTATCTTGTGTAGATGTAACCAACTCGAAACTAGATGGGAGACAACGTGTGGATGTATCACTTTTTTCCTTTGGCCTACCTCGTGTTTTGGCTTATACTTCTGGCTCTAACAGAGAAGTACACTGAGGACAAGCAATTTCACGTAACTTCTTTAGAACCTGTAGCTGTGTACTAGTATCCAACTCTTTAAACTACTTACTAATTAATTTTAACTCTGGCTCACAAGTCAAATCCAAGGTAGGCTCACTAGACACGTACGATGGCAATATAGAAAGTTTTCTGCAATGGCTATCTACACTCTTTAGGGTTATGTGGCAAAAATCACACCTGTACTCTACAATTTCATGTGCACATGGTAATTCGTATGTGTGTCGTATAATGCACCCACATGCAGTAGAATCAATACCCACTGAGTTCGCACGATTAGATTGAGCATGGATCAACTCAAGCGCAGTTTGAGATATGAAACCCCGTAGTTGCTTGAATTCTGATTGCTTGAACTGGTGCTGCACAATAATAAAACTATTTTCAAAAGATGCTTTGATGTCTGTATGTTGCAACTCAAGTAGGGAATGAATCTGAGTCTAACACGACTCAAAACTGCCTTGGCTAGAACCTAGTTGCCTCTTTAGCTTTGCATGTGAAGTCTCAGCCCTACACAAGAGTAAAAGACAAATAATGAGATAAAATATATAATATAGCATAACGTTGATATGTATGCAATGGTTATAATTATGTACCTGTTCGATGTTAGATTTCCGAAGTGCATGCATGTGTCTGTCCATGCAGCTACAAATCTCTCTTTATATGGAGTCAACCAACTTTCCATCATATATGTAATTATTTGATGGTAGGAGCTGAACTCCCTCTGCATGTTCTCAAGATGCTACATGTACTCGTCCTCAGTGGAACACAATACCAATACACCCCAACTCATTATGAACTTATCCCATTTTCCTTACTCTCAAATAACTTTTTGCACTTTGCTATAAGATTTCGACTAATGTGCCATCTACATAATAAGTGTCTAGAATTAGGAAATACCCTCTGAATGGCTTTCATCAAAGCCAACTCTCTATCAGTGACAATAACTCTAGGCATCTCACAACCATCCAATAAGCTACACAAGTGTCTTAGTGCCCATACATAGTTGTCCTCACGCTCGTTCTCAAGATATGCAACACCAACACAGAAAGTAAGACTCATAGATGTCACTCCTACAATCTCCAAAAGAGGAAGACGATATTGATTTGTCTTGTACGTACAATCCATGATCAAAACCTTTAGAAATGTACGTAACAAGTCAATAGATGTTGGGTGTGTCCAGAATAAGTCTTTCACAATGTCTGTATTTTTGCTCGCTCTGTGCCACTTTATATATCAATGTTTCAACAAATTACCCAACAATTATTGCATCTATGATCTCCCAGCCTTCTCTACAACCCTATACCGTTGTCGTACGTTGTATATCATCTTCATTGTGGTAACATTAAGCTCATCCCTCTATTTTAAAGTAGTCAATATCTCCTTCGGTCGAACCAAGCTCTTTGACATATCAATTAACAATGAAGTCTCCTCACTGGATAATCTCCCAACGTAAGAATGACCCTCTAGATAATCAGCAGCAGGGTGATTGTGCACTCCACAAAGTACTTTTAAACACCATTCATCATCATTTAAAAGTTTTTTTCCCTGCAAACTAAACTAACATCTACATTTTTTGTGCCAGTAATCCTCCCTCTCTTTTTGGTGTCACCGTATGTTTCTTTTGCTGTGATTCTGTGGTATCCACCCCGCTCACAACCAAATGTGATCCTCGCTTTTCTTCCTCGAATGCCCCCTATGTCGGATGTCTTGTTCACGATAACGAGGCCATTCTATTGCCAACTTCACTAATCCATTTAGTCATTTTCATTTCGAGTCATGAAAATCTACACAGAGCAAACAATCAATATATTGTGGATATTATAACTTAATCATCTACAACTAAGCAAATATTACCTCTGAAGTAGTGAAGTCATTGGTGTAATCTTTCTCACAAATCGATTCAACTTTACTATACTCGGTGGGTGCATTGATCTACAATAATAAAATAATAACCCAGTAAATTGTTCGATGGATGAAGGTGGAACAAAGTATGTTTGTTCAGATCCATATCGTGGAACATTTAAGAAATGTTCAACTCCCTTGGTGGAACATTGTAAATATGTGCAGTGCCATCGGTGGAACATATTATTTATGTTTGACCAAGAGAGTGGAACATATGAGTAATGTTCGGTGGTTTAGGGTGGAACACAGAACCGAACGGTGACGATTCAGGTTTGAAAATTGCAAAAAAAAAAATGCAAAAAAAGAAAAAGAAAACAAAAGACTCAAAACTATACCTCTTGGTCTATATTTTTTTCCAAAGTATTAGATTGGTCATCCATGAGGAAAATATTGCAATGAACAAACTGAAACTTTATCTAGGGTTTATTGATATTGGTGAATGTGTATAAAGTATAATACGTGGCAAGCAAGAAAAAAAAGTATAATACTCTTGTTCTATAGTAGAGGTGGGTGTAAAGAATAATCAATTTAGAGTTCTATTTAGTTATTTGCCCTTTATTGTCATTTTATACAAGGGTGTATTGGGAATGTGAAAGTTTCATCAAAAGGTGGGTGTAGAGAGTAATTGAGGTGTGTGTAGATAGAACCACTCCAGGATTGCCGGGCCTAACCGCTATGAACTGGAGGTCGGGTCGGGATTGCCGGACCTTGACTGCTCGATACTGGATGTAACACCCCGTATTTTTTTTCTAATATAAAGATTCATTTTAAAATATTTTAAGGAAGCAACCTGAATTTTACGTGTTATAAATTGGCTGTGTGCATTTATATTTTTCTGGTCATTTATTTTGTTATGGGTAATTATTTTATTATTATTACTAATTACTGTATGAAGTTTTGTAAAGTTAAGTGGTGGGGTTAAAGTGGTAAAAGTTTAAATTGGCAAAGTTATTGAAGAGTGATGTGTAAAATTTTTTAGCAGTATTTATAGGCCCGTAAATGTGTTAAATAATGTAATTAACATTGAGATTAAGTACCGGGGTCATGGGTACCCATTGGGCTATTTATTTTAGTACTTTGTACTGCATTTTGGGCTCATATGATGTCTTGTTGTGAGCACATTAGACAAAAAACAAGATTTCATATGTATGTATATATTATTTGTATATGTTTTGTATGTATATAGTATATTATGTGTGTAGTACATATATACTTTTATAAAACCCTAGCCTCCATATAATAATAAGAAAAAGGAAAAAAAAAAAAAAAGAAAAGGAAAAAGAAAATAGAGAACAGACGTGTGTGTGTGTGTGAGAGAGAGAGAGAGCGAGAGAGAGAGAGAGAGAGAGAGAGAGAGAGAGAGAGAGAGAGAGAGAGTAAGAAGAAGAGAAGAAGAAGAAGAAGAGAGGAACCCCAAACTTATGTTTTGCGTAATCATCATCAACCTTAAAGCCCTGAATCAGTGAGTTAAACTTTTGTTGTAAATATATATTTGAATATATATGTATTTGGATCCATGTGTAAACTAGGGTTTACAATTAAGATTGATCTTTGTGATCTTATTGTTGTGGTTATGAATATGTGACTATTTTGATTAATCTAAATTTACGACGGCTGAAAGTAAAAATAATTCATATAAAATCGTGGTTATTGAAATTTGGAATTCTGCCCGCATGTCCCATGTAAAATGCGAATCTCCACGTGTTTCGTCTAATGTTATTTTTCTCAATTCTGCACCGTTTGGGCAGAAAATTAATATTACAGTAGCAGTTTTTTGCGGTTAAAAAGTACTTATTCGCTTAATTATGTGCTTGGGTGATTTCGTACTCACTAATAAGAATTAATGTATTTATATTTGGAGATATAAGAGTTCTCATGTATAATGGACTTCGTGAAATCGTGACTGTGTGAAGGCCTATATGGATTATTTTTTTGTGTGAACCTGTACCCGTTAATATGTGTTAACGTAAATTTAGTTGGAGATATGTGAAATTTCTTGTGATGTTGGGCTTTGTGAAAATGTGGATGTTTGATGGTATGTGTAAAGTCTTTAAACGGAATTTAAATGGTTTCAAGTTCCTTAGTGTTCACCGCTCCCCGTTGTGTTATTTTTGTTTTGGTGGCTCGACTTGCTGAGTGTACCTTTATGCCAGTGGTTTCGTGATCAACCTGGCCTAAGCCTTATGCTCGGCTTAATTTATAGACGTCTAGGCATATTGACTGACCTTCTGTGTGTATACCTGGTTTGGTTGATACCCCAACCAAACTGGCACCAAAGTGGATGTTGGTAGTATGTCCGGACATACATGGGATATATGTGTGGGTGTACCATGGAGGGTGGCCAAGTGGAGAACCTAGGAAATTGAATAATGAATCGTTCATAAAAGTAAGAGTGTGAATGTAAATAAATTCCCGAAGAGATAACCGTTCAAATTAATTACTTCTTTGATTGATGTTAGTTTAACTTCAATTGTTTTTAACATGTATCTTAGGACTAAGATTTTCATTCTGGTGATATTTGAATAAAAAGGTGTTCTGCACGTCTTTGTGGTATTTTTGTAGTTACTAACTTTTGTATTGCAGGATGGCGGGCCATTAATGTTTTATAGGTTTGGCTCACCATAAGTAGATGGATAAGTATGAGATTCGTAGTAGCTTTGGGTTTCAGGCAAGAAACTACTTGCCACCACATAAATGGAAACTACTCTATTGTCCAGATATGTGTGTGGAACTACCAGTCTTGGCCCAAGAGTGTTGTAGTGTGGTTAGTAGTTTACGGGTTCAAGTTGGATCCCTAAGACTTGTTGTTTTGTTTAACTCATACCAGTCATGTGACTAACCCGAGTGTGTTATACATTCGGGGGCATTTCTGTATGAAACGTAGTCGAATGTATTTGTGCAGGTTTAGTTTTTAGAGATTTTCGTTGGAGCTTCTGTTTGGGTGAAAAAGTTGTCGCTGTGTTATTTATTATTAGAGTTTTACTTATTTTTGTTGTACTTGATTATATTTCTGACAGTGTGGACCACTTATATATAATTGTAATAAAAATTGTATATTAGGTATTGGGAACATTGTAGTTGCTCTGACCAATAGATGTATAGATTTTATTTTCTCTCTGCTGAACTCTGTGAAGAGGTTTTTAATTAATGAATATTGCATTTCTCTTGTAAATCGAAGTGATATAATATTTATAATGGAACTTTATTTGTTTTATAATGAAATGGATATTTAGGAATACATGTTTAAAAATAATGAGTTTTTCTTTAAACACAAGATCACATGTCCTTATTTAAGGAGTATTAAATATTGTTTTCAATAAATCATCTTTTAGCCTATGTGAGGGTGTCACTCTTGGGGTTTTGGAAATTGAATATTAGTCTGGATACATGCTCTGGATTAAATATTTGGTTGTCCAAAAAATTGGGGTATGACAATTTGGTATCAGAGCTTTAGGTTAACCTAGACTGTGTGTGATTAGGTAATACTCGGATATTGGTTCAGAGTTGGTCAGAGCTTTAGGTTTATGAATTTCTTTGGGCTTGGGGCTACATGGTACTTATGTGTTTTCTTTGTGTCACTTATGTATTATTTATGTGGTATTTATGTGTTGCTTATGTGACATGTATGTGCTTTTAATTTAGTAGTTAGTTTGTATAGCTCTAAGTGCATGTCATTGCCTGATAACTGAATATAACTGCATGATATTACATGATAATCATATGTGTTACAATAAATTCTTGCATAATAGTGCATACATTTATTGTTGAAAATGGCGGAGTAGTTGAGGGGAGTTGGAGTTTGATCAGGCGGTGGAGTTCTTGCGTAATATCATACCATTTTTCTTCGAGATATTATTTCCTGCCATATGCCGGTTTATTATTCAGGGGGGTTATTATTTTATTGGAGTATCAAAATTTTCTCATATTATCAGAAGACTTATTACATGACTATCGAAGCTCTACTTCTCTCTTATCATCGTCGGATTTTATGAGGCGGATTTATTATTTCAGACATTATGGGTTTCTTCTTATTATGATATTAATTATTATCACTGGGTATTCTGCTGCTACAACCAGCTCTTGTTTATTTATTTGAAGACCTGATTAATATCAGTGTTCTGGATTTCTTATTATGAATACGATGTTATATACGAGCATTCTGTCCATGTAGTTGTTCTTTATATTACTATATGGGAGTTCTATTCTTTCTGAGATGTATATCAAACCGATGACCTTCTTGTATCTACAACATCTGATATAAATCTGGTGGAGTGTTGATTTATTTTCAACAAGAAATGTTGTTCTTTCAGTCTAACAGTATTCTGTATTCTTGAAGGCATCTGCATAAACAGTAAGTAAAGGGTATTTATGAGGAGGTGTAGTGCATGACATGCTAAGAGGTGAACATGGACATGCATATAGTTTTAGTTGTGTGAATTGCTGCATTGGGTGTTCTAATTATTGGATATCTAAGTGTTTATGTGAAGCTACATGTTTAATCATAATTGTATTTGTATTTGTCTATGTGATATGTACACTGTGATTTGAGTATAACGGGTAAAACAATAACTTTTGTGTGTTTTGTTCATCACATCTTTATTGGTGGCTTTATTGTGTTGTGTTTGAGTGCTTGTTAGAATTTAACTATCGACTATAGATATATATATACATAAGGGTTTTCTTGTTTGGATTATTTGGTCATTGTACTAGGCCATGTATGGTTGAGGGCTAAATGTGAATAATGTGCTTTGTATTAATTGTGCATTTAACATTATATATGAATACTAATTGTGTTTACCGTCGCTTCAAATTTCGGGACGAAATTTCTTAAAGGAGGGTAGAATGTAACACCCCGTATTTTTTTTATGATATAAAGATTTATTTTAAAATATTTTAAGGAAGCAACCTGAATTTTATGTGTTATAAATTGGCTGTGTGCATTTATATTTTTATGGTCATTTATTTATTGTGGACAATTATTTTATTATTATTATTAATTACTGTATGAAGTTTTGTAAAGTTAAGTGGTGGGGTTAAAGTGGTAAAAGTTTAAATTGACAAAGTTATAGAAGAGTGATGTGTAAAATTTTTTAGCAGTATTTATAGGCCCGTAAATGTGTTAAATAATGTAATTAACATTCAGATTAAGTACAGGGGTCATGGGTACCCATTGGGCTATTCATTTTAGAACTTTGTACTGCATTTTGGGCTCATATGATGTCTTTTTGTGAGCCCATTAGACAAAAAACGGGATTTCATATGTATGTATATATTATTTGTATATGTTTTGTATGTATATAGTATATTATGTGTGTAGTACATATATACTTTTATAAAACCCTAGCTTCCATATAATAATAAGAAAAAGAAAAAAAAAAGAAAAGGAAAAAGAAAATAGAGAACAGACGTATGTGTGTATGTGTGTGTGTGTGTGTGTGTGTGTGAGAGAGAGAGAGAGAGAGAGAGAGAGAGAGAGAGAGAGAAGAAGAAGAAGAAGAAGAAGAAGAAGAAGACGAAGAAGAAAGGAACCCCAAACTTATGTTTTGCGTAATCATCAACAACAGTGAAGCCCTAAATCAGTGAGTTAAACTTTTGTTGTAAACATATATATATATACATATTTGAATATATATGCATTTGGATCCATGCGTAAACTAGGGTTTACAATTAAGATTAAAAAGTACTTATTCGCTTAGTTATGTGCTTGGGTGATTTCGTACTCACTAATAAGAATTAATGTATTTATATTTCGAGATATAAAAGTCTTTAAACGGAATTTAAATGGTTTCAAGTTCCTTAGTGTTCACCGCTCCCCGTTGTGTTATTTTTGTTTTGGTAGCTCGACTTGCTGAGTGTACCTTTATGCCAGTGGCTTTGTGATCAAGCTGGCCTAAGCCTTATGCTCGGCTTAGTTTATAGACGTCTAGGCATATTGACTGGCCTTTTGTGTGTATACCTGGTTTGGTTGATACCCCAACCAAACTGGCACCAGAGTGGATGTTGGTAGTATGTCCGGGCACACATGGGATATATGTGTGGGTGTACCATGGAGGGTGACCAAGTGGTGAACCTAGGAAATTGAATAATGAACCGTTCATAAAAGTAAGAGTATGATTGTAAATAAATTCCCGAAGAGTTAACCGTTCAAATAAATTACTTCTTTGATTGCTGTTAGTTTAACTTCAATTGTTTTTAACATGTAGCTTAGGACTAAGATTTCCATTCTGGTGATATTTGAATAAAAAGGTGTTCCGCACGTCTTCGTGGTATTTTTGTGGTTACTAACTTTTGTATTGCAGGATGGTGGGCCTATTAATGTTTTACGGGTTTGGCTCACCATAAATAGATGGATAAGTATAAGATTCGTAGTAGCTTTGGGTTTCGGGCAAGAAACTACTTGCCACCGCATAAATGGAAAATACTCTATTGTCCAGATATGTGTGTGGAACTACCTATCTTGGCCCAAGAGTGTTGTAGTGTGGTTAGTAGTTTACAGGTTCAAGTTGGATCCCTAAGACTTGTTGTTTTGTTTAACTCATACCAGTCATGTGACTAACCCGAGTGTGTTATGCATTCAGGGGCGATTCTATATGAAACATAATCGAATGTATTTGTGCAGGTTTAATTTTTGAAGATTTTCGTTGGAGCTTCTGTTTGGGTGAAGAAATTGTCGCTGTGTTGTTTATTATTAGAGTTTTACTTATTTTTATTGTACTTGATTGTATTTCTGACAGTGTGGACCACTTATATATAATTGTAATAAAAATTGTATATTAGGCATTGGGAACATTGTAGTTGCTCTGACCAATAGATGTGTAGATTTTATTTTCTCTCCGCTGAACTCTGTAAAGAGGTTTTTATTTAATGAATATTGCATTTCTCTTGTAAATCGAAGTGATATAATATTTATCATGGAACTTTATTTCTTTTATAATGAAATGGATATTTGGAATACATGTTTAATAATAATGAGCTTTTCTTTAAACACAAGATCACATATCCGTATTTAAGGAGTATTAAATATTGTTTTCAATAAATCTTCTTGGTGCCTCTTTTGGGGTTTTGGAAATTGAATATTAGTTTGGATACATGCTCTGGATTAAATATTTGGTTGTCCAAAAAATCGGGGTGTGACACTGGAGGTCGAGTCAGGATTGTCGGACCTGACCGCTATGAACTGGAGGTCGGGTCGAGATCACAGTGCCCCTGACCGTTGTAAACTGGAAGTCGGGTCAGGATTACCAGACCCTGACCGCTCAAGAATGGAGGTCGGGTCGGGTCGGGTCGGGATCACTGTGCCCCTGACTGTTGTAAACTAGAGGTCGGGTCGAGATTGCCAGACCTGACCGCTATGAACTGGAGGTCGGGTCGGGTTTGCCGGACCCTGACCGCTCGAGACTGGAGGTCGGGTCGAGATTGCAGAACCTGACCACTATGAACTGGAGGTCGGGTCGGGATCATCGTGCCCCTGACCGTTGTAAATTGGAGGTCGGGTCGGGATTACCAAACCTGACCGCTATGAACTGGAGGTCGGGTCAGGATTGCCAGACCCTGACCGCTCGAGACTGGAGGTCGGATTGGAATTGCCGAACCTAATCGGTATGAACTGGAGGTCGGGTCGGGATCATCGTGCCCCTGACTGTTGTAAACTGGAGGTCGGGTCGGGATTGCCGGACCTGACCGCTATGAATTGGAGGTCGTGTCAGGATTGCCAAACCCTGACCGCTCGAGACTAGATATCGGATCGGGATTGCTAGACCTGACCGCTATGAACTGGAGGTCAGGTCGGGATCACCATACCCCTGACCGCTATAAACTGGAGGTCGGGTCGGGATTGCCGAACCCTGACTGCACAAGACTGGAGGTCGGGTCGGGATTGCCGGACCTGACCGATATGAACTGGAGGTCAGGTCGGGATCACCGTGCCCCTGACCGTTGTAAACTGGAGGTCAGGTCGAGAGTGCCGGACCTAACCACTATGAACTAGAGGTTGGGTCGGGATTGCCGGACCCTGACCCCTCGAGACTGGAGGTCAGGTCGGGATTACCGGACCCTCTTTCCAAGTCTCTGATCAGGGTCTGTACCCCGTCTAGATCACTATCTGCATAGTATGTTGGGCCAGTAAATGAGACTTCTTTCTGACTAGGCGGGACTGTTTGCTATGTGGCCACCAAGTCGTCGAATTGTTGTTGTGTATGACTCTGCCCTTCGTTGAGTTGAGTAAGCACAATAATAATCTGTTCTGGCGTCAGGACTACTTGTTGGGCTGTTGGTTTCCCAAGACTGCTCGATCTGCTGGGCTGCTAGTTTCCCAGAACTGCTCGAATTGCTAGGCTGCTAGTTTCCAAGGACTGCTCAAATTGCTGGGTTTCTAGTTTCCCAAAATTGCTCGAATTGCTGGGCTGTTGGTTTCCCATAACTGTTCAAACTGCTGGGTAGCTGGTTTCCCAGTCTTTCGACCATGTTTTCAGCCATTACGTATTAGTCACAAGATTTGTTTTGGAGGCAAAACTGACATTTCCCATAGACGGTGCCAAGCTGATGATGCAATTTTTGGTACTGGTCGACTTTAGAGTTTTAGAGCATATTAAAAGCATGGAAGATAGGGAGAGAGAAATATAGGCAGCATGTTTGTATGTGGTTTGGCCTTATTAATGAAGGAATCTATGTCCACATATATGTCAGAGCACTTCCACTAAGTATAAGAAAATGCTGCAGGGACCTTGGTGATCCAACAATGGTGACTAGAACTACCAAGGGTCAACCATGCAGGGATGATATTAGGGTGTCTTGGGAGAGGCTTGACAATACAGAAAGTTAGGGTTTCTATTGCAGAGAGACTGATCATATTCTAATCGAGATCAGGATCCCCTCTTATGAGGGTGAGAGGACCCTTTTATAGAAGGAAGAGTCCTCCCTTACAAGGCGTTTTAGTCTCTTTAGGAAACTGTTGACAGCCTGTAATGATGGTTGCATATTCGGAAGGCTTCCTAATCTGATTAGGAAACTGTTTATGGGAATCTGGAAGGTTTCCTAGCTGATTTAGGAAATTGTTGGAGTCCGACCAGTTGGGACGCGCCATTGAGTTAGCTAAGCTGGACCTGAACTGTATTATAATAGGACTGCGTATTCTGACCCATAGGTCGGAGCTAGACCCGGGGTCCTGGACTGGAAGTTGGTTGGTCGGTGGGGGTCGGACTCGGAACACTGAAGGTCGGCGGACCTGTAGGTCGGGAGGTCGGCGAGGTCGAACCTGGAGGTCGGGCCTGGAAAGTCGGACCTGGAGGTCGGGAGGTTGGGCCTGGAGCACCGAATTACTGGACTATTTTGGGCATATCAATTCTTATTTAACTATTAAATTAATAGGTAATACTTGGGACACACCCATTCGCACAACTTTTGGGACACAACTTAAAAGATGTGTCTATCTCTCTCCTGTGTCACTGGGGGCTCCACTGACATCACAGGACAGAGATAGACACATCTTTTCGGTTGTGTGACTTGTGTCCCAAAAGTTATGTGAATGGATGTGTCCCAAACTTTACCCTTAATTAAGGCAGCTATGAACATGTTTCTAATGAAAGCACATCTTTTATTCTCAACTTGTGCAAGTAGATCGAACATCAAAACAAGGCGTCAGCAAAAGTCTGAAGTTGGTAGAAAATTCTGATGTAGCCTAATAGACTTATACTGGCATGGTCCATTTGTTGCTTTACACACCCAGACAATCCTGGACAATGGAAGGCTACGAAGCATTTATTCAAGCTACGGACATTGAAATACAACAAGGTTGAAATAGTCAAGAGAATCATGAAGAAACTGAAAAACTAAAAAATTTCGGGTCCATATGACCTACACAGTAGTTCTAAGTTGATGTGGAGTTTTGGGTCAATGTTTATTTCGACGAACTGCTGCTTGTTTCTCTATAATTTTGCAACCATGTTGATCAGACCTTCATATTTTGTGAACATTAACAGAACATGGTAAAAAAAAGTAGAATCTCTATTTTATGTTCTATGCAAACTGTTTGTGTATAATCCCCATGCTCATTAGAGTTAGCTTACCAGTGTTCATTGTTACTATTTCCATGACAATATTTGGAAACAAGTCCCACTTAAATTGACAAAGTGAAAAATTATCACACTTAAATAACTGATGCTTACACTTCCATTAAAAATCATACATAGAAGTGAGAATTTGTCACTTATAAGCTTTTACATAAACAAACTGATGCTTATAGATACTGCTCCATCTCATCATAAGTAATTTGAGATTTTTACACTACTCCATTAGTATCATACATAAGAGTGAGAATTTCTCATTTAAAAAATTCAACACAAGAAGTGAGAATTTCTCACTAATAGAGAAATGCTAGGCACACAACATTAATCCACTGATCACCCATTCGGTTACGTAATCGGTTCTTGACAAAAATGGGTTCATGATTATCTGTGAAATGATAAAAATGACACCCTCTTCCTAGTTTGGTCTTTATTTCACTGGGGTCATTTTAGAAATTAGGTGTTAATACAAATAATGTTATATGATGTTGCCAAAATTTAGGTAAGAGATAAGAAGAAGAAGACAAGAGAGTTTGTATGTGGTTCGGCTCTGTTAAGGAAGAGACCTACGTCCACGTGTGTGTTGGAGCACTTGCACTATGATATCAAGGTCGCCAGAGGTCTTTGGTGAACCAACAACAGACTGGAACTACCAAAAATCGGCCGGGCAGTACGTAAATGTGTATTGTAAAATTGAGGTGATTAGTCCCTTTTATAGATACAAGAGACCTACCCGTACATGGCAATTAAATTGATAAAGTAATACAATTCGATTGGGATTGATTAGAATCAATCATGGGAGTTTCCTAAGTGGTTTAGGAAACATTATTGGCCTTCCGTTAGTCTTCTAGCTGAGATAGGCAACTATCTTAGAAGAGTATGGGTTGTGCCTCCAAGATGGCTTGAGCTACCCTACGAGGAGCTGGGCCTAGGTGGCATTCCCAACCTATACGTCAGTTCCTGCAAATCGGTTAGGATGATGGCGCCTTATGACTGGAACCGATCGATATGGCTACCGAGCATTACTCTCACTTGGTTGAATTTTTTCATACGTATCAGTTGCCCCTTTTCCAAGCCTAAACTGGTGCTGCATCAGATGAGGATTGGAAATTTGTATAGCCCGGAAGCCGTCCGGGACGTCTCAGGGAATGACTCGGGGTCAAACCGGCCGCCTTGGTCAATCGGGGCTTGGACCGATCGGTTGCCTCGGGAGCTTGGGGTCGGTTCCTACCACATGCCAGAAAGTGGTTGGTCTGGTTAGGATCCAACGAGGTTAGTGTAGATGCTACCGGACAGTCATAACCCAACTGAACCGTCACATCGCGCATTTAATGTGCATGCCTTTTGATACGCCCCTTTGTCTACCCAAAGCACCAGCTGTTAGGGGTTTAGGCAGGAGATTAGCTGGACTTTCAGATCTGGGATCATCTGGACCGCTCATGCAATCTATAAAAGGAGTACTTGAACAATTTCGTTCCTTCTTCTATGCATAAGAAGAGATTACCGAGCGGTTCTAGAGAACAATGCCCGGTCAATGTTCCCGAGCTCTTTCTTACACTTTTGTTATTGTAAGTCTTCGTCCTTCCAACCTTGCAATTTTTTGTATTTTTCTGTATCTTCTTCATTTGTTACTATTTCCAAACGAGGCTAGAGAATAGAAACTCTTTAAGTCTCGTGAGGGAGTGGGACTTCTTCTTCCTTAGATTCTATTTTTTTCTTAGGTCAGGTAGTTCCCTTTCTTTGATAGAGCGATCAGCCCAGTTGGTGTGTCATAGGACCGTTCTGTCTGGGTGTTACCCGACCGTGAAGACCGTGTATGCCTTGTCATTCAGGTTCTTGGTCCTTCCACCCCTATACCTTTGATTTGGAGTTCCCGACCCCTACTTTGGTCGCCAACTGCTTCCTCGTCCCGCTCAAGGGACCCTAGAGATGTGCCATTCTGATTTCAACTCGTCTTCCCAGTCAAAAGATGAGCAATCGAGGTCGGGGATACCAAACACAAGTCTGGACCCTCCTTCGCTGACTCCGTTAGACCATCACAGTGAAGGTGGGATTCCCATTCGAGTGTCTGACGATGAGGCAGGCCAAGGGCTCCATGTGGCCTCCATGTTACGGGGGTCGGGCGATGAGGCATCGGTGCCTCACAGTCCCGACATAGTTTTTTCTTGCGAGTAGACTCCCAGCAGTCTGCTTGCCTCCAATCTGGGACGGATTAGGGTGAGATATGACATTCCCGGCCACTGTTCCTTGGCCATACGTACCGGGGGGGCTCACCTGCACCATTCGGGCTTTGTCACCCTCTATGAGGATGACCTCATGGCAGGTCTTCGTCTTTCCCTCCATCTGCTTGCCCAGGACGTTCTGATCTAACTTAGGATTGCACCTGGATAACTTGCCCCGAACGGATGGAGATCCTTGATGGGGGCCATACACTTCTGGCCCCAAGTCTTCAGGTATAAGCTCTCCCTTCAGGAGTTCATGTGGACCCACCAACCATTCCCATTGCATGGGAAGGTCAGCTTCTTCTCTCTGGGAGCCCGGCAGGGGAGGAAGATAATAGTCAAATGCCCGAGCAACAACAAGGGGTGGAAGAAATTGTTTTTCCAAGTGTCCACCCTTAGGCTTTGCGACGACGCTCCATGAATACAACTAAGGACCTCCTGGGCGGGAAGATTGAGGAGTAAGCTCCCATCTTGTGTCTATTTTTCTTTTTGTTTTGCTATTGCCGTAGGGATAACTGTATTGTGTTCTATTTTGCAGTGGGGTCGACCGACCCACCGAGCATTCCCGACGAGTGTCAGGATCGGATCAGGATCTTAACTGAGGATCCCACAGACGTTGCTGATGTGTTAACCCAGATAGGGGCTCGGAAGGATACATACGAGCCCGACCAGCCCTTCGAAGCACCCGTTTTTCCTTCGATTATTCCTGGTAAGCTCCTACCTCCCAGATTCCCTTTACTGTCTTGTCAGCCATTTTTCATTGCTTGCCCGACCACTTATTCACCTGTTTCTCCCTTTGTGAAGAAATAGGCCCGAGGAGAGACCCCAAGGCGCTAAAGGCGAGGGAGGCTGCCACGGCCACACGGGCCACTAAGCGAAGGACGAGGCCAGCCGCTGGGCATGCTGTCGGCGGTCAGCGATTCAAGCGGCTCAGACATGGGCCTGCAACTTGCCAAGAAGCGGACAGGATGTCGGCTCCATGGGTACAGGTGGTACATGACACTACCACCGAGGGGGACGTTCCATCCGGGATACCGATGGCGGAGTCTCCAGAAATAAGGGAGAAGATCTATCTCTGTGCGGGGATGTCCCCTCGATCATTCCAGGGGTGGCTCTATAGCCTCACTCACTTCGTAAGTAAATCGCCCAGTCTCCTTCTGTCTTTTGTTAGCTTCATTTACTATGTATGACCGACCGATCAATTTCTGACTTTATTTTTGTAGGTCAGTTGCATGGCTGTCGTGTCTGAATCCTTCTTGCCCGGCTTGGCGGAGAGGGCGGCCGCTGCTGAGGCCGTTCTATCATGAGAGGGTGGTGCTGGAGGCTAAGGAATTGCCTTAGCCGTGGAGAAGGACAAAGTTAAAGGGCTGGCTCTGAGCCTAGGAGCAGCTCAGGCAGAGCTGGAAGCTGCCCTGATGGAGCTGGGAGCCATCCGGGAGAGTCTGGCGGTTGCAGAGGTTAAAAAGAAGGCTATGGCTGAGAGATCAGCTGACGACGACTTCGACAACAACTTCTTCCAGGGTTACAATGACCTGAAGAGAAGGGTGACTCTGGACCATCCCGAGTGGGACCTTACCGCTTACTCGGGAGCAGACTATGACTACTGGGATTTGGGGTCCGCCACCTTTGAAGAGGCCCTGGCCGGGGATGTTGTTCCCGACGGAGAGGTCGGGGAGACTGAGGAAGAGGTAGTTGTCATCGACGATCTTGAGCTCCCAACCTGTACATACATATTTGTATTATTTTTTTTATTTATGGGAAGACTACTATAATTGCCCCCCAGGCAATGTACTTTTGAACTTAAATGACAAAGGCCCTCTGAGGTCACTTTTTATGCCATTCCTTGTTCGTATTTGTACTCTTATTGCCTGCGTTTGTTTGCGATTGCCCATGTCTGACCGATTGTTAGTCTTATTAAAACCCTGCCTTAGCGAAAGGTTTAGAACTGTGACTATCCGCTCGGTGAACTCTGAGCATTGTAGGTACTTAGGAATGTTTAAGAGTTTATACTTAGTTGATTCCAAGTCCTGTGAGTGATCGGTGTGATTTCCTGTTTTAGTTCATTATCCCCTCCTGCCTCCCAAGCTTTTGCTAAGGCGGGTGTCTATTGAGGTAATGACTATAGGTAACCGACCTAGAACGTTGGTAGTTCCAGGGTCATTTGACTCATCTATTGTTGGCCACCTAGGGGGTTTGCCCCCATCATAGGTTATAGACCAAAGCAGAGTTAACGCCTCGGGCGTGATTCTGAGGACTTTGTTTGCCTCAGGTGTCGTCCCAAGGTCTTTTTGTGCCTCGGGTGTGATCCCGAGGTCTTTTTGTGCCTCGGGTGTAATCCCGAGGTCTTTTGTGGAATATTAATAGGGAACACTAGTTACGAAGAAAAATATTTAATTTAATATGGAAAGATATTTCAAATGCTCGTGAAGAGCTACAATTTTTTGAAGGAAAACAAAAAAATCCCTAACCAATACTACTGCCTACTTTACTGAAAGTACTTCCGCAGATGTTCCACATTCCAAGGGTGTGATAAGTCCTGTCCTTCCAGCGTTTGTAACCAGTACCTTCCCGGTCGATTGACCTGGGTGACCTTGTAAGGTCCTTCCCAGTTGGGCCCTAACTTTCCATTGGCTCCGGTTCTTGGTGGACTGGATAACCGCTTTGAGAACGAGGTCTCCTACCTGAAAACTATAGTGCTTTACCTTTTTGTTGAAGTATTGGGAGACCCTTTGCTTGTACGCTGGCATTCGGAGATATGGCTGGTCCCTCTTTTCTTCAACTAGATCGAGCTCTCCTCTGAGGGCTTCTTCGTTTCCCGAGTCATTATAGTTTATCACTCGATAGCACAAGAATGCCAGCTCAGTAGGGACCACTGCCTCATAGCCATAGGTAAGTGAGAACGGTGTTTCTCCCGTAGCCTCCCTAGGTGTAGTCTGGTAAGCCCATAGAAGGCTCGGGAGCTCTTCTGCCCAGATCCCTTTTGTCGCTTGGAGCATCTTCTTGATGGATTGTGAGATGGTGCGATTTGTTACTTCGGTTTTCCCGTTGGCCTGGGGATGCTCGGGAGAGGAATAGTGGTTGGAGATTCCATAGCCGGAGTAGAACTGTCTGAAGACTGGGGTGTCAAACTGTCGCCCATTGTCACTAACAAGTACCCGGGGTATCCCGAACTGGCTGAGGATGTTTCTTTCCACAAAGTTCTCCATCTTTTTTTCGGTTATCGTGGCCAATGGCTCGACCTTTGCCTAATTGGTGAAGTAGTCAACTGCTATCACCGCGAACTTGACCTGACCCTTCGCTATAGGGAGTGGTCCAACAATGTCGATGCCCCACTGGGTGAACGGCCATGGACTGAGGATTGGAGTCTGTGCTTCTGCCGGGGGGTTTATCATGCTTGCATACCTTTGGCACTTGTCACACCATTTCACATAGTCCTTTGAGTCCTGAGCCATAGTAGGCCAGTAATATCCTTGGAGTAGGGCCCTTTTGGATAAAGCCCAGCCTCTGATGTGGCTTCTACATACTCCTTCATTAATTTCTTGCAGAATGCTCCCAACCTGAGTCGGGTGAACATACCGGAGGTAGGGAAAAGTGAATCCCCTTTTGTAGAGTACTCTATTTTCCATATGGTACCTTGCTGCCCGGTATCTGACTCTTCAGGCTTTAGACATTTCGGGCGGGAGATTCCCGCTCATAAGGAATGTTAAGAGAGGGTCCATCCAACTGGGACTTGCATCGACTAGATCCACCTCCATGCCTTCTGGAACAGACACACTGGGCTCGGATAGGTATTCCACCCCGTTCCCTTGTAGATCTGATTCTGAAGATGATGCTAGGTGAGCTAACCGGTCGGTTCACGTGTTCTCTTCCCTCGGGATCTGGGTGATGGACAACCCTTTCAACTCGTTGGCGATCTTTCTGACCAGGGCCAGGTAGGCCACCATACTGTCTACTCGAGCCTCGTACTACTATAGGACCTGATTCACCACCAATTGAGAATCGCTATGTACCCTAATCTGTTGGGCTCCCATCGAGGTAGCCAATTGTAGCCCTACCAACAATGCTTCGTACTCCGCTTCATTGTTAGATGCTTGGAACCCCAACCTGAGAGCATACTCGAGTTGGATCGCCTTGGGTATGATCAGGATGACTCCTGTACCACAACCCTGTTTATAAAGTGTCTAGGTCAGGATATCAAGTTGTAGCTCGGGCGGGTTAACCTCCTCAATTGGATTTTTTGGATAGGTGAATTCTACAAGAAAATCTGATACTGCATGCCCCTTGATCGCTGCTCGGGGTCTGTAAATCACCTCGAACTCTTCCAATTTCAGTGCCCACTTCATGAGTTTCCCGGAGGTCTCAGGCCAGTAGAGGATCCTGCGCAGGAGCTGATTTGTAAGCATGACTATGGTATGAGCTTGGAAGTACGGGCGGAGTCTCCGGGCTAAAGTGATGAGGGAAAAAGCAAGCTTCTCTATGCGGGAATACCGATTTTCTGCACCCTGGAGTGCCCGGCTTGTGTAGTATATCGAGTATTGTATCCCGTGTTCTTCCCTAATTAGTGTCGAACTTACTATGGACAATGATACTGCTAGGTACAAAAATAACTCTTCCTTCAGAAAGGGTGTTGTAGCAGAAGGGGTGAAGCCAGATACTTTTTGAGCTCCTGGAACGCCTCCTCGCACTCTTCCGACCACTCAAAGGCCTTGCGTAAGATCTTGAAGAAGGCTAAGCACTGGTCGGTCGCTCGGGATACGATCGAATCTGTTCAATGCTACCACCGACCTACCAAACTTTAAACTTCCTCGGTGGTCCTGGGTGATTGTAGATTGATAATTGCTTGGATCTTCTCCGGATTGGCTTCAATTCCCCGTCGGTTGACTAAGTGTCCCTGGAACTTCCCAGACGAGACACCAAACATGCACTTAGCTGGATTCAATTTCATCCAGAACTTCCTAAGGATGTTGAATGCCCCGGCCAAGTGCTCGGGATGATCGGTCTTATCCCGGCTCTTGACCAGGATATCGTCTACGTACACTTCCATTATTTTCCCAATCAAGTCCCTGAATATGTGATTGACCAGGCGCTGGTAGGTCGCTCTGGCATTCTTGAGGCCGAACGACATCACTTTGTATCAATATGTTCCCTGGTCAGTGATGAAGGAAGTCTTTTCCTTGCCGCAGGGGAACATGCACATCTGGTTGTAGCTTGAGTAGGAGTCCATGAAGGAGAGGAGCGAGTGGCCTGCCATTGAATGTACCAGGAGATCAATCCTAGGCAGTAAGTAGCAGTCCTTGGGGCAAGCTTTGTTCAAGTCTGTGAAATTCACACAGAGCTTCCATTTTCCATTACTCTTCTTGACCAGGACCACATTGGCTAACCAGTTGGGATACTGCACTTCACGGACTGATTCGAATTTGAGAAGTGTCCCGACCCCCTCCTTTACTTGACCAGGCAGAATCTCGGATCAACATTAAGTCGGTAGGACGTAACCTGGGGATTAATTTCGGGCATGTCCTCATAGCTCCATGTAAAGACATCTTGATTCGTTCGTAAAAAGTTAACTAACCCCTCTCGGAGGCTTGGTTCCATGAGAGATCGGATACTGACAGTCCGGTCGGGAAACTCGGGATCCAGGACTACTTGGCTTAGTTCTTCCACTGGGCTAACTCCGTCCCTGCTATCTCGGGAGTCAATCTCCTCAACATGTAGGGCCTCCATGATGGCATCTCTATGTAGTGAACTAACATAGAGCCATGAGGACATGCCCGGAGTCAGGAACTTGACGACCAGGCTGTATGTCGACACAACCGCTCTGGCTCTGTTGAGTATGGTCCTCCCGAGGATGACATTGTGAGTGGAGGGAGCCTCTACTACAACAAAGTTGGTGACCATGGAGACTTGCTGCGGGTAAGTCCCCATCAGAATAGGCAGTTCGCTCATCCTGAGCGGTTGCGTGCTTGACCCGTTGTATGCTACCAGAGGGGTAGCCACTAGTCGGAACTAGTCCCTTGAGATTCCAAACTGATCAAATGCTGATGCAAAAAGTATGTTGGATGAGCTTCCCATATCCATGAGTACCCTTTTAACCACATAGTTGGCTATAGAAAGAGTTAGCACCAGAGGGTCGTCGTGGGGGCAGTGCAGATCCTGAATATCAGCGGACGAGAAAGTGAGGGTGTCAGTAGGAGGAGAGTCGACCGGTTTGACATGCGCAATATCCGCTCGGGAATCCCGCGCATGCCTCTTCATTGCCGACTGTGAGTCTCCACCTCTCGACATTCCTCCTGAGATCACATTGATATGCCTGAGTTGCTGCTGCTGATCGGGGAGTCGGGCTGAAGGAAAAACAGGTTTAAAGTTTAGTTTTAAATGCGCAGCGGAAAAGATTAAGTTATAAAAACTTATTGGTAGCCAAGGATCTACTGCTCGTCATTTCCAAGATGCATACAAGAGGGAACAAGATTTATACCTTACGGTCTTGAACCCAATTATGAAATCTCCAATTTCCAGCAGGCTCCACTAGGTTGTCTTCACCCTTATGTCTCCTGCGGATGCCTGTCGGAAAGACTAGAGATGGTGGGATCTCTAATAGAGAGGAAATGAAGGTTTGGGAAGACTAAAATAGTTTCTGCAGCTTCTGGTTTGTAAAAATGACGAACTTCTTTTTCATAATGCAGCTGCCCTATTTATAGATTCCCAGAACCAACCTAAACTTCGAGCGATCGAAGTTCATTCAATCAATCGAACCTTCGATCGATCGAAGCATATTCAATCGATCGAACAGGTCTAGACTTTGATCGATCGACACTACTTCGATCGATCGAACCTGCCTTGACAAGTTCCTTATTTGCCTTTCCAAGCATCCTAGCGGAGCTAAGAGTGGGACCTCCTAGGCTCTTTATTGTTGGCTCAGACCAGTTGTCAATTCCCATGACCAAACTCTTTGATCAGCAAATTAACCAACTGATCAGTTAACGTTTACTCCACTATAAAACGATAACTGAACTCCAACGTAAAAGAACATATCCGAAGCGATGACTAGACTTGTATGTTGTACTAATGTCCCTCTACCTTCAGCATTCGTAATCATATTCAAGTAGTCGGACAACTGTTATTGTCAACCTGAATCATGATTACTTCTTGTATTCCTTGAGTCCCATTCACCACTCATGATTACCAAACATGTTGATAACTCTTATCAAAAAGACTGCAGTACTCAGTAATCAACTTGGTGACATTCTCAAGGGAATGCTTACTCTAAATCAGAGGGTAGATTCTATCTTGACAATATATGTTCACAACCCTATGAACATGACATGCCCAAGATACCCAAGTGTTGATCTTCTATAGACCTCACTGATTGGTAAGTCAAAATAGTCATACCCACATTCTGTGTTCATAATCGTCTCAAGATTGAGAACACGTACCTTATACAAGTTATGAGTTCCTATTGACTGTTAGACAGTCTTGAGTGTCAATAGGAAAGCTCAGGTTTGTCAATGCACTATAAGCATTAGCATATTAACTAAGAGTCACACTGAAGTGATTGAGACTCATCACTCCATTCAATGGTAGTTAATCATGCTACAGTGTAAACCTGATGAGGTATCCAGCCTCATCATCCACTGTGACATGTTCTAAGTATCAAAGAATACTAATCCGTATCTCATTATATGCATCTCATACATACACGAATTACTTACTATGATACTTAAGGATTAAACAATCATCTCATGAAAGAAACATACATAATGAAATGTAAAGCTGATATCCATATACTAAAATGTCAATGTCTAAAACATAAAGTAATGGTTTGAGGGCACAAACCCAACACGGGCATCCTGCCGTTGTGGCTTGTTGGTGATGAACTCGGCTAGATGGCCTTGCTCGATAAGCTTCTCTATAGCAATCTTCAATTTGAAACAGTCCTCAGTGTCATGGCTGTGATCCTTGTGGTAACGTCAGTACTTGTCACGGTTCCTTTTCTCGGGCGGGCTCTTCAGCTTGGTTAACTTTTTGAGCAGTTTCTGAGCCTTGGCAACTACCATGACCTGTTGGATGGGCCGGGAAAGCTGTGTGAAGGTTACCGGGGACTCATCTCGGTCTCCCTTCGGCTTGCTCGATTTTTGCTTTTTTTCCCTAGCCCTTTTCAAAACTCTCCCGCTTCCATTTGGCTCTCGGAGAATCGTCTTCCGCGAAGCTCAAACGTTTGTCCTTCAGGAACTCTTCAGTGTCGATGTACTTGCCTACCCTCTCCAAGAGTTCAACCAAGGTTTCCGACCGATTTCTATGAAATAATGTGGAGACCTTAGTGTTCTCAACCCCTGAACAGAAGCCTGTGATTGCGACCATCCCATTCAGGTCATGAATCTGGAGCTTTTGTTGGTTGAACCGGTCAACATAGTCCTTCAAGGACTCTCCATTCCGCTGCTTGACAGATAGCAGCTGGATATCTGGCTGTGGTCGGCCAAGCATGCCTACAAACTGGCTAACGAAAAGCCTGGTGAGTTCCTTAAAGTCATCAACCGACTGGGCTTGAGGGAATGGAACCACTACATGGCCGGGCCTTTCAAAGTGCAAGGAAAGACCAAGCAATGTAGTTCATCTGTATTGGTAGCCAATGCCATCTAGGCCTTGTCGGTCCGGACGTGATCGACCAGACTTCCTGTGCCATCATAAGAATCGAGGTGAGGCTGTTTGAATTTGCGTGAAATAGAAAATCCTGTGACCCGATCGATGAATGGCGACTCAGTTTCGGTGTTGGTATGATTGCGACCTGATTTTCCACCTAGCTTTTCTATTTGTTTTTCTAGGTAGTTGATGCAGACCTCCACATCCCCTTGTTCAGTGTTTCGTTCGGTGCCTGTATGGTAGGTCGGGTCAGAGGAGGAGGCTTCTTCATCAAAGTGCGTTGTCCTCAGGGATAGGGCTCGTCTGACTTCGTTCGATCGTGTTCCTAAGATCGGTTCGACTCTTGGCAGGGCAATCCTAGGCCGATTCCCGGGTCAAATGCCCTTGCCCCTCCCCTTTGGCTACGCGCCTTTCGTTAATAATGTTTCTGGCATCCCCCGTGCGGTTTGGGTTGGCCCGGGCACATTGCCGGTTCGTATTGGATCCCGGCCTCGCTCATCGTTCCCGTGCTCCCCCACTGCCTAGGGGGATGCTGGTGCAGTTCCGGCACGTCGTCGGATCCGTACAGGCATCCGACCACACTCGCCGTTCCCGAGCTGTTCCACAGTCTGCGGAGGTTTGTTCTGTTGGGCCAGCAGTGCTTTGATTTGTTGTTGGGTCTGACGCTGACCCTCCAGAAGTTGTACAAGAGCTGCGGTGAACTACTCTGGAGTCATGGAAGCAGCTGGTTGAACAACCGGTGGATCCGCCTGACTTGTTGGTTGAGCAGTCTTCTTATTCTTATGGGGAGCTATGGCAATCAGTCAAGAGATTTATTTCTGGAAAACTAACATTTTCGACAGACGGCGCCAAACTGATGTTGCCAAAATTTGGGTAAGAGATAAGAAGAAAAAGACAAGAGAGTTTGTGTGTGATTCGGCTTTGTTAAGGAAGAGACCTATGTCCACGTGTGTGTCGGAGCAATTGCACTATGATATCAAGGTCACCGGAGGTCTTTGGTGTACCAACAACAGACTGGAGCTACCAGAAATCGGCCGGGCAGTACGTAAGTGTGTATTGTAAAATTGTGATCCCCTTTGAGGAGGTGAGTGGTCCCTTTTATAGATACAAGAGACATACCCGTTAGTCTTCTAGCTGAGATAGGCGACTATCTTGGGATTGATTAGCATCAATCATGGGAGTTTCCTAATTGGTTTAGGAAACATTCTTGGCCTTCCGTTAGTCTTCTAGTTGAGATAGGCGACTATCTTGGGAGAGTATGGGTTGCGCCTCCAAGATGGCTTGAGCTGCCCTACGAGGAGTTGGGCCCAGGTGGCGCTCCCAACCTGTCGGTCAATTCCTGCAAACCGGTCGGGATGATGGCGCCTCATGACTGGAACTGATCGATATGGCTACCAAACATTACTTTTACTTGGTTGAATATTTTCATACGTATCATTATATATAAACTTCTTTTCCCAACTAATGCAGTGGGGTTATGAACCCACATCAATGGATGTGGTTACGGGTGAAAACGGTTCAATTCAGTGCGATTTTTAGTCAAATCGATAGGTTTCAGTTCGGTTCGGTTCGGTTCGGTTCGATTTAGTGTAAATTTTTTATTTTCACACTGCGTGAAGTTTTTGAAAATCAACTGAACCGATCGACTCGATTCTGTCGGTCCGGTCAATTTTGTTACACCCTAACTGTGGGCATGTGACCCCGTCCTTGGTTGGAGATGCTATTACATACGTATATAATACTCATGGGATGCTACATAAAAACATACAACTAAGAAATTTGTATTAAGCTCTCAGCTTTTTCATCAACTTCCAATAAATTTGGAGTGTTACTTCTTTAAATTTTATATATCTGATTTGTTTTTTGAATTTTAAATTGCTTGGAGTGATTACTTTCACTCTGGTTAAATCAAGACGAGTTACTTAAATTTTCGCTCTAACTTAAGATAGTATTAGTATAAAACTACTTTGGATCTTTAATGAAACATAACCAAGAATATATAAGATCCTAATTATCTAAACGAACTCAATACGCCACTAGAAAAAGCAATCTAGCAATTAAAACTTCATGAATCCATTTTGTTCTTTTCATGCCATGCAAATCCATTTTGTTCTTTTAATTAATTAGACCATCAGCGCTTAATTTCTCCTTTCTTCGTTTTTCTTCAACTCAAAAATGGGTTCGAGACATAGGTGAATCCAAGAAGGCCTTAATGAGGTTATGCATCTCCATTCAAATTTTAAAAAAAAATCCAAAAGTATATTGTGAATTATTTTATATATATATATACACTGAATAGTTCAATTTTTATAATTATGCCCCCAATTTTTTTGAGTGATACAAATATTGTAGTGTAGAGAATTGAAATCTTGGCTTGGACTTCTTATGAGAGGATATGTGTGATAAATTTATGGATAAAATTTTCGTTCTTCTCCTTCTACTGTCAAAAACGTCGTGTAAAATTCGCCCCCACTAAACTACATTCCTGATCTACAGACATTAATTTATGGATAACATAATTAAAAGGCACTTGTGTGGAATTATGACAAAAGAAACTACAAAAATGTTAGGCACACAACACATTTTACAACACATCCCACAACAGGGCTTTAAATGCATGTACCATGTGCTGTGTAAGTGATGCATAGAAAAGTATGAAAAATTCAATTATTGAAGTTCGCAAATTCAGAAACATACTTGTGAACTTGTCGAACTCATCCTCATAAAGGCAATGCTCGTTTGAGTTTGATCCTACAATTTTAATTATAATTATAATATAACATAAAAGTGAAAGAGGAGATTTTTTTTTTTTAGACATTCTATACAAGAACTACGTAACGCAAATCTGACTGTAAATCCCAGCGGAGTATTTTTTTTAACATGAGCATGCTCGTGAATTTAGAACCACAACCATGAGTCGCTTTTGCTTCTCTTGAAAACCTAATCTATGAACTATAAAGAAGACTAGCCAATGCTTGGAGTTGAATTTGAGTCGGTTTAGACAAGTTTCTTTTTTTTGTTTTTTTATCAGCAACAGAACAATTTTATTACGAGAGATTTGAATCAAACATTACATAGTGTTCGACTTCGGAAGGAATCAAAGGATATTTCTCAAGCCAAACTCTAAAACATTTAAAAATCTTTGCAAGTTTAGTTAACTCATGAGCTACTACACTACCATCACGTTTGACATGCATAAATATTTGATAACCCAATTAAGTGGTGAAAATAAAAATTTTTAGCAAATATTTTATTTCAGTGTGTTTGATAACATATCACTTAATTGAAAAAGCAGCCAAAAAACCACTGAAAACTTTAAGTGAAAATTTTCTACTGAAAATAATCACTGAATGCAATCTATTTCAGTACTTAAAAAACCATTTTCAGTACTGTAACTTCAATCGCTTAAAAATTTCAATACTTAAAATTCAACACTTAATTTTCAGTTTTATCAAACGCACCCTTAATATCCGCCAAGCCACCAACTAAACGGGTTGTGTCCTCGATGAGATGTTCGTACGAAACAAGAGAGTAGTCATGGTTGGAGAGATGATTGACAAGCATTAACAAATCTGACTCCACAATGAAGTTTTAAAACCCGCCTCGATCGCAACAATAGTAGTCCGCCGCAAGGTCATGCACTCAGCCATCATAGCATCCAACGCCCCCGGCACGAACTCCGAGAAAGCAAGATAAAGGCTACCTTCATGGTCACGAAGCACACCCTCCTCCAACCCCACACCCCCAAGTTCACTAATGTTACACCCGGAATAGCAAAAATAGATAAAGATAAATTCCTTTTTAGGTCATAGGGAATACTTGGTGAAGTCACTGAATTGTCCACACCATGTAGTTCTAAACAGTAAAGTAAGAGACAGTAATAACAACTGAACTCACTGGTCATAACATAACTTACTAACTATTACATCAGGGTGTTTAAACATAATATAACAGAGTTTGGAGGCAACATATGCCTTGCTACAAAACATAATAGTAAGGTCGGTATCCGACTTAGAACTAATCTCTATTCTAGTCTTCAATTGGCGTATATATAATCGCCATCGTAATAGTCCTACCCAGCATCTCCAACCTTAGCAGGTCCATCCCCGGCATAGCCTTCTTCCAGGTTATAGTCGTCCTCAGGGTAAGGTTCATCTCCTGCATTGTAAGCAACATGATAGTCTGGACGGGGAATATCCAGGCATAAAACGCCGTCAGCTTATTGAAAGCTGAGTGAGAAGAAACTAAAACATCATCATAAGCATAATGTAATTACCAGTTACGAAGGACATAAAATATAGCTCTACTAAAAATATCTTTCTCTTTATTCCAACCCATTAATCGGTTCTCTCGCTTTGTTACCCAAAGACCGACAAGTACTCTGATTGAAGAACATACTCGATAGTTCAACTCTGTAGATACACCATTATTTCGTCCACCGCTTTTAAGGACTTTAACCATCCACTGCATGTCATGGATACCACGTCAGTCCATCTCCCGCTTTTAAGGACTTAAACTGCCCACCACATGTCAGGAATACAACATTTCGAATAACAACATATCATCTTATTGTCACGACTTAGCAACATCTGCCAGTGATCTCCGTCCACCGCTTTTAAGGACTTGAATCGCCCACCACTTTTAAGGACCTCATAGATCACCTGGCTATCTTAGGACTACTTGGTCCCGTCCTCCGCTTTTAAGGACCTATGACCAAGTGTCCGCCCATGTACTATTTCCAGAACTTATCAAACCTACCCCAGTTCCACTCTAATATCGACACATGACAATTCCTATTATGGCCTGAGTACTCTGAGTGTAATGAAACGGATACCAAACTGATTCCCGATTACCACGTTATCTAATGTTACGAACGTTTTCGTATAACTCTTAATCATATCTCATTATCGCGTCACAGTATTCCTTATTCAATCAATATCATAATAATGAAAGTGCCAAACGGTATTTAAACAACTACACAATTCACATCATATATAAACAAAAATATCCCAAATCTGTAAGTACAAATTGATTGAAGTCGTTTTCAATCGATTTGGAAAAGTTTATGTCAATCGATTGAAGCATTTTCAATCGATTGAAAAGAGTTGGTATCAATCGATTGAAGGATTTTCAATCGATTGCGAAATAGTAAGTTCAATCTATTGAATCATGTTCAATCGATTGAAAGTCATCTAGTCCAGGCAGTGACACCGGTGTTTTCGAATCTGTTTTTAAACATGTAATGAAATTATGAAAGTATGTTCCATAAGATTTCTAATGGTATAAAATTCAAGTTTTTAAGATATGAATCAAAGCCACGATGGTCGCGCGAAATCAGCGCCCTTTCTCTGCTACTGATTTGTTGACGGATAGGATGGAGATGAACAATGTGTAGGCCTTAGCCTTAGCCCAGTCACTGTGTAGGCGCGGGTGGCCCACGTCAAGTGATGCCCACGTCAAGTGATGCTCACATCAAGTGTGGCTGACATGTTTGGCAAGTAAACAATTTTGGTTGCTTATTGAATGATATGTTCTACACTACCAAACAGGGCTTATTCAATTAGACTTTGCAAGTACAATCAATATGATGGGAACACGTGCAAGGGGCACAAGGTGTTTTGTGCAGATTGTATGGCCTTGTTTGGCAGATTCTAAAAAAATTATTTTTAATTCTTTAATTAACTATTTTAATTAGTTTAAAATTCAGAAAAATATAATTAGTTACTTAAATTTTTCCATGGTTTTTCAATTATTGTGTATAATTCAAAAGTCCTAATGAAATTGATTTTAAATTTGTTTTAACACCTAAAATTGTTTTAAATTAGTGAAAAATCTTGAATTTTTCATTAACCTTTTTTTTAGCTTTTGAGAGCTATCCGGGCTATGCAATAAATTAGTTTATTGCATTTTTTTATTATTTTTAGAGGCTCACTGCATTGAAGGTCATGTGTTAATTACTGTTGTTTGTGATTGGTTGACCCCGAGACCTCTAATCTTTCTCCTTAAATGGAGTGATGGATTAGTCCATTGATTTTTAAATAACCGCATGAGTGCTTGGTGTATGTGATCAATTAATTAATCTGGATCAAATGAATGGACAATCAATTGACAATTTATTTTGAGCTTGGGTCATCACGATGTATGTTTAAGGTTGTTTTTTTGTATATGAATGAACAAAGCATTCCTATTTTTTATGACTATAAATGTACTGTGAGGATGAGCGTTTATTTTTCTGTATTGGAAAAAGCCTACTTGTAAAAGGATGAATTTATTTGTTTATGCAATTTACACTTGAATGACAATTGTTAATTAGGACCCACATGAGGTCTATGCACAAATTTGTTGTATGGCGCACTTACTATCACTGTGGATGATGTTAGATATGATATGTACTATCTATGCATGTTTGTTTAAAAATCAATTATAAGACATTTTCTTAATTTGCAAGAGTAAAGTGATGACGATGAGCTCAGCGAATTTTCGATCTTGAAATTGTAAAAAGGGAAAAGGTTTTGATAATTCGATTTTGGAACAAACCTTTTGAAATGTGCAAATAATAATGTCAAACCCTTGCACATGTTCTCAAAATATTTTTTTAAACCACATTATGTTAATCTTTTTCAAAGATAACAAGTTCAAAGGGACTAATTTTGTAATATGGTACTGATACGGCGTCGTTTGGACCCTCCATCATAAAGTGATACGTGGCAAAGGAGTCATAGGCCAGTCGCATAGGAATACCGTTTAGTTTGAACGAGTCCACATAACCGTTGGACCAAGAGGACGTGGCCGGCCTCATCCCAGAAAGATAGGAGGCAGGTAGCCCATAATACGAAGGTATGGGACAGGTGGTAGGTTCCACGATGCCCCAACCCAACTAACTAACGGGAGACTGCGCCGCAAAGGCTGCAGTTCGTTAATGTTACTCCCTATTTATACTATTGTAAATGAACAAAGAAGGTACGCATTCCCTCCTTGAACTAGCTCCAGTTGTTTTACCTTTTCTTCGATAACTAATTTAGCCATCGAAGGAGGTCTAGGGAACCTAACCCCCTTGGGCCTTTTCTTGACATTTTATGCAGAGTCTAGCTCGCAGGAACCACGTCTGTTGCTCGGTCCTAGGCCGTTCTCAACTTGCCTGAAACGAACAACATCAATTGGCACTATCTGTGGGAACTGACGTTATTTCCTTTTTTTTCTTTTTCCTCGCCGAATTTAGGCACGATGGTGGTTTCTACAAGATCAACTTCATCCCGACCTTCTCGCCAGAGTGATCAGGATCCCCAGCAAGGAAATCTGAATCCTATTGCTCCAAAAACATCTGCTGGGGCACACCCGGTCCGACAGCCCGACAAGCCAGCTACAATGGATCAAATGATGCAGTAGATCAGGAGTCTGATAGATATAGTTCAGGCGCTGGTCCAACAGTAGCGATCTATGTCCCAGTTGGTGGGCAGTCAGCTCAATCCCCATAAGGAGCGAAAAGAAGATGACCCCCCCTGCCTGGACGGCACAGAGCTTAGCAACCAAGCACACTGATGAGCTCCGTCATAAAAGCGGGGAGCACATCGATGATTCCGAAGATCACCGAAAGGGCCCAGAAGGCGATTTAACAAACCAGTTCAAAGGTAATCCAAAGTTAGATCAACCGGGAGAAGAAACGGCCGATGCCTTGCAACTCAAAGCCGAGCAGGAACTTCAGGAGCTCCTAGGACAATGTGGCCCCCCATTCATCCGGGCAATTACGGAAGAGCCCCCTCCAAAAGGGTTTTTCCTTCCAAAACTTGCCATGTATGATGGAAAGACTGACCTAGCAGAGCACCTGAGCCACTACCAGAGGGCCATGGCCTTGTATAGTCATAGCAATGCACTGATGTGTCGAGCCTTTTCAAATACGCTTACTGACACGGCATTGTCATGGTTTAACCAGCTTCCTCCCAGGTCAACCACCTCATTTGCAGACTTGGGAGTAAAATTCATCAACCAGTTCCTTACCAACAAAAAGATCAGAAAAGGGCCAGATCATATGTTGACCATACATCAGGCTAAGGGCGAGGGTCTGAGGGATTACATCGTGAGGTTCAATGCCGAGCCCAACACAACAGAGGGATGCGACCAAGGCTTCCCTAACTCAGCATTAAAAGCGAGACTCCACCCTGGAATCTTCATCATGTCCATCAGCAAGAATCCCCCTAAGAGCCATGCGGAGTTGTTGGCACGAGCCAACAAGTACATATTGGTAGAAGATATGAATTTGGCCAGGAAGGAGCTTAGAACCATGATAGATCCAAAACCCTCTAAGAAGGAGCCCAAGGAAGAGAAAAAGAGGCAGCGGTCGCCTGAAAGGGCAGAACTTTATACCCCTCTTAACGCGCCCCTGTCCCAGATCTTGGATCAATCCAAGGGAAGGGAAGATTTCAAATGGCCAGAACGTTTAAAGGGAGATCCTAAAAAATGAGATAGGTCGCGGTATTGTGACTTCTACAAGGAGCATGGCCACACTACTAACGAATGCAAGATTTTCAAACGTGAAATTGAGGAGCTCATCAAGCGGGGAAAGCTTCGCTAGTATATTGCCGGACGCGACGACAGATCAGGAAGGCGATAAGAGAGAAGAGATGGCCAAGAGGCCAGGAGGGATAGGAATCAAGATCAGTTCCCCCAGCCACAGCATGACCAACCCAACGTCATACATGCTGTCCATGGAAGATCTAGAAATTCGGGGGACTCCAACAGAGCCCGAAAAAGATTTGCTCGCGAAACTCGGTATCCCCCTATGCGAATTTTCAGTTTTGAAAAGGAGCCTAGGGTGGAGCCGCGTATTACCTTCACCGACCAGGTTCTGATCGGGGTCCACCTCCCGCATGAAGACGCTCTGGTCATCTCCTTAAGAATATATAACTTTGATGTCAGGAGAATCCTTGTTGACAATGGGAGTTCGGTTAACGTTATTTTTCTCTCTACCTTGAAGAAAATGGATTTCGATATGCAAAGAATAGAACCGGCCTAGTCTAATTTGACTGGTTTTAGTGTAGAAGTTAAAGTTCCAGAAGGCCGGGTAATGCTACCAATCAAACTAGGCAAAGATTCTAACTATATCACCACCTTGGACGAGTTTCACGTGGTAAACTCCTTCTCTCCGTATAACATAATTATGGGAAGACAATGGCTCCATGATCTGGGGATAATACCTTCCTCCTTCCATCAATGTATGAAGCTGCTCATCTGGGAATGTGTTGCTACTATCTGTGGCGACCAGAAAGAGGCTAGAGAGAGCGGCTGCACCGCTCTCAAATCATCTGCCACCAAATAGCATCACCGAACTCTCCCTGCTCTGAGCAGGTTGGTCCGTATCACCTAACCTCTCAAGTGGTCGAGACCTGGATATGGAGAGACCCTCGGTATTGAAACCAAATGAAGAAGTGGAGGAGGTATCAATCAGCAAAAGTCACCCCTCAGGAAAGTGAAGATCGGAACACAGCTCTATGACCAACAAAGGCAATCACTCATCTCTTTCTTGAGGGAGCATATGACAGCCTTTGCCTAGTCAGCACAAGACCTTGTTGGGATTGACCCTCAGATCATAACGCACTGCCTCTCTATCGACCCTAACCATCCTCCGGTCAGACAAAAAAGAAGAACCTTTGTCCCAGAAAAGAATGATATAATCAATGCAGAGGTGAGTAGACTTCTGGAAGCAGGACACATCATAGAAGTCCACTACCCAGCATGGCTGGCAAACACGATAGTAGTCCCTAAGAAAGGAGGAAAATGGATAGTCTGTATAGTAATACACTGATTTAAACAAGGCCTGCCCGAAGGACAACTTTCCCATTCCCAAGATAGATCAGTTAGTTGACTCAACGGCAGGGAATGAACTGCTGACTTTGATGGATGCGTACTCGAGCTACAACCAAATCAAGATGCACCCTTCGGATCAGGAGAAGACTTCTTTCTTCACCAACAGAGGCATGTATTGTTACAAGGTCATGCCATTCGGATTGAAGAATGCAGGAGCCACCTACCAGAGGCTGGTCAACATGATGTTCAAAGATCAGATCGGCAAGACAATGGAAATATACATCGATGATATGTTAGTGAAAAGTAAGCACGTCGAAGACCACATCAACCATCTGAGGGGAACATTTGAGGTCCTCCAAAGGTACTGCCTAAAACTTAACCCGACCAAATGCATATTCGGGGCCTCAGCAGGAAAGTTCTTGGGTTTTCTGATGTCACAAAGGGGAATAAAAGCAGATCCAGCCCAAATAATGTCCTTGATGGAAATGAAATCCCCCAAGACGAGGAGGGACATCCAGTGCCTGAATGGCAGACTAGCAGCATTGAACCGCTTCATCTCTAGGGCCTCAGACAAGTGTCTTCCCATCTTCAAAGCCTTGAAGGGGGGAGCTGCGTCAGAATGGACAACGGAATGCGTAGCCGCGTTTTAGGATCTTAAAACCTATCTGGACAGCCCGGAACAACTGTCGATGCCTGAACCTAATGAGCTTTTGTACCTTTACTTGGGTGTCTCAGACCACGCCGTTAGCTCGACATTAGTCAGAAAGGTGTAGAAGGTACAAAAAATGGTTTATTATGTGAGCAAGACACTCTTGGAATATGAAAAAAGGTATATATGCCTCGAAAAACTGATTTATGCCTTGGTTGTATCAGCGAGGAAACTCGGACCATACTTCCAAGCACATACCATCGTCAACCCCACGAATCACCCCCATTCGATCTATACTCCACAAGCCAGAAACATCCAGAAGAATGGCCAAATAGGCGATAGAACTGGGAGAATTCGATATCCATTTCGAGCCTTAGATAGCCATAAAAGTTCAGGCCCTGGCTAACTTTGTGGCAGAATTTACTAGAGAAGGCCCTGTCGCAGATCTGATGCCAGAACTTCAGCAGTGAGAGTTGTACACTGACGGAGCTTCAAATAAGAGGGGCTCTGGCGCTGGTGTCATCCTGAAGACCCCCGAAGGTGGGATATTGGAAAATCAGTGGTTTTTGGATTCAAGGCTTCCAATAATGAGGCAGAATACGAAGCATTAATCATCGACATACAACTGGCCTGGTTATACGGAGCTGTGGCCCTCAAAGCCTATTGTGATTTGCAGTTGGTAGTCGGTCAAGTAAGTGGTGAGTTCGAGGTGAAATAAGTGAGGATGCAAGCCTACCATTCTATTGTTAGGAGGTTAACCCAGGATTTCCAGGGGTTCACTCTGCAGAAGATACCAAGACAAGAGAATGGTCGAGCGGACTGGTTGGCCAAACTGGCTGCATCTGAGGAACCGTCTTAGGATCCAGCAATCAAGGTAGGCTTCCAGGAAGTGCCAAGTACTCAGACACCTAGAACAATGCATGTCAACGACGATAAAGGTCTCCCAGGGTCATGGATGGAGCCAATCTTTGGCTACATCAGAGACGATAAACTACCTGACAACAAACAGCAAGCAAGAAAACTCAAAATTAGAGCAGCGCGGTACATGATCCTTGATGGGGTGTTGTACAGAAGGTCCTTCTCATAGCCGATTCTTAGGTGCGTGACTCCTTATCAAGCGGATTATGTCCTTAGAGAAATTCATGAAGGAGTCTGTGGGAACCATGTCGGCACTAGGACATTGGCCCACCGAGCTCTAACCCTGGGGTATTATTGGTCCAGTATGAAGTTTGATGCTCGAAATCTGGTTAAAAAGTATGATAAATGTCAGAGGTTTGCCAAATACGTACACCAGCCTCCACAGCCAACGACTCCAATGCAAAGCCCCTGGCCATTCATGTAGTGGGGGATGGATATCGTGGGACCCCTCCCAACGGCTAAAGGAGGAAAGAAATTCATAGTTATCAATGTCGATTACTTTACGAAATGGGCGGAAGCAGAAGCACTGGTAAAGATAGGTCAAGCCGATATGAAGAATTTCGTATGGAAAAGTGTGGTATGCAGATTTGGCGTCCCCCATGTCTTGATAACTGACAACGGGACCCAGTTCGAGGGGTCATTTTTTCAATAGTTTTGTGAAGGCCCATGAATCAAACACCACTTCTCGTCCCCTGGACATCCTCAAGCCAACGGTCAGGCAGAAGTCACAAACAGAACCATCCTTAACGCCATGAAGAAAAGGTTGGAAGGAGCTAAAGGGTGCTTGCTAGATGAACTGCCTGAAATATTGTGGTCATACCAAACCACCAGAAGAACTGCTACAGGGGAATCGCCTTTTACCCTGACCTATGGGACATAAGTGGTTCTGCTAGTTGAAATTGGTATGCCGGCCGCCAGAACTAAGTCTATACCTACCATGGAAAAGCAGGGCCTTCAGCTCGCCGCCGAGTCGCAAAACAATCAGAGTTTATCGTAGAATTTGGACTTATTGGAAGAAACCAGGGAACAGGCCCTACTCTGTTTGGTAGCTTACCAGCAGAAGGTTGCAAGTTATTTTGATAAAAGGGTGAAGCCCCAGACGTTCAACCTCGGGGATTTGGTGTTGAGGAGGGTTTTTCCAAACACCAAAGATCCCACTGACGGAAAGATGGCTCCCAATTGGGAAGGGCCATATAAAGTGGTCAGGATAAACAGACTAGGAACATACTGGCTACAAGACATGGATGACAGACCGATCCCGAGGCCCTAACATGCTGAGCATTTAAGAAAGTACTATGTGTAGCATGCTACCATGATTATTTAGTTCTTTTTTCAATAAGTCAAGCTTCTTGTTTTCTCAAATGCAATAAATTAAGCAATTGTCATTTCCTTTATTTCTTGTCATTAGCCACGATCATTTGGGCGGCCAGTCCCAAATCATAAAAGCACAGGAGAAGAGGGGAAAAGAACAAAAGGCATTATTTATTTATACAAAGGAGAAGAGGGGAAAAGAACAAAACAGAAAGAGAATAGCAAAAAAAAAAAAAAAAGGAAAGCAGTCTTCAGGTCCCCTTGCCCTTCAAGGCCTTGATTTCTTCTTCCATGGTAGCCATTCTGGCCACCAGCTCGTTGACAGTAAGCTCTAGAGCGTGGAAATCCACCTCCTGCGTAGCAAAGTCCGTCTGCAGAAGAGCACCTTGCTTCTCCACTTTCTGCAGACGACCTTCCAGATTCTCAAGGGAAAGGCCTGTCCAGGAGCTAGGCACGTGAGAACCAACATGCACTCCTATCCGACCCCTTTTTGGTTGGGGTTGAGATTCCTCCTCAACCACCTTTTCCTTTCCCTTCCTGGACGGACTTGAGCATGGGCCAGTATCCCTAGACGAGGATGAATCAGCACTGGCAGATAGAGCAATTGGCCCTTCAGATGGGGCGGCCCTGCTCGTTACACGTGAACCAGAAGCCATGGACCGAGTAAAACGACGTGACCCAGAAGCAGCCGCAACAGGGGCTGCAGTGGGAACTTTACCACCAGCCTCATCAACGGGTCCTCTAATCAAATTGGAGAACCTAAGGCTGGCCTCGACAGCTTGGTTGATCGTCTCCTCATCAGCAACAGTGGAAGCGATGTCACAGAAAGTAGCAAAAGACGTCTTGCAAAGTTCAGGATCAAAAGATGTAGGAGGGTGAATAGGGAGGTCCACCAGTCGGCCCGGGGAACCAGTTGCCGAAAACAACGACCCAAGGGTATTGATGCCAGTTCTTGTTTGGAAAGTCCAGTCCCCGGACAAGATGTTTTCCGTCCACACCAACGCGTAAGTAAGGATCCCCACGGTCAATGTTCAGGGTGTAGCACATGGCAACATCAATAGAGCGAAGGAGTATCCCGTGTCGTTGGTTCAACTCTGTTATACCCCAAAGAAGATGCGCAAGATTCGGACAACACTTGATCAACGGAAAATGTAATCCTTGTAAGAGATCACAGAAGGAGGCGGAGAAAGGAAAACGCAGCCCCACTATTAGCAGCAGATAACTACTAATAATAACTGAAGGGAAGGCCACCTCTTCCCTTTCAACGTAAGGACGAATATCGACATTAGCAGGGATCTCGCAATCCCTCCTAAAAGCAGTGAGCCCTTCGCTGGAAACCAAGTCAACTCGAGAAGCCATTGGAGAAAAGCCTAGAATGTGAAGGTTGAAAGGAGGTAATCGAAGACGTGCATCCAATTGTTGAAGCACAAGAATCTATATAAAGACTTATGAAAACCCCCAGGGTACGTCTCCCAACGTGAGCAAATGATGACTGTATTAAACGGCACAAAAAACCCGCACCGTCAGATTCATCAGCGTGCATATGAATGGTTAGATTCAACGAATCTACCAAAAAATATGGCAGTTGAATCGTATGAGATCAAGTGCATTTAATATGATATGGCGGCCTATATTGGCGTGGGCCCACATAATAAATTCTTACTTCAAGGTTACCTCTAAGTGTTCAGGTCGAGTCAAACTTACACGCTTCAGACCTAACCTCAAATCTAGAGAAATCAAGAATAACTCTAAGTGTTCAGGTTGGGTCAAGCTTGTGCGCTTCAGACCTGACCTCAAATCTAGAAAAATCAAGTATAACTCTAAGTGTTCAGGTCGGGTCAAGCTTACACGCTTTAGACATGACCTCAAATCTAGAGAAATCAAGAATAACTCTAAGTGTTCAGGTCAGGTCAAGCTTATACGCTTTAGACCTGACCTCAAATCTAGAGAAATCAGGATTAACTCTAAGTGGTCAGGTCGGGTCGAGCTTAGATGCTCTAGACCTGACCTCGAATAGTTAATTCATACCACTTTTGTCAGAACAAGTTCACACATTGTAGACCTAATCTCAAATCCGAAGAAATCAAAAAGAAATTTAACTTTCTAATTACAGGTCAACTCAAGCAAAGTCATCCACCAACAAAAGAAACAAATCGTCAACTGACATCTACAACTGTTACATAAAGGGTAGAGAGGAGTCCCACAAAAAAATATATATAAATAATAACTATTGCTCGGGAGAAGTTGGGTCAGCAATGTCAACATTTCCTTCAACAGAAGAAACATTGCCAGGGCCCGGAGCTTCAGCCTCATCAAAGTCTTCCGCAGCAGCAAATACTGTGCTGAAGTCAAGGTTAGGATATTAGTGCCTTAACTTCTCTGAAATAACCTGTTCACACTCATGCCAGCCCGCATCATGGCCCTCATTCACCAGTGAGGTGCCCATAGCTACTAGCTAGTCCATTTTTCTTTAAAATAGGCAACAGTTGCAGCCTTCGTCTCCTCCTCTATGTTCTCTCTCAGTTTGGTCACAACCCCCTGTTCAGCTTTAAGAAGCATCTCAGCCGCCTCTGCTCTTTTCAGAACCTCCTCCAACTTAAGCTGAACTGATACAAGCTGGGAGTCCACAGTTGCTTTCGCCATACTTACTCGGGAAAGATTAGCTTGGAGAGCATCAGCCCTAGTCGTCTCGGCGAAAACCTTCGTTACTTGCTCTGCCAAGAGGTGTTCCATGCTGGACCCCTCAAAATTAACCTTTCCAATGGCCGCGGTCATAAAAGCCCCCTGAAACAAATAAAAGGGACTCAGAAAATGGCAATAAGAGGAAGGAAGCTGAAAACAGGAGTTACCTCAAGCTGAGCATTGATGCAGGATTGGAGGAAGCCTGGCCTCTTCACCAGATCCACTGATCCTGAGAACTTCGCAGCCAATTTTTTACAATATGCCTCGATGTATGCATCAGCAAACTTGCCTCCCCAAATCGTAGGATGCGAGACCGCCTTCATCTGCCCCTTGCTCTACCCTGCAGGCAACACGGGAGTGACGGCAGGAGCCTCGGATTGAGGCTGAGCGAGGGCTAAAGTCTGCAGGTCTGACCCATCACCCTCTTCGGTCGAGGTGGGTGTCGATTCACCAGCAATTTGGTGGGCTCTCCTCTTGGATGGAGGTCGAATAGTTCTAGCCGAGGTCGATGCCTCGGGAGCACCCCTTTTCTTACCTCCAGTGGTTGCCCAGATTTTTGCAAGGACATCATCCATCTGAATTAATTGGGCGCTTGCGAAGTTCGCACCAGATAGCAGGAAAGCTCGGGTCCTCACTGGCGGCTGAAAAAGCATGGCTAAAAATCCTTTTGATGCCTTGGATGAAGTCGGACAACGAAGGGTGGAGTTTGCTGTAAAAGAAAAAGGGGAAAAAGAATCAAACAATTCCCTGGGTCAAAAAGAAAAAACTCCACAATAAAGAAAACCAAGAGCATTTCTTCTTACGCGAAGTTCCTGCCAGACGAGGAACGTCCCCAACAAAGCCCCGAATAAAGAAAATATCATTTTTCCATTTCTTATGGGCTGATTCTAGGTCACTAATGACATGGTGTTCGGGCGCCATATTACCGAAGTATCCAGATCCGGGTTTGCTTCGGACATTCATAACAGTCCTAAGATACCTTAAGTCTAGCTTTACCAAGTTCAGATGGGACAAAACTACAAGGCCCAATAGATTTTCCCAACCGTTTGGGACAAGTTGGGAAGGGGCCAATCCATGGAAAGTCAAGAATTCACAAAACAAAGGGTGAAGAGGAAGCCTAACCCCCAATTTTAAAACATAGGTGTAGAACGCCGTCTCCCCTTTGTCTAAATCAGTCACGGTCTGCTTAGGACCAGGAACCCTACATTCTAGATTTTTGGGAAATTTATATGTTTCTTTGAGGAGGTCCAGTTTACTCTTAGTTATGGACGAAGTATTTGGAGGAACGTCTCGTTTTAAGAGGGGCCTCCCAGCCTGACCCTCTGGTTCAAACTCACACTACAAGAAAATATGCTTTTTATGTCACTTTTAAATTTCTTTTTATGTCGTTTTTATTGTGAGTGACATAAATATTTGTTGTTCAACCTTTTTATGTCACTTTTAGATTATTTATGTCACTTTTTCAGAAAAGTGACATAAAAACCTGGTTATTTATGTCCCTGATTATTTATGTCACTTTTTTAAAAAAAGTGACATAAATAACCAGGTTTTTATGTCACTTTTTAAAAAGTGACATAAATGAAAACGCGGTGGCAATTTTGTAAATATAACATTTTATTTTTATGTCATTTTTGTAAAAAGAGACATAAAAAGCTTATTATTTATGTCACTTTTTAAAAAAAGTGACATAAAAACCTAGGATCCAAATTCTTTTTTAAAAAGTGACAAAAAAAAATTGGGCGCGCGGGAATTAAACAGAGGAGTGCGCGCTAGCAGAAGCTCATTTTTAATCCCTCTCTCTTTTTCCTCATCTCCTCTCATCTTCCTCTCATCTTCCTCCCGCCGGCAGAGAATCGGTCATCACCACCAGCATCACCGTCGTCGCCGCCACCATCACCACCATCATCATCGCCGCTGCCGCCGCACGCCTCTCTCTCTCTCTCTCCAGGTTTCTCTCTTTTTCTCCCCCCCCTCTCTCTCTCTCTCTCTCTCTCTCTCTCACACACACACACACACACACTCTCTTCTCTATGCATTTGAATGCATTGCACGAAGATGGGCCACTTCCATATTTTACAGAAGTGTAGACATTTTTTTTTCACTTCCAATGTTGTTGGTACTATTAAACAGCTAACAGCTCGATTCTGTGGAGTAGAGCGGTTTTCGCACTATCAGCTCGATGAAATGCCTCTGAGATTGACGGGGTTTTAGGGTTTTGTGAGAAGGGTAAGAATGTTAGTGTTGAAGAGGGTTCGTATTATAGGGAAGCAATAGTGGCCTTAATTGGCAAAGGAGGTGATCAAAGTTCAGCAAGGGTGGAGAGCTAATGCTGTGAAGCATTTGAATCAGACGGGTGGGTTTTCAAGGTCTTTGGCGAATTCGGCGACTAATTGGCCCTGTTTGATGT
The DNA here is from genome assembly GCA_033977485.1 of Hydrangea macrophylla. NCBI lineage: Eukaryota > Viridiplantae > Streptophyta > Magnoliopsida > Cornales > Hydrangeaceae > Hydrangea > Hydrangea macrophylla. The sequence continues at coordinate 118,869,155 of CM066982.1, read as the reverse complement.
TGGAATTGTTGTCTGAAGCTGCTGAGACTGGTTATTTTCAGGTAATATTTGGTTTCTTAGCAAAATGCCATTTATGGAAGTTAGATAGAAGAAACCCTCCAATTTGGTTATTGATTGTCTCAAGTTTTAGGAGCAGCACTTAACCCAGAAGCTTATTTTGGATTTGTTTACAAACTCTTTTACAGTTTACTATGATATTAAAATTCCAAATTCCTATGTTAAGTAATTGTTTATTTGGTTCTATTAATTTTTTTCCCCCTGAAAGGTATATTTGTTTTTATTGATGTTTGTTCTCTCATTGATGACATTGTTGATGCTGTATTGAGCAGCCAAAATTGGTGATAAACAATATAGATGTTCTCAAAAATGGCATTTTAACTGATGATTCAACTGTTCGTGCACCACTCTATCACGACAGTCTGATATGGAGAATAATAGCTCTACGTGGCTATTGTATTATTGTTGGTTGATGATGCTGCCATTATCATCAATCAGCTGTGTAATTAACCCAGAATTATATTGGCTATAGAGTCTGTATAACATGGATATGCTTCCTTTGGTTTTGTATTTCGAAACCACAGGCTGGTCAATTAGATAGAGTACTAAATTCCCGTCATTATGGATTATTCAAGATTCCTAATTATTATTTTTCTTAATGATTTTCAATATTTTTGCTCCTCTTCATCTCTATGGTTTTATTTATAGGTTTTGTAATCTAATTGGATCCCCTTAGGTACTGCAACATAGCATTTCCTGTATAGAAATTATGTACCTTTACCTAGGAGTCTAATCTAATTATGAAATATGTTGCCCACGTGTGTGTATCAATGTGGGGTGGATTAATAGCTACAATTATTTTTCTTTTGATTAATAATTAGTCTTGAGAGAGGTGATTTAGAGGTCATGTTAAGGAATAGTGACTTCAAATGTCAATAATTGTGTAAAAGTGAGAATGCTGAGATGGGTGATTAGCAAGCAAGAAAGAAAAAGACAGAAAATGGGTAATGAAGAGGTTGCTTTGTCATAAACATAGAAAGGTAGTCTTTTGGCCGCTGTAAAATGTTTGTGTTATAGAGTGAAATCTTAGTATTCTCATGAAGTTACTCTGACCTTAGACATTTCATAATTAATTTAGAGGTTGATGAGAGCTGTTAAAATTCGTTGTGCCCTCAAGTTTTGCTTCTAAAAACACACCTAAGTTATCTTTAATTACTTGGCTTTTAGGATCTACATTTCTTGAAACCTTTTCTTTCACAACACAATACCAAATATCTGTGGACTTTGGTTATAGTGTGTTAGAAACTCATCCAAAATGAAAGACAAAAGTGATTTCTGTATGTTTGAAAGGGAGCATCTTTAATTTATAAATCACTTGTGCGGTCCTTACATGGAAGCCACCTCTTTTATAGATAGTGATTGGTGTTTATCCAAAAGTACTTTTCATCTTTTAATCGAATGCTCTTAGACAAATACTTTTTAGTTGTCATAAGATAAATAGTTGTTGATTAGACAAGGCAATACCCAGATACACTTGTTGAAAAGGCTGAAATTTTTGGCCAATAAATACTCCACTTTGGTCTAAACTAATGCAAAGAATTTCAGTATCATTTAGGTAATACGGCCTAAGGCGATCGTGGGAAACTTGATTTGATGACCAGCATATCACTCACCTGCTTACATTTTCCACAATCTCGAGATCAACAGCATTATGTTCAAACCTTTCTGGTAGAGTGATTGAGCTATAAGGTGCTATCATAGTATCCAAATGCACATTTTTACGTCTTTTTCTAACCGTACAATCATTGATTTTAATAACCACATCACGGCAATCGTGGAACAGATACTCAACTTTCTTCGAGTATATCCTTACAACACCTAAAAGAAGGTAACCTAGTATTCTATATGTGACAACAGGAACTTCATCTACCAAAATCTTGTCTGAATTAAACAGAAAAAGAGGAGAAAAATTTGAAAGGCATCAAAAACTAAGAAAACTGCATGTAAAAACATATAAAATGAAGTTCGCAAATCCATTAATAATTGAAACTAAACCTTCCAATCTCAATATCTCTCAACGATATAAACCATTCAACTATTGCTTGTCAAAATTCTCAAACTTATGTTTAGAAAAAATCACCCAGGCTAACTTTCCTTACGAGGTACAATCACAACGGAGCATATGCACCAATTCTAAGTATAGGACTTACATGATAATTTGCAACAATATGATATCGTCTCAAAATTAATAGCTAATAGGATTCAAACATGTTCTAGGCATTATCCTTAGGGTTCCTAATTTGTCAACTTCCTAAGTTCACATAGAGTAGGTATATTACCACATGCTAACTCATAAATAACTCCTAAGTTCAAAGACACCTTTACTCAAGGATACATAAAGCATAGACGGCCTAAAGTCTTCCAATTATATAAGTTAGTGAATGTCTCCAACTCTTAACGACAAATACACCAAGCTTTAGAAATAATAAATCACCATCCCTTTATCCTCAATATTTCTTTAAACTCCAAATGTCTAAATGATACATTAGTCCTTGACAACATTAGACAAAGATAATATAATATCCGAGGCAAAATCCACCAACCGCTCTATTCCTTCATAAGTACTCTCTATATTTGTACCAAACATTGCATCTTAGTTTACCTAAGCATGTCAAATAGAGATACTAACATTGTATCTATCTCCTCAAAGTCATAGTTTGTAAAAGCCCCTTTCTAAGCTTTATAGGAACATAACAAAATAATAGCACTTCCAATTTTCAACTTACTACTACCAATTAGTATTTCTGTTTAACATCAACCATGGTAGGGTAAACACATAACTTCACATTTTGTGCAAAATCCAACACAAAAGTATGTCAATAGTTCACTAATAACACACACAAATTCATTCCCAAGCACTTTAAACATAGAAATCTAATTTCCTTGCAATATAAGGGCACATTAACATGGGAGGGAGAGAGAGAGAGAGAACTCTCGGTTTGGGAGACACAGACAGAGAGTTAGAGAAGAGATAAGGAAGAGAAAGAAATAAAGAAAAGAAAGAAAAGTAAAAGAGACAGAGAGAGCGAAAGAGAGAAAGAGAGAGAGAGAGAGAGAGAGAGTAACGTGAGATACAAAAGGGAGGGGGGATTTGTGTGGTGGGAAAGAGTGGGAGTGGGGTCCACAAGTCAAGTCTCTTGACTTGCCACATAAATACACACATCAATATATATATACATACAATACACATGTATATATGGGTCTTTACAGTAACAATCTTGGATAGATAAGAATTGAGGATAAGATTTGTAGATATGCTAATCATTAGCCTTATTTGGACTCTTGTAGATAACCATTCTTTACTAACCGATCACCATCCTTTGAATTGTCAATAATCATATCTTTAACAAATTGTGTATACATATTTCTCTCTCTCTCTCTCTCTCTCTCTCTCTCTCTCTCTCTCTCTCCTCTCTTATAACTCATCTTAGATCCTTATGTTGTATTTTTGCATTTCTTTTCCTGGCCTTTGTTTCCTTGCGCACACAGCAGCCTAGTGTCAGCATGCGAGCAGCACGGTGAGCGAGACCTCTCCCGTGCACACTGATTTTTTAGACCCCTTTTACGTGCTTTTTTCAATGCAAATGTGTTAAAATATAGTCTTATGCCTAACTATGCATTAAAAGCACAGGCCGTAGCTCCCAAAACATCCCCGGCACGTTCCGTGGCACGTAGCCGGGCTCGGGCAGCACGCGCATATGAGTCCCTCTCCGTGCACACTAATTTTTAGAACGTTGGCATGTGCTTTTTTTCGGGCATATGACTTAAAATGCATTAAAATGTCTATGCTTCAGTTTTCATAGTTTGTGCACATGATTAGCACACTGTTTTGTATACTTCTTGTGTACGTTCACGTGAAAAATGTGCACTGACTTGCATATGTGCTCATGACAATTCCCTATATATTTATATATGCTCTATGATTTTTTTTCTTTTCTGTCTCTAAATTCATGAGCCCAGTAGAACTCTATGCTCTATGATGGATTTCTCTAACCATCATAGATGGTGTAGCAATAATTTGTTTAAGGCCCATCCGTTTTTATTGAATTCATTGTTCTTTTATGTTGGTTGGAGTAGGATTATATATACAAAACATGCAAATTAAAGGTTGCTACCTTCTTTGTTCTAGGATATGGATAGGTCTTGGATGAAGAAAGGGCTATTGTCGAATGAATACAGGGAAGGGGTTCAACATTTTCTTAATGTTGTTGAAGATGGTGCGAAGGATCTGAACTCAATTCGGTGTCCATGCACTCAATGTCAGAATTTTTATAAGTTAGAACTGAAAGAGATCCAATTTCATCTCACTAGATACGGTATTGATCCCAGCTACACCATATGGAAGTGGCATGGGGAAGATGATCGGAATGAAATACCGCCAAATTTCAATGTAGACGAGCCTATCTCCAAAGATGATGAAGAGGAGACCTTTAATGATGTTGCAAGAACAATAGAAATGGTTCAGTCTGTAAATGCAAGTGCCTTAGGTGATAATGAAGGATTCCAAAAATTGCTTGAAGATGCAAAGAAACCTTTGTATAAAGGGTGTACGAAGCACACTAAGTTATCTGCAACAGTGAAGCTCTTCAATATTAAGGCCAAGAGTGGGTGGAGTGATAAAAGCTTTTCGGACGTCCTGCCATTGTTCTCCGACATGCTTCCAAAAGATAATGAATTGCCCTTGTCAACCATTGAGGCTAAGCGTATCTTGTCGACATTTGGAATGGAATACAGGAAAATACATGCATGCCCCAATGATTGCATACTCTATAGAAATGAGTATGAAGATTCAACTACATGTCCAAAGTGTGGAGTGTCAAGGTATAAGGTGAAGAAAAATATGTCCACAGAAAGTAAGGATAAAGAAAACAAGGGTGCACCTGCCAAAGTATTTGTTGAAAGAAGTCTTTTTAATTTTTCTTATCTTTATGTTATTATTTAGAGTTTGAGGACTCAAATGTAATTTCCTTTTCTTTTATTATAAATACAAGAGAGACTCACAATTGTGAGTTCTAAGCCTGAAAAATACTCTCTCAAAAATCCAACATGGTATCAGAGCCACCCTGAATTAGGGTTTGACTCATCTCAACCACAACCACCACCATCCACAATCAATCCCAAACCCTAACCAATACACTGTTCACGCGACACTGTTCACTGGCACTGTTCACCGACACTGTTCACCGACACTGTTCACCGACACTGTTCATCGGCACTGTTCATCGGCACTGTTCACCGACACTGTTCATTGGTGGGCTGTTTTGATTGGTGCTTTGTTTTCAAGGTTTTAGGTCCGTGATCGGACCAATGATTTGTCCATAGATTGGACTTCTGAGTACTAGGGTTGCCTTGACTACCTTCGTTTACTTGTGAAGCGGGTGTGTGTTCAACCTTCAACATGCCTAAGGATGGTGTGACACCCGAAAAATCTTCGAAGAGTGCCGAATCCTCTAGATCTCCTATAGTTAATGAGGGACAGCCCTTCATTACCGAGAATCCTGGTTCTAAAATCACCACAAACTTGTTTAATGGTGATAACTACCTGTCATGGTCTCAGTCGGCAACTCTCTGGCTCCGAAGTCGAGCCAAGTTTGGTTATGTTGATGGTACAGTCAAGGCCCCTAGTCGCGATGATCCCTTTTATGCAAAGTGGGAAGTTGATAATTACTTTATCATGACTTGGCTAGTTCGTTCCATGGAGCCTGAACTAGCAGATCTGTTCCTGTCTATGGAAACAGCACAAGGTATTTGGGACACTCTGGCTCAGACTTACACCCGGAAGGAGAATGTAGCCCATGTTTATGAGTTTCGCCATAGTGGTGGTCAGGGTAGTGGACCCCAGGATCAATTGACTACCAGATCTGAGTCTACTCATCATGAGGATTCTCATGCTTCCTCACCTTCATCCGCACTTGGAGATATTGGCCATACTGATATTAAGACACTACCTTGTATTATGGCTCAGCTTGATACTCCCACGAGTGCCTCTACTTCTTTTGCCCAAAAAGGTAATTTTGCTAATTGTTCAAGTGCTTTAAGTGCTAATTCTAGGCAGCCATGGATCATTGACTCCGGAGCTTCTGATCATATGACTGGTCTTTCTACTGAGTTTTCTACTTATAATCCGTGTTCAGGGAAAGAGAAAGTTAGAACTGCGGATGGTTCCCTTTCCCCTGTTTCTGGTAAAGGTGTCATTAATGTTTCTAATTCTTTGTCTTTATCCTCTGTACTTCATGTGCCTAATTTTTCGACTAATCTTCTTTCAATTAGTCGTCTTACCCATGATCTCAACTGCAGCGTAACATTTTTTCCTACTCACTGTATCTTTCAGGATCTCTCCACGAAGAAGGTGATTGGCAGTGGTAGAGAGGAGAATGGTCTCTATTTTTTGTTGCCCGATAGAGCTACTAGTGGGAACTTGACACAAGCTGCTCATCATTCACAGAGCGACACACTCCCTCGAGAGGCTTGGCTATGGCATCAAAGATTGGGACATCCCTCTTTTTATTTGCTTCGTTTTTTGTTTCCTTCCTTAGTAAAAAATAGAAGTGTTTCTGAGATTTCTTGTGAGGCCTGTGAGCTCGGAAAACACCATCGTGCTACATTTAATTCCAGTTTTAATAAAAGTACTATTCCCTTTGCTATTATTCATACCGATGTTTGGGGTCCTTCTCCAGTTATTTCTTTGAAGGGATATAAATGGTTTGTCACCTTTATCGATGATTGCACTCGCACTACTTGGGTCTATTTGATGAAAGAAAAAAGTGATGTGTTTTCTATCTTTCAAACATTCCATAAAATGATATGTACCCAGTTTAGTACAGTTGTCAAAATTGTTCGGTCGGATAAAGGGGGGGAATATATCTATGGTGGTCTCACTCACTATTTTTCAGAGCATGGCATGGTCCATCAGACGTCGTGTACTAATACTCCACAACAGAATGGAGTAGCTGAGAGAAAAAACCGGCACTTGTTAGAGTCTGCTAGGTCCATGTTGTTCTCCATGCAACTTCCCAAGTCTTACTGGGGAGAGGCCGTCCTAACTGCTGCATATCTTATTAATCGTCTGCCTACCCGTGTGCTTGGTAAAAGAAGTCCAATCGAACTTCTTACTAATCCGTCCTCAATTTTCCCCATTCCTCCTAAAGTGTTTGGTTGTGCTTGTTTTGTCCACAATCACTCTCCTTTTCGAAGAAAGTTAGATCCTCGTTCCCTTAAATGTGTTTTTGTTGGGTATTCACCTACACAAAAAGGGTACAAGTGTTATCATCCTCCCACTCGTAAATGGTATGTGTCTATGGATGTTACCTTTGATGAGACATTGTCATACTTCCAGCCTTCCCAGCCATCTCTTAAGGGGGAGAAAGAGAACAATGAAGAGATGCCTGTAGAAATTGTTCCATTCACTATAGGAAGCAAGGAGGGTGAAAGAGAAGAAAAGAAAGAAGGAGAGATAAGTGAAAGTGAGGAAAAGAAAGAGGGAGAGTGGAGTGGAAGTGAAGAAAAGAAAGGGGGGGAAAGTAGAGAAGGAAAAGGAAAGGAACTACTCACCTATTCAAAGAATAAAGGAAGGAAAATTTTTGGGATAACGGAAAAGAGGACCATCTCTCCAATACCACTACAATTGTCTTCTTCAAGTGATGAAGGTCCAGGTATTTCTAGTCCTTTGATTCCTTCTACTCCTATTCCTAATTCCCCTTCTTCTGTTTCTTCCTCTGTTGATGAATTAGACGTACCTATTGCTCTTCGCAAGGGTATTAGGGAGTGTACTAAACATCCGATTTCTAAATTTGTTTCGTACTCTCGATTATCTTCATCACATAAGGCCTTTGTGTCGAAACTCGATTCTGTTTCTATTCCTAACCATGTACAGGAAGCTCTATATGATCCTAACTGGAAATCTGCCCTGGTTGAAGAGATGAAAGCACTTCACAAGAATGGTACTTGGGAATTAGTAGAGCTACCTCGAGGGAAAAAGACAGTGGGATGCAAGTGGGTGTTCACTGTAAAGCACAAAGCAGATGGGACAATCGAAAGGTATAAGGCAAGGTTGGTTGCCAAGGGCTTTACTCAGACTTATGGGGTAGACTATCAGGAGACCTTTGCCCCTGTTGCTAAGATGAACTCCATCAGGGTTCTGTTATCCCTAGCAGCAAATCTAGAGTGGCCTTTACATCAGTTTGACGTGAAGAATGCATTTCTGCATGGTGATTTAGAAGAAGAGGTGTACATGGATATTCCTCCTGGGTTTGAGAATAGCAAGACTGGAGGCAAAGTGTGCCGTCTTAAGAAGTCTTTGTATGGACTAAAACAGTCACCAAGAGCATGGTTTGATCGGTTCTCTCAAGCTATGGCCAAGTATGGTTTCAGGCAGAGCCAAGGTGATCATACTCTTTTTATTAAACACTCGTCACAGGGTAAGGTGACTGCTTTGATTGTCTATGTAGACGATATTGTCCTCACAGGTGATGACTTGGAGGAGATGAAAAAATTGAAATCTTATCTTGCCAAAGAGTTTGAAATTAAAGACTTGGGAAATCTAAAGTACTTCCTTGGAATTGAAGTTGCGAGGTCCAAGGAAGGAATATTCATATCCCAGAGAAAGTACGTTTTGGATCTTCTAAAGGAAACAGGCATGTTGGGGAGCAAGGCAGTGGATACACCAATGGACTATAACTCAAAGCTGGGGGATGATCCAAATGGAGAACTAGCTGATAAGGGCAGATACCAGAGATTGGTAGGTAAACTGATTTACTTAGCCCATACTAGACCAGATATTGCTTTTGCAGTCAGTGTAGTTAGTCAATTTATGCATGCCCCTAAACAAACTCATCTTGATGCCGTGTTTCGGGTCATTAGATACCTTAAGTCAGCACCAGGGAAAGGACTGTTCTTTGCTAAGAATGGTCATACATCGGTTGAGGCCTATACTGATGCTGATTGGGCTGGTTCGATAAATGATAGGAGATCGACTACGGGTTATTGTTCGTTTGTTGGCGGTAATTTGGTAACGTGGAGGAGCAAGAAGCAGCCAGTAGTGGCTAGGTCCAGCGCAGAGGCAGAGTTTAGAGCTATGGCGCAAGGAGTATGTGAGTTATTATGGATCCAGATTGTGTTATCAGATCTTGGGTTTGGACCCAAGGACTCTATGAAGTTGTACTGTGATAATAAGGCTGCTATTAGTATTGCTCACAACCCGGTTCAACATGACAGAACAAAACATGTGGAGATTGATAGACACTTCATCAAGGAGAAGCTAAACAATGGAAGCATTTGCACGCCTTTTGTAAAGTCAGGAGAGCAGTTAGCAGACGTTCTGACAAAGAGTCTTACTAGTCGTTCGTTTCACTTTATTCTCTCCAAGCTGGGCATGAGAGATATCTTTGCACCAACTTGAGGGGGAGTGTTGAAAGAAGTCTTTTTAATTTTTCTTATCTTTATGTTATTATTTAGAGTTTGAGGACTCAAATGTAATTTCCTTTTCTTTTATTATAAATACAAGAGAGACTCACAATTGTGAGTTCTAAGCCTGAAAAATACTCTCTCAAAAATCCAACAGTATTATGGTACTTTCCACCCATTTTAAGATTTAGAAGGTGGTTTCAATCTGCCCAGATGGCAAATGATTTAACATGGCATGCGAAAGGAAGAGAAGTTGATGGTCAATTGCGTCACCCAGCAGACTCGCCAACGTGGAAAATAATTGATGATAAGTGGCCCGAGTTCGCAGCAGAACCGAGAAACCTACGGCTGTCACTTTCAGCGGATGGAATTAATCCGTACGGTACCCTTAGTACTAGGTACAGTTGTTGGCCTGTTATGTTGAACACATAGAACTGTTATATTTTTCAATTCTGAATCATTCAATACTGCCTCGCATCAAGCAAAAAGAAAACTGGTTAAGGAAAGATTGCAAAATGCAAAGAGGAACCAAGTGTGCTTTATTCCATACAACATTCAAACGGCGTATGTTATTTCAATTTTCTTCTGAAAGTATAATAATCTTCAATATGAAAATGTTAAGTTTTATTTTAACTTACACAGGTTTCATTGGGTCTTACTTGTCATCGATCTCTCTATCATGGAGTGTTATTGGTTCGATCCAAAAAGTATGACTAAACCGAGTGAACAAATGAAGCTACATATCAATACGTGATTAAAGACTTATTTATTGAATTTTCCCTCATTGTCTATAACATGTTTGCAATTAATTCAAAACTCTTTGTCTTGAAGTGCGCTCGTATCACTGCATATCGATGGAATGAGAATGCCAAAGCCTATTTGGAAAATCCCAAAGGCAAGTAAATAAGAATTAAAATGATTCGTTTAGTTCTTTAATATAAACTACTAAAGTTTTCTCTATGTGTCTTAATATAGTGTCCACAACAAGAAGGGGGTGTTGAATGCGGATACTTTTTGATGATGCTCATGAGAGACTTGATTGGGGATCCTTCTCTTTCCCTTGAGAAAAAGGTTTTTGTTTTTTTCTTGAGTTATGATCATTAATTAACTTTTCGCATCTTTTTTGTTTTTTGATGATCATTAATTAACTTTTGTTTTGAATTGTTTAGATGAAAAGTTTGTGTGATAAAAAAACTTACACACTTGAAGATATCAATGAAATGCGGACTGAGTTCATAGATTTCATTGTGGAACATATACCCGAATGAAAGCATAGGTAATAAACTTGCTTATATCACAATAAACATGCATCTTCATATGTCCAGAATTGCTTTTTCTATTATTTATTTTTTCGAACCCCGCTTTGCTATTGCAAGTTTGGAGTGTTTTAGTTGTGAATAGCTATTGCAATTTTCTAGTGACATTTCAAGTGGTTAGTTCTTGGCCTTGAGCATAGTATTCTCATATGTTGTTTAATAGAGGAACGCTACGTTAACAAAAATTTAGTTTTGGGAGTTGAGTAGCGAATCGGTAAACCGCTTAACCAAACGCAACAAACCATAAATGCACCTCAAACATGCCTAAATAAACTTGCGAGAACTAACGGAATGCATAACGGAGTCACGGTTTACAAAAAATGCGAAAAAATGACTATTTAGTCACTTAGGCTTGAAAAAATGTAATTTTGGGGGTTTTGAGTAGCGAATCGATAAACCGCTTAACCAAACGCCACGAAACCTTACACGCACCTCAAACATGCTTAAATAAACTTGCGGGAACTAACGGAATGCATAACGAATACACGGTTTACAAAAAATGCGAAAATATGACTCATTTAGGGACTTAGGCTTGAAAAAACGTAATTTTGGGGGTTTTGAGTAGTGAATCGATAAACCGCTTAACCAAACGCCATGAAACCTTACATTCACCTCAAACATGCCTAAATAAACTTGCGGGAACTAACGGAATGCATAACGGAGTCACGATTTACAAAAAATGCGAAAAAATGACTATTTAGTCACAGAGGCTTGAAAAAATGTAATTTTGGGGGTTTTGAGTAGCGAATCGATAAACCGCTTAACCAAATGCCACGAAACCTTACACACACCTCAAACATGCTTAAATAAACTAGCGGGAACTAACGGAATGCATAACAGATACACGGTTTACAAAAAATGCGAAAATATGACTCATTTAGGCACATAGGCTTGAAAAAACGTAATTTTGGGGGTTTTGAGTAGCGAATCGATAAACTGGTTAACCAAATGCCACGAAACCTTACACGCACCTCAAACATGCTTAAATAAACTTGCGGGAACTAACGGAATGCATAACGGATACACGGTTTACAAAAAATGTGAAAAAATGACTATTTAGTCACTTAGGCTTGAAAAAAAGTAATTTTGGGGGTTTTGAGTAGCGAATCGATAAACCGCTTAACCAAACGCCACAAAACCTTACACGCACCTCAAACATGATTAAATAAACTTGCAGGAACTAACGGAATACATAACGAATACACGGTTTACAAAAAATGCGAAAAAATGACTATTTAGGCACTTAGGCTTGAAAAAAAGTAATTTTGGGAGTTTTGAGTAGCGAATCGATAAACCGCTTAACCAAACGCCACGAAACCTTAAACCCACCTCAACCATGCCTAAATAAACTTGCGGGAACTAACAGAATGCATAACGGATTCGAGGTTTACAAAAAATGCAAAAAAATGACTCATTTAGGCACTTAGGCTTGAAAAAACGTAATTTTGGGGGTTTTGAGTAGCGAATCGATAAACCGCTTAACCAAACGCCACAAAACCTTACACCCACCTCAAACATGCCTAAATAAACTTTCAGAAACTAACGAAATGCATAACGGAAACACGGTTTACAAAAAATGCGAAAAAATTACTCATTTAGGCACTTAGGCTTGAAAAAATGTAATTTTGGGGGTTTTGAGTAGCGAATCGATAAACCGCTTACTCAAATACCACGAAACCTTACACCCACCTCAAACATGCCTAAATAAACTTGTGAGAACTAACGGAATGCATAACGGAGTCACGGTTTACAAAAAATGCGAAAAAAATGACTCATTTAGGCACTTAGGCTTGAAAAAACGTAATTTTGGGGGTTTTGAGTAGTGAATCGATCAACCGCTTTACCAAACGCCATGAAACCTTACATTCACCTCAAACATGCCTAAATAAACTTGTGGGAACTAACAGAATGTATAACGGAGTAACGGTTTACAAAAAATCCAAAAAAATGACTATTTAGTCACATAGGCTTGAAAAAATGTAATTTTGAAGGTTTTGAGTAGCGAATCGATAAACCGCTTAACCAAATGCCACGAAACCTTACACGCACCTCAAACATGCTGAAATAAACTAGCGGGAACTAACGGAATGCATAACGGATACACGGTTTACAAAAAACGCGAAAATATGACTCAATTAGGCACTTAGGCTTGAAAAATCGTAATTTTGGGGGTTTTGAGTAGCGAATCGATAAACCGATTAACCAAATGCCACGAAACCTTACACGCACCTCAAACATGCTTAAACAAACTTGCAGGAACTAACGGAATGCATATCGGATACACGGTTTACAAAAAATGTGAAAAAATCACTATTTAGTCACTTAGGCTTGAAAAAATGTAATTTTGGGGGTTTTGAGTAGCGAATCGATAAACCGCTTAACCAAATGCCACGAAACCTTACACGCACCTCAAACATGCTTAAATAAACTTGCGGGAACTAACGGAATGCATATCGGATACACGGTTTACAAAAAATGCGAAAAAATGACTATATAGGCACTTAGGCTTGAAAAAAAGTAATTTTGGGGGTTTTGAGTAGCGAATCGATAAACCGCGTAACCAAACGCCATGAAACCTTACACCCACCTCAAACATGCCTAAATAAATTTGCAAGAACTAACGGAATGCATAACGGATTCGAGGTTTACAAAAAATGCAAAAAAATGACTCATTTAGGCACTTAGGCTTGAAAAAACGTAATTTTGGGGGTTTTGAGTAGTGAATCGATAAACAGCTTAACCAAATGCCACGAAACCTTACACGCACCTCAAACATGCTTAAATAAACTAGCGGGAACTAACGGAATGCATAACAGATACACGGTTTACAAAAAATGCGAAAATATGACTCATTTAGGCACTTAGGCGTGAAAAAACGTAATTTTGGGGGTTTTGAGTAGCGAATTGAAAAACCGGTTAACCAAATGCCACGAAACCTTACACGCACCTCAAACATGCTTAAATAAACTTGTGGGAACTAACAGAATGCATAACGGATACACGGTTTACAAAAAATGTGAAAAAATGACTATTTAGTCACTTAGGCTTGAAAAAATGTAATTTTGAGGGTTTTGAGTAGCGAATCGATAAACCGCTTAACCAAACGCCACGAAACCTTACACACACCTCAAACATGATTAAGTAAACTTGCGGGAACTAACAGAATGCATAACGAATACACGGTTTACAAAATAGGCAAAAAAATGACTATTTAGGCACTTAGGCTTGAAAAAAAGTAATTTTGGGGGTTTTGAGTAGCGAATCGATAAACCGCTTAACCAAACGCCACAAAACCTTACACCTACCTCAAACATGCCTAAATAAACTTGCGGAAACTAACGAAATGCATAACGGATACACGGTTTACAAAAAATGCGAAAAAATTACTCATTTAGGCACTTAGGCTTGAAAAAATGTAATTTTGGGGGTTTTGAATAGCGAATCGATAAACCGCTTACCCAAATGCCACGAAACCTTACACCCACCTCAAACATGCCTAAATAAACTTGCGAGAACTAACGGAATGCATAACAGAGTCACGGTTTACAAAAAATGCGAAAAAATGACTCATTTAGGCACTTAGGCTTGAAAAAACGTAATTTTGGGGGTTTTGAGTAGCGAATCGATAAACCGCTTAACCAAATGCCACAAAACCTTACACACACCTCAAACATGCTTAAATAAAGTAGCGGGAACTAACGGAATGCATAACGGATTCACGGTTTACAAAAAATGCAAAAAAATGACTCATTTAGGCACTTAGGCTTGAAAAAACGTAATTTTGGGGGTTTTGAATAGCGAATCGATAAACCGCTTAACCAAACGCCACAAAACCTTACACCCACCTCAAAAATGCCTAAAGAAACTTGCGGGAACTAACGAAATGCATAACGGATACACGGTTTACAAAAAATGCAAAAAAATGACTCAGGCTTGAAAAAGCGTAATTTTGGGGGTTTTGAGTAGCGAATCGATAAACCGCTTACCCAAATGCCACGAAACCTTACACGCACCTCAAACATGCTTAAATAAACTTGCGGGAACTAATGGAATGCATATCGGATACACGGTTTACAAAAAATGCGAAAAAATGACTATTTAGGCACTTAGGCTTGAAAAAAAGTAATTTGGGGGGTTTTGAGCAGCAAATCGATAAACCGCGTAACCAAACACCATGAAACCTTACACCTACCTCAAACATGCCTAAATAAACTTGCGGGAACTAACGGAATGCATAACGGATTCGAGGTTTACAAAAAATGAGAAAAAATGACTCATTTAAGTACTTAGGCTTGAAAAAACGTAATTTTGGGGGTTTTGAGTAGCGAATCGATAAACCGCTTAACCAAATGCCACGAAACCTTACACGCACCTCAAACATGCTGAAATAAACTAGCGGGAACTAACGGAATGCATAACGGATACACGGTTTACAAAAAATGCAAAAATATGACTCATTTAGGCAGTTAGGCTTGAAAAAACGTAATTTTTGGGGTTTTGAGTAGCGAATCGATAAACCGGTTAATCAAATGCCACGAAACCTTACACGCACCTCAAACATGCTTAAATAAACTTGCGGGAACTAACGGAATGCATATCGGATACACGGTTTACAAAAAATGTGAAAAAATAACTATTTAGTCACTTAGGCTTGAAAAAATGTAATTTTGGGGGTTTTGAGTAGCGAATCGATAAACCGCTTAACCAAATGCCACGAAACCTTACACGCACCTCAAACATGCTTAAATAAACTTGCGGGAACTAACGGAATGCATATCGGATACACGGTTTACAAAAAATGCGAAAAAATGACTATTTAGGCACTTAGGCTTGAAAAAAAGTAATTTTGGGGGTTTTGAGTAGCGAATCGATAAACCGCGTAACCAAACGCCATGAAACCTTACACCCACCTCAAACATGCCTAAATAAACTTGCAGGAACTAACGGAATGCATAACGGATTCAAGGTTTACAAAAAATGCGAAAAATGACTCATTTAGGCACTTAGGCTTGAAAAAACGTAATTTTGAGGGTTTTGAGTAGCGAATCGATAAACCGCTTAACCAAATGCCACGAAACCTTACACGCACCTCAAACATGCTTAAATAAACTAGCGGGAACTAACGGAATGCATAACAGATACACGGTTTACAAAAAATGCGAAAATATGACTCATTTAGGCACTTAGGCTTGAAAAAACGTAATTTTGGGGGTTTTGAGTAGCGAATTGATAAACCGGTTAACCAAATGCCACGAAACCTTACACGCACCTCAAACATGCTTAAATAAACTTGTGGGAACTAACAGAATGCATAACGGATACGCGGTTTACAAAAAATGTGAAAAAATGACTATTTAGTCACTTAGGCTTGAAAAAATGTAATTTTGGGGGTTTTGAGTAGCGAATCGATAAACGCTTAACCAAACGCCACGAAACCATACACGCACCTCAAACATGATTAAATAAACTTGCGGGAACTAACAGAATGCATAACGAATACACGCTTTACAAAATAGCCGAAAAAATGACTACTTAGGCACTTAGGCTTGAAAAAAAGTAATTTTGGGGGTTTTGAGTAGCGAATCGATAAACCGCTTAACCAAACGCCACAAAACCTTACACCCACCTCAAACATGCCTAAATAAACTTGCGAAAACTAACGAAATGCATAACAGATACACGGTTTACAAAATATGCGAAAAAATTACTCATTTAGGCACTTAGACTTGAAAAAATGTAATTTTGGGGGTTTTGAGTAGCGAATCGATAAACCGCTTAACCAAAGGCCACAAAACCTTACACCCACCTCAAAAATGCCTAAATAAACTTGCAAAAACTAACGAAATGCATAACAAATACACGGTTTACAAAATATGCGAAAAAATTACTCATTTAGGCACTTAGACTTGAAAAAATGTAATTTTGGGGGTTTTGAGTAGCGAATCGATAAACCGCTTAACCAAACGCCACAAAACCTTACACCCACCTCAAACATGCCTAAATAAACTTGCGAAAACTAACGAAATGCATAACAGATACACGGTTTACAAAATATGCGAAAAAATTACTCATTTAGGCACTTAGACTTGAAAAAATGTAATTTTGGGGGTTTTGAGTAGCGAATCGATAAACCGCTTACCCAAATGCCACGAAACCTTACACCCACCTCAAACATGCCTAAATAAACTTGCGAGAACTAACGGAATGCATAACGGAGTCACGGTTTACAAAAAATGCGAAAAAATGACTCATTTAGGCACTTAGGCTTGAAAAAACGTAATTTTGGGGGTTTTGAGTAGCGAATCGATAAACCGCTTAACCAAACGCCACAAAACCTTACACCCACCTCAAAACATGCCTAAATAAACTTGCGGGAACTAACGAAATGCATAACGGATACACGGTTTACAAAAAATGCAAAAAAATGACTCAGGCTTGAAAAAGCGTAATTTTGGGTGTTTTGAGTAGCGAATCGATAAACCGCTTAACCTAACGCCACGAAACCTTACACGCACCTCAAACATGCTTAAATAAACTTGTGGGAACTAACGGAATGCATATCGAATACACGGTTTACAAAAAATGCAAAAAAATGACTATTTAGGCACTTAGGCTTGAAAAAAAGTAATTTTGGGGGTTTTGAGTAGTGAATCGATAAACCGCGTAACCAAACGCCATGAAACCTTACACCCACCTCAAACATGCCTAAATAAACTTGCGGGAACTAACGGAATGCATAACGGATTCGAGGTTTACAAAAAATGCGAAAAAATGACTCATTTAGGCACTTAAGCTTGAAAAAACGTAATTTTGGGGGTTTTGAGTAGCGAATCGATAAACCGCTTAACCAAACGCCACAAAACCTTACACCCACCTCAAACATGCCTAAATAAACTTGCGGAAACTAACGAAATGCATAACGGATACACGGTTTACAAAAAATGCAAAAAAATGACTCAGGCTTGAAAAAGCGTAATTTTGGGTGTTTTGAGTAGCGAATCGATAAACCGCTTACCCAAATGCCACGAAACCTTACACCCACCTCAAAACTGCCTAAATAAACTTGCGAGAACTAACAGAATGGATAACGGAGTCACGGTTTACAAAAAATGCGAAAAAATGACTCATTTAGGCACTTAGGCTTGAAAAAACGTAATTTTGGGGGTTTTGAGTAGCGAATCGATAAACCGCTTAACCAAACGCCACAAAACCTTACACCCACCTCAAAACATGCCTAAATAAACTTGCGGGAACTAACGAAATGCATAACGGATACACGGTTTACAAAAAATGCAAAAAAATTACTCAGGCTTGAAAAAGCGTAATTTTGGGTGTTTTGAGTAGCGAATCGATAAACCGCTTAACCTAACGCAACGAAACCTTACACGCACCTCAAACATGCTTAAATAAACTTGTGGGAACTAACGGAATGCATATCGAATACACGGTTTACAAAAAATGCAAAAAAATGACTATTTAGGCACTTAGGCTTGAAAAAAAGTAATTTTGGGGGTTTTGAGTAGTGAATCGATAAACCGCGTAACCAAACGCCATGAAACCTTACACCCACCTCAAACATGCCTAAATAAACTTGCGGGAACTAACGGAATGCATAACGGATTCGAGGTTTACAAAAAATGCGAAAAAATGACTCATTTAGGCACTTAAGCTTGAAAAAAACGTAATTTTGGGGGTTTTGAGTAGCGAATCGATAAACCGCTTAACCAAACGCCACAAAACCTTACACCCACCTCAAACATGCCTAAATAAACTTGCGGAAACTAACGAAATGCATAACGGAAACACGGTTTACAAAAAATGCGAAAAAATTACTCATTTAGGCACTTAGGCTTGAAAAAACGTAATTTTGGGGGTTTTGAGTAGCGAATCGATAAACCGCTTAACTAAACGCCACGAAACCTTACACCCACCTCAAACATGCCTAAATAAACTTGCGGGAACTAACGAAATGCTTAACAGATTCACGGTTTACAAAAAATGCGAAAAAATGACTATTTCGGCACTTAGGCTTGAAAAAAAGTAATTTTGGGGGTTTTGAGTAGCGAATCGATAAACCGCGTAACCAAACGCCATGAAACCTTACACCCACCTCAAACATGCCAAAATAAACTTACGGGAACTAACGGAATGCATAACGGATTCGAGGTTTACAAAAAATGCGAAAAAATGACTCATTTAGGCACTTAAGCTTGAAAAAACGTAATTTTGGGGGTTTTGAGTAGCGAATCGATAAACCGCTTAACCAAACGCCACAAAACCTTACACCCACCTCAAACATGCCTAAATAAACTTGCGGAAAACAACGAAATGCATAACGGGTACACGGTTTACAAAAAATGCGAAAATATGACTCATTTAGGCACTTAGGCTTGAAAAAACGTAATTTTGGGGGTTTTGAGTAGCGAATCGATAAACTGCTTAACCAAATGCCACGAAACCTTACACGCACCTCAAACATGCTTAAATAAACTTGCGGGAACTAACGGAATGCATAACGGATACACGGTTTACAAAAAATGCAAAAAAAAATGACTCATTTAGGCACTTAGGCTTGAAAAAACGTAATTTTGGGGGTTTTGAGTAGCGAATCGATAAACCGCTTAACCAAACGCCACAAAACCTTACACCTACCTCAAACATACCTAAATAAACTTGCGGGAACTAACAAAATGCATAAAGGATACACGGTTTACAAAAAATGCAAAAAAATGACTCAGGCTTGAAAAAGCGTAATTTTGGGGGTTTTGAGTAGCGAATCGATAAACCGATTAACCAAATGCCACGAAACCTTACAAACACATCAAACATGCTTAAATAAACTTGCGGGAACTAACGGAATGCATAACGGATACACGGTTTACAAAAAATGCGAAAATATGACTTATTTAGGCACTTAGGCTTGAAAAAACGTAATTTTGGGGGTTTTGAGTAGTGAATCGACAAACCGCTTTTCCAAACGCCATGAAACCTTACATTAACCTCAAACATGCCTAAATAAACTTGCGGGAACTAACGGAATGCATAACGGAGTCACGGTTTACAAAAAATGCGAAAAAAATGACTATTTAGTCACATAGGCTTTAAAAAATGTAATTTTGGGGGTTTTGAGTAGCGAATCGATAAACCGCTTAACCAAATGCCACGAAACCTTACACGCACCTCAAAAATGCTTAAATAAACTAGCGGGAAACTAACGGAATGCATAACGGATACACGGTTTACAAAAAATGCGAAAATATGACTCATTTAGGCACTTAGGCTTGAAAAAACGTAATTTTGGGGGTTTTGAGTAGCGAATCGATAAACTGCTTAACCAAATGCCACGAAACCTTACACGCACCTCAAACATGCTTAAATAAACTTGCGGGAACTAACGGAAGGCATAACGGATACACGGTTTACAAAAAATGCAAAAAAATGACTATTTAGGCACTTAGGCTTGAAAAAACGTAATTTTGGGGGTTTTGAGTAACGAATCGATAAACCGGTTAACCTAATGCCACGAAACCTTACACGCACCTCAACACATGCTTAAATAAACTTGTGAGAACTAACGGAATGCATAATGGATACACGGTTTACAAAAAATGCGAAAAAATGACTATTTAGTAACATAGGTTTGAAAAAATGTAATTTTGGGGGTTTTGAGTAGCGAATCGATAAACCGCTTAACCAAATGCCACAAAACCTTACACGCACCTCAAACATGCTTAAATAAAGTAGCGGGAACTAACGGAATGCATAACGGATACACGGTTTACAAAAATTGCGAAAATATGACTCATTTAGGCACTTAGGCTTGAAAAAACGTAATTTTGGGGGTTTGAGTAGCGAATTGATAAACCGCTTAACCAAATGCCACGAAACCTTACACGCACCTCAAACATGCTTAAATAAACTTGCGGGAACAAACAGAATGCATACCGGTTACACAGTTTACAAAAAATGTGAAAAAATGACTATTTTGTCACTTAGGCTTGAAAAAATGTAATTTTGGGGGTTTTGAGTAGCGAATCGATAAAACGCTTAACCAAAAGCCACAAAACCTTACACGCACCTCAAACATGATTAAATAAACTTGCGGGAACTAACGGAATGCATAACGGATACACGGTTTACAAAAAATGCGAAAAAATGACTCATTTAGGCACTTAGGCTTGAAAAAACGTAATTTTGGGGATTTTGAGTAGAGAATCGATAAACCGCTTACCCAAATGCCACGAAACCTTACACCCACATCAAACATGCCAAAATAAACTTGCGAGAACTAACGGAATGCATAACGGAGTCACGGTTTACAAAAAATGAGAAAAAAATGACTCATTTAGGCACTAAGGCTTGAAAAAACGTAATTTTGGGGGTTTTGAGTAGCGAATCGATAAACCGCTTAACCAAATGCCACAAAACCTTACACCCACCTCAAAAATGCCTAAATAAACTTGCGGGAACTAACAAAATGCATAACGGATACACGGTTTACAAAAAATGCAAAAAAATGACTCAGACTTGAAAAAGCGTAAATTTGGGGGTTTTGAGTAGCGAATCGATAACCCGCTTAACCAAACGCCACGAAACCTTACACGCACCTCAAACATGCTTAAATAAACTTGCGGGAACTAACGGAATGCATATCGGATACACGGTTTACAAAAAATGCGAAAAAATGACTATTTCGGCACTTAGGCTTGAAAAAAAGTAATTTTGGGGGTTTTGAGTAGCGAATCGATAAACCGCGTAACCAAACGCCATGAAACCTTACACCCACCTCAAACATGCCAAAATAAACTTACGGGAACTAACGGAATGCATAACGGATTCGAGGTTTACAAAAAATGCGAAAAAATGACTCATTTAGGCACTTAAGCTTGAAAAAACGTAATTTTGGGGGTTTTGAGTAGTGAATCGATAAATCGCTTTACCAAACGCCATGAAACCTTACATTCACCTTAAAAATGCCTAAATAAACTCGTGGGAACTAACGGAATGCATAACGGAGTCACGGTTTACAAAAAATGCGAAACAATTACTATTTAGTCACATAGGCTTGAAAAAATGTAATTTTGGGTGTTTTGAGTAACGAATCGATAAACCGCTTAACCAAATGCCACGAAACATTACACGCACCTCAAACATGCCTAAATAAACTAGAAGGAACTAACGAAATGCACACCGGATACACGGTTTACAAAAAATGCAAAAATATGACTCATTTTGGCACTTAGGCTTGAAAAAACGTAATTTTGGGGGTTTTGAGTAGCGAATCGATAAACCGCTTAACCAAACGCCACAAAACCTTACACCTACCTCAAACATACCTAAATAAACTTGCGGGAACTAACAAAATGCATAAAGGATACACGGTTTACAAAAAATGCAAAAAAATGACTCAGGCTTGAAAAAGCGTAATTTTGGGGGTTTTGAGTAGCGAATCGATAAACCGATTAACCAAATGCCACGAAACCTTACAAACACATCAAACATGCTTAAATAAACTTGCGGGAACTAACGGAATGCATAACGGATACACGGTTTACAAAAAATGCGAAAATATGACTTATTTAGGCACTTAGGCTTGAAAAAACGTAATTTTGGGGGTTTTGAGTAGTGAATCGACAAACCGCTTTTCCAAACGCCATGAAACCTTACATTAACCTCAAACATTCCTAAATAAACTTGCGGGAACTAACGGAATGCATAACGGAGTCACGGTTTACAAAAAATGCGAAAAAAATGACTATTTAGTCACATAGGCTTTAAAAAATGTAATTTTGGGGGTTTTGAGTAGCGAATCGATAAACCGCTTAACCGAATGCCACGAAACCTTACACGCACCTCAAAAATGCTTAAATAAACTAGCGGGAAACTAACGGAATGCATAACGGATACACGGTTTACAAAAAATGCGAAAATATGACTCATTTAGGCACTTAGGCTTGAAAAAACGTAATTTTGGGGGTTTTGAGTAGCGAATCGATAAACTGCTTAACCAAATGCCACGAAACCTTACACGCACCTCAAACATGCTTAAATAAACTTGCGGGAACTAACGGAATGCATAACGGATACACGGTTTACAAAAAATGCAAAAAAATGACTATTTAGGCACTTAGGCTTGAAAAAACGTAATTTTGGGGGTTTTGAGTAACGAATCGATAAACCGGTTAACCTAATGCCACGAAACCTTACACGCACCTCAACACATGCTTAAATAAACTTGTGAGAACTAACGGAATGCATAATGGATACACGGTTTACAAAAAATGCGAAAAAATGACTATTTAGTAACATAGGTTTGAAAAAATGTAATTTTGGGGGTTTTGAGTAGCGAATCGATAAACCGCTTAACCAAATGCCACAAAACCTTACACGCACCTCAAACATGCTTAAATAAAGTAGCGGGAACTAACGGAATGCATAACGGATACACGGTTTACAAAAATTGCGAAAATATGACTCATTTAGGCACTTAGGCTTGAAAAAACGTAATTTTGGGGGTTTGAGTAGCGAATTGATAAACCGCTTAACCAAATGCCACGAAACCTTACACGCACCTCAAACATGCTTAAATAAACTTGCGGGAACAAACAGAATGCATACCGGTTACACAGTTTACAAAAAATGTGAAAAAATGACTATTTTGTCACTTAGGCTTGAAAAAATGTAATTTTGGGGGTTTTGAGTAGCGAATAGATAAAACGCTTAACCAAAAGCCACAAAACCTTACACGCACCTCAAACATGATTAAATAAACTTGCGGGAACTAACGGAATGTATAACGGATACACGGTTTACAAAAAATGCGAAAAAATGACTCATTTAGGCACTTAGGCTTGAAAAAACGTAATTTTGGGGGTTTTGAGTAGAGAATCGATAAACCGCTTACCCAAATGCCACGAAACCTTACACCCACCTCAAACATGCCAAAATAAACTTGCGAGAACTAACGGAATGCATAACGGAGTCACGGTTTACAAAAAATGCGAAAAAAATGACTCATTTAGGCACTAAGGCTTGAAAAAACGTAATTTTGTGGGTTTTGAGTAGCGAATCGATAAACCGCTTAACCAAATGCCACAAAACCTTACACCCACCTCAAAAATGCCTAAATAAACTTGCGGGAACTAACAAAATGCATAACGGATACACGGTTTACAAAAAATGCAAAAAAATGACTCAGACTTGAAAAAGCGTAATTTTGGGGGTTTTGAGTAGCGAATCGATAACCCGCTTAACCAAACGCCACGAAACCTTACACGCACCTCAAACATGCTTAAATAAACTTGCGGGAACTAACGGAATGCATATCGGATACACGGTTTACAAAAAATGCGAAAAAATGACTATTTCGGCACTTAGGCTTGAAAAAAAGTAATTTTGGGGGTTTTGAGTAGCGAATCGATAAACCGCGTAACCAAACACCATGAAACCTTACACCCACCTCAAACATGCCAAAATAAACTTACGGGAACTAACGGAATGCATAACGGATTCGAGGTTTACAAAAAATGCGAAAAAATGACTCATTTAGGCACTTAAGCTTGAAAAAACGTAATTTTGGGGGTTTTGAGTAGCGAATCGATAAACCGCTTAACCAAACGCCACAAAACCTTACACCCACCTCAAACATGCCTAAATAAACTTGCGGAAAACAACGAAATGCATAACGGGTACACGGTTTACAAAAAATGCGAAAATATGACTCATTTAGGCACTTAGGCTTGAAAAAACGTAATTTTGGGGGTTTTGAGTAGCGAATCGATAAACTGCTTAACCAAATGCCACGAAACCTTACACGCACCTCAAACATGCTTAAATAAACTTGCGGGAACTAACGGAATGCATAACGGATACACGGTTTACAAAAAATGCAAAAAAATGACTATTTAGGCACTTAGGCTTGAAAAAACGTAATTTTGGGGGTTTTGAGTAGCGAATCGATAAACCGGTTAACCTAATGCCACGAAACCTTACACGCACCTCAATACATGCTTAAATAAACATGTGAGAACTAACGGAATGCATAATGGATACACGGTTTACAAAAAATGCGAAAAAATGACTATTTAGTAACATATGTTTGAAAAAATGTAATTTTGGGGGTTTTGAGTAGCGAATCGATAAACCGCTTAACCAAATGCCACAAAACCTTACACGCACCTCAAACATGCTTAAATAAAGTAGCGGGAACTAACGGAATGCATAACAGATACACGGTTTACAAAAATTGCAAAAATATGACTCATTTAGGCACTTAGGCTTGAAAAAACGTAATTTTGGGGGTTTGAGTAGCGAATTGATAAACCGCTTAACCAAATGCCACAAAACCTTACACCTACCTCAAACATGCCTAAATAAACTTGCGGGAACTAACGAAATGCATAACGGATACACGGTTTACAAAAAATGCAAAAAAATGACTCAGGCTTGAAAAAGCGTAATTTTTGGGGTTTTGAGTAGCGAATCGATAAACCGCTTAACCAAATGCCACGAAACCTTACACGCACCTCAAACATGCTTAAATAAACTTGCGGGAACTAACGAAATGCATATCGGATACACGGTTTACAAAAAATGCGAAAAAATGACTATTTAGGCACTTAGGCTTAAAAAAAAGTAATTTTGGGGGTTTTGAGTAGCGAATCGATAAACCGCGTAACCAAACGCCATGAAACCTTACACCCACCTCAAACATGCCAAAATAAACTTGCGGGAACTAACGGAATGCATAACGGATTCGAGGTTTACAAAAAATGCGAAAAAATGACTCATTTAGGCACTTAGGCTTGAAAAAACGTAATTTTGGGGGTTTTGAGTAGCGAATCGATAAACCGCTTAACCAAACGCCACAAAACCTTACACCCACCTCAAACATGCCTAAATAAACTTGCGGAAACTAACGAAATGCATAACGGAAACACAGTTTACAAAAAATGCAAAAAAATTACTCATTTAGGCACTTAGGCTTGAAAAAACGTAATTTTGGGGGTTTTGAGTAGCGAATCGATAAACCGCTTAACTAAATGCCACGAAACCTTACACCCACCTCAACATGCTTAAATAAACTTGCGGGAACTAACGGAATGCATAACGGATACACAGTTTACAAAAAATGCAAAAAAATGACTATTTAGGCACTTAGGCTTGAAAAAACGTAATTTTGGGGGTTTTGAGTAGCGAATCGATAAACCGGTTAACCTAATGCCACGAAACCTTACACGCACCTCAACACATGCTTAAATAAACTTGTGAGAACTAACGGAATGCATAATGGATACACGGTTTACAAAAAATACGAAAAAATGACTATTTAGTAACATAGGTTTGAAAAAATGTAATTTTGGGGGTTTTGAGTAGCGAATCGATAAACCGCTTAACCAAATGCCACAAAACCTTACACGCACCTCAAACATGCTTAAATAAAGTAGCGGGAACTAACGGAATGCATAACAGATACACGGTTTACAAAAATTGCAAAAATATGACTCATTTAGGCACTTAGGCTTGAAAAAACGTAATTTTGGGGGTTTGAGTAGCGAATTGATAAACCGCTTAACCAAATGCCACAAAACCTTACACCTACCTCAAACATGCCTAAATAAACTTGCGGGAACTAACGAAATGCATAACGGATACACGGTTTACAAAAAATGCAAAAAAATGACTCAGGCTTGAAAAAGCGTAATTTTGGGGGTTTTGAGTAGCGAATCGATAAAACCGCTTAACCAAATGCCACGAAACCTTACACGCACCTCAAACATGCTTAATAAACTTGCGGGAACTAACGAAATGCATATCGGATACACGTTTACAAAAAATGCGAAAAAATGACTATTTAGGCACTTAGGCTTAAAAAAAGTAATTTTGGGGGTTTTGAGTATCGAATCGATAAACCGCGTAACCAAACGCCATGAAACCTTACACCCACCTCAAACATGCCAAAATAAACTTGCGGGAACTAACGGAATGCATAACGGATTCGAGGTTTACAAAAAATGCGAAAAAATGACTCATTTAGGCACTTAGGCTTGAAAAAAACGTAATTTTGGGGGTTTTGAGTAGCGAATCGATAAACCGCTTAACCAAACGCCACAAAACCTTACACCCACCTCAAACATGCCTAAATAAACTTGCGGAAACTAACGAATTGCATAACGGAAACACAGTTTACAAAAAATGCGAAAAAATTACTCATTTAGGCACTTAGGCTTGAAAAACGTAATTTTGGGGGTTTTGAGTAGCGAATCGATAAACCGCTTAACTAAATACCACGAAACCTTTACACCCACCTCAAACATGCTTAAATAAACTTGCGGGAACTAACGGAATGCATAACGGATACACGGTTTACAAAAAATGCAAAAAAATGACTATTTAGGCACTTAGGCTTGAAAAAACGTAATTTTGGGGGTTTTGAGTAGCGAATCGATAAACCGGTTAACCTAATTGCCACGAAACCTTACACGCACCTCAACACATGCTTAAATAAACTTGTGAGAACTAACGGAATGCATAATGGATACACGGTTTACAAAAAATACGAAAAAATGACTATTTAGTAACATAGGTTGAAAAAATGTAATTTTTGGGGGTTTTGAGTTGCGAATCGATAAACCGCTTAACCAAATGCCACAAAACCTTACACGCACCTCAAACATGCTTAAATAAAGTAGCGGGAACTAACGGAATGCATAACGGATTCACGGTTTACAAAAAATGCAAAAAAATGACTAATTTAGGCACTTAGGCTTGAAAAAAACGTAATTTTGGGGGTTTTGAGTAGCGAATCGATAAACCGCTTAACCAAACACCACAAAACCTTACACCTACCTCAAACATGCCTAAATAAACTTGCGGGAACTAACGAAATGCATAACGGATACACGGTTTACAAAAAATGCAAAAAAATGACTCAGGCTTGAAAAAGCGTAATTTTGGGGGTTTTGAGTAGCGAATCGATAAACCGCTTAACCAATTGCCACGAAACCTTACACGCACCTCAAACATGCTTATATAAACTTGCGGGAACTAACGAAATGCATATCGGATACACGGTTTACAAAAAATGCGAAAAAATGACTATTTAGGCACTTAGGCTTGAAAAAAAGTAATTTTGGGGGTTTTGAGTAGCGAATCGATAAACCGAGTAACCAAACGCCATGAAACCTTACACCCACCTCAAACATGCCAAAATAAACTTGCGGGAACTAACGGAATGCATAACGGATTCGAGGTTTACAAAAAATGCGAAAAAATGACTCATTTAGGCACTTAGGCTTGAAAAAACGTAATTTTGGGGGTTTGAGTAGCGAATCGATAAACCGCTTAACCAAACGCCACAAAACCTTACACCCACCTCAAACATGCCTAAATAAACTTGCGGAAACTAACGAAATGCATAACGGAAACACAGTTTACAAAAAATGCGAAAAAAATGACTCATTTAGGCACTTAGGCTTGAAAAAACGTAATTTTGGGGGTTTTGAGTAGCGAATCGATAAACCGCTTAACTAAATGCCACGAAATCTTACACCCACCTCAAACATCCTTAAATAAACTTGCGGGAACTAACGGAATGCATAACGGATACACGTTTACAAAAAATGCAAAAAAATGACTATTTAGGCACTTAGGCTTGAAAAAACGTAATTTTGGGGGTTTTGAGTAGCGAATCGATAAACCGGTTAACCTAATGCCACGAAACCTTACACGCACCTCAACACATGCTTAAATAAACTTGTGAGAACTAACGGAATGCATAATGGATACACGGTTTACAAAAAATACGAAAAAATGACTATTTAGTAACATAGGTTTGAAAAAATGTAATTTTGGGGGTTTTGAGTAGCGAATCGATAAACAGCGCCAAATGCCACGAAACCTTACACGCACCTCAAACATGCTTAAATAAACTTGCGGGAACTAACGAAATGCATATCGGATACACGGTTTACAAAAAATGCAAAAAAATGACTCAGGCTTGAAAAAGCGTAATTTTGGGTGTTTTGAGTAGCGAATCGATAAACCGCTTAACCAAATGCCACGAAACCTACACGCACCTCAAACATGCTTAAATAAACTTGCGGGAACTAACGAAATGCATATCGGATACACGGTTTACAAAAAATGCGAAAAAATGACTATTTCGGCACTTAGGCTTGAAAAAAAGTAATTTTGGGGGTTTTGAGTAGCGAATCGATAAACCGAGTAACCAAACGCCATGAAACCTTACACCCACCTCAAACATGCCAAAATAAACTTGCGGGAACTAACGGAATGCATAACGGATTCGAGGTTTACAAAAAATGCGAAAAAATGACTCATTTAGGCACTTAGGCTTGAAAAAACGCAATTTTGGGGGTTTTGAGTAGCGAATCAATAAACCGCTTAACCAAACGCCACAAAACCTTACACCCATCTCAAACATGCCTAAATAAACTTGCGGAAACTAACGAAATGCATAACGGAAACACAGTTTACAAAAAATGCGAAAAAATTACTCATTTAGGCACTTAGGCTTGAAAAAACGTAATTTTGGGGGTTTTGAGTAGCGAATCGATAAACCGCTTAACTAAATGCCACGAAATCTTACACCCACCTCAAACATGCTTAAATAAACTTGCGGGAACTAACGGAATGCATAACGGATACACGGTTTACAAAAAATGCAAAAAAATGACTATTTAGGCACTTAGGCTTGAAAAAACGTAATTTTGGGGGTTTTGAGTAGCGAATCGATAAACCGGTTAACCTAATGCCACGAAACCTTACACGCACCTCAACACATGCTTAAATAAACTTGTGAGAACTAACGGAATGCATAATGGATACACGGTTTACAAAAAATACGAAAAAATGACTATTTAGTAACATAGGTTTGAAAAAATGTAATTTTGGGGGTTTTGAGTAGCGAATCGATAAACAGCGCCAAATGCCACGAAACCTTACACGCACCTCAAACATGCTTAAATAAACTTGCGGGAACTAACGAAATGCATATCGGATACACGGTTTACAAAAAATGCAAAAAAATGACTCAGGCTTGAAAAAGCGTAATTTTGGGGGTTTTGAGTAGCGAATCGATAAACCGCTTAACCAAATGCCACGAAACCTTACACGCACCTCAAACATGCTTAAATAAACTTGCGGGAACTAACGAAATGCATATCGGATACACGGTTTACAAAAAATGCGAAAAAATGACTATTTCGGCACTTAGGCTTGAAAAAAAGTAATTTTGGGGGTTTTGAGTAGCGAATCGATAAACCGAGTAACCAAACGCCATGAAACCTTACACCCACCTCAAACATGCCAAAATAAACTTGCGGGAACTAACGGAATGCATAACGGATTCGAGGTTTACAAAAAATGCGAAAAAATGACTCATTTAGGCACTTAGGCTTGAAAAAACGCAATTTTGGGGGTTTTGAGTAGCGAATCAATAAACCGCTTAACCAAACGCCACAAAACCTTACACCCATCTCAAACATGCCTAAATAAACTTGCGGAAACTAACGAAATGCATAACGGAAACACAGTTTACAAAAAATGCGAAAAAATTACTCATTTAGGCACTTAGGCTTGAAAAAACGTATTTTTGGGGGTTTTGAGTAGCGAATCGATAAACCGCTTAACTAAATGCCACGAAATCTTACACCCACCTCAAACATGCTTAAATAAACTTGCGGGAACTAACGGAATGCATAACGGATACACGGTTTACAAAAAATGCAAAAAAATGACTATTTAGGCACTTAGGCTTGAAAAAAACGTAATTTTGGGGGTTTTGAGTAGCGAATCGATAAACCGGTTAACCTAATGCCACGAAACCTTACACGCACCTCAACACATGCTTAAATAAACTTGTGAGAACTAACGGAATGCATAATGGATACACGGTTTACAAAAAATACGAAAAAATGACTATTTAGTAACATAGGTTTGAAAAAATGTAATTTTGGGGGTTTTGAGTAGCGAATCGATAAACAGCGCCAAATGCCACGAAACCTTACACGCACCTCAAACATGCTTAAATAAACTTGCGGGAACTAACGAAATGCATATCGGATACACGGTTTACAAAAAATGCGAAAAAATGACTATTTAGGGCACTTAGGCTTGAAAAAAAGTAATTTTGGGGTTTTGAGTAGCGAATCGATAAACCGAGTAACCAAACGCCATGAAACCTTACACCCACCTCAAAACATGCCAAAATAAACTTGCGGGAACTAACGTAATGCATAACGGATTCGAGGTTTACAAAAAATGCGAAAAAATGACTCATTTAGGCACTTAGGCTTGAAAAAACGTAATTTTGGGGGTTTTGAGTAGCGAATCGATAAACCGCTTAACCAAACGCCACAAAACCTTACACCCACCTCAAACATGCCTAAATAAACTTGCGGAAACTAACGAAATGCATAACGGAAACACAGTTTACAAAAAATGCGAAAAAATTACTCATTTAGGCACTTAGGCTTGAAAAAACGTAATTTTGGGGGTTTTGAGTAGCGAATCGATAAACCGCTTAACTAAATGCCACGAAACCTTTCACCCACCTCAAACATGCTTAAATAAACTTGCGGGAACTAACGGAATGCATAACGGATACACGGTTTACAAAAAATGCAAAAAAATGACTATTTAGGCACTTAGGCTTGAAAAAACGTAATTTTTGGGGTTTTGAGTAGCGAATCGATAAACCGGTTAACCTAATGCCACGAAACCTTACACGCACCTCAACACATGCTTAAATAAACTTGTGAGAACTAACGGAATGCATAATGGATACACGGTTTACAAAAAATACGAAAAAATGACTATTTAGTAACATAGGTTTGAAAAAATGTAATTTTGGGGGTTTTGAGCAGCGAATCGATAAACCGCTTAACCAAATGCCACAAAACCTTACACGCACCTCAAACATGCTTAAATAAAGTAGCGGGAACTAACGGAATGCAATAACGGATTCACGGTTTACAAAAAATGCAAAAAAATGACTAATTTAGGCACTTAGGCTTGAAAAAACGTAATTTTGGGGGTTTTGAGTAGCGAATCGATAAACCGAGTAACCAAACGCCATGAAACCTTACACCCACCTCAAACATGCCAAAATAAACTTGCGGAACTAACGGAATGCATAACGGATTCGAGGTTTACAAAAAATGCGAAAAAATGACTCATTTAGGCACTTAGGCTTGAAAAAAACGTAATTTTGGGGGTTTTGAGTAGCGAATCGATAAACCGCTTAACCAAACGCCACAAAACCTTACACCCACCTCAACATGCCTAAATAAACTTGCGGAAACTAACGAAATGCATAACGGAAACACAGTTTACAAAAAATGCGAAAAAATTACTCATTTAGGCACTTAGGCTTGAAAAAACGTAATTTTGGGGGTTTTGAGTAACGAATCGATAAACCGCTTAACTAAATGCCACGAAACCTTACACCCACCTCAAAGATGCCTAAATAAACTTGCGGAAACCAACGAAATGCATAACGGATACACGGTTTACAAAAAATGCAAAAATATGACTCATTTAGGCACTTAGGCTTGAAAAAACGTAATTTTGGGGGTTTTGAGTAGCGAATCGATAACCGAGTAACCAAACGCCATGAAACCTTACACCCACCTCAAACATGCCCAAAATAAACTTGCGGGAACTAACGGAATGCATAACGGATTCGAGGTTTACAAAAAATGCGAAAAAATGACTCATTTAGGCACTTAGGCTTGAAAAAAAACGTAATTTTGGGGGTTTTGAGTAGCGAATCAATAAACCGCTTAACCAAACGCCACAAAACCTTACACCCACCTCAAACATGCCTAATAAACTTGCGGAAACTAACGAAATGCATAACGGAAACACAGTTTACAAAAAATGCGAAAAAATTACTCATTTAGGCACTTAGGCTTGAAAAAACGTAATTTTGGGGGTTTTGAGTAGCGAATCGATAAACCGGTTAACTAAATGCCACGAAACCTTACACCCACCTCAAACATGCTTAAATAAACTTGCGGGAACTAACGGAATGCATAACGGATACACGGTTTACAAAAAATGCAAAAAAATGACTATTTAGGCACTTAGGCTTGAAAAAACGTAATTTTTGGGGTTTTGAGTAGCGAATCGATAAACCGGTTAACCTAATGCCACGAAACCTTACACGCACCTCAACACATGCTTAAATAAACTTGTGAGAACTAACGGAATGCATAATGGATACACGGTTTACAAAAAATACGAAAAAATGACTATTTAGTAACATAGGTTTGAAAAAATGTAATTTTGGGGGTTTTGAGTAGCGAATCGATAAACCGCTTAACCAAATGCCACAAAACCTTACACCCATCTCAAACATGCCTAAATAAACTTGCGGAAACTAACGAAATGCATAACGGAAACACAGTTTACAAAAAATGCGAAAAAATTACTCATTTAGGCACTTAGGCTTGAAAAAAACGTAATTTTGGGGGTTTTGAGTAGCGAATCGATAAACCGCTTAACTAAATGCCACGAAATCTTACACCCACCTCAAACATGCTTAAATAAACTTGCGGGAACTAACGGAATGCATAACGGATACACGGTTTACAAAAAATGCAAAAAAATGACTATTTAGGCACTTAGGCTTGAAAAAACGTAATTTGGGGGTTTTGAGTAGCGAATCGATAAACCGGTTAACCTAATGCCACGAAACCTTACACGCACCTCAACACATGCTTAAATAAACTTGTGAGAACTAACGGAATGCATAATGGATACACGGTTTACAAAAAATACGAAAAAATGACTATTTAGTAACATAGGTTTGAAAAAATGTAATTTTGGGGGTTTTGAGTAGCGAATCGATAAACAGCGCCAAATGCCACGAAACCTTACACGCACCTCAAACATGCTTAAATAAACTTTCGGGAACTAACGAAATGCATATCGGATACACGGTTTACAAAAAATGCAAAAAAATGACTCAGGCTTGAAAAAGCGTAATTTTGGGGGTTTTGAGTAGCGAATCGATAAACCGCTTAACCAAATGCCACGAAACCTTACACGCACCTCAAACATGCTTAAATAAACTTGCGGGAACTAACGAAATGCATATCGGATACACGTTTACAAAAAATGCGAAAAAATGACTATTTCGGCACTTAGGCTTGAAAAAAAGTAATTTTGGGGGTTTTGAGTAGCGAATCGATAAACCGAGTAACCAAACGCCATGAAACCTTACACCCACCTCAAACATGCCAAAATAAACTTGCGGGAACTAACGGAATGCATAACGGATTCGAGGTTTACAAAAAATGCGAAAAAATGACTCATTTAGGCACTTAGGCTTGAAAAAACGCAATTTTGGGGGTTTTGAGTAGCGAATCAATAAACCGCTTAACCAAACGCCACAAAACCTTACACCCATCTCAAACATGCCTAAATAAACTTGCGGAAACTAACGAAATGCATAACGGAAACACAGTTTACAAAAAATGCGAAAAAATTACTCATTTAGGCACTTAGGCTTGAAAAAACGTAATTTTGGGGGTTTTGAGTAGCGAATCGATAAACCGCTTAACTAAATGCCACGAAATCTTACACCCACCTCAAACATGCTTAAATAAACTTGCGGGAACTAACGGAATGCATAACGGATACACGGTTTACAAAAAATGCAAAAAAATGACTATTTAGGCACTTAGGCTTGAAAAAACGTAATTTTGGGGGTTTTGAGTAGCGAATCGATAAACCGGTTAACCTAATGCCACGAAACCTTACACGCACCTCAACACATGCTTAAATAAACTTGTGAGAACTAACGGAATGCATAATGGATACACGGTTTACAAAAAATACGAAAAAATGACTATTTAGTAACATAGGTTTGAAAAAATGTAATTTTGGGGGTTTTGAGTAGCGAATCGATAAACAGCGCCAAATGCCACGAAACCTTACACGCACCTCAAACATGCTTAAATAAACTTGCGGGAACTAACGAAATGCATATCGGATACACGGTTTACAAAAAATGCGAAAAAATGACTATTTAGGCACTTAGGCTTGAAAAAAAGTAATTTTGGGGGTTTTGAGTAGCGAATCGATAAACCGAGTAACCAAACGCCATGAAACCTTACACCCACCTCAAACATGCCAAAATAAACTTGCGGGAACTAACGTAATGCATAACGGATTCGAGGTTTACAAAAAATGCGAAAAAATGACTCATTTAGGTACTTAGGCTTGAAAAAACGTAATTTTGGGGGTTTTGAGTAGCGAATCGATAAACCGCTTAACCAAACGCCACAAAACCTTACACCCACCTCAAACATGCCTAAATAAACTTGCGGAAACTAACGAAATGCATAACGGAAACACAGTTTACAAAAAATGCGAAAAAATTACTCATTTAGGCACTTAGGCTTGAAAAAACGTAATTTTGGGGGTTTTGAGTAGCGAATCGATAAACCGCTTAACTAAATGCCACGAAACCTTTCACCCACCTCAAACATGCTTAAATAAACTTGCGGGAACTAACGGAATGCATAACGGATACACGGTTTACAAAAAATGCAAAAAAATGACTATTTAGGCACTTAGGCTTGAAAAAAACGTAATTTTTGGGGTTTTGAGTAGCGAATCGATAAACCGGTTAACCTAATGCCACGAAACCTTACACGCACCTCAACACATGCTTAAATAAACTTGTGAGAACTAACGGAATGCATAATGGATACACGGTTTACAAAAAATACGAAAAAATGACTATTTAGTAACATAGGTTTGAAAAAATGTAATTTTGGGGGTTTTGAGCAGCGAATCGATAAACCGCTTAACCAAATGCCACAAAACCATACACGCACCTCAAACATGCTTAAATAAAGTAGCGGGAACTAACGGAATGCATAACGGATTCACGGTTTACAAAAAATGCAAAAAAATGACTAATTTAGGCACTTAGGCTTGAAAAAACGTAATTTTGGGGGTTTTGAGTAGCGAATCGATAAACCGAGTAACCAAACGCCATGAAACCTTACACCCACCTCAAACATGCCAAATAAACTTGCGGAACTAACGGAATGCATAACGGATTCGAGGTTTACAAAAAATGCGAAAAAATGACTCATTTAGGCACTTAGGCTTGAAAAAACGTAATTTTGGGGGTTTTGAGTAGCGAATCGATAAACCGCTTAACCAAACGCCACAAAACCTTACACCCACCTCAAACATGCCTAAATAAACTTGCGGAAACTAACGAAATGCATAACGGAAACACAGTTTACAAAAAATGCGAAAAAATTACTCATTTAGGCACTTAGGCTTGAAAAACGTAATTTTGGGGGTTTTGAGTAACGAATCGATAAACCGCTTAACTAAATGCCACGAAACCTTACACCCACCTCAAAGATGCCTAAATAAACTTGCGGAAACCAACGAAATGCATAACGGATACACGGTTTACAAAAAATGCAAAAATATGACTCATTTAGGCACTTAGGCTTGAAAAAACGTAATTTTGGGGGTTTTGAGTAGCGAATCGATAAACCGAGTAACCAAACGCCATGAAACCTTACACCCACCTCAAACATGCCAAAATAAACTTGCGGGAACTAACGGAATGCATAACGGATTCGAGGTTTACAAAAAATGCGAAAAAATGACTCATTTAGGCACTTAGGCTTGAAAAAACGTAATTTTGGGGGTTTTGAGTAGCGAATCAATAAACCGCTTAACCAAACGCCACAAAACCTTACACCCACCTCAAACATGCCTAAATAAACTTGCGGAAACTAACGAAATGCATAACGGAAACACAGTTTACAAAAAATGCGAAAAAATTACTCATTTAGGCACTTAGGCTTGAAAAAACGTAATTTTGGGGGTTTTGAGTAGCGAATCGATAAACCGGTTAACTAATGCCACGAAACCTTACACCCACCTCAAACATGCTTAAATAAACTTGCGGGAACTAACGGAATGCATAACGGATACACGGTTTACAAAAAATGCAAAAAAATGACTATTTAGGCACTTAGGCTTGAAAAAACGTAATTTTTGGGGTTTTGAGTAGCGAATCGATAACCGGTTTACCTAATGCCACGAAACCTTACACGCACCTCAACACATGCTTAAATAAACTTGTGAGAACTAACGGAATGCATAATGGATACACGGTTTACAAAAAATACGAAAAAATGACTATTTAGTAACATAGGTTTGAAAAAATGTAATTTTGGGGGTTTTGAGTAGCGAATCGATAAACAGCGCCAAATGCCACGAAACCTTACACGCACCTCAAACATGCTTAAATAAACTTGCGGGAACTAAAGAAATGCATATCGGATACACGGTTTACAAAAAATGCGAAAAAATGACTATTTAGGCACTTAGGCTTGAAAAAAAGTAATTTTGGGGGTTTTGAGTAGCGAATCGATAAACCGAGTAACCAAACGCCATGAAACCTTACACCCACCTCAAACATGCCAAAATAAACTTGCGGGAACTAACGTAATGCATAACGGATTCGAGGTTTACAAAAAATGCGAAAAAATGACTCATTAGGCACTTAGGCTTGAAAAAACGTAATTTTGGGGGTTTTGAGTAGCGAATCGATAAACCGCTTAACCAAACGCCACAAAACCTTACACCCACCTCAAACATGCCTAAATAACTTGCGGAAACTAACGAAATGCATAACGGAAACACAGTTTACAAAAAATGCTAAAAAATTACTCATTTAGGCACTTAGGCTTGAAAAAACGTAATTTTGGGGGTTTGGAGTAGCGAATCGATAAACCGCTTAACTAAATGCCACGAAACCTTACACCCACCTCAAACATGCTTAAATAAACTTGCGGGAACTAACGGAATGCAATAACGATACACGGTTTACAAAAAATGCAAAAAAAAATGACTATTTAGGCACTTAGGCTTGAAAAAACGTAATTTTTGGGGTTTTGAGTAGCGAATCGATAAACCGGTTAACCTAATGCCACGAAACCTTACACGCACCTCAACACATGCTTAAATAAACTTGTGAGAACTAACGGAATGCATAATGGATACACGGTTTACAAAAAATACGAAAAAATGACTATTTAGTAACATAGGTTTGAAAAAATGTAATTTTGGGGTTTTGAGTAGCGAATCGATAACAGCGCCAAATGCCACGAAACCTTACACGCACCTCAAACATGCTTAAATAAACTTGCGGGAACTAAAGAAATGCATATCGGATACACGGTTTACAAAAAATGCGAAAAAATGACTATTTAGGCACTTTGGCTTGAAAAAAAGTAATTTTGGGGGTTTTGAGTAGCGAATCGATAAACGAGTAACCAAACGCCATGAAACCTTACACCCACCTCAAACATGCCAAAATAAACTTGCGGGAACTAACGTAATGCATAACGGATTCGAGGTTACAAAAAATGCGAAAAAATGACTCATTTAGGCACTTAGGCTTGAAAAAACGTAATTTTGGGGGTTTTGAGTAGCGAATCGATAAACCGCTTAACCAAACGCCACAAAACCTTACACCCACCTCAAACATGCCTAAATAAACTTGCGGAAACTAACGAAATGCATAACGGAAACACAGTTTACAAAAAATGCTAAAAAATTACTCATTTAGGCACTTAGGCTTGAAAAAACGTAATTTTGGGGGTTTGGAGTAGCGAATCGATAAACCGCTTAACTAAATGCCACGAAACCTTACACCCACCTCAAACATGCTTAAATAAACTTGCGGGAACTAACGGAATGCATAACGGATACACGGTTTACAAAAAATGCAAAAAAATGACTATTTAGGCACTTAGGCTTGAAAAAACGTAATTTTTGGGGTTTTGAGTAGCGAATCGATAAACCGGTTAACCTAATGCCACGAAACCTTACACGCACCTCAACACATGCTTAAATAAACTTGTGAGAACTAACGGAATGCATAATGGATACACGGTTTACAAAAAATACGAAAAAATGACTATTTAGTAACATAGGTTTGAAAAAATGTAATTTTGGGGGTTTTGAGTAGCGAATCGATAAACAGCGCCAAATGCCACGAAACTTACACGCACCTCAAACATGCTTTAACATGCTTAAATAAACCTTGCGGGAACTAACGAAATGCATATCGGATACACGGTTTACAAAAAATGCGAAAAAATGACTATTTAGGCACTTAGGCTTGAAAAAAAGTAATTTTGGGGGTTTTGAGTAGCGAATCG
This sequence comes from Hydrangea macrophylla, assembly GCA_033977485.1. Taxonomy (NCBI): domain Eukaryota; kingdom Viridiplantae; phylum Streptophyta; class Magnoliopsida; order Cornales; family Hydrangeaceae; genus Hydrangea; species Hydrangea macrophylla. The sequence goes on along the minus strand of CM066982.1, from coordinate 118,830,142 downwards.
ATAAACCGAGTAACCAAACGCCATGAAACCTTACACCCCACCTCAAACATGCCAAAATAAACTTGCGGGAACTAACGTAATGCATAACGGATTCGAGGTTTACAAAAAATGCGAAAAAATGACTCATTTAGGCACTTAGGCTTGAAAAAACGTAATTTTGGGGGTTTTGAGTAGCGAATCGATAAACCGCTTAACCAAACGCCACAAAACCTTACACCCACCTCAAACATGCCTAAATAAACTTGCGGAAACTAACGAAATGCATAACGGAAACACAGTTTACAAAAAATGCGAAAAATTACTCATTTAGGCACTTAGGCTTGAAAAAACGTAATTTTGGGGGTTTTGAGTAGCGAATCGATAAAACCGCTTAACTAAATGCCACGAAACCTTTCACCCACCTCAAACATGCTTAAATAAACTTGCGGGAACTAACGGAATGCATAACGGATACACGGTTTACAAAAAATGCAAAAAAAATGACTATTTAGGCACTTAGGCTTGAAAAAACGTAATTTTTGGGGTTTTGAGTAGCGAATCGATAAACCGGTTAACCTAATGCCACGAAACCTTACACGCACCTCAACACATGCTTAAATAAACTTGTGAGAACTAACGGAATGCATAATGGATACACGGTTTACAAAAATACGAAAAAAATGACTATTTAGTAACATAGGTTTGAAAAAAATGTAATTTTGGGGGTTTTGAGCAGCGAATCGATAAACCGCTTAACCAAATGCCACAAAACCTTACACGCACCTCAAACATGCTTAAATAAAGTAGCGGGAACTAACGGAATGCATAACGGATTCACGGTTTACAAAAATGCAAAAAAAATGACTAATTTAGGCACTTAGGCTTGAAAAAACGTAATTTTGGGGGTTTTGAGTAGCGAATCGATAAACCGAGTAACCAAACGCCATGAAACCTTACACCCACCTCAAACATGCCAAAATAAACTTGCGGAACTAACGGAATGCATAACGGATTCGAGGTTTACAAAAAATGCGAAAAAATGACTCATTTAGGCACTTAGGCTTGAAAAAACGTAATTTTGGGGTTTTGAGTAGCGAATCGATAAACCGCTTAACCAAACGCCACAAAACCTTACACCCACCTCAAACATGCCTAAATAAACTTGCGGAAACTAACGAAATGCATAACGGAAACACAGTTTACAAAAAATGCGAAAAAATTACTCATTTAGGCACTTAGGCTTGAAAAAACGTAATTTTGGGGGTTTTGAGTAACGAATCGATAAACCGCCTTAACTAAATGCCACGAAACCTTACACCCACCTCAAAGATGCCTAAATAAACTTGCGGAAACCAACGAAATGCATAACGGATACACGGTTTACAAAAAATGCAAAAATATGACTCATTTAAGGCACTTAGGCTTGAAAAACGTAATTTTGGGGGTTTTGAGTAGCGAATCGATAAACCGAGTAACCAAACGCCATGAAACCTTACACCCACCTCAAACATGCCAAAATAAACTTGCGGGAACTAACGGAATGCATAACGGATTCGAGGTTTACAAAAAATGCGAAAAAATGACTCATTTAGGCACTTAGGCTTGAAAAAACGTAATTTTGGGGGTTTTGAGTAGCGAATCAATAAACCGCTTAACCAAACGCCACAAAACCTTACACCCACCTCAAACATGCCTAAATAAACTTGCGGAAACTAACGAAATGCATAACGGAAACACAGTTTACAAAAAATGCGAAAAAAATTACTCATTTAGGCACTTAGGCTTGAAAAAACGTAATTTTGGGGTTTTGAGTAGCGAATCGATAAACCGGTTAACTAAATGCCACGAAACCTTACACCCACCTCAAACATGCTTAAATAAACTTGCGGGAACTAACGGAATGCATAACGGATACACGGTTTACAAAAAATGCAAAAAAATGACTATTTAGGCACTTAGGCTTGAAAAAACGTAATTTTTGGGGTTTTGAGTAGCGAATCGATAAACCGGTTAACCTAATGCCACGAAACCTTACACGCACCTCAACACATGCTTAAATAAACTTGTGAGAACTAACGGAATGCATAATGGATACACGGTTTACAAAAAATACGAAAAAATGACTATTTAGTAACATAGGTTTGAAAAAATGTAATTTTGGGGGTTTTGAGTAGCGAATCGATAAACAGCGCCAAATGCCACGAAACCTTACACGCACCTCAAACATGCTTAAATAAACTTGCGGGAACTAAAGAAATGCATATCGGATACACGGTTTACAAAAAATGCGAAAAAATGACTATTTAGGCACTTAGGCTTGAAAAAAAGTAATTTTGGGGGTTTTGAGTAGCGAATCGATAAACCGAGTAACCAAACGCCATGAAACCTTACACCCACCTCAAACATGCCAAAATAAACTTGCGGGAACTAACGTAATGCATAACGGATTCGAGGTTTACAAAAAATGCGAAAAAATGACTCATTTAGGCACTTAGGCTTGAAAAAACGTAATTTTGGGGGTTTTGAGTAGCGAATCGATAAACCGCTTAACCAAACGCCACAAAACCTTACACCCACCTCAAACATGCCTAAATAAACTTGCGGAAACTAACGAAATGCATAACGGAAACACAGTTTACAAAAAATGCTAAAAAATTACTCATTTAGGCACTTAGGCTTGAAAAAACGTAATTTTGGGGGTTTGGAGTAGCGAATCGATAAACCGCTTAACTAAATGCCACGAAACCTTACACCCACCTCAAACATGCTTAAATAAACTTGCGGGAACTAACGGAATGCATAACGGATACACGGTTTACAAAAAATGCAAAAAAATGACTATTTAGGCACTTAGGCTTGAAAAAACGTAATTTTTGGGGTTTTGAGTAGCGAATCGATAAACCGGTTAACCTAATGCCACGAAACCTTACACGCACCTCAACACATGCTTAAATAAACTTGTGAGAACTAACGGAATGCATAATGGATACACGGTTTACAAAAAATACGAAAAAATGACTATTTAGTAACATAGGTTTGAAAAAATGTAATTTTGGGGGTTTTGAGTAGCGAATCGATAAACAGCGCCAAATGCCACGAAACCTTACACGCACCTCAAACATGCTTAAATAAACTTGCGGGAACTAAAGAAATGCATATCGGATACACGGTTTACAAAAAATGCGAAAAAATGACTATTTAGGCACTTAGGCTTGAAAAAAAGTAATTTTGGGGGTTTTGAGTAGCGAATCGATAAACCGAGTAACCAAACGCCATGAAACCTTACACCCACCTCAAACATGCCAAAATAAACTTGCGGGAACTAACGTAATGCATAACGGATTCGAGGTTTACAAAAAATGCGAAAAAATGACTCATTTAGGCACTTAGGCTTGAAAAAACGTAATTTTGGGGGTTTTGAGTAGCGAATCGATAAACCGCTTAACCAAACGCCCACAAAACCTTACACCCACCTCAAACATGCCTAAATAAACTTGCGGAAACTAACGAAATGCATAACGGAAACACAGTTTACAAAAAATGCTAAAAAATTACTCATTTAGGCACTTAGGCTTGAAAAAACGTAATTTTGGGGGTTTGGAGTAGCGAATCGATAAACCGCTTAACTAAATGCCACGAAACCTTACACCCACCTCAAACATGCTTAAATAAACTTGCGGGAACTAACGGAATGCATAACGGATACACGGTTTACAAAAAATGCAAAAAAATGACTATTTAGGCACTTAGGCTTGAAAAAAAGTAATTTTGGGGGTTTTGAGTAGCGAATCGATAAACCGAGTAACCAAACGCCATGAAACCTTACACCCACCTCAAACATGCCAAAATAAACTTGCGGGAACTAACGTAATGCATAACGGATTCGAGGTTTACAAAAAATGCGAAAAAATGACTCATTTAGGCACTTAGGCTTGAAAAAACGTAATTTTGGGGGTTTTGAGTAGCGAATCGATAAACCGCTTAACCAAACGCCACAAAACCTTACACCCACCTCAAACATGCCTAAATAAACTTGCGGAAACTAACGAAATGCATAACGGAAACACAGTTTACAAAAAATGCGAAAAAATTACTCATTTAGGCACTTAGGCTTGAAAAAACGTAATTTTGGGGGTTTTGAGTAGCGAATCGATAAACCGCTTAACTAAATGCCACGAAACCTTTCACCCACCTCAAACATGCTTAAATAAACTTGCGGGAACTAACGGAATGCATAACGGATACACGGTTTACAAAAAATGCAAAAAAATGACTATTTAGGCACTTAGGCTTGAAAAAACGTAATTTTTGGGGTTTTGAGTAGCGAATCGATAAACCGGTTAACCTAATGCCACAAAACCTTACACGCACCTCAACACATGCTTAAATAAACTTGTGAGAACTAACGGAATGCATAATGGATACACGGTTTACAAAAAATACGAAAAAATGACTATTTAGTAACATAGGTTTGAAAAAATGTAATTTTGGGGGTTTTGAGCAGCGAATCGATAAAACCGCTTAACCAAATGCCACAAAACCTTACACGCACCTCAAACATGCTTAAATAAAGTAGCGGGAACTAACGGAATGCATAACGGATTCACGGTTTACAAAAAATGCAAAAAAATGACTAATTTAGGCACTTAGGCTTGAAAAAACGTAATTTTGGGGGTTTTGAGTAGCGAATCGATAAACCGAGTAACCAAACGCCATGAAACCTTACACCCACCTCAAACATGCCAAAATAAACTTGCGGAACTAACGGAATGCATAACGGATTCGAGGTTTACAAAAAATGCGAAAAAATGACTCATTTAGGCACTTAGGCTTGAAAAAACGTAATTTTGGGGGTTTTGAGTAGCGAATCGATAAACCGCTTAACCAAACGCCACAAAACCTTACACCCACCTCAAACATGCCTAAATAAACTTGCGGAAACTAACGAAATGCATAACGGAAACACAGTTTACAAAAAATGCGAAAAAATTACTCATTTAGGCACTTAGGCTTGAAAAAACGTAATTTTGGGGGTTTTGAGTAACGAATCGATAAACCGCTTAACTAAATGCCACGAAACCTTACACCCACCTCAAAGATGCCTAAATAAACTTGCGGAAACCAACGAAATGCATAACGGATACACGGTTTACAAAAAATGCAAAAATATGACTCATTTAGGCACTTAGGCTTGAAAAAACGTAATTTTGGGGGTTTTGAGTAGCGAATCGATAAACCGAGTAACCAAACGCCATGAAACCTTACACCCACCTCAAACATGCCAAAATAAACTTGCGGGAACTAACGGAATGCATAACGGATTCGAGGTTTACAAAAAATGCGAAAAAATGACTCATTTAGGCACTTAGGCTTGAAAAAACGTAATTTTGGGGGTTTTGAGTAGCGAATCAATAAACCGCTTAACCAAACGCCACAAAACCTTACACCCACCTCAAACATGCCTAAATAAACTTGCGGAAACTAACGAAATGCATAACGGAAACACAGTTTACAAAAAATGCGAAAAAATTACTCATTTAGGCACTTAGGCTTGAAAAAACGTAATTTTGGGGGTTTTGAGTAGCGAATCGATAAACCGGTTAACTAAATGCCACGAAACCTTACACCCACCTCAAACATGCTTAAATAAACTTGCGGGAACTAACGGAATGCATAACGGATACACGGTTTACAAAAAATGCAAAAAAATGACTATTTAGGCACTTAGGCTTGAAAAAAACGTAATTTTTGGGGTTTTGAGTAGCGAATCGATAAACCGGTTAACCTAATGCCACGAAACCTTACACGCACCTCAACACATGCTTAAATAAACTTGTGAGAACTAACGGAATGCATAATGGATACACGGTTTACAAAAAATACGAAAAAATGACTATTTAGTAACATAGGTTTGAAAAAATGTAATTTTGGGGGTTTTGAGTAGCGAATCGATAAACAGCGCCAAATGCCACGAAACCTTACACGCACCTCAAACATGCTTAAATAAACTTGCGGGAACTAAAGAAATGCATATCGGATACACGGTTTACAAAAAATGCGAAAAAATGACTATTTAGGCACTTAGGCTTGAAAAAAAGTAATTTTGGGGGTTTTGAGTAGCGAATCGATAAACCGAGTAACCAAACGCCATGAAACCTTACACCCACCTCAAACATGCCAAAATAAACTTGCGGGAACTAACGTAATGCATAACGGATTCGAGGTTTACAAAAAATGCGAAAAAATGACTCATTTAGGCACTTAGGCTTGAAAAAACGTAATTTTGGGGGTTTTGAGTAGCGAATCGATAAACCGCTTAACCAAACGCCACAAAACCTTACACCCACCTCAAACATGCCTAAATAAACTTGCGGAAACTAACGAAATGCATAACGGAAACACAGTTTACAAAAAATGCTAAAAAATTACTCATTTAGGCACTTAGGCTTGAAAAAACGTAATTTTGGGGGTTTGGAGTAGCGAATCGATAAACCGCTTAACTAAATGCCACGAAACCTTACACCCACCTCAAACATGCTTAAATAAACTTGCGGGAACTAACGGAATGCATAACGGATACACGGTTTACAAAAAATGCAAAAAAATGACTATTTAGGCACTTAGGCTTGAAAAAACGTAATTTTTGGGGTTTTGAGTAGCGAATCGATAAACCGGTTAACCTAATGCCACGAAACCTTACACGCACCTCAACACATGCTTAAATAAACTTGTGAGAACTAACGGAATGCATAATGGATACACGGTTTACAAAAAAATACGAAAAAATGACTATTTAGTAACATAGGTTTGAAAAAATGTAATTTTGGGGGTTTTGAGTAGCGAATCGATAAACAGCGCAAATGCCACGAAACCTTACACGCACCTCAAACATGCTTAAATAAACTTGCGGGAACTAAAGAAATGCATATCGGATACACGGTTTACAAAAAATGCGAAAAAATGACTATTTAGGCACTTAGGCTTGAAAAAAAGTAATTTTGGGGGTTTTGAGTAGCGAATCGATAAACCGAGTAACCAAACGCCATGAAACCTTACACCCACCTCAAACATGCCAAAATAAACTTGCGGGAACTAACGTAATGCATAACGGATTCGAGGTTTACAAAAAATGCGAAAAAATGACTCATTTAGGCACTTAGGCTTGAAAAAACGTAATTTTGGGGGTTTTGAGTAGCGAATCGATAAACCGCTTAACCAAACGCCACAAAACCTTACACCCACCTCAAACATGCCTAAATAAACTTGCGGAAACTAACGAAATGCATAACGGAAACACAGTTTACAAAAAATGCTAAAAAATTACTCATTTAGGCACTTAGGCTTGAAAAAACGTAATTTTGGGGGTTTGGAGTAGCGAATCGATAAACCGCTTAACTAAATGCCACGAAACCTTACACCCACCTCAAACATGCTTAAATAAACTTGCGGGAACTAACGGAATGCATAACGGATACACGGTTTACAAAAAATGCAAAAAAATGACTATTTAGGCACTTAGGCTTGAAAAAACGTAATTTTTGGGGTTTTGAGTAGCGAATCGATATACCGGTTAACCTAATGCCACGAAACCTTACACGCACCTCAACACATGCTTAAATAAACTTGTGAGAACTAACGGAATGCATAATGGATACACGGTTTACAAAAAATACGAAAAAATGACTATTTAGTAACATAGGTTTGAAAAAATGTAATTTTGGGGGTTTTGAGCAGCGAATCGATAAACCGCTTAACCAAATGCCACAAAACCTTACACGCACCTCAAACATGCTTAAATAAAGTAGCGGGAACTAACGGAATGCATAACGGATTCACGGTTTACAAAAAATGCAAAAAAATGACTAATTTAGGCACTTAGCCTTGAAAAAACGTAATTTTGGGGGTTTTGAGTAGCGAATCGATAAACCGAGTAACCAAACGCCATGAAACCTTACACCCACCTCAAACATGCCAAAATAAACTTGCGGAACTAACGGAATGCATAACGGATTCGAGGTTTACAAAAAATGCGAAAAAATGACTCATTTAGGCACTTAGGCTTGAAAAAACGTAATTTTGGGGGTTTTGAGTAGCGAATCGATAAACCGCTTAACCAAACGCCACAAAACCTTACACCCACCTCAAACATGCCTAAATAAACTTGCGGAAACTAACGAAATGCATAACGGAAACACAGTTTACAAAAAATGCGAAAAAATTACTCATTTAGGCACTTAGGCTTGAAAAAACGTAATTTTGGGGGTTTTGAGTAACGAATCGATAAACCGCTTAACTAAATGCCACGAAACCTTACACCCACCTCAAAGATGCCTAAATAAACTTGCGGAAACCAACGAAATGCATAACGGATACACGGTTTACAAAAAATGCAAAAATATGACTCATTTAGGCACTTAGGCTTGAAAAAACGTAATTTTGGGGGTTTTGAGCAACGAATCGATAAACCGCTTAACTAAATGCCACGAAACCTTACACCCACCTCAAAGATGCCTAAATAAACTTGCGGAAACCAACGAAATGCATAACGGATACACGGTTTACAAAAAATGCGAAAATATGACTCATTTAGGCACTTAGGCTTGAAAAAACGTAATTTTGGGGGTTTTGAGTAGCGAATCGATAAACTGCTTAACCAAATGCCACGAAACCTTACACGCACCTCAAACATGCTTAAATAAACTTGCGGGAACTAACGGAATGCATAACGGATACACGGTTTACAAAAAATGCAAAAAAATGACTATTTAGGCACTTAGGCTTGAAAAAACGTAATTTTGGGGGTTTTGAGTAGCGAATCGATAAACCGGTTAACCTAATGCCACGAAACCTTACACGCACCTCAACACATGCTTAAATAAACTTGTGAGAACTAACGGAATGCATAATGGATACACGGTTTACAAAAAATGCGAAAAAATGACTATTTAGTAACATAGGTTTGAAAAAATGTAATTTTGGGGGTTTTGAGTAGCGAATCGATAAACCGCTTAACCAAATGCCACAAAACCTTACACGCACCTCAAACATGCTTAAATAAAGTAGCGGGAACTAACGGAATGCATAACAGATACACGGTTTACAAAAATTGCGAAAATATGACTCATTTAGGCACTTAGGCTTGAAAAAACGTAATTTTGGGGATTTGAGTAGCGAATTGATAAACCGCTTAACCAAATGCCACGAAACCTTACACGCACCTCAAACATGCTTAAATAAACTTGCGGGAACAAACAGAATGCATACCGGTTACACAGTTTACAAAAAATGAGAAAAAATGACTATTTAGTCACTTAGGCTTGAAAAAATGTAATTTTGGGGGTTTTGAGTAGCGAATCGATAAAACGCTTAACCAAAAGCCACAAAACCTTACACGCACCTCAAACATGATTAAATAAACTTGCAGGAACTAACGGAATGCATAACGGATACACGGTTTACAAAAAATGCAAAAAAATGACTCATTTAGGCACTTAGGCTTGAAAAAACGTAATTTTGGGGGTTTTGAGTAGCGAATCGATAAACCGCTTACCCAAATGCCACGAAACCTTACACCCACCTCAAACATGCCTAAATAAACTTGCGAGAACTAACGGAATGCATAACAGAGTCACGGTTTACAAAAAATGCGAAAAAATGACTCATTTAGGCACTTAGGCTTGAAAAAACGTAATTTTGGGGGTTTTGAGTAGCGAATCGATAAACCGCTTAACCAAACGCCACAAAACCTTACACCCACCTCAAAAATGCCTAAATAAACTTGCGGGAACTAACAAAATTCATAACGGATACACGGTTTACAAAAAATGCAAAAAAATGACTCTGACTTGAAAAAGCGTGATTTTGGGGGTTTTGAGTAGCGAATCGATAACCCCGCTTAACCAAACGCCACGAAACCTTACACGCACCTCAAACATGCTTAAATAAACTTGCGGGAACTAACGGAATGCATATCGGATACACGGTTTACAAAAAATGCGAAAAAATGACTATTTAGGCGCTTAGGCTTAAAAAAAAGTAATTTTGGGGGTTTTGAGTAGCGAATCGATAAACCGCGTAACCAAACGCCATGGAACCTTACACCCACCTCAAACATGCCAAAATAAACTTGCGGGAACTAACGGAATGCATAACGGATTCGAGGTTTACAAAAAATGCGAAAAAATGACTCATTTAGGCACTTAGGCTTGAAAAAACGTAATTTTGGGGGTTTTGAGTAGCGAATCGATAAACCGCTTAACCAAACGCCACAAAAACCTTACACCCACCTCAAACATGCCTAAATAAACTTGCGGAAACTAACGAAATGCATAACGGAAACACAGTTTACAAAAAATGCGAAAAAATGACTCATTTAGGCACTTAGGCTTGAAAAAACGTAATTTTGGGGGTTTTGAGTAGCGAATCGATAAACCGCTTAACTAAATGCCACGAAATCTTACACCCACCTCAAACATCCTTAAATAAACTTGCGAGAACTAACGGAATGCATAACGGATACACGGTTTACAAAAAATGCAAAAAAATGACTATTTAGGCACTTAGGCTTGAAAAAACGTAATTTTGGGGGTTTTGAGTAGCGAATCGATAAACCGGTTAACCTAATGCCACGAAACCTTACACGCACCTCAACACATGCTTAAATAAACTTGTGAGAACTAACGGAATGCATAATGGATACACGGTTTACAAAAAATACGAAAAAATGACTATTTAGTAACATAGGTTTGAAAAAATGTAATTTTGTGGGTTTTGAGTAGCGAATCGATAAACCGCTTAAACCAAATGCCACAAAACCTTACACGCACCTCAAACATGCTTAAATAAAGTAGCGGGAACTAACGGAATGCATAACGGATTCACGGTTTACAAAAAATGCAAAAAAATGACTCATTTAGGCACTTAGGCTTGAAAAAACGTAATTTTGGGGGTTTTGAGTAGCGAATCGATAAACCGCTTAACCAAACACCACAAAACCTTACACCTACCTCAAACATGCCTAAATAAACTTGCGGGAACTAACGAAATGCATAACGGATACACGGTTTACAAAAAATGCAAAAAAATGACTCAGGCTTGAAAAAGCGTAATTTTGGGGGTTTTGAGTAGCGAATCGATAAACCGCTTAACCAAATGCCACGAAACCTTACACGCACCTCAAACATGCTTAAATAAACTTGCGGGAACTAACGAAATGCATATCGGATACACGGTTTACAAAAAATGCGAAAAAATGACTATTTAGGAACTTAGGCTTGAAAAAAAGTAATTTTGGGGGTTTTGAGTAGCGAATCGATAAACCGAGTAAACAAACGCCATGAAACCTTACACCCACCTCAAACATGCCAAAATAAACTTGCGGGAACTAACGGAATGCATAACGGATTCGAGTTTTACAAAAAATGCGAAAAAATTACTCATTTAGGCACTTAGGCTTGAAAAAACGTAATTTTGGGGGTTTTTGAGTAGCGAATCGATAAACCGCTTAACCAAACGCCACAAAACCTTACACCCACCTCAAACATGCCTAAATAAACTTGCGGAAACTAACGAAATGCATAACGGAAACACAGTTTACAAAAAATGCGAAAAAATTACTCATTTAGCCACTTAGGCTTGAAAAAACGTAATTTTGGGGGTTTTGAGTAGCGAATCGATAAACCGCTTAACTAAATGCCACGAAACCTTACACCCACCTCAAACATGCTTAAATAAACTTGCGGGAACTAACGGAATGCATAACGGATACACGGTTTACAAAAAATGCAAAAAAATGACTATTTAGGCACTTAGGCTTGAAAAAACGTAATTTTGGGGGTTTTGAGTAGCGAATCGATAAACCGGTTAACCTAATGCCACGAAACCTTACACGCACCTCAACACATGCTTAAATAAACTTGTGAGAACTAACGGAATGCATAATGGATACACGGTTTACAAAAAATACGAAAAAATGACTATTTAGTAACATAGGTTTGAAAAAATGTAATTTTGGGGGTTTTGAGTAGCGAATCGATAAACCGCTTAACCAAATGCCACGAAACCTTACACGCACCTCAAACATGCTTAAATAAACTTGCGAGAACTAACGGAATGCATATCGGATACACGGTTTACAAAAAAATGCGAAAAAATGACTATTTAGGCACTTAGGCTTGAAAAAAAGTAATTTTGAGGGTTTTGAGTAGCGAATCGATAAACCGAGTAACCAAACGCCATGAAACCTTACACCCACCTCAAACATGCCAAAATAAACTTGCGGGAACTAACGGAATGCATAACGATTCGAGGTTTACAAAAAATGCGAAAAAATGACTCATTTAGGCACTTAGACTTGAAAAAACGTAATTTTGGGGGTTTTGAGTAGCGAATCGATAAACCGCTTAACCAAACGCCACAAAACCTTACACCCACCTCAAACATGCCTAAATAAACTTGCGGAAAACAACGAAATGCATAACGGGTACACGGTTTACAAAAAATGCGAAAATATGACTCATTTAGGCACTTAGGCTTGAAAAAACGTAATTTTGGGGGTTTTGAGTAGCGAATCGATAAACTGCTTAACCAAATGCCACGAAACCTTACACGCACCTCAAACATGCTTAAATAAACTTGCGGGAACTAACGGAATGCATAACGGATACACGGTTTACAAAAAATGCAAAAAAATGACTATTTAGGCACTTAGGCTTGAAAAAACGTAATTTTGGGGGTTTTGAGTAGCGAATCGATAAACCGGTTAACCTAATGCCACGAAACCTTACACGCACCTCAATACATGTTTAAATAAACATGTGAGAACTAACGGAATGCATAATGGATACACGGTTTACAAAAAAATGCGAAAAAATGACTATTTAGTAACATATGTTTGAAAAAATGTAATTTTGGGGGTTTTGAGTAGCGAATCGATAAACCGCTTAACCAAATGCCACAAAACCTTACACGCACCTCAAACATGCTTAAATAAAGTAGCGGGAACTAACGGAATGCATAACAGATACACGGTTTACAAAATTGCAAAAATATGACTCATTTAGGCACTTAGGCTTGAAAAAACGTAATTTTGGGGGTTTGAGTAGCGAATTGATAAACCGCTTAACCAAATGCCACAAAACCTTACACCTACCTCAAACATGCCTAAATAAACTTGCGGGAACTAACGAAATGCATAACGGATACACGGTTTACAAAAAATGCAAAAAAATGACTCAGGCTTGAAAAAGCGTAATTTTGGGGGTTTTGAGTAGCGAATCGATAACCCGCTTAACCAAATGCCACGAAACCTTACACGCACCTCAAACATGCTTAAATAAACTTGCGGGAACTAACGAAATGCATATCGGATACACGGTTTACAAAAAATGCGAAAAAATGACTATTTAGGCACTTAGGCTTAAAAAAAGTAATTTTGGGGGTTTTGAGTAGCGAATCGATAAACCGCGTAACCAAACGCACATGAAACCTTACACCCACCTCAAACATGCCAAAATAAACTTGCGGGAACTAACGGAATGCATAACGGATTCGAGGTTTACAAAAAATGCGAAAAAATGACTCATTTAGGCACTTAGGCTTGAAAAAACGTAATTTTGGGGGTTTTGAGTAGCGAATCGATAAACCGCTTAACCAAACGCCACAAAACCTTACACCCACCTCAAACATGCCTAAATAAACTTGCGGAAACTAACGAAATGCATAACGGAAACACAGTTTACAAAAAATGCGAAAAAATTACTCATTTAGGCACTTAGGCTTGAAAAAACGTAATTTTGGGGGTTTTGAGTAGCGAATCGATAAACCGCTTAACTAAATGCCACGAAACCTTACACCCACCTCAAACATGCTTAAATAAACTTGCGGGAACTAACGGAATGCATAACGGATACACAGTTTACAAAAAATGCAAAAAAATGACTATTTAGGCACTTAGGCTTGAAAAAACGTAATTTTGGGGGTTTTGAGTAGCGAATCGATAAACCGGTTAACCTAATGCCACGAAACCTTACACGCACCTCAACACATGCTTAAATAAACTTGTGAGAACTAACGGAATGCATAATGGATACACGGTTTACAAAAAATACGAAAAAATGACTATTTAGTAACATAGGTTTGAAAAAATGTAATTTTGGGGGTTTTGAGTAGCGAATCGATAAACCGCTTAACCAAATGCCACAAAACCTTACACGCACCTCAAACATGCTTAAATAAAGTAGCGGGAACTAACGGAATGCATAACAGATACACGGTTTACAAAAATTGCAAAAATATGACTCATTTAGGCACTTAGGCTTGAAAAAAACGTAATTTTGGGGGTTTGAGTAGCGAATTGATAAACCGCTTAACCAAATGCCACAAAACCTTACACCTACCTCAAACATGCCTAAATAAACTTGCGGGAACTAACGAAATGCATAACGGATACACGGTTTACAAAAAATGCAAAAAAATGACTCAGGCTTGAAAAAGCGTAATTTTGGGGGTTTTGAGTAGCGAATCGATAAACCGCTTAACCAAATGCCACGAAACCTTACACGCACCTCAAACATGCTTAAATAAACTTGCGGGAACTAACGAAATGCATATCGGATACACGGTTTACAAAAAATGCGAAAAAATGACTATTTAGGCACTTAGGCTTAAAAAAAAGTAATTTTGGGGGTTTTGAGTAGCGAATCGATAAACCGCGTAACCAAACGCCATGAAACCTTACACCCACCTCAAACATGCCAAAATAAACTTGCGGGAACTAACGGAATGCATAACGGATTCGAGGTTTACAAAAAAATGCGAAAAAATGACTCATTTAGGCACTTAGGCTTGAAAAAAACGTAATTTTGGGGGTTTTGAGTAGCGAATCGATAAACCGCTTAACCAAACGCCACAAAACCTTACACCCACCTCAAACATGCCTAAATAAACTTGCGGAAACTAACGAAATGCATAACGGAAACACAGTTTACAAAAATGCGAAAAAATTACTCATTTAGGCACTTAGGCTTGAAAAAACGTAATTTTGGGGGTTTTGAGTAGCGAATCGATAAACCGCTTAACTAAATGCCACGAAACCTTACACCCACCTCAAACATGCTTAAATAAACTTGCGGGAACTAACGGAATGCATAACGGATACACGGTTTACAAAAAATGCAAAAAAATGACTATTTAGGCACTTAGGCTTGAAAAAACGTAATTTTGGGGGTTTTGAGTAGCGAATCGATAAACCGGTTAACCTAATGCCACGAAACCTTACACGCACCTCAACACATGCTTAAATAAACTTGTGAGAACTAACGAATGCATAATGGATACACGGTTTACAAAAAATACGAAAAAATGACTATTTAGTAACATAGGTTTGAAAAAATGTAATTTTGGGGGTTTTGAGTAGCGAATCGATAAACGCTTAACCAAATGCCACAAAACCTTACACGCACCTCAAACATGCTTAAATAAAGTAGCGGGAACTAACGGAATGCATAACGGATTCACGGTTTACAAAAAATGCAAAAAAATGACTAATTTAGGCACTTAGGCTTGAAAAAACGTAATTTTGGGGGTTTTGAGTAGCGAATCGATAAACCGCTTAACCAAACACCACAAAACCTTACACCTACCTCAAACATGCCTAAATAAACTTGCGGGAACTAACGAAATGCATAACGGATACACGGTTTACAAAAAATGCAAAAAAATGACTCAGGCTTGAAAAAGCGTAATTTTGGGGGTTTTGAGTAGCGAATCGATAAACCGCTTAACCAATTGCCACGAAACCTTACACGCACCTCAAACATGCTTATATAAACTTGCGGGAACTAACGAAATGCATATCGGATACACGGTTTACAAAAAATGCGAAAAAAATGACTATTAGGCACTTAGGCTTGAAAAAAAGTAATTTTGGGGGTTTTGAGTAGCGAATCGATAAACCGAGTAACCAAACGCCATGAAACCTTACACCCACCTCAAACATGCCAAAATAAACTTGCGGGAACTAACGGAATGCATAACGGATTCGAGGTTTACAAAAAATGCGAAAAAATGACTCATTTAGGCACTTAGGCTTGAAAAAACGTAATTTTGGGGGTTTTGAGTAGCGAATCGATAAACCGCTTAACCAAACGCCACAAAACCTTACACCCACCTCAAACATGCCTAAATAAACTTGCGGAAACTAACGAAATGCATAACGGAAACACAGTTTACAAAAAATGCAGAAAAAATGACTCATTTAGGCACTTAGGCTTGAAAAAACGTAATTTTGGGGGTTTTGAGTAGCGAATCGATAAACCGCTTAACTAAATGCCACGAAATCTTACACCCACCTCAAACATCCTTAAATAAACTTGCGAGAACTAACGGAATGCATAACGGATACACGGTTTACAAAAAATGCAAAAAAATGACTATTTAGGCACTTAGGCTTGAAAAAACGTAATTTTGGGGGTTTTGAGTAGCGAATCGATAAACCGGTTAACCTAATGCCACGAAACCTTACACGCACCTCAACACATGCTTAAATAAACTTGTGAGAACTAACGGAATGCATAATGGATACACGGTTTACAAAAAATACGAAAAAATGACTATTTAGTAACATAGGTTTGAAAAATGTAATTTTGGGGGTTTTGAGTAGCGAATCGATAAACAGCGCCAAATGCCACGAAACCTTACACGCACCTCAAACATGCTTAAATAAACTTGCGGGAACTAACGAAATGCATATCGGATACACGGTTTACAAAAAATGCAAAAAAATGACTCAGGCTTGAAAAAGCGTAATTTTGGGGTTTTGAGTAGCGAATCGATAAACCGCTTAACCAAATGCCACGAAACCTTACACGCACCTCAAACATGCTTAAATAAACTTGCGGGAACTAACGAAATGCATATCGGATACACGGTTTACAAAAAATGCGAAAAAATGACTATTTCGGCACTTAGGCTTGAAAAAAAGTAATTTTGGGGGTTTTGAGTAGCGAATCGATAAACCGAGTAACCAAACGCCATGAAACCTTACACCCACCTCAAACATGCCAAAATAAACTTGCGGGAACTAACGGAATGCATAACGGATTCGAGGTTTACAAAAAATGCGAAAAAATGACTCATTTAGGCACTTAGGCTTGAAAAAACGCAATTTTGGGGGTTTTGAGTAGCGAATCAATAAACCGCTTAACCAAACGCCACAAAACCTTACACCCATCTCAAACATGCCTAAATAAACTTGCGGAAACTAACGAAATGCATAACGGAAACAC